>JASJUZ010000174.1:0-746322 GCA_037159825.1 Tupiocoris notatus
AGAGTTAAGTTTACCTGGATGGATAGAGACCCGATGAAGAGCGGGGGTTATTTTGGGGCTGGAATC
This sequence comes from Tupiocoris notatus, assembly GCA_037159825.1. Classification (NCBI taxonomy): domain Eukaryota; kingdom Metazoa; phylum Arthropoda; class Insecta; order Hemiptera; family Miridae; genus Tupiocoris; species Tupiocoris notatus. Next base: position 67 of record JASJUZ010000174.1, read on the forward strand.
CAATCAACGGATAGCGAGGTTTTTGTGAGCCGCTGGAGAAGGTGAATTCCTTTTATTACAAGGGCTTGTTGAAACGGCGAAAAAACAATTTTAAAGGGCAAACGTGTCGAAACTGACCAGTGAAATGGGAAGCTAGGAACCTTTGTAAAAACAACTAATAATACGTCAGAGCTTCTGTATTAGACTGCTTCAACTTCACATCCCTCAACTTCCAACAACTTTCTTATTCACCTAGAACCTGAACTAAACAGCTCTAATCAGCCCAACTCGATAGAGAAAGTTGAGGCTAACTATTTTCAAATTTCCTGTTTGCCTTGAAGATTATGATTTTAAATCGGTAGATGATTGACGACGTGGACGTGTCACTTATGAACGTGAAATGGCTAAGGAGTCAAATCGGACTCGTGACGCAAGAGCCAATTCTGTTCGACCGTTCGATTAAAGAGAACATCACGTACGGTGCTTCAGATCCGAAATCGGTCACTGACGATCAAATTTTCACAGCTGCCAAAACGGCCAACATACACGAGTTCATCGTAAACCTTCCGCAAGTAGGTGAAATTGTCGTGTAATTGGAACGCTGTAAGTTATTTTTAAAAATGTTTATTTTCCTTCTCCATGTGGTCGCATTACTACTTTCTGCAGGTTGAGGGGGAGAAAAACGAGGCGACCTCTTCTCCATTTTTTTTTCTTTTAATTGACCCTGAAGAAGCCCGAACGGGCGAAAGTACTCGGCTGAATTAAAAAAAAAAAAAATGGAGAAGAGGTCGCCTCGTTTTTCTCCCCCTCAACCTGCAGAAAAATATTTATGTTTATTACGCTGGTGAAACTTCAGGGCTACGACACCCCAGCTGGAGACAGAGGAGCGAAATTATCCGGCGGTCAGAAGCAAAGAATTGCCATTGCTCGAGCCATAGTCAGGAATCCGAAAATTCTATTGCTCGACGAAGCTACATCAGCTCTTGATTCCGAAAGTGAAAAGGTAATGATGTTTTGCAAAATTGATTTTCTTTCAATCAAGTTACCGAAAAACTCGTTTTTTCCAGAAATATTTTGCATTGTCTTATCAGTCAAAAATAAAATAATTTCTTCACATAATTAGCTCCAATCGCTCCACCCTGTCAATTTCATTCGCTCTTGTTACTCCTCTACTATTCTATCCTCTCCAAGCTCATTCCAAACTGCCAGAAGAAAACCGAGAGAAATTATAGATAGGAACGTCAATAGATCCATTCCCGGCGAAAAATAAATTTACAGAAATTACAACTCGTGCATAAACGTTTGATTGAAATCGTTCAACTTTGTCTAGCTCAGTCTCAACCACAACCTATTAAATACAAACATCCGCAGGCGATTGTAAATTACTTACCGAGACTCGAGGAAGTTCAAGGTCTGCTTCTTGACGAGGCCGAACTGTTGCGATATTGACAAATCCTTTCGATACTTCATCAGCCCCAAATCTCCTTGCCAACGATCTAGATCAGGGGTCTCCAACCTAGGGCCCGCGGGCCACATCCGGCCCTAAAACAGATTTTTTACGGCCCAGAGAAAATTAGCGTACTGAAAAACTAAAGTTTTAGGCCCTACAACAAAGCTGTATAAGGAAACATAGAAACTTGAAAAAAAAACTAACGCTCTCAAAAACCACCACTGAGCTCTCAATTATAGAAAATAAATTCTGGGTGTACGGTGGTGAGGGAGGGGGCTCGACTTCCTACCCTGAAATATAGCTGGCCCGCCTATCCTCCAAAAATTTACAATGTGGCCCTTGAGTAAAAAAGGTTGGAGCCCCCTGGTCTAGATTATAGTTTTCTGAACGGGAGCTCGTCACCCAAATGTGACGGCCGAATTTGTGAACTTGTGACCCCTGAATTTGAATCTAGTCCCCTATTTATTTTCATTTATTAGACTCTAGGTTCAAAAATTAGACGTGTTTTAGAAAATTCCCTATTCATGACAATCCCAGCCTTGTAGAGCTACTTACAGGACCTCTTTTTAAAAAAAAAAACTTTTCTACTGACGATGCTTCCTGAAGAGGCCCAAAGTGGCGTAGGCGCTAGAAATATAGAAATGCAAAATGAGATAACGTCGCCAATAATGTCAACCTCAACCCCACGTCGGATATTTAATTATACGAAATCTCTCATTTCATGGCTATCTGATCGCTTGATTTTTTACATTTTCATAGCACTATTCTCAGAAAAAATGTCTGAACACTGTCACAATGTCACAACCAAATGTGAACTTTTTCTACTAAATTAATTAATTACATTCACTTCTGGATCAGATCGTGCAAGACGCATTAGACCGAGCACGAGAAGGACGAACTTGCATCGTAGTGGCTCATCGTCTGTCGACCGTTCAGAACGCGGACGTTATCGCTGTAATAGACCGCGGCCGTGTCGCAGAGAAGGGTACGCACGAACAGCTTGTGGCCATGAGAGGAATATACTACAATCTTGTCAAAGATCAATAAATTATGCATTTTGCCGCTGTCGCAGAATATGAGATTTCAAGTCCTTTCTACCCAGTTCTAATGTAATAGAAACTTTTTCTAGAAAATTTTTTCGACAATTGTGTAAAGAGTGGTAAAACTTGGCGTTGTTTCTCCAACAATTGTCATCCGAGCGCTTTCACCCCTTAGAGCTCTATCAGGGTATTAAAACAATAATAATCCGCCATGTCAGTTGGATAAATGCGCTTTTTCATAAATCATAATAGAGAGTAAAGCTGAAAATCCCCCACCCCATAAATACCTACTAAAATAAAATTCTCACAAATACCTTCGAAAATGAGGTAGCAATTTGGCTGAAGAGATTTTTGGTGAAAACTTCAATTATTTAGCCCTTCAATTATTTAGTCATCACAGAATTTTTCTCCGTTTCAAGTTGGTAATCAGAGCTCAATAATTAGGAATATTATTAGTGCCACGTTTATGCATTTTCCACCGAAGAATGCAAGAGATAAATAAAGCAACAAGTATTCCCAGTCGGCGATAAATGGTTTATTGTCGAACTTGGAAAATCGATTCGATACACAAACGAAAATTTTCATCATTGGTCGATTCAATTATCAACACTCAACTCGTTCGATGGCAAACATTGAAGTCATACGGGCTTAATTTCGAAACTTCCGCCAGCGTAGCACGTAATGGAAAAGAACGTACGTATCACTCTGCTGCCTCACACATTACGGCATACGGAGGCGGTAGTACGTAACGGGAGGCGGCGCGGCGAACGGGAGCAAACGCCCGGAAACCTTCTGCCCCCAAGGCGTCCGTCTCTCGCTTCAGTCTCGTCCGATTCGCGAACGTGGTCGGTTCTTCTGTCGCGTGAGAGGTCGTCGGAAGCCGTCGTGTTGAACGTCGCAAGTCGATCTCCCGCCTCCTCCAAGTAAACAAACATTTCGACTGTTTGCGGTCATCGATCCAACCCTTGGCCGTCAACAGTCAACATCTCTTTCTCGCATGACCTCCACCAGTGCCAGTCAGCCTGGGAAGATTTTTTTTATCCACTGTAAGTACAAATTTGAATATGCGACCTCGACGAATAATCCCCAGAAATTAATTGATGACGATCTATTAATGTGATTAGTGGAAAAAATTTTCATCTTCAAAATACGCGTACTGTATTTTAGATCGAACGCCGTCGCCTCGGAGGAAATTTTTCAATTTTCAATTTTTCAATTCATCGAAAAATAAGATACGTATTCTAACTAATGCTATATCTAATTTGTAACAGTAGAAGTTAGGCCGTTTTCCTTATTCGGAGAATCTATAGCTAATCAAGGTTTTCTCATATTGTCATCAAAAATTTGCTTACGATTTTTGCAGTTTTGAAATTTTTTATCGTACTTTGTGATATTGCCTGCTCAAAATCGATGAACTTTTTCCTGTTATTTACCTTATTTTCCTGTTATATTCTTTGAAAAACAGATCGCATTTTTATTTCAAAAATTTGGCTAGCATTAAGTAGGAGTCAATTTATGATAACCTACTACATAATACTAAATAAAATCGACTTTTTAACAGCGATTTCCTCGACCAAAAAGACATTGATAGAAACCGCGACTTAGTAAAATCAAACTGATATCGTAATAAACATATATGTGAGTATGGGTATGTTCAACTCCTATGAATTGGTAGTTTTTCGTGAACTAATTCCTTTGAGTATTGAACGAATGACGCTTTAAGGTTATAGAAAAACAAATAATTCTTATCAACCATTAATGATGGCTTAATCGAATGATTCGATCAAATCGATAGATAGGGAAGGTTTTCAAAATAACTTTCTAAAAATCGTCATAATTATTTTCACAAATTTCCTAGCGTAAAAAAAAATCAAAAACCGTATTCGAACTAAAACTACCTCTAAACTAACTGTAAAATATTGAGAAATTCTCCACTTTCTCATATTCGAAAACGCTCTTCCTATTTTTCATAGATTAGCGGATAATTAGCGGTGTGCATAGATCTCACAGTATTTCCATGTTTGAGTAGGTAACAGGAATAACCAATTATACAACCAAGAAGCTCATACTAAGGAAGCAACGTTATTAATCTACAACTGTTATTAAAAAACTAGCTAGATAATGCGGACTGCAGTATCTGATACAAGCCAAGTTTTGAAAAATGGGATCATTTGTATTAACCTCCAGCGTCGAAGATATTGATTTTTTTCACGTCTTTTGAAAATCAAAATAGTTAATAAACGCATAAGCGGAAGTACGGTGTGTGATCCAATCTATACAAAACAAGTTTTCTGAAATAGAGCCATTTTCAAAGCAAGTTGACCCAAATATAAAAAATTGCACGAATAAAATTACTGAAAATGCGAATTACGAAGGATGATAAAAACCCTACGACATTCAGCTGACATAAAGAAATATTTCTAATCCCCCAGCGTTCAAATATAACCATTTTTGCAGTTTACAAAAATCAAAATACAGTCAATATTCGTATAACGCGGAATAACTCTATGTGAACAACTTGATAAAAATCAGGCATCATTCAATCGCCGTCTCGAACATTTTAAGACCTCGAACGTTGAAATGTACTGATTTTTGCGGCCTGTAAAAATCAAAATACAGAATACGCACTAGCAAAAACGTGTAAAAATCTCATAACGTGGAGGTACGGTAAGTGACCCAATGTACGAAAAATCAAGCGTCATCTGCTAGCCATAATAAATATTTTAATACCTCAATCGCTCAAAAATTTTGACTCCTATAGCACGTAAAAATCGAAACAGAACTTTGAACGATTATATCTCAAAAGTACAGTGTGTTATCCAAAATCCGAAAATGGTTAATTTTGCGCATTTCTGGAACAACATTCTTTGAAAATTTCACTGAGTTGCATTCATTTTTCACGGGGGCACGACGATTTATTTCGTTTTCTGAGTGTAGCACTGTGAACATTGCTTCGCAATTCACCTACGTTCTGAATTAAAATTTTCATAAAATCGCAATAATTCCTTTTACCAAACATGGAAGTAAAAGAATGGAGTCAATTTACAACTGCAATTACAAGTACTACTAGTTGACTAGGTTGCTTTGAAATTGCTTCGAGTCTTCGCGAGAGTTCTTGTTAGGAATACCTAACAAATTACCTCTTCGGGTTTTCTCTTCGTAACTTGGTACCAAAATAGCATTACATCCGAAACCCAGAGCAGGTAGAAACTCAAACGAGACCACGAGGACTTACAGCAATTACGGATAGCGCAAACGTGCCAGCTCTGACCTTAACTAGCAGCATTTCCTCGACCTCTGACCTGAACTGTATCTTAGCTGGAGATAAATTCCTCCCCAAAACATTATGCAACGACCGGTGATTAATTTTAGCGATGGCCGCTTGCAGCGGGAATGTTGTATCAATAATTAATGCCACGGCCTTTGAATAATGGATAACCGAAACAAAAGGCGAGTTCGCAAAATTTATTATGAAATTTGAAAAGAGAGACTCCATCAACTTACAACCGCTTTGATATCAAGCAGAATCTGTTTTGAAATAATGAGAATTCATGAAAACATGGGCTTTTTTCTCATCAGTTTTAATATATATTTAATCGCTCAATTCAAGTTTCCCGGTCCGTTTTCCTGGATATTTCTCTTCGGATTGGAATAATTTAAAATTTCATATTTATTTGAGATTTCCTTTGAATTGATAATGCATCTAAATAAATAACTGCAGGTCTTCGTAAACAAAGAGTAGAAACATCGTTGAATTCTCTACTATCTTTGCATCGGCGTTGACTGCTAGGTTTTTCATTTTTATAAATTGACGATTGACGCATCGAATGTATACTTCGTCTTGTAGGACAGTATGAATCTCTTAGCAAAAGGACTATCGAATACCTATCGGTCCACACGTGAAAAACACGGTTCTCCTAGAAAATCGGACGATTATCGACTTTATCGTATTGCTAAGCAAGGTGACAAAAAAACCGTTCAGCTTCGTCATCGAGAGCTGTTCAGCCATTCTTCCAGTACCATTAGTGCGAACGTTTCTCGTTACAAGGCGAAACCATTCTCGTCCATACGTTCCCATGAACTGCTATCGCATTCAAAATTGCTCGTTGTTTAGAGGGAACGAGACAAGGTTGAAGAAAACGATGGCGCCATGCGAAGAGCTCGAGAACCGGCGAATTTGGAGGCTTAAAGTGTCAACCGAGTAAACGTGTGAATAAAACATTAGCATCGATCTGGTTAAAGGGTTGTTGAGACAACTTGAGAGATGAACGTTCTTGCCTCGATGGCCTAGCAGAACCGCGCATTAATCCTTGACTCCGTCTGACATAAGCAGTATAGCGCATAATGATGTTTTATGATCATACTTCTGAGCCAACGCGTGGTAACTTCTGGCAAAAATATCGCTAGCCAACATAGTCAACCTTTAAAACCGGTATGGCGCTTTCCAGTGCGCCTGATTAATTATATTTCGAGCCTGTACAGCTTTTACCACTTAGGCTTTGCCAAGCGAACGTAGAGTTAATTTGTCTGTGGACTCAACAGGATGAGGGAGTGTATTTCACTGAGGTAATGTCTTCTTTTTACTCGCAATTTATGGCAGAAATGGAAGTATTTGTCTTGGAATTCGAATTTTCGGGGAAGAGATAAGAGGTGTACTCATTGAGAAAAATCACAATCTAATATCAGCATTATTTCCACCAATTTCTTGATAGGATTATTTGAACGTAAGAATGAATTTCGTTTGTAACAGTTCCAAAAACGTCTCATGTTTGACACAGATGTTTCAGAGACATCTCTAATGAAACATCACCGAGACATTTCCAGCGAGGCGTGTTTGAGAAATCTCTAGTGAGAGGGTATCTGAAACATTTCTAAGACATTGGCAGTTTGGCGTTTCTAAAGCATCTCCAGCGAGACATCTCGAGACGTTCCAAAGAGACATCTCCAGTTACACATCCACATCTCTCTATGATACATTTACAATGAGATATCTCCAGAACTTCTCCCGAGAGACGTCTCTTGAGTATCTCCAGAGAAACATCTACATCTCCAACGAGTTGTCACTTAGAGATCTCCTGTGAGATATCTCTGAGACACCACGTGAGATGTCTCAAGACAGTGCTAGTGTCGAGAAATTTCCAGAGTTACGTCTTCTAAAGAGATCTGCAGTAAGACGTCTCCGAGACATCTTCTGCAAGACGTCTTTGAAACATCTCTATTGAGATATTCCCAAGACAATTCTAGAGATACATGTCCAAGGCATTTCCAGCTAGGCACCTCTGACACATCTCCAGTGAATGTGTCCGACATGCCTGAGTGCATGTCTGAATGTCTCCAGTGAAAAGTATCTGAAACATGTCTAAGACATTACCAGTTCGACCTTTCTAAGACCTCTCTAGTAAGATATCTAGAAAGTTCCAGCGTTCCTTCTCGTGAAAATACCCAGTGAAACGTCTCTTAAAGGCCTCCTGTGAAAGATCTCTGAGACATTTCCCGAGATGAGTCTCCGAGATATCTTCAGTTAGACGTCTCTGGAATATCTCCTGTAAGATATATTTGAAACCCCTCAAGAGATACGTCTTTTGAACATGTACAACGTGATATCTCTGAGACATTTCCAGAGCTACTTCTCTTAGATACCTCCAGTGAAACTTTCTGGTATATTACTAGGTATAGGTATCGTTCTGTTACAGCTCAAGAGCTACCTTCTCCAATGTGACAATCAGAGATAGCTCGGTGTTACTTTAAACAATGAGACCGCCTTGAGACGTCTCTGAGACATTTTTTGAAGTGAAGAACCGTTTGAAAAAGGCGGTTGGTGTTCGACAGCTCCAGTTTTTTCAAGCGGTGAATTCGTGTCGCGTTCACAATGATTTGGGATTTTTCGAGATCCGTTGCTTCAGTTTTTTTTTTTTTTTTTTTTGTTCTTTTTTTAATTTAATTCCTCAGATGTTGTGAGTTAAACGTTCTTTTATTGGCCTGTCATGAAATTTTAATTCATAGTAGCGCTTTTTTGCAGAATGAACAGTTAAACGAACGAATGCCGTCATGGGAGCGAACCAGTCATCCCGCAACGGCCCGGATCTTTCAGATGAAGGTGAGTTATTCACAATAATTACTTGGCTTTACGAAAATAACTAATATCAAAGTGGCAGTCGATGAAATTCGTTTCAATTTAAAACCAACGATCCAGTATTTTTGCATTTATTTGAAAGTTGACGATTTGTCAATAACTGAAATCACGAGATCACGGTGGAAACAGTTGTCCGCCTGTAAAATACCAGTTTACCATAATACCTATACATAATTGGTTCATTTCTTTTCCAGTCAATTTCGACCACTTCCAAATTCTACGGGCGATTGGAAAAGGCAGCTTCGGGAAGGTAAGTAATCGAATGATTCCCATTCCCAACCTATTACATATTTATTCAAGCGACCCAATGAGAGGAATTTTCTAGAGGTAATTTCCCCGAAGCGAGCGAGGTCGTACATTCTGATCAGAATAGTCTAGTTAGTTTTCATGCGAGCGTTTTTGAGACGTGAGATCGTTTTGTGAAATTGTCAAAAACCGAGAAAGTATTATCTTAAAAATCAGGATCGAAAATTGAGACCTTAATAGATACAATGAATGTAGATCGGTTGAACAACTGGAACATCTGAATCGTGGGCGAGTAATTAATCGTTTGAGATAAACCGCTTAAGGGCTTGCTTAGCGGTGTCAAGAACGAGGGTATTAGAGTAGTTTATGTCGTCCCCACGATGGCCGCTCTTGGGTGCTTGGTCCTCTCTTCAGTTGACCTAGTTCACATTGATTGTTACAACTGAGAGCAGCGTCGAAGAGGCTTGACAGCTTGTGGCCCTATCAGTTGGCGGATATTCGTACTCGGTAAATGACGGGTCTGTTTCAATAACTAAGCACTTTGAATGGTAAACTAACGACATCGACCGAACCGAAAGGTCTGTAATCGACGGTGCCCTCTCATTTGGCCCATTTCGAACTTCACAAAAGGCCAATAGTCTGTTGGGCGAGTAACAAATCTTCGTACGTTGGAAAAATCGTCGATTTTTCTACGAAAAGATTTCCAACTGAACTCTTAGCGTGATTTATGTGTACGAGGGATATCCAGAAAATAAGGACACAACCGCTGCCAAAAACGAAAAATTCATATATATTAACCAAATTTACAGGGTTTGTTCCAAAATATATGTTTATTTTTCGACATAATCGCCATCCCGATCAATACACTTTTTCAGCCTCAGCACCAGTTTTTTTATACCCTCGTCATAAATATACTTCAGAGGTTGACGGAAACTGCTCCTGCGACGCCATTTCTCAACTGACTGAGTGACTGACACCCTGACACGGGGTTGGGCTTGTTTTGACCGTTACGAACTTTCTCCAAGCAGGTACGCCACTCATAACGACAAAAAAAAAATCCCTGTGCCATTCAGGGGACTTGTAACCTTACTTTCTGGATACCCCTCGTATCTTCTTCTTTGACCAAGTTTTTTTTCGACCAATTTTATGGACAGTTATTATTATTATAATTTGATCGGCTATATGTGAACATATCTTTTGCAACGATTTTGGTTTATTACTGAATAATAAACCAAAATCGTTGCAAATATAGTTTTTATTGAATAATAAACCATTGTAATAGCCTTTTCTGTCGACACTATAAAAGCTAAATTCATGAAATGTTCACCAAAAATCAATCATGGTCTAACAATGGCTCAATTCTTTAGCCGAAACGCTACCTCAATTTTAAGGGTGGTTTTGAGAGTTTTGAGGGGGAGAAAATTCGTATTTTCCGTAGTATTTCGTAGCTTTCCAGAAAAAAAGTGTATATGATATCAATTTCTACAGATTTTTGGACGCGGAATCGAATGAGACCATCGCGGGGTTGATAGCTTTATTAGTTCTCGGGTTACTGCAGCTTTTTTGTTGAATTTGGAAGATTTTCAGAAATTTGGCATTGAAATTTGGATTTTTTGGTTTGAATTTGGCATTTGGTTATAACTTGAAAGTTCTTCGAGCTATAAAAATCGTTTAATGCTCGTTGAAATGGTCATCGAACACTCTCTTTAGCTGTACCATAAGGCAAAAAAGTTGGCTTTCAATTTGGAAATTAAGAAAAATAAAAATGATTAAAATTACTATAGTTGCTACGGACTTTTCCCTTATAGTTACCAATCTGTTTTTTGGTGGAAACGTTCACAATTGTTCGGAATAATTACTATCTCAAATAATGGATAGTCTTCTTGAATCATTATTGAAGCGAAGGAATAATAAACTTCTGTAGAATCATTTGTAGCGTTTTTTGATTCCTTGCCAAGGTAAAGGTTAAATAATAAACCGAAATTTTTTTATACCTACAATGGAAGTAGAACTTGAAATGCGCCTAATCTTGACGAGCGCGTATCATAAATTCCATTTCAAACTCGAATGAGATCTAAGATAGTAAATTGTGAGACGGAAAGCCTCACTCATTTGAAAAATATAAAATAACGTTTAAAGTAACGGTTCCAGATGGTTTAGGGATGAATGAAACGTATAAACTTCGGAATTATGGTATGAATTCAGCTTTTGAAAGCGACCACTGAGGTAATCCTCGTGGAAGCCTTCAATATCGAATTTCCATTTACGTTCAGCCTAAGGCAGTTACGTTCTTCGCCCCTAAGCCCTTACCCGCCCAATCACTAAAAACGGGTTAAATTATTTCCACCTCAAACTTCTTCTTTTCTTCGTCTCAAGAATCGACCCTTTTACGGGAGTTTTCTCAATTGCTTCCACCGTTTGGACAACCTTAGTACTTGCTTACCGTAAAATGTTATTCCATGCTATTTCTTCATCCCTGCATTAATTTCCTCTCTCGGAATTAACCCTGGGAGGTATTTCGTCCCTTCTTTTTCACTGGCGGACAGTTTAGCCAGGGTTAAAATTACAAAGAATGTTATTGCAAAGGTGTACCTATCCATTTCCAGCTAATCAACCAACCGCAATTCAACACAGCGCTAGAATAACTCGGACTTTAAAGATGGGAAATATTAAAACGCCCAGTAAAACTATACATCTCATCATTACGCTAAATGTTCCACCAACCTGCGTTTTCCACTCCACCTTAACTAGCATCAAAAAGACAGTAAACAATTCCCCATTCATTTTTTATTGATAAATGTGTACTCTTTTTTTTTTCTTTCTTTTTCTTTGCATTGTTTTACCGCCATAGTAATGTAATTGGGCTTGCCCGTTAATATACAAATAAATAAATGTTCCCATTCCTACTGAGACATTTTTTCAAGAGGTAATAGCATTTTCTATAGCAAAAGTATATAGCAGCTTTTGTAGCCACACAGCTATTGCTCTTTCATTTTTATTAAAATCATAACTTTTTAACTTGGGCGAAGTCGAAAATCGCAAGTACAGAAACTCTACAGTTTCTCATGCTGTCTGTTTTGAATTTTAAAATCGGTTAGATATAAGAGCGTAATATTGTAATTACGATTTTATTAGCAGGGGAAAGAGAGGAATATAATACGATTAAATATTTGCTTTAGCGGGAAATGTTACTATGCGCCTCAGAAGAATATCGGGGAAAGTTTTGAATATCCCCCTTTCCTCTTTCAAAATGCATAGTCAAAACTACTGCTTGTAATCGCTGAACTGAATGGTTATTTAAAAACGCTGCAAATGATTGTATACAGCGGTTTATTATTCCTTCGCTTCAATAATTATTTAAGAGGATTATCCATCAGTGATAGTAATTATTTCGAACATTTGTGAACGTTCCCACCGAAAAACAGATTGGTAATTATAGGAAAAAACTTCGTAACAACTATTGTAATTTTAATTATTTTTATTTTTCCTGATTTCCAAATTAAAATTTGAATTTTTCGCCTTACGGTATAGTTAAAGAGAGTTCGAAGAGCATTCCAACGAGTATAGAACGATTTTTATGGCTCCAAAACCTCTCGAGTTACGCCAAATTTCCAAAAATCTCCCAAATTCGACAGAAAAGCTGCGATAACTTGACAACCAAAAAAGCTATCGACCCCGCGATGGTCTTATTCGATTCAGCGTCCAAAAATCTATAGAAATTGATACCAAATACACCCTTTTCTGGTTAACCATGGAAATTATGAATTTTCTCCCCCTCCAAATCCCCCAAAAATACCTTAAAATTGAGCTAGCAATGTGATTTATGGATTGGGCCGTTGTGAGGCCGAGATTGATTTTTGATGAAAATTTCAAGATAGTTTGGCCGGAAATGTGTTAACGGCGTACGGCGGACAGACAGAATTTTTTTTATTGGATATTCGGATTCTACATGCCTTGAAACGTAATACATCAAATTTTGAGCGGGGGTTAGAAAAAAAATTCTCTTGGGCGATTGCGATAATAAACCAAAAAAAAAAGTATATATTCGCTATCCAATCGACCATTGTAAAATTTACATTCACAGTAATTGATACACCGAGAGTGTAATATAATTTTTGTATAGCCATTTCATGCAGTAAGAGTATTTATGTTTCAGATAAAATAATTGCAGTTAATGGCCAAACGATAGAATCAGCTTTGAGAGTTAAAGAACTTGAAATCCTATAGAGATGAATATACTCATTCTGCTCAAATTCGGAGAATACTAGGAACTTTAGAATGACAACCTACTGATACCACTTATATCACAAATATTATACTTTGAAGATGTTTTATGACTTTTGGAAAATCATATAACAAATTATCAGGTTTCCTCGCCCATTTAAAAACCCCATTGATAATTATAGTGCGAATAGAAAAAAATAATTCATTTTGTGTTGGAAATTCGTCAGAATCCAGCGTTCGTAAATGAAACAATAACGCATTTCCGTTACATTGTCTAACAGCGTTGAGAATATTCAATTTCAAACTCCCTTCACCAATGAAAGGGAGATTGACGTAGGGAGCTCGGTTTTGCGCCACAAGATCGTTATATACGAGCCCCGTAAGGTCGTGGAATTCGCCCTCCGCTCTCTCTCGCTCTCTCATCACCTTGCCTACATTCGTCTCTCTCCAGCCCGAAAGCCGCCTGTGCCCACCAGGGCAAGCCACATCTTCCGTTTGTCTTCTGGGCTTCCTATACTTTACAAGCAAATGTTATAGCCGCACTTGGAGCAGCACGACCCCAAAGGGCCCAGAGTAATACCCGAGGGTTCTCCTGTCTGGCGAAGCCCATAAACTCCGGTAAGATGGCGCTTCTTGGCTGCGAATGCCCTTGCAAGGAAGCAATCGAGCGAAATGCATAGCCAAGTACACGTGATAAAGCGGTCGGAATGTTCTGCCCTTACTAGGCAAGGAGTGGAATCATTTCGCCTTTGAAGGCGATTTTATAGAACACCTTGAAACGCATTTTGTGATACCCACTTCGCTTTAAAAGGCCTTTCGAAGAAGGACTCGATGGAAAAGCTACGGGGAAACTGGCTACTTCGCACATCCTGAGCAGAGATTGGGATTAGGTTGGAACTTGTGACAGCAATAGACTTTTTCCTCGTGGTGACCTTTCGTTATCAGGTGTTGTGACTGCTATAAAACGGCGATGCGGTCGCCGATCGATTACGACTACGTCGTCATGATTTCAGGATCAGAAAGGAAAACTGCCCTTCTGATGGAGTCGAAATTTCCTAAAGGAAAATAGAATATTAAGAATAAGATAATAAGAAAAAGCTAATATTAATATCATCGTAAAAAAATTGTCTCTTCGCTGAACTGTAGATCGTAAACCCCAAATAAACGTAGAGAAGGGAAGACTTATTACCCTGATGAGAAATTACGATAATTTACTACTTACGTTGGTTTTCATGTAGCGGAAGTTCATTTCAATTAGAATAAAAGCCATTGCGGTTAGGAATTAAAGCCCTATCGCAGAAAACCCTGCTCGAAAGTCTACAGAAAAAGTTGGAACCGAACGTTCTCAACGCTAAGCATTTTAATTACTCCTTGGCTCTAGTTCACTTTTTATTCGAACTTCTAGGACCACTTCAGGCCGATTCGGCTCAGAAATTCAATTTCTTTTTCAGGAGACATCTAAATTAACTCAAGTGCTAGCGAGCGAACCAATTAGGATTTCGCATGATAAATACTACAAGTTGTTGAATCGCGTAATGTCCTTGAAAAATGTAAGGGTGCATTTAGAGACAAAAATGTTGGCAAAAGAAGAGAAACTGTTTAGAACGTGCATTTATAGACGAAGAACTTAGGTTTCCCACTAGCAAAAGTTCATTTTATTTGTTTAAGACCAGATATGTGGTTCTTCTTTAGAATAGGAAATCTCTCTAGAATAGAAGAGGTTAGTTCTTATTAGTCTCCGAGTATTTTGTAGTTTCGTTTCAGCAGGTTATTCCATATTTCATTAATTTTGTTCAATGCTGTGGTACTAGCCTTTGATTTTTCCTACTGCGAAGTTTTAAAATTGCTCGACGATTATTTCAATAAGGCCTGCTGTCATGAGTGGAACTGAACTTACTCGAGACTCCTGAACTTAGATTTCGTCTTAGGCCTTTATTTTTCATCTCTCTTTTCAACTCTTGAACTTTTTAATTCCCAATAAAATCCCGCACACGAGCTATGCTTACCCGACTTTTTAAAATATCAACTGCCTAATATTTGAGAATAATTTTCAAAAAAATTTTTTTTAATTTCTAAGTTTAAAAAAGAAATTGTTGGGATGCCTTCTCTTCGTTGTTCGTCGGGAGCAACCTCCAATTTTCAACAAAAAAATTTTTATTCCGTTTGCTCGCCGAGAAAAACTGAAAATACTTTGATCGTCTTCCTTCTGACTCGCACACGTCTTCCACATTAGCCTTAATTATTTCGTTGTTGTAGCTTTGTCGCTTTTTTCGTTCTTCGTTGTTGGGGTTGAGGGGGTCGTTGAGGGGGTTGAGGAGGTTAATTATTTCGGTGTATCAAAAGACCCAAATGGGAAATCTGATTTGTTCCTATCCCGCGGTGAAATTTCTATCCAAGTTTTCGTGATGGTCTATCAAAAAAGAGATGAAAATGTTTTCGCAGCTCCCTAAGGATGGAGTGGCCAGTTTGGTGAGAATAATGGCGCTGGAGTAAATTATTGTGATCCTTCAAGAAAATAAGATAAAGTCAAGCGAGGAGAAGCTCGTAACTTTATTAGCAGGTAGAAGATTAGCTGCGAAAAGATGGCTAATTCCATTACCCGCGAAGCCGCTGGAGATACTGAGACGCTTTTGAATGTGATCCATTTGTTATTGCGACGCCAAGGAGGAGTAGAGATTGCGCTGTAATTACAGGCGAAGTTTTATCTCCAGTTTCGCTCCTGTCAGGGAAAGAGATGATGATGTCATCCCCAGGTGGTAGAAACTCCGCTCTTGAAAAGAGTTAAACGAAAAGAAAAACACAAGCGAAGCGAGCGACAAATTGACCAACTTGTTTCGTCGAAACCGTCATTTTATTTTTCAACGCCCGAAAAAAAAAGATTTTTAACGGTTTCCGAACTTTTTTCACAACTCTCGACTCCGATGATAGTTAGCCTTCGAGAACACTGAATAAAAAAAGGAAGTTCAACGTTTTAAAAATCGAGTTTAAGGTTAAAAGTTGAAGTTGAGGAATGATCACAAAGATTGAAATCGAAGATTGGAATTGAAGTTGAAGGTTGAAGTTGAAGGTTGAAGTTGAAGGTTGAAGTTGAAGGTTGAAGTTGAAGGTTGAAGTTGAAGGTTGAAGTTGAAGGTTGAAGTTGAAGGTTGAAGTTGATTGTTGAAGGTGAAGGTTGTAGTTGATTGTTGAGGTTGATCAATGAATTTTGAAGCTGAAGATGTTATCATGGACGGTATTAACGGAAATACGCGTTATTTCCACCCAAGTATGTCACTAATATTTACACCTTTGCCGCTCGCCTGATTTTTTTTTTCTTGTTTGTAGGGGTTTGAATGTTACGAACAGATAAATTTCCGAAATTTCCTAACATGTCGACCATCGGAAAGAGCAGCCATGCTTGGCGAGGAACGGATGTTCACCAGAAAGATTTGTTACTTGTCGATTGCCGGTTTCGGGCCAATTTATTGCCTCGGAAATGACAAAACGGATGCCAGAGTGTCCATTTCTCTCTTGTCTCTCGAAATATATTTTTCCCATCGGTTGAGTAGCTAGCGAACGCTTGTAGTTAAATCTTGCAATGATTTAATTGCATTAATCTATCGAAATGTAAATTGAAATAAGGCCGTCGGGTGATTTCGGTTCAGATATGAGGTGCAAATTTTTATCTCTGATAGTACTTTCAACGTAATTTTCCAAGGTGTTATAAAACATGGTCGTCTAGGTAGGTAGATAAAATTATCCACTGACTCTCTTAATCAAATATTTTCGTACAATGTAGTTTGAATAAAGTGCGATTCATTTTCACGGAAACGAGAGGGAAGCCAAGGGAAAACCTCACCTTTTTGAAACCAACGTGCGATGTTTCAAATAATCCGTCCATGGAGAACGGTGATAAATTTCGATAAACCACTTTTTCGCTTTCCTCCGTTCTGTACATACGATCAAATTGATTCTGGAAAAGCCCATCGCTTTTTTTTATGCACGTGGCAACATCAACCCTAGCACGTTCTTGAAGGCAGTTCGTCCCCAATAATGCCTTGGGGAAAAATCGGGCAGCGCGAAGAGGGAAAAAGATGTTTCAGATGACTAAGCGGTCAACGAAGTCGTCTAAGCTTTTATATCCGCTCAGGGATAGAAGTTGAATGTTTTTTGTACGGAACCCTCGCTTATTGTGATGAGCTCGTGCAGGTCGATATTAATTGTCATATCCGATCGACTCAATGTGGTAGAATAAAAAAGCACGCATTGGATTTAGGCATCTTTGTTGAGAAAAAAAAAACCCGCAAGTCAACCATTATAGTAATCTGCTCCTATTGAAGTCGGTTAGAAATAATTGCGATCTGAAAAACCGGAGTTTTTGTGTGAATCTGATTTTCCTATTTTTTACGTTTTTCGGTCTCGGTTTTTGATTTTTACAATTCAGTTCTCAATTTCGTTTTTTTTTTTTTTTTTTTTTACTAGTATTTGTTCTGTTATTATTTGAAGCTAAGTCGGCGCATTTATCTCCCCGTTACGTGAAAAATGCGACAAACAGAAAAAGAACTGAGTAATTGATCGTTTGAATCGGATTGAGTAAATAAGTTGCAACTTTCATTCGTTGATTTTCTGGTTAGCTTGCTCTCAATTCTTCGATCCTTCGATGTTCCTTGCATCGCGTGAATTAATTATTGAATTAAATGATTAAGTAGCCTCCCCTGGTGATTAGGTCTTAAACGAGTTTTTAGTTGAGAAAATACAATACTTGAACTATAAAAATTAATTAATTTTATTGGGCTCGCCCGTACACCTTATAAAAAAATAATAAAATAAAAAATAAAATAACTGGTTGACTGGATCGAGCCTTACACCGGACTACGCCCTATCACCTGACCGAAAATGGAGTGATCCGACTGCGATTGTTGTATTAACAGTGACAGAATCCAATACTGCCGCGTATAGTGGCTCTGACGCGGATCTGATACAATTGATCAACAAGGCCGCAGAAAGCCTGAGGCCCGCCTGAGATGGAAACGTACAGCGGCCACTTGCACCCACAAATCAATATACGTACCGCACATTGCTCAAATTTACCATCAAGTTGAAATCGAATGCAAGACCGAGTGTTGAACACTGATAATAGAATCTCGAAGATCGAATGCCAGCAATATTCTGCTCAGGAACCGGGCAAGAGATAATCTATGCCGAAATCCGATGCAAAAGCACGATAGCTACATCGTTTGATTAATCGTAAATTCATATCACATACGGTGAAACATTTTGAGCAGAAAAATCCACTTTTATCGTATTTTGAATCAGCCGGCTAACGTTCAATTGGGAAAAATCGACAGAAACAGGAAACAACTGAAAAAAAAACCTTGGTGCATTTTGAGTTCTATGTCAAAATCATTGGAGAGAAATGAAGAAATTAATTTAAAAAATTATTAAAGTGCACCTTCAACTTGCTGCTTCGTCTACCGAAAATATTATGAAATGAAAAATTCATCGTGACGAGTACATGCTAAAGTGGAAGAGAAAGAACTTGAGATATTACTCGAAATTGAACATGAGAATAACATCACTCGCGCTGAGATAATGGAATCCCATTTCACCAGGTTAGGAGACGAAGAGATTCACGAATTCCTCTAATTTTAAATAAATGAGTTTTATTTGATCGTGTTATATATTTGTTTAGGCCAGCATCAGACAACTGATCTTACAACTGGCCTTAATGCTGAAATCGGCACAGCTCATTTAAAACTTGTTTTCGTGACTACCTCTTCGTCTCCTATCCTTATGAAAATAAAAAAATGTCCCCCCTTTTTTGTGGGACTTTTATCGAATTTAATTAAATTCCGCTCGCATCAGAAAATCCACTTTCACATCAAGATTCATACGACGCTGTCGTAAAATGTTATAGCAACAAATTTTCAGCTCGAAGTAGTCGTAAAAAAATACCTTCACGGAGGAGAGATTTGGCTCGTAAAACTGGGAACCAACGAGTCGAGGTCAAGAATTCACCAAAGGTCAAATCCTCTGGGAAATAGATCCTTTTCGATTCAGCAGTCAGTTATAGGTAGAATGAGTCAGCTTTGTACGGAATGCTGCGGTCGGTATTCATCCCATTCGGTCGGACGTAGATTCGTTTTCAAACGCTCGCCTCGGTCCAGTGAGTATAGAAGTATATAGAGCGGCCTTCCCTATGCTAGAAGGCGAGTGGACGTATGCTCAACCCCCCCAACTCTCTGGAGGGCCCCCTGCCCTTGGCCGGCCTTCCACTGCACGTGACCAAGTACGCTATTTGAATCCAATTGCTCATCGCCTTTCAATCCAAGTACCTACAGATTATTTAATGTCATTAGAAATAAATAAAATTTTACATAAATAAACCGTTTTCGAAATTATTTGCCTATAAAAAACTGAAAAGGAAAATGTTACGAAAATTCCAACTTCACAGCGACTCAATCATCAACTACACATTTTAAGGACTACTACTCGTATTGCCGTGACCACTTTGATTGATAGGACCACCTCCCTTAGTAATACAAAAAATAATTATTTCTCATTTCCCAAATGATTGAACGAATTTCCTTTTTATCACTTCGTCTCAATCGTCTCCAGAATGATCAGTTTATGGAGTCGGCGCCTCTCTGACAAAATGACGACCGGATGATTACACTTAGGTGATGGTTACAAATAAATTTGAATTTCCAGTAGATTAGTAGTAGCCTGAGTAATAAATTAGATGAAACAAGGTTGAGTCAAATCGTAAATATCCATAGGCAAATGTGAAATGGTTTTTAGGAAAAGGCGTAGTCATTGTCATACTGATCTTGTTAAAAATTGGATCTCAAGAATGCTGACTTTTTTTTCAAGTATCATGAAAACTTATTATAACTAAGTATATTTTTGCTTATTAACATTCGATTGGCTTCTCCAAGATATTATGAGAGAGGCGCCGACCCAAAAAAAAAAAAAAACTAATTTGGAGCCCCGCTCAGAGTTGAAAAGGAAATTCATTCAATCATCAGGAAAATGAGAAATATTTATTTTTTATATTATTAAGGGAGGCGGTCCAATCAATAAAGAAAAGGTCACGTCAATACGAGTAGTGAAGTAGTCCTTAAAATGTGTAGTTGGTATTTGAGCTGTTGTGATTGAGTTGCGTTAATTTTATAGGCAAATAATTTTGATGTCGGTTTTACTGTATTTTTAAGTTTTTTTTTAAAATTTTTCTCTTTTGAGTGCTATACAATACTGAACATCTCTCTTCATCTATTTTACCCAACGTTTCTTTATTGAGCTTTTGTCACTTACTAATAACAACCTAATAAAATTCATACATCAGTTGAGCACTGCAATTCTAAACTACATTGATTACCTTAATACATTAAATAATTGAAATTCAGAAATTCACCGAACGTTATTTCATTATAATGCAATTATTTGGCCCTAACCACACAAATAACTGAAAATTTGACGCAGAATTCAATTATTTTAACGAAAATGCAATGGTTTGTGCAGTTATTTTTCTACAATCATAAATATTATGGAAAACGTGATTAAAAAACATTTTCTTTTGAAATATAGCCTAAAAAGTATTTATGTTTAGTCCAATCGCGCAAACTAGACGCAAATTGGAACAGTTTAGGTTTACAAGCAATGGAAAGGCAGTTTTCATTCAGAAATTAACGACTTCCAAAAATAGGTCTATAAAAACATTGATGGCTGAAACATTGACTATTATGCCATGTAAAGTTGATTTTTTACCATCGTTGTAAAGTTTTTACTTACTAATTTCAAGTTCAAGAATGTTCTTATTTTTTACTCGACGTGGTTGCGAATGGTTCTCGAAAAACGACAAAAATGTAAAAATCTGTATAACGTTTTTCGTTGCACTTTCTTCTCTACACGCCATATCAGAATACCAAAAATTGATGGAATTATAAACAAAATGCGTCCCAAACAATAAAATTCGTATTAATCTATTAAAACAATCCACAATTCCCATCAATAAACTGATTTATTAAAAAGAAGATGAAAGCAGTGCGGAGCGCAGATCCGCCGAGCGAGGAGTTTTGACCTCCAAGGAGTGGGGGAAGGTTGACACATGCCGGTGCCCGCCTAGGCCGCTCTATTAACTTCTATACTCACTGCCTCGGTCTCGAACGGAGTCTCATTCGACGAAAAAGTGATTTAATTACTCCGGCGTTTCCCAATTTACGACCGTTTCCCGCTGCAAAACGGTTTCGCCGAAAATATCGAAACCTACCAAGAAAAACATTTAATAATTATCAAATGGTTGATGATAGTTTCGACGTATTACCTGTCAATCGTGTCACATTTCAGCAAAAAAAAAAAAATTCATTAAATTAAAAATGATAATAATAAATTTTATTATTTATCTTCATTTTCTTTTTTATTTGTTCCAGGTCTGCATCGTCGAAAAGAAAGACACAAAGCAGATGTACGCGATGAAGTATATGAATAAAAGTCAATGCTGGGAAAGAGATTCGCTCAAAAACGTCCTGAGAGAAATCAAAATCCTCATGAACCTTGAGCACCCGTTCCTGGTCAACTTGTGGTTCTCTTTTCAAGGTAAAACTTACAAGAACTGAGCTTTCGAAAAATAAAGCTTTCGTTCAAATTACTAACGAGCCCAATTAAGGTATTAAATAACCTGAAATGATATTTATTAAACCAACCACTCTTATATAAATAATCGAAACACAGAAATTAAGCTTCGACGTGGGGATGAGGTTGAGATGAGAGCTGCGACGTTATCTCATTTTGAACTTTCATATTTCGAGCGCTTTCGCCATTCAAAGCCTCTTCAGGAAACATCTTCATACAATTTTTAACATTGGTCCTGTAAGTAGCTCCACAAGGCTGGAATTTTCATTAATAGGAAATTTCTAAAACACGTCCGCTTTTTGAACCTAGAGTCCAATAAAGTAAAATAATAAATACTTTATTGACTTTAGGTTCAAAAAGCGGACGTGTTTTAAAAATTTCCTTTTAGAGGGGTTGTGAGGGGGAAAAACCAGGCGACTTATTCTCCAGATTATTAATGGCTGGCCGAGCACTTTCGCCCATTCGGGCATCTTCAGGGCGACGTGGAACCATGAGGTCCACAGCCCGAATTGGCGAAAGTGCTCGGCCAGCCATTAAAAATCTGGAGAATAAGTCGCCTGGTTTTTCCCCCTCACAACCCCTCTACAACAAATGCGACGACAAACAAACGGAAATTTCCTTCCAGTGACAATCTCAGCCTTGTGGAGCTACTTACAGGACCTAAGTTAAAATTGTATGAAGAAGATGTTTCCTGAAGATGCCTTGAATGTCGAAAGCGCTCGAAATATAGAAGTTCAAAATGAGATAACGTCGCACCTTTCATCTCACCCTAATCCCCACAAATCACAACGAAAAATTAAGCTGCAAATTGACAGCTAACTATAACGCTGTAAGCCATGCTTGAGTTTGAATTAGTCGAAAAATTATTTGAGTCGTTCTGGTTGTTTAGAAAGCTTGATATTAATTGACACAGAGCAACTTTATCTACTTACTATTACTTATCTACTTATCTTTACTTTATCTACTTACTATTACTTATCTACTTTATCTACGAATCACTCTAAGTGAAGTAGAATTTTTCTTCGACAAAAACCGTTGAGCTCGACGGTAATTGGGATGAGAAATCGAGCAGAATAAATCTCTCCTTGGTACGGACCCGAGGTGAGCTATTTCTAGTCGTTCGTAGCTTGAAGATAACTTCCATTATTAATTAGCTGTAATTCGCACAAACGAGATCCCTTTGAATCCTTTCGGGTTAAATGATCCGTCTCGTAAATCTGATCGAAGATGAGGAACGGGCGAGAAATGAACTTCGCACTAATTTACAATTCAGTTATCGCGTGCGGTTGATTTCCATTGAAAGCGTCACGCCTGAATCATCAAGCGTTTGCACGGTTCCAATAAACGAGAATCCGTTGCTCTTGGTAATTTGCGAACAACAGCGATTCAAAATCTATTCCTGCTCCGTAAACATGGGAATCTACCGGCAGCATTGCTTGGCCCGATGAAGCATTGAACAATGCTCGCTTTGAATACTATGGAGATTATCGAGAGTGAGCCAGATAATGATAGAAGCTATCTGCATGGCAAACAGTGGGAAAGCAATTCGTATTGGATTCCTCCCCTTGCCCTTCGTCTGCTGAAGTTCAAGCAACCCGCTACTCTGACAATATCCACGTACAAACCTAGAAATGGGAACGTTGAACTTCCCTGCAGTTTGGAGCACAGTACAATCGAAGTTAAAGGAGCGCTCGCAGTTTCACGCAAACGACACGTAATACTCTTGAGTGTGGCTAGTTAGCAATTCGGCTCGAATCGATAAGGTCGATCGTCGTCGGACAAGGAAATGCCCTGGTTGGACTAGAGAGAGAATAAATTAATTACCACGTTTATTTTTCAGTGCAATTTAAGGCAAAACAGCCCTCTCTTCCAACGGCGCAGAAATTCAAAAACATTAATTGATTCCATTCCATTAGGTTCCTTTTAGAGAGTGACAGAGAGAGGGAGAGAGATAGAGATGGAGAGAGATTGTTTTTTATTTATCCACCAGGGGAGTTTAGGGCCAAGTGGCTCTCTCTTCCACTTCCCCTGGAGACATTTTACAGAAACAAGCTCTTACAATCATTTTTACAACATAATAATCTAAATAAATATAAGAACACCTTCAAATAAATATCTGAAAAACAACATTTAAAAAATATACATAAATTATTTCTTATGTTGCCGATTTCTATAGACTAAGTTTTTTCCATGTAACTCCCCAATAATACCTTTTTTGGAATTCACTGTAAATGTTCGCACTGTCTGATTCAAATTAAATCACTCTACGCTCTCATTAAATGTCCGCAACCCTGGACAGAGAAAAAGCGCTTGAAGATGGGCAACTGCAAGATGAATTTTTTACACACATTGTTTGCATGTGAATTCCAAGAGTACTTATAAATAGTAAGACCCAAGCTGTTTAACGAATCTGCGTATTCCGTCTTCCCCAATACACAAATTTCCACAGTTTTCCAAAATCAATCTATTGTGCGGTTGAGGTGGAGATAAAAAACATGACGAGTTCTCCTTATCATCTTCATTTAATCTTAATCTAGCGCTTTCGCCCTCACGGGCCTCTTCACAATATATCTTAGAAGTTAATAATTATGTCGTGTGTTTTTGTAGGATCGCCCGTGAAGAGGGGGCGTCTCGAGATGAGAAGTTACCTAATCGCATACCTAATCTAGTTCTAAAAAGCTTGAAAATATAATTCTATTAAAAACGAAAAAGACTAGAGGATGCAGGTGACTAGAAAAACCAATAAATTACTAAGAGCTACAAAACACTGAAAGAATTGACTAGAATAGAAGGACACATATAAAAATAACACGACATATTAACTTCTAAGATGTATCGTGAAGAGGCGCGTGAGGGCGAAAGCGCTAGATTAAGATTAAATGAAGATGATAAGGAGAACTCGTCGCGATTTTTATCTCCACCTCAACCACACAATTGTGTACCAGCGACAACAACCAAAAAATCAATCTAGGGCCAGATACTTCCTGCGCCCAGATACTTCCTGCGACCTATCGCAATTGCTGCACATTTCTTGGTGTTCACCTTCAGATCACGCGAAAAAGAAATCTCTGATGAATTTCATAGTAATGGTAATGGAGTACGTTGGATGGTTTTCTGAAAATCCCACAATAGCGAATTCTAGCTGCAATGAAAACCGCGATGCTCAGATGAGACATTGGCATAATTGTAATTCAGCGAGAACCAGAAGATCAAGAGGGTCGTCTACATCGAAAGAGTCGCGATATTGAATGGCCTACATAAAACATCTATTCGACACCCTTTGAATCTCGTCAGTCGATTTGCATCGAAGTGTGCGATCAAAGAATGAGGGCTAGGATCAAAAGATTTGCCTTATTCCGTCGGGAACACGAAGGACAGAATGGAAGCATCTCCAGAACACGGTTTCTCAAAGAGCGTACTGAAAAAGGGGTTGGAATTGATGCGAATGACATGGAAGAAGTTCTCAATCAATTTCAGTACCATCATGCAAACAAGGATTCAACGGACGAGGATCCTATTATCGGAAAAATACAAAATTCCAAGTCAGAGGAGCGGCAGATGGAAACTTTATTCGTAAGGGAATGAAGGTCGGTACTTTCATGGAAATTGGAGCTTTCCGCCAACTTCCAGCTCAACAGCTGAGTACACTTTGGTGTATAAAAAAACCCATTCACCCATCGAATTTGGGAAAGAGGACACGATTGCGAGAGCACATACGATTGATTCTCACTGAACTGTCACTTTAATGAAATCCGCTCAATCCGGTGGGAGGAATTTGTTACATGTCGAAGTATTTATATTAGGTGGAAGCGGAAGATTTTTTACTTCCATGTTTACTTGCTAAATGGAATTATTGCGATCGTCCGAAAAGTCGAATTTGGAACGGAGGTGAATTCGGGAATTTTTTTATATTACTATACTCAAAAACGCTATCTGAATAAGTGTCTGTGGTAAAAATGACATAAATCGTCATATCTCCGTGAAAAAAGAATGAAGCTCGATGACAATTTCAGAGAATGTTCTCCCAGTAGTTTTGGATAACACATAGTACTTCCGAGATATAATCGTTCAAAGTTTTTTCTATTTTCTTCGGTTCTTCCTAAAAAAAAAAAAAAAAAAAAAAAAAAAGTTTTTCTATTTTGATTATTAAAGGAAGTAAGTGTTTTTCTACGTTTGAGGTCTTAAAATGTTCGTTATGGCGAGCAGATGACGCTTGATTTTTCGAATATTGGGTCACAATTTGCCTTTTTCACGATTTGGCTAGGGCGTATTTTGTATTTTGATTCTTACAGGCTGCAAAAATTATGTTCTAGAAGCGTTAGAATTCAAATTATAGTCAGTTCATTCTTCAATCTCGATTGATCTATTGCTGCTGCTCATTTCCAACTGGAATTGTTCTTGCCAAACCTGGAAGAAGTTCCAGTAACCAGCAACCTCGTTCATCTTCGAGATCGCCTCAAAACGAGTTGAAAACCAATGTCAGCACTTATCGTTGAATGGATATCGTGGAGAAGAGTTTTAGACACTGCAGAAACAGACCATTACGTAATTATTATTCAGATACACTCTTTCTGTTCCGTAAAACGTACGCTCGTTTAGGGCAAAATTCAGCGACCGGTGTCAGTTAATCTAAATGAAGCTCGAGATTACGAGTTAAATCGGTTTCAGTAAAATACTGAAGATTCATCTCGATTTGAGTAATATCCGCTTCTACGAAATTCTGCCGGTTTACAAGTGACCGCCGCTAATGCTTTGCTTCAAGATTCCATAACCTGATGAAGCCAAGCAGAAATTGTTTCGAGGAAAGCCGGACGAATTTGGAACGGGGTTGGAAATTATTTCAGCTTCTAATCCCGTCGTAAATGAGATCCGGCGACCTTTCTCCGATTTAAAAGATAACTCGCTCAAAGCGGAGGAGCTTCCAGTGCTGGAGGAGAGGGATTAACCTCCGTGAGCTTAGTCGGTTGAGCGAATTAGTACCGAAAGGTAGAAATACTATATTCGGGAGAATCCGAAATTGTGATGAAAACGCCGACGAATATCATGATTCAACAACAATATTTCTATTAATTCAATATATTCCTCAGGATTTCACGGTGTTAAGAAATTGGGGGGGAGAAACAATTAAAATTGTAAAAGTAAAAAATTACGAAAATTTTTTTTTAGAATTTTTTACTTTTACAATTAAAATTGATCCGATGACAGCTATCTTCAGATCACAAGATTCATCAGGAACGAACGAAAGTTTTTATGATGATTTTCCAGCTTTTTTTTCTCATCGGTCAATAGGGTTTGTAATTAACGAGGAACGATTAGAGTAATTCCTATTCGATAGATTATCCTGACGAGGAAATTCGACTCTCTTGCGGCGGAAATAATTCGACGAGGTCAACCCGCTCAATCCTGTTGTCAACTCCTGATGAACCAATCAATGCCCACGGTCCACGAAATGGCAAGTCTAAACTGCATAATGACCTCGAAAAATAGCGGACTAGGAATTTACCGAATTGTACGAACATTGGCGTGAATATTTCCATCGGTTCGACGTCGCATGTCAACGCCAATCGTCGAAAATCTCCGCTTTTCGCGAGAGCAAATAAATTGCTAGGTGTTGACAGCTTTTTATCTTCAATTCGCTCCCGAATGCGGGCTAATTTTTTGGTTTATTATTCAATAATAAACCATTGTAATCGCCCAAGAAAAAAAAAATTTATAACCCCCCCTCAAAATTTGATGTTTTACGTTTCAAGGCATGTAGAATCCGAATATCCAATAAAAAAAATTCTGTCTGTCCGCCGTACGCCGTACGCCGTACGCCGTACGCCGTTAGCAGTTTTCCGGCCAAACCATAATAGCGAAATTCTTGAAATTTTCACCAAAAATCAACCTCGGTCCTACGACGGCACAGTTCTTGAACCAACTTGCTAGCTCAATTTTAAGGGTATTTTTGGGGGGTTTTGAGGGGGAGAAAATTCATATTTTCCACGGTTTTT
Source organism: Tupiocoris notatus (assembly GCA_037159825.1). Classification (NCBI taxonomy): domain Eukaryota; kingdom Metazoa; phylum Arthropoda; class Insecta; order Hemiptera; family Miridae; genus Tupiocoris; species Tupiocoris notatus. The sequence goes on from JASJUZ010000174.1 coordinate 27,742, forward strand.
CAGAAAAATGTGTACGTGGTATCAAATTATATAGTTTTTTGGACGCTGAATCGAATGAGACCATCGCCGGGTCGATAGCATTTATGGTTCTCGAGTTATCACAGCTTTTGTGCCGAATTTGGAAGATTTTTAGAAATTTGACATGAGGGTATAACTCGAGAGTTCTTGGAGCTCTAAAAATCGTTCTATACTCATTGGAATGGTCGTCAAACACTCTCTCCAGCTGTAGGGTAAGGCAAAAAATTTAGCTTTTATTAGGAAATTAAGAAAAATAAAATTGATTAAAATTACAATAGTTGCTACGGATTTTTCCTCTATAGTTACCATCTGTTTTTTGGTGAGAACATTCACTAATGTGCGGATTAGTTACTATCACAAATGGATAGTCTTCATAAATCAATATTGAAGCGAAGGAATAATAAACCACTGTTCAATCATTTGCAGCGTTTTTTTTATTGCAACTATTCTCCATCAATCATTGTGAAGTTGTTACGGTCGGTGGCTAAATTTGGCAAAATAACGAGAACACGTGCGAAGCACATACTTCTACTATTTATACTCCTGTTTACATACTCGTATAATACATACTTTCCGCTTTACATACATAGTTATATTACTCATAGGTGAGAAAGAGCTATCAAAATCCTACAATTAGATATATTGGTTATATTTCTACGTTACGTCCCCGCGGAGCAATTCGCACTCGAAGAAAAACGAAAACACGTTTTTTTACTAAAAAAAGTGGAAAAGGTAAGTATATCTCGAAAACAAAAAATTATCACTGTCATTTTTTTTAATCGGTTCTAAATTAAATTACCTCAATTTGTTTACACAGATCCTATTTTTTCAAAATTCGCGAACGTGGCGAAAAAAATTCCGAAGTTAAAACTCCAAACATATAAAAATCGAAAAAAATCAAAAAATTACATTAATTGTTAGAACTTCGTTGGTTTTACTTCAAATTCGAATTCAACGTCTAATTTCCTGTAGGAATTGTTAATTAATCAAAATTGAAAAGTTCTGTATTTGCAACGAATTTTCAGTTGAAAAACATGCATGCAGTGTGAGACTAAAAATATGAAAAACTGATCATTGTCGTCAAATTTCCGTTGTTTTGACGTCAAATTCGGACTCAGCATTAAATTTCCTATAAGAATAGCTTTCAAAAAAAATTTATTTGTTCACACCTGCCGAAGCTAGCGGAGCTCGAAATTCCGGCCGGTGAAAAAGTCGATTTACGGAAATTAATTTCACTGGCTCTGTTTAAATTTTTTTCACCAAATTTTTCGCTATGCACGTGTGTAAGGCGTTCAAGTGAAGACTCCTGCATAATAAAACAATTGATTCGCATTTATTTTGACCCCGAAAATCACGGCTAAAGTCCAATTTTTGAGCTTTCAAAAACCGATTTTTTTGGACCACTTGCAGATTTTTCCGAGAAATAAAAAAAAATCACAAAAATACATCTCGGTATGACACAACTTTCCTAAAAATTTCAGATTTTTATCTGTATTGAGAGACGAGTAAAAATTCGTTAACTGATCGGTTGAAAAAAATCGCAGGGATTGTCCCTTGGATTTTTCGCGAAAAATTTTTTGTAATAGATTTCGCTCAAATTCAGCATAATGATAGTTGATGATGTGTATATCAATAATATATTGTTCATTCTTTGTTTCTTTCGCACTAAATTGATGAAAATAACGTTTAAAGTTGAAAAATGTCATGTTTTCGTGTATAGTCTACCAATATTGTTGAATAACGCAAAAACGGTTGAAAAATGGATAGGTACATTACATTAGGAAAATGTGGGCAGTTAAATTACCTATCTTTTGGTATATTCAAACATCTGAACTAACGACTTTTTGCCTGAGTTATCCACTGTGCAAGTTACAAATCTTGGAAAATTAAAGTATTGTCTACCTCGGCTAAAACTTGGCGATAGTTGCGGACCCATTACTTTATGATACTAGATACAATGCAATACCCACCACCTACATACCAAATTATGGCAACTATTAATAATAATATCTATAAATTACACCTCTCCATAAAGAAGTAAACTGTTATATTTATATAGTAGTGACAAGGACAACATCCAACTAAATGTGAGGCATGGCAGGTGGGGCGGAGCCCCTCCGACGGGCCGCGCCGGGGGAGTGGGGTCGGAGCCCCTGACAGGGGGTCGGATGGTAAATCCGCCAGGGGCGCTCAGTCCCTAGTATTTATATTATAAACTATATAAATATATTACCGACGTAAAAATAAGTCAACACTGCACCATAAAGAGTCAACTATGGGGATCGCTTTTGGAAATGCCGTTAATGTCTGACGCGCTCTCGAATGGTTTCAAAGGATCGCACGTCGGTACTGTTTCATGTCTACTATTCAAAAGGGATCGTCGGAACGAGACCAATTCTGTCGCGTTGCCGTCATAGGGTGATTGCATTGAGAGAAGTGACCGTTTCCTTTGCCAAGTTGACAGTCCGTAATGAAGGTCCTCTTTGTCCTTCAGTACCCAATGCGACGTAGTCGAGAAATTCAGTGACCGGAGGAAGACGTGCCCCTTGCAAATCCGATAATAAGAGCCCCGAGGGTTCTTATTGAATATCGAATAGCAAAGGAATGTAGGCCATTGAAGAGGGCTTGGATAAAATATGAATTTAATTCGGGTTTATTAATTATGAATTTATTCTATTTATATGTTTTTCGACAGTTTTGTGGGTTCGTTGTTCGACATTAATTTTCAAGCGCGTTGTAGGATCGGTTATCGCCTTCCGGTATGTTCCTTCGGAATTCGAAGAATATTCGAAATATTTCCCCCTAGGCAGCGAATTCCGCATCGTTGACCCCTTTCAATATTATAATGATATAAAACTCATCATCCCCGATGGCCGCTCAAGCGCTAAATATAGATTTCAACGACGATTAAACTTCGATAAGAATTCGTTCCTACTCGGAGGTTTTTTTGTACCGTGTGACGTCTTTTAAAAGTATAAAATGCGCCAGTCTTTTTAGAGTGGTGATGCCTGAAATGAAAAGTTCTCACTATTTTCATGAAAAAGGTTGAAATTGTTCGTCTCTTTTCGAAGCAATAGTGACAATTTTTCGCCTCCTATCATACCTTTCGTTTCAGAAGCAGGTTGGCTCACACTTGACCTTTTCCTCGACGTTATACGGCCAAATTACGCCACTACTTTATCAGCTAGTTTCATTTCACGTGACTCTTAAGTGAACCGTTGCTCCCCGTTCGCGCAAACATCTCATACAGTACGACACGAGAACCGTCAAAACTTGCAGGTCAGGTTGGTTTAGGAGAGTTGAATGTTGTTCTGTTGTTGCAAACTAGTATTGTCGCCCGAACACTGTTAATAACTACAGCTGAGGAAGTTTACCACCGAGTCGCGAACAACAATAGAATGTTGGAGACCAAGGAGAATATTCGAGTGTTCCCAAATCTACAGAGAGACGAGACAGTATCTAATTTATTCTACGATGTATTTTTGTTCGGAGACAATATTCATTTTCAGATGATTCCGAAAAAAATCGAAAAAAATCGAAAAATATTACTAATTGTTCGAATTTGATTGTTTTCACTTTGAATTCGAATTCTACGTCTAATTTCCTGTAAGAATCATTAATTAATCAAATTTGAACAGTACTGTAAGTATTTGCAACGGATTTTCAAAGTTGAAAAACGTAGGAGTGGCGTAGTATTAAACCTGGAAAAACTGATAGTTGTCGTGAAATTTCCGCCGTTTTGACGTCATATTCGGATTCAGCGTTCAATTTCCTATAAGAATAGCTTTCAAAATCGCTTTAAAACAAAAATTTAATTTTTCACTATTACCGATGCCAGCCGAGCTCGGAATTTCGGCCGGCGAAAAAGTCGATTTACGGAAAATAATTTCTCTGGCTCTGTTTAAATGTTTTTCTTCAAATTTTTTGCTATGTACGTGTGTAAAAAGGTCAAATGAAGACTCCTGCATAATAAAACAATTGATTCGCATTTATTTTGACCCCGAAAATCACGGCTAAAGTCCAATTTTTGAGCTTTCAAAAACCGATTTTTTTGGACCATTTCCAGATTTTTCCGAGAAATAAAAAAAATCACGAAAATACATCTCGGCAAGACTCAACTTCCCAAAAAATTTCAGATTTTTATCTGTTTTGAAAGACGAGTAAAAATTCGTTAACTGTTCGGTTGAAAAAAATCGCAGGGGTTCCCCTTGGATTTTTCGCGAATAATTTTTTGTAACAGATTTCGCTCAAATTCAGCATAATGATAGTTGATGATGTGTATATCAATAATATATTGTTCATTCTTTGTTTCTTCCGCACTAAATTGATGAAAATAACGTTTAAAGTTGAAAAATGTCATGTTTTCGTGTATAGTCTACCAATATGGTTGAATAACGCAAAAACGGCTGAAAAATGGATAGGTACATTACATTAGGAAAATGTGGGCAATTAAATTACCTATCTTTTGGTATATTCAAACCTCTGAATTGACGACGTTTTGTTTGAGTTACCCACTGTGCAAGTTACAAATCTTGAAAACTTAAAAGTTGATACGTCTAGCTCTGCTACAACTTTGCTCCAGTTGAAAAACCCAATACTTTATGATACTAAGTACAATACAATCCCCACCAACTACATACCTCACGTCGTTCACGCCGGTGACGTTCAACGTTCATCGACAGAAATTGTTCCAATAATGAAAAGTACATTTAAGTAAACTAGCTTAATTATATGGTAGTACGTACAAATTCATGTTAGGTTTACTAACACTCTATCGATTGGATCACACACTGTACTTCCGCTTCACGCGCTTTATCGACTATTTCGGTTTTTACAGGCCACAAAAAAATCAATATCTTTGACAATGCAGGTTCATAAAAATGATCCCATTTTTACAAAACTTGGCTTCGAGCATTATGTTACGCTCACATACCGCACTTCCGCATTATTGAGGGCCTAATTGGTGCGTTATTCTATTTTTGAGTTCTCGTAGCTAGATTTCAATAACAGTTGTAGAGTAGTACTAACGTTGCGCCCTTATTACGAGCTTCTTGATTTTATGATTGGTTATTCCAGGTACCGACTCAAACATGGAAGTACTGTTTGATCAATGCACATCATTGGTTTTTAAATACAATTTGCCTACGTACATTTTTAATTTATAGTTAGACTTTTCGATTCCCAAACATCTTCACTTTTCACATGTTTTGTTTTAGACGAAGAAGACATATTTATGGTATCTGATCTACTACTGGGAGGAGATTTGAGGTATCATCTGAGTCAAGATGTAACATTTACCGAAGATTGCATCATCCTCTACGCATGCGAATTGGGCTTAGCTTTGGACTATCTTCAATCGCAGTCAATTATTCATCGGTTAGTACTTAGCATTCATCGTCATATGCCTAAACTATATTTTTCCAGTCATAACCAACCCTAAACCATATCTCACCTGAGTAAAATGCCTCTTAACAAGTTCAAAAGTGAGAGAGTAAAGACGACAAAACATCCTGAAAACTTTGAAGATCCAAAGTTACTCGAAACCTCGTTTTTATATTCAATATCGAAAAAATTGGCGCTTGATGTTTACTTTTTTCTTTTTCATTTCCAGGGATATCAAACCGGACAACATTCTCCTGGATGAAGAAGGTAAATCGATCATTGCTTGAATATTTCTGAATTTCAGCTTACAACCTGTCCTTGCTAAGGAAAAGTAACTTTCTCATTTTCTATGCCACAAAAATCGTTCACCACTCGTTAGAAAGTCCTGAATTAACTACGAATTTTTATATTTTTAACCTCTTCAGTAACTATCCCGATAACTGAGATTTAAGGTTATTCATAAATGTACGCTAACAGTTTAGTGATCAACTTCGCATTCGTGTTGCTATAAAGTTGAAACAACGTTAGAAAAAAGTGTTAGATGAAATTCAAAACATTCTAATTCAAATTATTAAGGAGTTTAATCTCAACACGTATGTAGAAACCCTCTGAAAAACTGTGAAAATAACCAATTAATTTTTTTAAAAATATTTTTACCATTAAAGTAAAGTAACCAAGGAATTTCACCTTGGATTTTCGTCCAACTGGGATACTTTTCCGTCGTGGACGTCGTCAGCCGTTCCCATAGGGGAATCAGAAGATTATCAATCCTGGATCTACTAATTCTGACGATTTCGCTCGTGGCTACTCATTGCCTCACCCCCCTGAGTGTGGAGGACGAAGAGTCGGGTCAAACATGAGTTTGACCCCAGCCGGATTCGAACCCGGCTCCACCGTGTAGAGAGCTAACGCTCCATACCACTACACCACGGGTGGCCCCAATATTTTTACCATTTTATCTGGTCTATCTAGAGGTAAGATACAGAACGATTTCAAATAGTTCGAAGGACTTAATTTGGGTTAATTGATTAATCTGAAACTTAGCTTTGAACCTTACCTTTCCATATTGAGTCGAATCTCATTTCGAATCAAGCTGTTACTAGACTTTTTGCGAAGACAATCGATTGACATTACATCGCGATTTAATCCGGCCTGCGGAACGAGACAATTTTCATACGAAAATGTAACGTCTATCCTTGTGAGAAAATAGAATGCAAAGTAATCAGTGGACGAGTAAGGTTTCAGCGCCAGCGGCTCGCTCTAGACGTGACACCATTAAAAGTCCGCACAGCTCTTGGCTGTAAGATTGACAGCCTCATTTCCCTTGGCGGGCAAAAGAGAGGCTTTGTTGAACGTGCTGGTGCCTAGATTCAGAAGGATCTCCCGAGGGATACGCTGGAAAAGCGTGAAAAGAAACTGGAAAAAGAACAACGATTAATAACAGGAGGCATTGTGGGGAAGATAATCGAAGGGCAACTTGATAAAGGAAGTTTTTCTTTTCGAAAAGTAGGACAGCTTTGGCTGCCAGTGAGTATAAATGCTTAATAGGAGTTTTTGTGATTGGTTTATAAGATACGTTTTCCTAAGCAACTCTCGGGCTGTAACTTGGTAAATTCCATATTGCCCTATGGATGTCCCTAGGGGCGATAGCACCGTCGCCAGTCAAGGAAAGATCGCAGAATGAATCAGATTTTCCCTCACTGCAGCACAGTACGCGACAATAAAACCAAGTGAAAGGATTCTGATGTGTAAATACAGTGATCTCGAGCACAAGATTACGGCTTCTCGCAACGGCCGTTTTCCTCGTATTCTCATAATGGTCGCTTTCATTGTCTCCTTGTAATGATCGCTTTCCTCCTCTCGTAATGGCTGCAATTCTCATTTTCCCCTCTATTCTCTACTCTCCGCTTTCCTCGTTCTTATCCATTCTCCAGTATTACGTCGGTGAAAATAATTTAACAGAAAGCAATATGTTGACATTTGAGAATATCCTAATCAAAATAAGGTACCTATGAAAAGTGACTGCTCTTTCTCGTATTTTTACTGCTGCGGAGGATTTGCATGACTGCACTGAATTTTTTTGGCTTCCCTTGATATTGAGTTAAAAGACTGGTACTTATAGGTTAAATGACAATTTTCATGTGTAAGCCATGGCTTATACTCATTACCAGTGTTGCCAGATATACATAAAATCAGACAAAAATTGAAATAGAAATTCTAGAAATATACGTATTTCTACAGGTTTTTCATGGTGTCTAACGAACTACAGAAAAATCAAATAAATCTAAAGAATTTTCAGTAATTTTGAGAAACTTAGTGATTTTTATTAGAAATCCTCTCATAATCCATTAATTCTACCAGTAATGAAGAAATATGCCATACGCCAAAACTTATTTTTATCTATTCGCTGATTTCATGCCAAGTTGGTGTAGTATGACATCAACATTTTTGGCTGACTCCTCAAAATCACAAAAATTAAGTGATCTAATAATTTAAAAAATTTATATATGATATCAAAACAAATCGCCGATATTCCGATACCGGTTTTAAAATATCAATATAAAAATATCTGATATAGGAACCAAAATATCGATATTTTGATAATATCAATACCTAGATGAGTGAATGAAAAGAAGAGATCCCATTCCTTCTATCATTTCGCTGTCACGATACCACAAAAAAGGGCCGTTAATAAAATGCTACATTCGACATATATTTTCGCTCATACTTCTGAAAATATTATCCTTCTATCTCTCAACGTTATGCTAGGGAAATTCCAAACAGATGGCTTATCTGGGAAAAGTTTACATGCCTTTCAACGGTCGAGGGCACAATAACCGAAATACTAGAAATGCGAGACAAAACAGCAATGCATTTAACAATACGTGCTCCTCGGATATACCTTTGTTCTCCTTCTGTAACAAAAGGGTTGACACGAAGGGGGAAAAAGTAGGTGCGGTCTCAGGTCGTCGGAACGAGCCATGGCTGTCGTTGAAGGAAATACTCAGCTCGCCTGAGAGCCAGAGTTGTTGAAGAGAAGTCAATGTGTGAGCCAAACGGTCCGTGACTTGAGACCGTAATTCGTGCATCGTTTGTTCCAGCCTTCAGCAGTTTGCGGGATAAAACGTCTCTCGAGCTTTTCGGTTTAATGAAACGTGAGACAGCCTCTTAACGCCCAGCAATGTCTTTGTCTTTATTTGCTTTCAGTTCGCCCCTTTAATTCGGCCTCGACCTCTAAAGCTTTGTGATACGGATTGAAACGGCTGGCCTGGATATGAAAAACCTTCAAAGACTCGTGCGCGTGAAATAAAAAGGTCGGACGATGTTGATGCAAAAATGCATCGCGGAACGCTCTTTATTTGAAACGTGGCGTTGAAAAAATTCTAACGCGCGGATAGTAAAATTGAAGCGTGCGTTGGTTAAGCGCAATATTCGAGGAAAAAGGGGCGAGTAAATAGTGCAGCGGCCGATTCAAAAGATATTCTCGCCCTTTTAGGCGAAGAGCAAATAAGAAATATTTTATCTTCTCGCGGAAGACGATCGAGCAGTAGAACTTTTCCAAAGTGGAAACCCTTGGCGTCCTTGTTGGGTGCCAGGGCTGGATGAATTTTTTATGACAGCAGACGAGTTGAGCTGGATGAGTGAACTGGAAGGGAAGTCGCTCGGGAGGGAACGGGAAAGCGTTTGAATGATTCAACGTTGCCAGAAAAAGGTGACGCTCTCAAGCTCTGCCCCTTTTCAGTCTTTCTCGCGGAAGATTTGAAGAGACAAGGATACCAGTTGGGGTGAATCGAAATGGTGGGATTACATCAGCTCCGCTGACTGAATTATCATTAATTTGTCAAACTTTTCGCAGCCACGAAAGAGGTGAGAAACATTCGTGAGATTATTATCATGTCTTTCAAAACCAGAAGGAATCTCACACTGCAAAGTATATTTGAAATTAGCCTAAAGCATCTGAAATTTCGTTCTGCGGAACCCTAGGCGATTCAAACTTTTGGAGGGAATCAGTTCACTGTCCAGACTGAAAACTAAACGTGGAATCTTTGCGTGAACCATATTTTTATCGTCCAGGGGTCTGAGAGGGAGAAAAACCGGGCGACTCGTTCTCCGATTCTCTATTTGCAGGCCGAGCACTTTCGCCTGTTCGGGCATCTTCAGGGCGATGTGGAGCCATAGGATCACAATCCCTGGACACGAAAAAAATGCGACGACAAGGAAAAGAACATATTTTTATTTATTTTTTTTTAGAACATATCTTTACGTAGTAAAGATGTATTCTGACCGTCGGGAAAATAGAATGTGGAACGAAGGAGAATTTGAAAGAAATTTTCATAGTTATAGTCTCCGTCATATCTTCGTGAAAAATGAATGTTCAGAAAATGTTCTTGCAGTGAATGTGCGAAATTAGCCGTTTCCAGATTTTTAATAACACACAGTTATTCCGAAACGCTCCGAGTTTTTTCCGTTTCGATTTCTAAAGGCTATTTATAAGAGTCGTTATTTTTTAACGTTTAAAGTCTTAAAATGTTCGTTATATTTTCGTCACACACCGTACTTCTCCGTTATGTGGTTTTTCACGATTTCACAAGACCGTATTTTGTGTTTTGATTTTCTCAGACAAAAAAAAATCAATAAATCAGTATAATATAATAATAAACAAGCGCTTTTCACTATTTCGATTTCTACAGGCTGCAATAATCAATACATTTTAGGTCTTTCAATGTTTTTAATGGCGAGTGAACGACTCTTTTTTTATCGCAAGGGTCGCACACCATAAATCGCTCTTTTTTCCAATTAGAAATTTTCACATTCCCCAAAAGTCCATATACTTGAATGTATAAGGTCGTGAAATGTTTTCCAGGCGGGTGAATAACAATCAATTTTCAACGCTAGGCTCGCATTCCTTACTTTATCCGAATATCGTTTGTATTTAGACTATTTCATATAGAAATCATTCTCTAAAGGACTTGCTACAGCGCCAATTTTCAAACTTTCAGCACAAACGACCAGAAAACCCAAAAATCGGGAAACATTGTTAGTGGTCGGTGAAATAAATTAATTTATACTGACAATTCGATTGCTGCAATCTATATCTCATTAGAAACAGTTCTAAACTCGCTCTAGAACATTTTATTCCATGTCCGAAGCGATGCGCGAATATAGGTATAAATTTCTAGTCACTATAGCAGCACTCAAAAATAAAATATTCTCCCTTATCTCAAGCTGCCAAGTTTAACGATAGCTATGACCAAGTTTGAGCGATAGCGATCGATTTTCTGTCGCGGCATCTAAGAAAACTGAAACGGGGAGATGGCTATTTGGAAAGACTATTTGTGGCTTTTACGACAGGACGAAGGAACGATGGCAAGTAATTTCTCAGTCTCCAACCCGTCGAAAATGTAGTCCAAGGGATTCACTCAATGTAATCCCCCATCCGCTAGAATACAGCATCTGCCTTGTCGTTGCTGAATATTGAGACTCATCAATCTTTCCTTCGCTAACTCAAGGGATTCGGTCGCTGTCGGTGTTTCTTAAGAAAATGTCATCACAAGTACGTTTTCAAACACAAACACTAATGTGAAGTTTGACGATTATTAACGTTGCTCTAAACTTCTCAATAGTCTATCGCTGATAATGACATAATTTTAATCGCATTATCGAAATCAATTTGTCCTAAATATATTAGGACATGGGGTTGAGGTAGAGACATTATTGGCGACGTTATCTCATTGTGCATTTCTGTATTTCTAACGCTTTCGCCGCTTTGGGCCTCTTCAGGAAACATCTTCTATATAAAAGTTTTCTTCTGTATAAAAGTTTATTTAAAAAATTAGAGGTCCTGTAATAGCTCCGCAAGGCTGTGATGTCTCTACCTCTACCCCATGTCGAATCAAATGGATACGCGACAAATCACAATGTAAATATATTACTAACAGTTGCTAATAATTTTGCTTTTCGCGAAATATTTATTCGTACTGGGTTGGTGAGGGGGAGAAGAACCAGGCGACTTGTTCTCCGATTTTTTATTTACTGGCCGAGTACTTTCGCCCCTTCGGGCATCCTCAGGGCGATGTGGAACCATAGGTTACCACAGCCCCCTATGGTTCCACATCGCCCTGAGGATGCCCGAAGGGGCGAAAGTACTCGGCCAGTAAATAAAAAATCGGAGAACAAGTCGCCTGGTTCTTCTCCCCCTCACCAACCCAGTACGATGAGAGATGCGACGACTCAACCAAGAAAAATATTTATTTGCGAATTCGCTCAAAAATGCACTTGATGATAACATTGGCGAACTTTTGGCATTTTCAAACGATGGGAAAATGGAGAACGAATTTTTGTACGAACTATAGGTATAATTTGATTGTTATTGTAATGGGAGAGACAAACTTTGCTAATTTATCTTTATATAATTTTAATTAAATCGCGATTAGTACGACACTTAAGTCGACCAGATAAGTTATAATTTTTTTGCGACTCAACCAATCAAGTCGTCATTCGTTCGAGATCATCCCTTGATCCCTCGCTTAAGCAGACAAATTGCCGAAAGTTCGATCTTGTAGCGCACTGGAGTGGCAACCAAGAAGAGCATCTCTCGAGCTCGGGGGTTAACTCGATTTAAACCGTCAGCTCAGTGCGTGACGTCACGATCGATGAGGTTTTCTTCGCTTCCGTCGAAGTAGATTATCGTCGAGAAGAGGAGATCGCTCGGAGTTTGCCTGTTAGCTTTTGAAACAGTCGAGGAAAGTTCGACTACGCACAAGCGAAACTAAGCTACGCTTCAAAGGATAGTTAGGATATGTATGATTATTTTCCCTAGATTTTTGATGATACGGATTCGACTAAAATTTTCTTTATTTTTACATCGATATTATTGGACACCGATATTCGCTGTATTTCATCATCTGCTAACGTATAATCGTGTCTTCAAATATTCGCGCCCAAACGGAAATTTTTGTATATTTGTGTCCTCAATTATCGGTATCCAAGATAGCCGGCCTATCATTTGACATGGATAACTGATGACACAAATATATCGCTAGTTTGAAAAGTTTAATCTTTTGAAGCCTACTACAGTCAATTAGTAAAATATTTTCGTAGCCTCTTTTCATTCGGATAACTGTAGACACAAATATATTGCTAGTTCGAAAAATCTATTTTGAGACGGATAATTGATGATACCGATACACACAACTGAGTGATCGTCCTGAAAGTCGAATTTAGAACGGAACACAAAACCAGTGGTGTGCACAGATCAAACATAACTTGTCCGCGATTGACAACAGCTAGGACTAATTGGGCTAATGGCGGATTTGTTGTTTATAATATTAAGCGGGTCCCCGCAAAGTTTTCGGTTCTATTTTTTTTTTAATTTAATTTTTTTTTTTACGCAAAATCTTTTGTAATTGTTGTTCATCGAAAATTACATCTGTAGTGAAATTATTTGTGTTTTAACAGTAAAAGCTTCTTTCGTTACCTTTTCTCGGCAATCTTGACAGAACTTCTATGTTTGAGTCGGTTAACCGGTAAAATCATTCAAACGGCGCAAAGTTATTAATACAATATTGCCACTGAACAACCTGACAGGTAACCCAAAAACGGGAAACAGAGGAAACAGTTTAATAACGTGGAAGCACTTTGAGCCTAACAAAACAAAAAGTTTTGTGTAATGCAATGATTTTTATATCACCTAAAAATAAACATGGATGTGAAAAACGCTGGAATTGGATAGTAGAAAATGTGAATTACGTTGAGTACGGTGTGTGAGAGATTGATAAAATCAGGCATTATTAAATCGCCGTTAAAAAATATGTCAAAATCTTAAGGGTACAACTATTTTGATTTCTACTGGTCGCTAGAAATCAATATATTTGTACCCACTTAAGATATAGCAAAAAAAATTGATAACGTGGTAGTATTATGAGCCAATAGGAGAAAATCAAGTTTCATCTGCTCGTCACAACGAACATTCAATGCCTTAAACGCCTTACCGCCAGTATAAATCAAACTATAAAAAACTTCAAACGCACATACTTGGAAGTAGTGTGTGGTATTCGAAATCTAATAAAAGTTAAACTCGCTCAAACACGCATCAAAAAATTTCATCGTATTTAATTCATTTTTCATGAGGATATGACGACTTTTGTCATTTTTTTACACAAACGCGCACACACACATTTGCTTGGAAAGTACTTCTGAGTATACTCGTTTGAAAGTATCTTTGCAAATTCACCTACGTTCCGAATTTGACTTTTCTGGACGTTCACAATATTTTCATTTACAACGCTAACATTATTTAATTAATTTACGTAAACATGGAAGGAAAATATAGTTCCAGACTGCTACCAAATATATTTTTAAAAAAACGTTAATATTCTCAGTACAGATTTTTCAACCGGAACATTTCACTGCCGAAACAAAAGGCCTCTTCGATTCAACTCTCATAATAATTCTTCGGCCGTAAATAAGAACATCATTTGTTTACATCTGGAACAATGGCGTAAAGTTTATGGCAGCGGGACAAACTTTATCCGCCTAACTTTTCGACGTTGGACAACTGAAACTTCCGAGCAGCCTTTCAGAATCTAAACCGGGGAAACGTTCCCTGTAGTGCCGATTCATCAAGGAACTCCTGTAAAACTACCTACGAACCCCGTAAGCAACTTTCTGCTTTCCAAGCAGTGCTAACGAGTGCGTGAGATTGACCCCGTCGACGACAGTTCGTACACCGCACGTGTTCAAATTTCGATGTCAATTTGGAGGTGGAAAAGGGTAGAATATCAACCGGTGGGAATAAAAAGCTCCCTTCAAATGGAGAATTTCTATTTTGGAATAATCTTCATGTTTTAGGAGAATTCGAGAATATTGCGCTTTAGATTGATTTGAACTGATTCGTGTGAAATTGATGCTTGGTTAAAGCTCAGAGCGGTCAGGGCATTCTTGGCAACGATGATAGACTAGGAGCTCAAAAGAGGCGATGGTTCATATTAGAATTTATTCAAAGCTCCAACTATCTTAGCACGATTGGTTTCCCCGCCTCGAACTGGAATCGTTTCGATGAATCGCTTTCCATTTTTCCGACCCAATTGTAGAAAAAGAAAGAACACATTTTTTGCTTCCCGTCTTCCTTTTTTCTCTCTGGCCTTCTCGCCGCCACATTTTCATATTCTTTGCTCCTTCATCTTACTTTGCTTCCTCCTTTCGAGAGGTCGGCTGATTGCTATCTTCATTTCCGCCTCTTCCATTTCCGGACCTTTGAAAAAGAGGGCAAGCAAAGACTGTTGCCGGGTTGAGGCTGAGGATCGTAAGGATGGAAAGGGTGTTCGAATTGTTTGCATGAGACTCGGAGATCTACTCTCCGAATAGCTTTTTTTCAAGGAAGTAAATAAAAAAGCCTTGGGTTTCGGAGCTGTTGGAATATCCGCTCATTTCGGAGCCGGCTGAAATCCGTTAGAATCGTGTTTTGCTCGCTGTAGCGTTTCCATTCTCATCCTAGCTCTCGTAGTACGTGATCCATTAAGATGATTTCCCTGACGCTTTGTTGCATAGAAACTCCATGTGCAAATTTTTGTGGAAAAAAACAGTTGTTTTGAGGGATCCGAGTTTCAATTGTTAAAACCTACAAAATGCTCGTCGTGCTTTGATAGTGAGGTTGAGGGGTGGAAGCTGCGCGAAATATTCTCCTATTAGTATATCATCATCTGAGATATCGTTTAGGCAATATAATATACATCTATATAATTTCATACGGCCGCCCTTATCACTTAAGCAACGGTTCCCCAGATATTCCCAGTTAATGATTGTCAGGCTCAGATTTTACTCTTAATTTACCTTCTAACTTGGCCGTCTACTTATCCTCTAAGCGGTAGCAAAAGAGGGTAAACTACCTGAACTTGTTGTCTTCGTCTGAGATTCATCAGAGATGTTTGGGGAATTTAAATCAAGGTCCAAAAACAGGCGAAATAATATTACAACCACACGACAAGGCCCAAGCACTTTGCAACCTAGTAATACGTGAATTTATTTCCTATTGATTGACCCCAATATTGTCTGTTCCTCAAACTCACTCGCGGATGACGCGCGCACGAAGGTGACAAGAAGTGGTGGAGTATTAATTTTGATTAAATCTCGGGGCAAAATCTTGATTTCGAATCGAAATTTTTTTTTTTAAATTTGGTTGACTCGAAGAGGTCGATTTATTGTGTTATTTGCGGATTGATGGTACGGTCTTTTTTTTATTCCTACTCTTTCAGAAATTTTTTTCAACGTAATACACAAATTGTTCACTCTTCATCAATCAACGACACAAGAGAGTGATAATGTAAAAGTACCATAGTTCAGATAATTAATGCAGTGTTATTATTTATTTATTTTATTGTTATTTTGACGGTTATACAACGTTTTCTAGGTCAGCTAGTCATCAAGTAAAATACAAACATTTTCAGCGAACTAGAAGTTTATCATTCCCGCAAATATTTTCTCCCTCAGTGATAACCATTTACTTAATTGAAATCATTGACAAGGTCAGCGATACCATGTTTCAGCGAGAAATCCTCAGCTGAACTCGCTAAAATGATGAGATGCTGTTTTATCCATTTAACGGCTGAAATAGCGTCGAGTAAGCGACACTCGTCAGTTTTGTAGCTTCAGAGGTACGTACGCATAAACATCAAGTTTATTCATCTCGTTTAATGGATCTCCCTCGCTCGCATTCGGTTTCACCTCTGATGGTTATGCTGATGAAGCCCCTGTGACGTCAACAGATGATTACTGTCCTTTTATCTTCATTAGTGCGAGAACAATGCTAGCGCCCCTAAGAAATAAGCTTTCGCAGTCAACGCACGTACGAAGAGAGTAAATTTTTGTCCGATAAGACTGAATACATTCGTTCGTTAAAGTAGTAAGTGTGTTTACGTAAGAAAAATATTTGAGCCCAATAGAAAGATTATTATTATCATTTTTATGCGACCTGTAAAAACCGAGTAGGAAGTAGAGAGTGTGATCCAAACGATATATATCAAATTTTGTGAAATGGGATCATTTTTATAGCAACGAGACCAAAAAATTCAAGAGCACTCAAGTAAGATAACTGAAAATGTGAATCACGAGGAAGTACCGTGTGTGACACCTGATAAAAATCAAGAGTCATTTACGTGCCCTAACAAAAATGTCAAGTCCCCCGGCTTTTAAATATATTGGTTTTTGCAGCCTGTAAAAATCAAAATACGCACGAGCGAGATAGTGAAAAAAAAACTCATAACGGTGTGTAAGCCAATTGATAAAAACCAATGGTCATCTGCTCGCCATAATGAACATTTTAAGACCACAAACGTTTAAAAATATTTTACTCTTATAGCCTGTAAAAATCAAAACAGAAAATATTTTCAACGGTTACTTATATCTCAGAAGTGCTGTGTGTTATCCGAAATCCGGAAATGGCTGATTTTGCTTATTCACTAGGAAAACATTCTTTGAAAATTTCATTGAGTTTCGTTCAGTTTTCACGGGGATGTGTGTGTTTTTTTTTACCACGGACACACAGAAACTTGTTCAGTGTTTTCGAGTATGGTACTGTGCAAAAATTTTCCAAATTCATCTCCGTTCCGATTTCGATTTGCTGACGATCACAATACTCCTGCTTACCACTTAAACGTGCAAGTAAAAATCAACCAATTTCAAGATCTCAGACGTGGAAAAATATTGACTTTTTTAGCTTCTTATATTAAGACTGAAAAACCTTTGAACGGTTATACCTCGAAAGTGCTTTGTGCTATCCACAATCCGGAAACGCTTATTTTTTGTAATTTGGAAATCAAGAAAAATAAAAATGATTAAAATTACAATAGTTGCTTCGGAGTTTTCCCCTATAGTTACCAATCCGATTTCGGTTGGAACGTTCACACGTGTTCGGAATAATTACTATAACAAATGGATAGTCTCCTTAAATCAATATTGAAGCAAAGGAATAGTAAATTACTGTAGAATAATTTGCAGCGTTTTTCACTCAGCCTAGTTACTTTTCGTTCGTGTGATTCGCGTCAGGATCAGGCGCTTTGCTAGTTTTCGCTCGGCGCCTGAATGCGTCCGCTCTTGTGTATCCTGCAGAGCAGTAACGCTCGGCATAGTATAGACGTAGTTTCGCTCAGGAGAATGGCGCCACTTCCATTTCAAACCGCTCCGCGCCCTTTGGTGAACCGAACATCCCGCAATTCGATATCAAGGGTTCAGTAATTGATGTCCGTTTGACACCATCTTCAATAAATTATTTTGATAATATTTGTTAGCACTTTAAGACATGAGAGAAGATTACTCCTCGACGCTATTTCCATTGATTGTATCGTTATTTGAGCAAATTTTGATATTAGTTATATTTCTCTCGTCATTTGAGTTTACTATTGGTTATCAGAATTAAAGAGAATACTTTCTTTGCAATCAACGTAGTCAAAACTGAATTTATTTCCCCGAATTTCAAAAAACGTTGGTTCCTACGAACACAAATTGAACGCCAATTTTCGCATGGATGGAAATATGCGAAGACATATTTTATTATTAATGGAGAGAATCCCAAAGTGCCTGGATTCTCGCTGCCTCAATTTTAATGGTGTTTTTGGGAAGGAAATAATTATTTCCCAATGTTTTTTCAACAAAGCTGTGTTCTATCTTTTCAATTATAAGTTCAATTTTATGTATTTTTATTTCTAATTTTTTTATGAGGCCAAATTGTTAACTTTACGGTTCTCAAGTAATTGCAACTTATATGTGAAATTTTCGAGATGTTGATATATTTGGCTAAATGGTTTAAATATATCATTTGCAGAACTACCGAATTGTTCTATACTTGTTTGAATACTCGTCACTATCTTCAGCTTTATCGTTAGACAGTTGAGAAAAATAAAAATATTTCAAATTACGATAGTTGTCAATTAACCTCTCTTGGTTACCAAAATGTTTGCGGGTGGAAACGTGCACAAAATCCTCTATGACAAGTGGATGATCTTATGAAATCATGATTTAAAGCAAAGGAATAGTAAACAACTGTACAATCATTTGGTACGTTTACATCTTGTTCCCAGGTCACGCTCACATCACCGACTTCAACATCGCCACTACACTTCGTGATGGTCAGTTGGCAACGTCCATGTCTGGAACAAAACCTTACATCGGTCAGTGCTATAATTTACAGAAAAACTTCATATTCCACTTTAACTTTTTCGTACCGGGTTGGTGAGGGGGAGAAGAACCAGGCGACATGTTCTCCGATTTTTTATTTACTGGCCGAGTACTTTCGCCCCTTCGGGCATCCTCAGGGCGATGTGGAACCATAGGTTCCGAAGGGGCGAAAGTACTCGGCCAGTAAATAAAAAATCGGAGAACATGTCGCCTGGTTCTTCTCCCCCTCACCAACCCGGTACGATGAGAGATGCGACGACTCAACCAAGGAGCTTAACTTTTTCGTTTCCCAGAATTATTGTCATTGTAAAATATTTATCTTTAGGTACAAAGAATATTTGTCTTCTTATTTAATTCTAACTGAAAAACGACACTATTGATTTGGAGAAACATCTATCCGAAATTAAAGTTGAATGAATGTTTATGCGAAGTGTCCGCGTCTTGGCGAACATTGGAAAATCAGTTCCTCCCTTTCACTGCTGGAATTTTAAGGGTTTTTAGCTCAAATACCTTATCCTGATTCCCGTGAACGAATCGAACTTCTACACTTTGCTAACCAACTTTTCAACGAAGGACGATCCCTAGTCGCTTCGTTGAGCGAGGGTTTTTCAATTTAAGCTGCAAAGTTTCGGGCCGCAAAAAGTTCCTTCGGAACCGCTCGTGTAGCGCACAAGTTTACTAATTGATCCAAGATTGACCTGCTACATTTTTAGAATCTATTGGTTTCCTATTTTTCTGACAAGTCACATTGAAAAAAGAAAATTGCAAATGCATCGAATCAATGCGAGTTACTGGCGTATTGTGCGTTCAATATAGAATCGTGAAAATCGTTTCCCGAAATGAGAGCAAGAAGGGTGGCCATATTTATTGTCAATTGTGGGACATTAAAGGTTGATCCAGTCTCACGTAATTATTCCCAATTATGGTGCTTATAGATAATTTTATTTATATCGGTATAGGTATGTCAGGTGAAAAAGAGTCATACGAACTGAGATTTTCGTTTATTATTCAATAATAAACCATTGTAATCGCTCAAAAAAAAATTCTAACCCCCTCAAAATTTGACGTTTCAAGGCATGTAGAATCCGAATATCCAATTTAAAAAAAATTCTGTCTATCAGCCGTACGCCGTCAACACTTTTCCGGCCTAACTATAATAGCTACATTCTTGAAATTTTCATCGAAAATCAATCTCGGTCCCACGACGGCCCAATTCTTGAACCACATTGCTAGCTGAATTTTAAGGGTATGTTTGGGGGGTTTCGAGGGGGAGAAAATTCATATTTTCCAAGGTTTTTCAGAAAACGGTGTATTTGGCATCAATTTCTATAGATTTTTGGACGCTGAATCGAATGAGACCATAGCGAGGTCGATAGCTTTATTGGTTCTCGAGTTATCGCAGTTTTTGTGCCGAATTTGGGAGGTTTTCAGAAATTTGACATGAGGGTATAACTCGAGAGTTCTTCGAGCTATAAAAATCGTTCTATACTCATTGGAATGGTAGCCAAACTCTCTTCAGCTGTGCTATGCAAAAAATTTAGCTTTTAATTAGGAAATTGAGAAAAAACAATAATTTTAAAAAAATATTACCAATATGTTTTTGGTGGGAACGTTCACAAATATTCGGAATAATAAATTACAATCACAAATGGATAATCTTCTCAAGTCATTATTGAAGCGAAGAAATAATACACCGCTGTACAATCTTTTGCAACGTTTTTCAATTGCTACATCGTAAGAGGATTGTTTTATAGCTTAAAAGACTTGACTTGAAGTGCTTTAATGAAAAACGAATTCAACTCCTACCGGAGGCTACAAACACAATGAAGTTTAAAAATCTGGTTAGAATAGAATAGAATAGAATATGTTTATTATAAATCTGTACATTATTAGGCCTGTATAGGCCTCTCTTCCACAATGCACAGAAAAAAAAAGTTACATTTCAAACAAATAAATCTTCCAGGTTCAAATAAATATTAATCACAAAAATAGAAAATAAAGGTTAGGGCTAGGTAATTTTGAACAGAATACGAACCTTTCGCCGTATTTATCCCACTCGTTCTTCAGAAAAAGTTTTGTATGTCATTAAAGATCAACAACGGAATGATTCTCGGGTAAGGCGACTTTTCTCATATAGATCTTCCACAGACTCGAAAATACCGCAAGATTTCCCTTTTGAACTTAATTAGCTTCTGGTCAACTAGAACACTGGCTCATTAAAGAGTTTTGAAAAGTCGACTCAAGTTTTAACGAGATTCTTTCCAGACCTGGGGCGCATTTAGGTTTGCAATGCACGTAACTTCTTCATATCTCAGACTTCAAGGGAATTCCATCCACATAAGGCCGTTGCTTCGTTTGCATGTAAGACCAAAATTATTAACTTTTTTAGGAAAATCATCATTTAAAAAAAAATTGCTGAGCGAAAATTGCTGTTCAAAAACCAACCCTCGTTCATCTGGCGATTCTCGCCAATTATCGAAGGCGTTAATTGTTGACATTTTCATTTTTGATTCCAGCACCTGAAGTATTTTCGGTAGCGATGGACGAACTGCCAGGATACACATTTCCGGTCGATTGGTGGTCGCTGGGCGTCACGTTGTACGAATTGCTGGCCAGAACTCGGCCGTACGACATTCATTCAGCCACATCTTTGGCCCACATCAAATCCCTGTTCAACAATCCGGTCCATTTTCCGTCTAGATGGAGCAACAATATCGTAACGCTCTTTACCAAGGTCTGTGAAATTAATTATCGTAAGAAAATAATAACTCCTAGATTTTAAATACTTGAATGAAAACCTTAACTAGCTCTTGCCCTAATGATTTAATTGTTGCTAGCTGGTCGGATATTATCGATCAGAGTGGACCGTTTGCTATCACTATTATTCGTCCCTTCGAAGAAATATCGCACTATATTGTTTTTCGTTCAAGTGCGATGAAGAATGTACGTCCCGATCGGAAAATATTGAAAACGGTGTTCTTCGAAACACCCGTTGAAGTCATCGAGAAAAGAATTGACGGAGCTAAGCATCGAAAATGGCTCACGTCTGTCGCTTTATTGAATAGATTCGTTCGCGTGTGAACGCTTGAGGGTTTCCTTCCACTGCTAATAACTTCCCAGTGTATGAATGCCGTTCCGATAAAAGATCCACGCTTATCCCAGCGATGCTTATTACAGATTATAAAGAACCACTAAGAATAATACGTTTTTTCATGTTTCCCAAGTTTATGCCTAGTTCGAATGACTGAACTATAAAAATAGCTACTAAAAAATGCTAAAAAAAAAATAGATACTAGAAAAAAAAATTTTGAAACAAAAGCGGGAGTTTTTAATTATTTTTAATATCGGACCAAAACAATTACAAACACGATATTTCGCCTTTTGTCAAAAAAAAAATGCACGATTTTTTAAACGCTCCGTACGATTGACTTCGTTTTGCTTCAACTCCTCATGACAAGTCGGAGAATTCGTTTTATTAGTTCGCCTCTTCGCCATTTCCGCCGAAGCGATTCGTATTTCGAATTGAAACCAGCTCTATTCGGAATCACTTTGTCGCTCTCGACTAGACCTATTGCAACCAATTCAAACTACCCAACGATTGAATCGGTTACAGTTGCTTTGTCTGGCGCCTGGGGCTCGGCTAAGCAGCGTCTCGGAGCTCAAACAAATCCCCAGCTTCAAGAAACTTGACTTCGACTCGATAATGGAGAAACAGATGAAGCCACCGTTTACACCGCCAGTAGGTCCAATTTTCAATAAAATGGTTCTCGAGTTAAACTGCTCGCAAGTGATTTATTATTTTTTCAAGAAATTTCTTCAAGATTGTAATCAGGCTCCGTTTCCTGTTCTAAGTCAGTCAAGTGCCCTCGATGCATAAACGATAAGCTCGAAATTTTAACCTATGATTGATACCTTTTCTCACTGAACGTTAAAAAGAAGTTTAAATATTTTTATAATAAGCTTACCTCAGGAATAAATTACTGTACAATATTTTTTCGCTAATTTTTCACTTAGTATCGTTGTAAAAAATAATTGTGCTAGTCTATAAATTATTGGAGACATAAATAGCACTGTGACCTAAGCCTAATCTTTCAGAGGGATCATCTCAACTGCGACCCGACGTTCGAACTGGAAGAGATGATAGTCGAGGCTAAGCCGCTTCACAAAAAGAAAAAACGCTTGGCAAAACAGAGGTCGCTCAGAGGATCAAGCAGCGTCGAGACACCAGTACGTTACTTCATTAATTTTCCGTCAGAAAAACACAGCAAAAAAACCAATCGGTAATTCCGAATTTTCAGTGCGCAATCGAACAGCATCGCTTTAAAATGATCTACATTTCAACTTTCATGTCCACCTGTTTCCGAATCAAACGCTCTCTATGTTTTGTCTATTGAGGAAATTGAATCCTAATGTAAATTGGAATTGACTTTTTCCGATCAAACGACAAACAGGAAAGCGAACGTTGGCTTTTCATTCCCTATTCAAAGAGATGAGCGTTGAGCAAAAACGAAAAATGACGATGGCAGGTAATTCAGCTCTTCTGAGCCAACGCTACGATGCAATTAACAATCCTCTACCCAACACTCATCGATATGAACCTAGCTTCGCCCAGTCCACACGTCTATGCTAAATAGACCTTCCCGCCCGATTCCTCGCTTCTCCGTAAATGCTAACCCGCTTTTCGTATTCGTCGGCCGAACTAGCGGCCGACCTATCCATCCATCCGACCTATCCATTTTTCAACCGTTTTTGCGTTATTCAACAATATTAGTAGACTATACACGAAAACATGACATTTTCAACTTTAAACGTTATTTTCATTAATTTAGTGCGAAAGAAACAAAGAATGAACAATATATTATTGATATACACATCATCAACTATCATTATGCTGAATTTGAGCGAAATCTATTTCAAAAAATTTTTCGCGAAAAATCCAAGGGGTACCCCTGCGATTTTTTTCAACCGAACAGTTAACGAATTTTTACTCCTCTCTCAATACAGATAAAAATCTGAAATTTTTTAGGAAGTTGAGTCTTGCCGAGATGTATTTTCGTGATTTTTTTTATTTCTCGGAAAAATCTGGAAGTGGTCCAAAAAAATCGGTATTTGAAAGCTCAAAAATTGGACTTTAGCCGTGATTTTCGGGGTCAAAATAAATGCCAATCAATTGTTTTATTATGCAGGAGTCTTCATTTGAACGCCTTACACACGTGCATAGCAAAAAATTTGGTGAAAAAATTTTAACAGAGCCAGAGAAATTATTTTCCGTAAATCGACTTTTTCGCCGGCCGAATATCCGAGCTCGGCTGGCATCGGCAATAGTGAAAAAATTAAATGTTCGTTTTTGAGCGATTTTGAAAGCTATTCTTATAGGAAATTTAACGCTGAATCCGAATATGACGTCAAAACGGTGGAAATTTGACGACAACTATCAGTTTTTCCAGGTTTAATACTACGCCACTCCTACGTTTTTCAACTTTGAAAATTTTGCCGTTTATGACGGGGCATTAATTTCCCACTGTACATTTTGTCAAGTTCGAGTCCTCCGTTACATTTCCGAGTTTACGTAGAATATGGAAGTATTGCGATCGTCCGAAAAGCCGAATTCGGAACCGAGTTGAATTCGTATGAAATGCGGTTCAATACTCGGAAAAACTTTCGGAACAAAAGTCTTTGTGAAAAATGAATGAAGTTTTCAAAAAAATTGTTTTTCAAGCGAATGCGCTATTTCCGCAATTTTTTTCGTATAAGTTTATTGATTTTATAATTGGTTGATCCCATTAAACGACTCAAACATGGTACGTCTGCACCAATTTGAAACCCTTGCGTTTTATTTAGTTTATTCGCCCATTTGCATTTATCATTTAATAATAAACCATTATCATCGCCCAAGAAAAAATTGTCTAACCCCCTAATATTAAGAAAAACATTCTCTAAAGAAAATTCCCTCCAATGACATTCTGTAATAGCGGCATATAAGCTTTAATTAAGTAGAATAAATTGTGGATTATCAATTACAAAACAAGTTCCCAAGACAGATTTTGTGTAAAATTTGGACGATTTTCACAAATTTGGCATGAGAGTTATCGAGAGAATTTTCTTGTTGTAGCTATAAAAAAACATTTTATACTCGTTGGAATGCACGTCAAACTCTCTCTTTAACTATACCGTCGAGCAAAAAATTGAGCTTTTAATTTGATATTATGAAAATTAAAAATGATTCAATTTAGTTGCAAAGGAGTTATCCTTTATAGTTACCAATTGGTAGAATCGTTCGTAAATGATCGGAATATTACTACCACAAATGAATGGTCTTCTTACATCATGCGAAGGAAAAATAAACCGCCGTACAATCATTTGCAGCGTTTTCTATTTTTGGACAACGAGAGCTGATAGCCCATCGTTTATTATTTGTTTTTGAGAAACGCGTCGGAAGGTTCACGTCGTGAATTCGGTCAGTCACCCTTCCATCGTAATCCGTCTTGCTTAGTCGAGATGAGATGCCTTGCCGCATTAAATTATCTCCCCCGGCCTCACACTGTTTGCCCATGTCTACCTCCGTTGAAGAATTAATAACATTCACGCTGGGCTGCCGCCATTTTCGGACTGATAGAAGTCGGCCACTTTTTCCAACGATGAGGGAACTAACACCGAGGCCAATTTAATTACATTAACTGGCGCTCATAAATTAGTCTGGAAATGTTGAAGTATCAGTTCTAAAGCGATGGAATAACTGAGTCGCTGTTGAAAATGGATAAAGACTAGTTGAAAATTTAATACGAAAACGAGGTCACTGCAAATTAATAAGAATTTTCATAAAATTCCCATGGAGATTTGCGGCTTCGAATAACATAGTCAATTATTTTCTTTCAGTGAAATGTGTAAGGATTTAGAATAACAATTTCTTGAGCGCTGACGTTTAATTGGGATCAGAAAAAAGAGAAAGGCAATTTTAAAAAAACATTAGAGAGAAAAAAGTACGCTACTCCAAGGAGATACTCCCAACAAAGAACGGGAGCTTTATTATTCAATCTGTAGTACAAGTATTCACAGCATTTCAGCTCCGTGAACTAGTAATACGCCAGAAAGAAGTAGAAAAAAAATCTGGTTTTACTTGAAGATATTTTAATACTCATAATAACGTAAGGCAAAATGAGATCAAGGAGATCTTGAGCCGCATGCTATAGCGCCTTATACGATAGTTACCTCGAGATGATATTCGAGCGAATATACGTATTAGAATTTCTGTTAATCGACCTACTGAATTTCCACCTTCTTTGAAACTCATTTACTCAACTTCTTGTTACTTCCACGTTTACGTAGTAAATGGAATTATGCGATCGTACGAAAAGTTGAATTGGGAATGAGGGGGAAAGCGGAAAAAAGTTTCTGAGTCGTATCATTGGTCAAAAAGTGACAAAATCGTCATATCTCCAAGAAAAATAGATGAAACTCGATGAAATTTTTTCTCCCAGTAAATGTGCAACATTAGCCGTTTCCTGGTTTTCTATATTAAATACATTTATATCTATACTTTCTGCATTAAAAATATTTTGTATTTAGAATGTTTACCGGCTGATTCATGCGCTTTTCTCTTTTTGGGTCCTCCGTCTAGTTAATTATAACACTTGTACGTTGCGGCCTTTGTATGAGTTTTTTTATTTTATAATCGGTTGATCCCTTTTAACGACTCAGACATGATAGTACTGTGTGATCTCGCACCACTATTTTTTTCCCCTATAATAATAGTAATCACCCAAGAAAAAAAACGCTGCAAATGATTGTACTCCATCACACTCCTATAATGATTTCAAGAAGATTGGTAACTAAGATTGGTACTACAAACTCCGTAGCAACTATTGTCGTTTTAATTATTTTTATTTTTCTTAATTTCTAAATTAAAATCTGAATTTTTCGCCGGTATAATTGAAGATAGTGTTCGAAAATCCCCCCAATGTCCGAAAATCTCCCAAATTCGACACAAAAGCTGCAATAGCTCGAGAACGAATAAAGCTATCGACCCCTCAATGGTCTCGATGGAAATTATCATTAATACCAAATTCCTACACCTTTTTCTGAAAAACCTTGGAAATTATGAATTTTCTCCCCCACAAAAATACC
Source organism: Tupiocoris notatus (assembly GCA_037159825.1). Lineage (NCBI taxonomy): Eukaryota > Metazoa > Arthropoda > Insecta > Hemiptera > Miridae > Tupiocoris > Tupiocoris notatus. The sequence goes on from JASJUZ010000174.1 coordinate 54,436, forward strand.
CTTAAAATTGAGCTAGCAATGTGGTTCAAGAATTGGGCCGTTGTGAGACCCAGATTGATTTTCGATGAAAATTTCAAGCATGTAGCTATTATAGTTTGGCCGGAAAAATGTTGGTGGCGTACGGCGGACAGACAGAATTTTTTTTATTGGGTACCTATTCGGATTCTACACGCCTTGAAACGTAAAACATCAAATTTGGAGGGGTTAGAAAAAAAAATTTTTTTTTGAACGATTACAATGGTTTATTATTGCATAATAAACCAAGATTATTGAATAATAACCAAAATTAATTAACCCTCTCAAAATTTGATGTTGTACTTTTCTAGGCATGAAAATTATACTCGGCGGAATTGTCGTCAAAGACTCTTCAGTACCTGTTTTTAGGTGAAAACGTTCACAAATTGTTACAATTAGCACCACAAATGGATCGTCTTCTTACATCATTCAAACTATTGCATAATCATTTGAAGCGTTTTTCAATTCCATCTTTTCAACATTATTTGAAAAAAAAGAGATCCGATACAAGTTTTGATTCATAATTCCCATACGTTATCCTATAAAGCTCGCCTCGCTGCCAAGTCCGCGTTTTCGAAAGAAATTAATTGGCGCCTTCTGTCAATACAAATACGCGAATTCAAAACCGTTTCGCCAGCCCGATCTCGCAATCCAATCAAAAAAAGGTTAGCTACCAGAGCCCGATTTACGTATTTCCAATCCCTCCGATAAAAGACCTCAGTGGGCGTATGGCAACCGGAATCGCTAACCATTAAAATGTCATGCGGTTTTTATTTCGTCTTCGCGACCTTGCGGACAGAATTGGCTCCTTTTTGACATTTAGAACACAGATGGCATATCTCGAATACACACCCGAGACCCTGGCCTTACTGAGTTGCTCACATTTAGTGAAGAAAATTGGACGCCTCGCAAAAAAAAGGTTTGTCGCCAAAATCTAACTGAGCCGGTTTTCGAACGAGACGATCCCGTGGGCATCATATAGCTCTAGCACCGGTCTTCACCGTCTTCGCAATTTCTTTCGCTGTAAAAAAAAAAATTGAAGAAAAATCGACATGACACGATACTCAAAACCGATCGAAACATTCATTTAAAAATTTCAATTATATATCGTTCAAGTAATAGGTAAAATTCCTTAACTCTTAAGCTTCTTTTACACCTGATTCAATTGGCCTTCCATTTTCGCTTTTACAGCGAATTAAACTAGAAATATCGTCTGTTCTAGGAGGCTGAAATCGAGGCTCAACTCGTCGACTTCGTGCCTTACAACCGTGAAAAAGAGCTCGTCAAACGAGAAATGGAAACCAAGGAAAACAAATGGGAGCAAGAATTGATCGAAGCGATGAACGCCTCGACGAACTTGTAAGCGCTCGAGTTTTTGCATTGCAAATTCTGCCTCGCTATTCAACGCGCGAATACAGTCACAGACGAATGCATTTAGCTTTAAACCTGGGCTATTTCAGCTTTCCATTTCACCTCACCGAGCCTCTAGAAACATATTTATATGAGAACATTAACAACTTACGTTTATTACTTTGCAGACCTAATGCGCCAAAATCGCCAGACTTGCGATTGCCTGGCGGATTATTGGTGCCCCCTGAGAACCTTCATAGGCGGCGATCTTCGACCAAACTGACGGTCAGTCCTGTCAGCGTTCAAGTTCGTTTGGCGGCCACCCCAAACCAACGGCCAAGTGAGTCGATATTTATACCATTAAATAAAAACTAACTCGCGACAAATAACTTATTTTAATTTATTACGCTAATCGATTTTTCAATATTGCGACTCGTGCAACAGAATTCACCAATAATAAGCCATAATAGACAAATCAGACCAGATAGATTATCAAAAACAACTCAACAATATACCTACATGATTTGTGATGATTACCCATGTATTTCTAATTTCTAAAGTTGGCCTAGAATTGTAAAAAAAAAATCTACAGAATGGATTTTGCCACTTTAATGTTTTAAACATTTTTTTATAGGTAAATATTTATTTTTTTTTAAATATAAAAATACGTCAGACTGTCATAATTATTATACCTACCTACGACAGTTTTGTAGAATTCTAGAACGGATCACTGATAATAAAATGAAATAATAATAATAATAAAATGAAATTTAAATTTGAATCGGAGAAAATAACACATAATAACATGATAGACTAACATGGAAATAACACCGCACGTACTTTATCTGAACTTCTAATAATGCGACTTGGCGACTTAATTTTCTTTAACCATTAATCCTCCTGCTTTTCTCTTGTTTTTCACAAATTTCCTGTATTTTTTTTTTTTTTAATTAATTTTTGTTTTATTCTGGACAAGTTCGAACAAAATTAAACCACCACAAAATACTGGAATTACTTTAATTCTTTCGGAATTTTTATTTTCCTTTTTTACATCGCGCGAGCGTTTATTTCAGGTCAAGGAGCGTCGGCGCCGTGTTCGACTGCTCAAATTGAAAAAGATAAAAGCGAAGGAGGCGGCAGGTCGGAGGGTTGCTATGATGACGTGTTCCTCATAGCTCAACAGGACGTCGAACATCTATCCAACAATCCGACACCCCCTATCGTGCCGTCAATACAAATCTTCCCGCAAGAACTGTAATTCTGTACATAATATTGTGTAAATTCGAAAATATTTCCTACGGGAGCTCTATAGAAACGTAGCGATGTATTTTCCCATTAGGGGCATACTCGTGATAAATACGTTCCCGTTTGTCCATTTCAGGATTTGGCAATTTTCATCATTTCAATCAGAAATTCGCAGGGTAACCAATTGCAAACGATTGACAAATTTACAGTAAGCTGTTGCACGAATCGAGGAAGTGTTTTATGTAAATATTTCATTATTTCGAGGGAGGGTTGAATTCGTTCATCAATAACAGATATAGATTTACAATCATAAATCAATTTATCGTAGACTGTGTTTAGTAGCTTGACATAAATATGTGAACCAAAGACGTCATTACGGAAACATTTTTAGTAATTTTAGTGCATTTCTTTCTTTTTGAAAACCCCAACGTTTACGTTTTCGAAACACGAAAACTACTGAAGCTCACTATTTTTCAGAAAAAAGCATCCAAAGATCACGTTACAATTACGAAGCAACAATTCTGTATACGTCAATATCGGCGGTCGGTTCAGTTTATGATAGAGATTCATTTTAAATAGGTAACTATTCAGTTAATAGCTGAGCAACTTGCTCAGAGACTTATTTATTCGTATTCTCGGTTTTGAAAAAGATGCTTTTTATGGAAAGCGAATCGTGGTTCATTTAAGAGACGTATGATTTTCCAAAACCCCCCACGGCCACTGTGGTGAAACACCGCTAAAAGCAAAAACATTCTATTATACCATTAAGTAAATAATCCCGTTTTAATTACTATTGAAATTGATTTAAAAAATTCTGTTTTTGATATTTTTGAAAAACGCTACTTTTAATACTTTCAATAAAATTCTGCTTTTATTGTTTTCGATAAAATTCTGTTTTATTATTTTTGGAAAAAGTCCTGTTTTTAATATTTTTTAAAAAAGTCCTGTTTTTAATATTTTTTAAAAAAGTCCTGTTTTTAATATTTTTTTAAAAAGTCCTGGGTTTAATACGTATTTTTTTCCACAAAAATCCTGTTTTTAATATTTTGAAAAAAAAATTGTTTTTGATATTTGACAAACAGTTTTGTTTTTGATATTTGAGAAAAAATTTTGTATATCTTATTTTAAAAAAAATGTTCATCGTTTTTGAAAAATCTATGTTTTAAATTTTTTTAAAATCTATTTTTAGTAATTTTTTAGAATTTTTTTTCAATACTTCTGAAAAAATTCTGTTTCAGACAGTTCTGAAAAAATTATGTTTTTAATATTTTTCATCAATGTGAAGAATATTCGTTTTTAATATTTTCAGTTCATAGTTTGAAAAAATTGTTTTTAATCGGTTTGAAAAAAATTGGTTTTTATCATTCTTGGAAAACAGTTGTTTGAATGTTTTTAAAAATTTGTTGTTTTTTCATTATTTTTTAACAATCCTGTTGTTATTATTTTTTCCTATAAAATCATTTTTTAATGTTTTAAATCAATTTAACGTATTTTATTCAGTTGGCCCAGTTTTAATCCTGTATTTATCGATTACCCTTGTACTAAAACGACCGACAGTAGATCGTAACCGTGTTTTTAGCTTAGTTAGAAATCGCCCCGGTTTCTACAAGGCTCGTTATGTAGTTGAAGAAACGTACTAGCACAGGTCATCAGGGCCGTGTGGCTTCAGTCGCAGCATCAACTGCTTAGAACTGAAGGACCATCCCCCGCCGCAGTACAACAATAATTCATCACGGCGGCAGAGGGCTTTATGATTGCCCTTCCACTTGACCTACCTTCACCTATCCATGTCATTCATCCTTAGCCCTTTTGTTGCTACAGCATCTGGCGCTATCCTTGCTGGTGAAGCTCTTTCAAACAATACCCCCTCTAGGACGAAGAGTCTCTCAAGAAAACTCGCAACTCCCAAGAACCAACACAACTTGAGCTGCACCTTTTCGCGAGCGAAATATGTTTTTGGTATCAAAGTAGGTACATATTTTTTACTTTACCCGCATGGAAGTACTGTGATCGTCGTTAAGTCCCAAATACCCGTAGACCCTTGTATAGATTAAATACGATAAAAATGTCTGTAAAATATTCAAGGTAAATGTGTGTTTTTTTTTTTTTTTTTTTTTATGCACTATGTTGTATTTTACCAAGGGGAAGTGATAAAATGCTTATTAACTGAAGAATAATTAGTCAATGTTAGCTAAGTGTTGTTGAAATGCAATCGTATAGGATTTATGAACTCCTTCGAGTTCTAGCGATAAACAAGTATTTTTATAAACTACTGAGGAGAAAGAAATCGCGCAATTTTTCAGCGTCACAATCAATATCGGGCAAGATGAATAATGCAGGGATATTATCACGATATTAATCACGTTAAATAGTGTTCATTTATTATTAAAATGGTGACAACTTTATGCCAATTTGGCGACGGGAAAATTTAAAATTCTGGGACCTAAGCTCTATATTAGTTGGGATCGAGTATATTTTTTTACCTAAACTTACGTTCCAAATATTTCGGATTTTGTAGTGACCAGATTTATTTAATCATTTTCAAAGGGCCACTTTGAACAAATATTTTCTAGTCGACCGAGGTCATGTGATAGAAACATTATATCCAATTTGAACAGAATCTCCGTTCGCTTTCGCTTTTGTGTTTGTAACCGAATTTTTTTTTTCCGAACGAAATTGACATCCAAACTATGCTGGTGGAAAAACATAGGTGCGAATATTTTTACACAAAATGTGACCTTGCGTTTTAAAGATTTCGAGCACTATTATTTCTTTAGCGAACGAAATATACGAGTATACCTATCATATTACTGAATTGTAGGTGCTGAATAAATCGTTTTCCAGATGTTGTCAATTTATTTGCGTATTTCCGAGAACTGTATGATATGATGAAAAATATATGATAACATAGTGTGAGCTATAATTTGATTCATATTCCGAGAGAAAAAAATTCAACGAGGATTTTCCACTAAATTAACGCTTTTTGACCGTCTTCAAAAGCAAGAGATTAGTTGACTTGAGTTTATGTTATTATTATAATTTTTTATTTGAAAGATTGACTATCAAGTTATAGGTCCCAATTTTATTTTAATTGAATCCACTTAGTAATTATGGCCCCGAAAAAATACGAATTTTGACTTTGCGAGCGAAATTGAGAAAAATTACTCGATTTTATTGTTTGTAACGTCATTTTGTTATATTCTATGCCAACGAGAACCTTTTATTGGCATTTCGTTTGAACTTCTGTTAAAGCTTATGGAGAAGAAAGGATAACGAAAAACGTGATACGAGTTTTCACATTTTTGAGTTTTTGTGAACATTATTTCACGCCGAGAAAAAAAATATTAACATTCTCGTCTTTGAAATTAATTAACAAGAGTTTTCCATCTATGGTATAAAATTTGTTCTACTTATCATAATAGGGTAGTAATTCACGTTTATATGGGCCTGTGTTCGAGAACCCATAACTTCAATTAGAAAACCTTTTTTGTCATTTGTGGGTTAAACTCTTCGAATGCGTCTAGTTTTCACACTCAAAAGTTTTGGGTTGATTGCAGCAAAACGAGATTGATGAAGATTGAAGATTGCAAAATACTTTTTTAGGCCGTGTTTCTAAGAAAATTATTTTGAATTACTGATATTCGTGGTAATAAAAAACCTAAATGCGCAAACGCATTTTTGGTTTGAATTCAGTGTTAAATTTACAACAAATAAAATGCCGTTTAATGCTAAATATGAAGTCTCCCAATCGAAAAAGTGAGCCGATGAAAATTGAGAGGTGAAAAGGATAGTCGTTCAATTGTTTGGAAAATGGTAGAATGAATTTTTTTAATATAGCAGGTGGTAAAATTCATCAGATGTCTAGATCTATACGTATCCTATAGCAATTAAGAGTCCTTAAAATGTGTAATGCGTGATGGCGTGGCAGTGAGGTTTTTTTATGTTAATACTTACAAAACCTGTTTAAATTATCAACTTTTTTATTATTTTTATTTTTTTTTGCGAGTCTTTTTTATTATTTATTATCAATTTTCGTTCAAAGTTTACGAACTGTCGTAAATGCGATACTCTGCCAAGTTAAGATTGTTATTTTCCACAAGCGCAAGCGCTAATTATAATTGGAATAATTATAACTGGTACTGATTACGGCAGACAATGGCAATAGGAGTTTATTAACTTTGCAACAATTTCCTTTCGTCATATTGAACGGGATTGTCGCGAGAGCCATTTCACTCTCTTGTAAAATCGGTCTCTTTCTCGGAACTTAATTGAGATGAGCAGTTGAAACGAGTGATACTTGTTCAAGGACAAAGGGAACTTCTGAAGATGAAGTAAGCGAACTAAAGGTGGGTTTCGTCGTCGAATATTTACAAAAGATTCTCCCAGTTGTCCTGGGGAGGAAAATCCTTCTATTGCCATGGCAAGAAAAGGTCGATTTCGATTTACCAAAATTTGTAGGCAGAATACGCATTTCCAACCGCCTAAAAGAACAATCGACGATTAACCAGATGCTCTACTCATTTAAATATTCAAAGGGTTGAAAGAATAAAAATTAAATGCATTGAGCAATTTTTCAGAGCAATATTTCACTCGCGATGGCATCTCTTTGCTTGAATCGAAATTGTTGAGAATATAGTTTCTCTATTTAACTATAGTTTCTAGTTTAGTTTTGAATCGAGATTATTTTTCATTGAAAGCGAATATAAATTGTATTTATCTAATAATTACATACCTGATCAATGTGTATTTTTTTTTTCCGCCGCAAGCTTAAGAACTCGCTCTGATATTTTTACTATTTTTATCTTTCATTCCCCCTATAAACCCGCGACGTGATATTTATTTTCATTCGAAACAATGACGCATTTTGGCGTAGTTTACTATATTAAATCGGGGAGGAATTTCGTCAAACGGCTTCTCGCCTTGGTGCATATTGTTTTCTTGTTAGCTTGCCTCCTTGATAGCCTCACCCGGATGATGCTCCCTGAGAGAGAGAAAAATTGATAGAAAACAGATAACGGTATATTATCTATCACGAACATTTGCGAACGTTTTCACCTACCAGATTGGTAACTATAAAGGAAAACTCCTTAGCAGCTGTGGCAATTTTTATCATTTTTATTTTTCATTATTGTTAAATTAGAAGTCAAATTATTCGCCTAACAAGAGCACAGGTATTATTTCGCCTGCAATATTTTTTATAAAGTATTAATTACTTTGGAAAATATACACAATATTTTATATGGGTTATAACAATAGATATATTGTTCCCCCGTAATTAAATATTATAAAATTATATATAATAGAGCAAAAAGAATTTTATAGTTTGGTAGTTAAATAGAGAGTTAATTGTCTAAACAATAGAATTTTATTTTAGGATTATAGAGAGGAACGAGAAGAAGAGAAGTGTTCTGAAGAGAGTGTTTGACGACCATTACAACGAGTGTAGAGCGATTTTTATAATTGCTCCGAAAATTCTCAAGTTATACTCTCATGCCAGATTTCCGAACATTTCGATAATTCTACACAAATGCGGTTACAACTCGAGAAACAGTAAAATTATCAACCCCACTATGGTTTCGTTCAATTCAGCTTCCAAAAATCAATATAAATCTATACCAAATACACAGTTTTCAGAAAAAGTTGGATAATATAAATTTCCTCCTTCTCAAAACTCCCCGAATACAAATATAGAATTCAGGTAGCGATTTGGGTGAATAATTGAGCCAATGTCAGACCGAGATTGATTTTTGGTGAAATTTTTAAGAATTTAGCAGTTTGTTATAGCGTTGTCAGAAAAGTGTTGACAACGTTCGGCGGACGGACAAAAAATTTTTTATTCGATATTCGGATGCCTTGAAACAAAAACATCAAATTTCGAGGGGGTTAGAATTTTTTTCCCTTTTTGTTGCCCTAAAACTAATTTATTATCAATAAACCAAAACCATATCGTCCGACGAATGAATAAAATTAAGTAATGAGGGACGTTTAAAGACGGTTCTCTAGAACAATTATTATGTAATTTTTCGTCGAACTGAATAACTACCTTTGTAGATTCAATCAAAACATATTCACCTCTGTTAGCGTGCGCTGTTTCTAAAGTCATCTTATTAATTATGTTGCTGTTTCCATCGGGATCTGAAATTCCGAACAAGTAGTCTTCGTCAAAGTGTGGAAGTCCTATGATTCATGAAAAATACCTACCCAACACGTAGCAGGTAAATTATAGGAGCGGACATGAAATTAGGCGGGTCTCAAGATTGCGTAGGCCGAGAACCGGATAGTATTTCTCTTTCTTGACTTCACATTTTTTATGTCCGTGGATTGTGAGGAGGAGAGAAACCAGGCGACTCATTCTCCAATTGTTCATTTTCTGGCCGAGCACTTTCGCCCATTTGGGCATCATCAGGGCGACGCCGCTCCACGTCGCCGTGATGATGCCGCAACGGGCGAAAGTACTCGGCCAGAAAATAAACAATTGGAGATAATATTATGGTCGAGCTTAAGGGAGGAACAAGGTAATTATGTGTCAACGTTGCAACTTCTTAAGATTTAAGGGATGATATTTTACTGAAGGGTGAAGGTCGAATGCTGAGGGGCCCTTCCATTGCGATTAAAGATACAGCCCACGCTATCTGGCGTCAGCAAGTACTTTCTCCGGTAGTTTGCGCACGTAGAAAGTGCACGCCGCTAGAATGCGCGGGCTATCTTAGCCAAGCGCATTCGAACTTTCGCAGGTACTTCCTTATCTCGGCTAAAAATTGACAAATTTTACCAATTTTTTCGTCGTTCAGCTATTTTTTTCTAGGGTTCATATTTTTTCAGCTGTTCAATTTTTTTCGAATCGGTCACAAGGCGAAATTTTCAGAGTACTTGATGCTGTAGGTATTGAGTTTCGAAGCAGTTTCTGAGCGGATAGATTTTTATGAATCGCTCACAACACACTATTACGACTGAATGGAGCAATATTAGAGGTATTGCAGCGTATAGTTACAGTTTTCGCTTGAAAAATCGACCAAAACCGAAATAAATTGGGATCTATCTCACTTATAATAACGATTTGCCATACAAAGAATTATCAGCGTTTTATTTCTTCAGTCTAAATAAAATAATTGGCTTACCGTCGCATTTTAATATGTCGAGAAGTTCGTCAAACTGGTCAGCCATTTGTTTGAAAATTTTCGCAACGTAAGATTTTCTAGCTCCCGCTCCGTTATACGAATGGCGATTGATATTCGACGTTATTAGTGGCCGATCCGTATCTGATCTGCCTAACGAATTTCTATGCATTTGAGAAGCCATTTTTTTCAAAACGATATTGTCCAAAGTAATGGCCTCGGACGGATCGGTTATCACGCCTACTTCCGACAAATTGAATAGCTGCCGAAGAATTTGCAATTGGTTCAACTTTTCCGGGCTGGCGTCACCTGACAAATGGCACGCGACGGTTGATAAATTTTCAGTTCAATATCGAGCGCGTTATTTGAGGAAATCATAATAAAAAACCTCTTTAAAAAAAAAAAAAAAAAAAAAAACACGGATAATAAAACATTGTTAACCAATAAAAAAAAAAATTTTTTTTAAACGCTGCAAATGATTTTACAGTGGTTTGTTATTCCTTCGCTTCAATAATGATTCGAGAAAATTATCCATTTGTGATAGTAATTATTCCGAACATTTGTGAACATTCCCGCCGAAGAACAGGTTGGTAACTATAGGGGAAAACTCCGAAGCAACTATTGTAATTTTAATCATTTTTTATTTTCCTTAATTTCCAAATTAAAATCTGAATTTTACCTAGTTTTAATCTGTACCTGACGGTGCAGCTGGAGTGAGTAATATTGACGACCGTTCCAATGAGTATAGAACGATTTTTATAGCTCCAAGAACTCTGCTCGAGCTATACCCTCGTGCCAAATTTCTTAAAATCTCCCAAATTCGACACTCACAAATTCGATAACTCGAGAAAAAATAAAGCTATCGATGGTCTCATTCGATTCAGCGTCCAAAAATCTATAGAAATTGTTACCCAATACACATTTTTCTGAAAACCTTGGAAAATATTAATTTTCTCCCCCTCAAAACCCCCAAAACACCCTTGAAATTGAGCTAGCGATGTAAGCTCGTATTATAGTTAGGCCGAAAAAGTGTTGAAGGCGTACGGCGGACAGACAGAATTTTTTTTTATTGGATATTCGGATTCTACATGTCTTGAGAAGTAAAACATCAAATTTTGAGGAGGGGTTAGGAACATTTTTTTTTTTTTTTTTTTTTTTTAGGTGGTTTATATACTTGCGAAAATTTATTCCACATAGAATACTTCGGCCCTTGTGAAATTTCCCTGTTTTCTCAACTCGTCAAGACGAAAACTGGAAATCGTCAGCTTCGCCTTAACCGACCCAATTGCATCGCCAATAGAATCACCTTTCTTATTTTCTTCGGCCTCTTCGTCCTCCACAGTTTTCACATCGCTCCCCGGCTCAGTCCGATTGACCAATTGGGAAACCAATTTCCGCAATTGGTCGCCGGGCATTTTCGATAAATTAAGGCCGGGAACGTCGTTCAATTGGATTACGTAACGTCCCATAATACTTGTATGGCTGTGAACGAAAAGAGCAAAATCACCCGAAAATCAGCAAGATGAAGGAGATGAAGCTGAGCCAATTTCTTTGTTCATAAGATTAAACAATTTACGGTGGGTGAATTTTTAAAGCGTAGTTTTACGCACTCGCATTCAAGCTACCTAAGACGAATTTCAGACGAATATTGATAAAAAAAACTGATGAGCATTCCAACGTATATGAGGATTTTTATAGCTCTATCAATCCTAGGGTGCCTATTTTCTAGAAATTTTAAATTATAGAATTATTCCGTTCAAGAGGTCAGTGACATGTAAACGTTCGAAAATTATACGACGGAAATCTGTCGATCGTTAAATTTTATAGGCTTAGAAAAAAAAACACGTCTTCAAAGTCTTCAAATTTCGTCTCGGCGAAATAAAAATTATACTGACTCGCTGCTCGGCGGAAAAAATTACAGGGGAAATAAACCGGACGAATAAAAAGGATGAAATTTCAAATACGTCGCCAGCTCAGTGTGGAAAGCATCCTGAATCCATAAGAATAAAAGCCTCCTAGGTCCAGGGCAGGCGGGATGAGTTGTCCTTGCTATAGTTTGCTAAAGGTCAGGGCCATGAGAAGCGACAAGTTCTGAACTTGGATCGGGTGTATCTTAGATCAAGCTACAGGGCCTTGCTATCTCAGTTCAACTTCTCCACCTTCCTCTTCGAAGATGTTCCTTCCAGCCATTAGTTACCAACCTACGTACGAAATCATCTCCCAGGGCAAAAGCCGATTTTTCACTCTGTCCAGATAATATTTTTATTTTGAAACGAATCCGTTCTCTCGTCTTCCTCCGCGTCTTTTTCGACATTTATACAATAATGCGAGGCGAGGACAGCGGGAACGGTCGACAAATGTCAATGGGACATTGAGCGTATGTTGAACAAAACAAGGCAATGAGTCATGAGAATTAATACTGGTGAGTTATACACGTTGCAATGGCCCAACACTCTTCAGCTGTACATTTGGGTGGATAATTTAACTTTTAATTAGATAATTGAGATAAATAAAAATATAATAATTGCTAAGGAGGAAGAGGTCGTCTTGGATCATAATTGAAGCAAAAGAACGATAACTCTACAATAATTTGCAGTGTTTTTGGTTTATTATTCAAATATAATAAACCATTGTAATTGCCCGAGAAAAAAGAATTACTAGCCCTTTGAAAAAATTTGATGTTTTACGTTTCCAGGCTTGTAGAATCCGAATATCCAATAAAAAATTTATACCAAATACACATTTTTCTGAAAAACCCTGGAAAATATGAATTTTCTCCCCCTCAAAAATACCCTTAAAATCGAGCTAGCAAGTTGGTTCAAGAATTGGGCCGTCGTAGAACCGAGATTGATTTTTGGTGAAAATTTCAGGAATGTAGCTATTTTAGTTTGGCCGGAAAACTGCTAACGGCGTATAGGTACGGCGTATTGCGAACAGACAGAATTTTTTTTATTGGATATTCGGATTCTATGTGCCCACAAAACATCAAATTTTGAAGGGGGGTTATAAAAATTTTTTTCTTGGGCGATTACAATGGTTTATTATTGAATAATAAACCAAAAGAATTCTGTCTGTACGCCGTTAGCACTTTTCCGGCCAAACTATAATACCTAAATTCTTGGAATTTTCACCAAAAATCAATCTCGGTCCCAAGACGGCCCAATTTTTCAACCACATTGCTATCTCAATTTTAAGGGTATTTTTGGGGGGTTTTGAGGGGGAGAATATTCATATTATCCAGGGTTTTTCAGAAAAATTCGTATTTGGTATTAAATTATATAGATTTTTGGACGCTGAATCGAATGAGACCATCGCGGGGTCGATAGCATTATTGGTTCCCGAGCTATCGCAGCTTTTGTGCCGAATTTGGGAAATTTTCAGAAATTTGACATTTGACATTTTAACAATTTGACAAATATTGAGAGTTCTTTTGGAGCTATAAAAATCGCTCTATACTGATGGGAATTGTCGGCAAACACTCTCTCCAGCTGTATCGTGAGGCAATAAGTTTAGCTTTTAATCAGGAAATTGAGAAAAATAAAAATGATTAAAACAATAGTTGCTACGGAGTTTTCCCCAATAGTTACCATCTGTTTTTCCGTTAAAACGTCCACAAATGTTCGGAATAGTTAAAATCACAAATGGATAGTCTTCTTAAATCAATTAAGGGTCAAACCACTCGTTCGAAAGCCCTGATTTAACTGCAAATTTTTATATATTCACCTCACCAGTAACTATCCCGAAAACTGGGATTCGAGGTCATTCATAAATGTGTCAACTTTGCATTTTTTGGTGTTGCTATAAAGTTGAAACAAACGTTAGAGAAAAGCGTTAGATGTAGGTATTAATTTATGTAGGTATTTAGATTGAGGTATTTATATATTATATATAACTATATTAAGCAATATGATTATTTATACTAATATAGGTACTAACAAAAGTAGGCTACACAAAAAAAATGACAAACAACTGCAGAACAACCAACTTGGTTAGAAAAAAAATCATAATAAATTTTTTGTAACAAGTAGTTACAGTAAAATTATCTGTAAATGGTTTTCAAAAAATTGTAATTTGTTTAATTAGCTTAATATTAAATAAGTGAAAATACCGACCACAACGAAAATAGAATTCGAAGCAATAAATGAAAATTAAAATACTTCTAGTTGAAATAACATTTTTAACGAAATGCAACCAGCAAAATTCGGGCGAAAAATGCTCGCTTTTCATAATCGAAAGAGAACGGCCTGAAACCTGTCGAAAGGGAACTCGGATTCGAAGAAGACACTGGACCTGACTCGGACTCCGAGGATCGAATTTAGCACCGTCCGAAAGATTCAAGGACCCCGGGGGGTGTGTTCTTCTCGTAATCGGTGCTTGAAGAGCGAAATGTAAAAAACTGGATTGCGACCGTTGCGTCGGGGACTTTGAATAATAAAATGTATCGGAATTGGATCAGATGAGCCTCGAAAGGCCAAGAAAACCAGAAGTCGAGGACGAGGGGGTACGTCGGCCGAGAAGGGGTCTTTTTCAAAAAAGTCGAAAAAACCTGACCAATCCGCAGCGCGAATCTTGGTACGCCAGGGGGGGAACAATGGCAAGACGAGCCTCTCAACGTTTGGAACGTTTTGATCGAATTTTACTATAAAAGCTGTCGTCCAACTCTTGGAAAGTCAGTGGAACTGAAGCAACCCAGGAACACAGAGCAGCCAACATGTACAAACAACTGGTAAGTCTCGCTTCCCAATATAGGTGCAAAATTCTTCAACAAACTCGAGGGGAAAAAATTTAAAAAACCGATCCTCGAGCGAATTATAATAATTGGAAATTTTCGAAAAAATTCATCCGATCGAAGGCATTTTTCCTAAATTAATTGATTCTCTTCTCCGTTTGCTAAACTTGGCTAGACTAATTCGAACGAAAAAACCTTCGAGGTATCAAGGGGAGAAACTAAACGTGACTCGACCCCATTTTTCCCTTATCGGCTTACTCGCCTAAATAAACCGTGTTTCCAACAGAAAATCAAACTCAATCAAAAATAAAAAAAATTGCAATCGCGTATTACGATTGAGACCTGCTAGCAAAGAAACCCCAAAATGGCGAAAAATTCGGAACTGTCCATTGAATAAAAAATGAACCGACTAAACAATAGAAAACATTGCTAAAAACCTGTTGGAAACCGAAAAAAAGCTGCGTCTTAATAGTCAATCTTAATAGTCAATTTCGAAGCGCAAATTTTAGGAACTCCATTTGCGTTAAAATTCTGATTTTCTTCAATCAAAATTTTCGTTTATTCATTTTATTTATATATTTGTTTTATAGATATTTATTTTTTTTTTTAATATTTATTTTAACTAAAACGTTTGAGACTATTGAGACGGAATTCTAACGGTCGACAATAGGTCACGTTATCAGTGAGAAAAGTCGTAAATAGTTCGGCAGGGGATAGGGAAGTAGTGACGTGCACAGAAATGGCTCATAGTTTTAAATTATTTTTCCAGGTGATTCTCCCTCTTCTTCTGGCGGCCGCCACCGCTGGATACGCTCCTTTGGCCACCTCCTACGCTGCACCTGCAGCCCTCTACGGTGCTACCACCTACGGTTCCAGCTACGGCTACGCCACGCACGCCGCCCCTAGCTACTCGTACGCTGCCGCTCCCAGCTACTCGTACGCTGCTGCCCCCGCCATCTCTTACTCCGCCGCTCCCGCTATCGCCACTGTTGCCCATGCTCCAGCTATCTCCTACGCTGCTGCCCCCGCCGTCGCTACGGTCGCCCACGCTCCCGTCGCCACGTCCTACTCCAACTCCTACCGTACCGTGAACAAGCCTGTGGCTTACGCCGCCGCTGCTCCCGCCATCTCTTACTCCGCACCAGCTATCTCCTACGCTGCTGCCCCCGCCGTCGCCACGGTCGCCCACGCTCCCGTCGCCACCTCCTACTCTAACTCCTACCGTACCGTGAACAAGCCTGTGGCTTACGCCGCTGCTGCTCCCGCCATCTCTTACTCCGCTCCCGCTATCGCCACTGTCGCCCATGCTCCAGCTATCTCCTACGCTGCTGCCCCCGCCGTCACCACCGTCTCTCACGCCCCAGCTATCTCCTACGCTGCCGCCCCTAGCTACTCCTACGCTGCTGCCCCCAGCTACTCCTACGCTGCCGCTCCCGCTCTTGCCACGGTTGCTCACACTCCACTCGCCACCTCCTACGCTGCCGCCCCAGCCCTCGGCTACGCCTCTTCCTACGGCTACGGCTCGTCCCTCGGCTACGGCTCGTCTCTCGGCTACGGCTCGTCACTCGGCTACTCCACCCTTCTCCACAAGAAATGAGCGATTTCTTCCTCAATTTTTCATCTTCATCGACTGAAATAAGACGAGAGGAAACTCTTCATTCGTGCCATCCTTTCCTAAATACCATAAAACCTGAAATTTTTTATTCCTCATGTACATACAACGTCGCAATCCTTGTCAATATAAATTGTTTTAAAACGTATTTCTCCAAATTACTCATTGCCACCAGATTCCCTCGCAATTACTCAAAATAATCTCATAACGTGGAAGTACGCTGTGTAAATGATAAAAAAAATTTTAAAATTAATTCAATTTAAAAAACATTTCAAGACTTCGAACGTAGAAAAATAATTACTGTAATTGCCTGTAAAAATCGAAACAGAAAAAACTTTGAACGGTTATACATCGGAAGTACTTTGTGCTGTCCAGAATCCGAAAACGGTTAATAAGGCGTATTTTCTGGAAGAACATTTTGCTAAAAATTGCGTTGAGTTCAAATCATTTTTCACAGAGATGAGACGATTTATGTTATTTTTCGACGACAGACAGACACTTGTTCACTTTACAAGTGTTTCTGAATATAGTACAACGAAAATTTCTTCCGAATTTGACTTTTCGGCCTTCGCAATACTTTCATTTACTACCTTAACATGGTAAAAATATTACAATACCGCAAATCAATATATCAAATAGCATATTCAACTTGGAACATTTTATATCGGTTTTTCTTAAGTCCCATTTCAAAGCATGCGGAGCAAAAATAATTTTTCAAGCAGTGAAACCCCGTTTGTTTTCCTATTCTGCTACAAATGGGGGCGCAGATACAAATAATGGAGCGAGGGCACCAAAACTCACCATAATATTGCCATTGTTGCGACTATTATCTGAACCTGACATGGGACAGCTGGTGAATCGAGCAACGAGTGGTACATGCACCTGTTTCCTCTCAAGTCGCTTCAATAGATTTACACACGGTTCAATTGTCGAAAAGAACGCTTTGATTATCTACGGTTACAAGTCAACGTTGCCATTGAATTATCAGAAGCGACAAAATTAACTGTTAATCGGTGAATCGATTTTTTACAAAATTAACTTTCTGCATCGATTCAGAATCAGAATTACAATATTGAGCTGAGAAAATAGACTAAATTTATTAATGATATATATCTTATAATAATATCTAATAATATATTATATATAATCTTGCCATTTATTTCGTGGAGAATTTTAAGCGCTCTCAAGCGGAACCCAGGAAAAAAAAACCACTGCAAATGATTGTACACTGGTATAATATATTATCAATTTGTGATAGTAATTATCATTTTTATTTTTCTTAGTTTCCAAATTGAAATCTGAAGTTGAAGAGAGTGTTCGACGAGCATTCCAACGAGAAAGATTTTTATAGCTCCAAGAACTATGCCAAATTTCTGAAAATCTCCCAATTTTGACACAAAAGCTGCGATAACTCGAGAACCATTAACGCTATCGACCCCGCGATGGTCTTATTCGGTTCAGCGTCCAAAAGTCTATAGAAATTGATACTAAAGACAGATTTGTCGGAAAAACATTCGAAAATAAGAATTTTCTCCCCCTCAAAAACCCCCAAAAATCCCCCCCCCCCAGCTAGCAAAGTGGTTCAACAACTGGGTTGTTATGACACCGAGATTGATTTTTGGTGAAAATGACAAGAATGTAGCTATTATAGTTTGGCCGGAAAAGTGTTGACGGCGGACAGACAGAATTTTTTTGTTGGATATTCGGATTCCACATGCCTTGAAACGTAAAACATCAAATTTTGAGGGGGGGTTAGAAATTTTTTTTCTTGGGCGATTACAATGGTTTTTTATTGAATAATAAACCAAAAGGAAACAGTCAAGCATACAATTACGGTATACGGATACAGTCACAGTAATCGCTATTCTCGAAAGCCTTCGATAGGTTCCCAAACCTGCCCGTCTGTATTGAATAACAAACCATAAAATTATACGTCATATTTTATTTATTCATTGATTTCGGAGCGGTGCCATTTTCACACGTACGAACGTATAAATACACGAATAAATAATGTGTACAAATAATAATAATAATACATATAAATAAAGTTACGAAATATTCGCACGAACAAATTACGAGTCAAAGGGAAGAGGTCCAATAATTACAAGAAGGTAATCGGTGAATTTCTGTATATTTGAGAGAAAATACTCGTTTGATTCCTCAGCGTAAAGCTGTTCAGTGAAGTATCATCTAGGAATTTTAATCGCTCGAAATTTCGAAAATGAATATTGTTATCTGATATAATCTCTCACTATAAAATAAAAATACCACCCCATCACCTTTAAAGCAATAATAAAAAAATCAGTTTGCAGATCCTTCTCTTTGGTTCAAAATAATCAGTTAATCTAAGGCGATCCGCTTTTAACTTTTTTTCAAGTAGGCAAAACTCAATTAGTTATTAAGATGATTTATTTTATAATTTTTTTTCCATCAATTTTACAAATTTTACTTCATTTAAGCCGAATCCTAGACAGTGAGAAGAGCGAACTCGAGCGACTGATCGGTGAGATTAATATTTTTCACTTTCACGCACTTTATTCAAACGATCTTGTACAAAATTTGAGCGATTTAATTAGCCTAATTTTACTATATGGAAAGTTCAATGTTTCAAACTCGGGGGTAGCTGAGCTACGAGCGTTTGCCGACCAGCAAAGATGGCCGGATGGTGAATAATTTTACCGAATGGTCGTGCGAGGATGTGGCCAGCGTCAAGTGATCGTCAGCGCTGGACAAAGTGATCGGACGGAACGATAGCCGAGATATTGTCGACGCATGCAAGCTGGTTCAAATTAGTAAAGGAAATATGTCCGAGGAAATTGATACAATCATTTATCAACGAGATTATCAGCTGCTTCTACTTCAACTACTTCAACAGCTACGTAAGCCGAAGTCGAAAAATTGAAAAAATAAATCGTTGAACAAAAAAAGGATACTTTTCAATTGTATGCAGAACAGCCCAAGGTTCGGCACCCAAGGTATTGAAAGAGCATAAATGGACGCATCCGGAATCCGTCCCGACAGCGAGAATATAGAACGCTTTGTTTTCAGCTGTAAAAACAGGCATTGCTTGTCAGATCCAAGTACAAATAACAGTCGACAGTACACACCAAACGGTTCTCTGATGCCTGAAGGGTGTCAAACTGCTCGTCATAAATAATTAGGCAAATGTGTCGCCAGGTTTTTCTACTTTACAACAAATTAAGCCAGACTCGGCCATAGACCCAATGATTGACAAAAGTATAATACTGAACTGTATGTAACCATAGAAACTCAAATCATGATTGAACAATTTATGTAGAAATATGATGCCTGAAGTTGGCCGAAGGGGTGAAAGTGCTCGGTAGGCAATAAAATAAATATTGAAGACGTTGTAAGATTGTTAAAGACGTTGTTACTTTGGCCTAAACGTCAAAATCTATATAACAATATAACTCATTAAAAATAATTGAATTCCTAGTTTTAGTTGTTCCTAGTATTATGCTTTTTTTCTAGAATTTTCTTATAGTTATTTTTCTTCTTATTTTTTCTTCTAGTTATTTTCTTTTCTTATTTTGTCGCTTAATATTAGAGGTTAGGAATTGATAAACTGGTATCTACTCACCATATTCGACTGTTTTAGGGGCGAACTCGATAGCTGTTACCGGCTCTTTGAACGCCTTGGGAGCAGCAGCAAGCCATTCCTTGGTTGCTATAGCGACTCCATTATCAATATTTGTCTGCATATGTTGAGTGGACCAAACCGCGCAGATGCCTTCTCGTGAAGCGGTGGCAAACAAAGTTGAATCAGGTGACCAACAGCAGGACCAAATTATTCGTGAGTGGACGCTCGTATTCTTGTCCGAAGATGCCAGCAGCCTGTATGGGGAGTCCGATTCAGCTGCGAAGATGAATACAATAAATTGAAAGAAAGTCTACTTAAGTTATAAAGTCTATTATGATACATAATTTATCAAATTTACCTTCTTGAGCAACATGGATAACCCAGTTTCTGTCTCGAGACACCGACAGAAGAAACCTATCGTCTGGCGAGAAGCTCATTTGCGTTACTGTCAATGTGTGGCCTGAACCTTTGAAACTTTGCACTTTCTCCCAATCACTAGTATTCCTTAAAACAAAAGAATATTATATTTGAAGAAAATTTCAAGCTAGAGGGAAATATTTGATTTTTTTTTCAAGACAGCTGAGCCAACCATAGAATCATGCGAGCATGTTCAGGTGACGTTGCTTTGCAGGCAGTAACCACGAAGCGGCCGTTGTGACTGGCGGCAACACTGTACACATCGTACCCATGGCCGTATAGTTTCATTATTTCAGGCCATAAAGAGTTCTGGGAGAGATAGTCGTCAGTGGGAGGTTCTACAAAATATAGTTTCAACAGTCAATAAAACTAAGCAGAAAAGATAACCAAGAGAAACTCAAGCTTGACTTGAAGAAACGCAGCCACAGATTATTAGCTGATTTGATGTGATACCTATAAATCCCAGGCAACCGACTTCAACCAACCAAATTACAGTCGGCTCATTATTTTTTTCTTTTTGCACTTTCGAACCAAACTAATGAGTAAAGCAGGATCAAGATTTTCCATTGATCGCAAAATAAATGGAATGACTTGACTTTCATAAATTTTCAAATGCCAACCTTTTAAATTCTGCCGCGCGAAGTGGACACCTTCATTTTTGGATTCATTGATGTCACTTTTGTCCGTGTAAATGGCCTTGTTGGACAAACCAAGGGCTGGTACAGTTGCTCCCATTGGCTCGGAGGATTTTTCTGAAGGATTTAAAAATGATTATTAATGCAAGTCTAAAGGTCCATAGATCAACATATGTTAGCCATTCCATTTTCGTTGCTACTCGCCCACTCTTTTACGTAAGAAACTAAAACGTTAAATTTAAAAGGCCGATTTGCTCGGAAAACAAAGAAATGTGAAAAAACTAAATGAATTCTCGTTAGGAAAATAGATTTTAGTGTACTGAATTAATAAATCCGCTCTCTAACCAAGGTCTACTTCAGAAATTACAACGCCAGACAATGTTTTCAGATTTTCCAAAGTGTTCCAGGGAGCAACAAAAGCTCTAGCTACTTTTTCATCTGCAGCGGACACAAATCTGAAACAAAGTCAAAGATAGAGCGTTGTTTGAAGAAAAATTAAAACTCGATAATATTTCTGTTTGATGAAGAGGAAAATTACTTGAAATCTGGCAGTGTGGCAATACTGTTCATTCCATATCCATGAATCTGGGGTCGAGCCATTTCATACCAACGGGATTCCTATGAAAATTTTGTTGTTATAAAAAAAGCTACACTCAAGCTACAGTAGTGCGTGAATACTGAATTAAGGTACCTTATTAGAAACTGGAGATGTAGTCCATTCGGCATGAAGCCGTGTTGTTTGGTCCGCGCTAACTGATAACAGATAATGCCCTTCAATCTCCCAAGAGATGTCGGTCACTTCCCCAAAATGGCCACCGCAGATCGGCTTCATGTGCCATTTTCCTTCATCTTTCTCCTCTCCAACCTGAAAAAATTTCCTAGTGACTACGCAGCTTCTTTCGGAGAATGCATTTTTATAACTGAGATGCACCGGGAAAAAGTGCTAAGGCACCATTGGTTTATTTACGTCTTTCATCAAACATCAACATATAAGCTAGCATATGCACATGTTTTTTCATCTAAATGTAAAGAACAACAGGATTAACCTGTGACGCCACATATTGCCAAAAGTTCAGTGAGCCTTGATGCGAATGGGCAACAACTGAAAGGCCGTTTGGACCGACGGCGCCTCCAAGAAAACCCAGTGCTTCACCGCCAACATTACCAAGACGCGCTCTTTCCAACCACACGCCGCCGCAGCTTAAATCAGGCGACCACAGAATGATTGTATGATCAAACGAGAAGGTCATCAGCTGCAAGTTTGAAGCTGTAAATAAAAAAGGTTACCTCAGCTTTTTCTATTATTAACCTTCAAACAACGTGTTGAGATGCCAAGTCGAATTGACCGATGTTTGAGCTTATTGAATTAAAATGAGAAAATATTCAAGGCTTACAAACTCCATAAATTCACCTGTGGTCGTCGGTGGTACCCATTTGGAAGCGTACACCCAACCTTCATGTCCGATGAGGACGGTTTCCAAAGTGACGGTGAACAATCGGTTTTCAAGAGAGAAAGATTTCTCCTCCATTCGGAACTCGTCTGGATCAAGTGCATCAGTCGATTCTTTCGATTCAGAACCTTCCGCGCAAGAAAACTTCCAAATTCGGACAGTAGTATCTTGCGAGCTGCTGGCCAAAAACATGTCTGGAAAGTGGCGACGAATGTAAGTGGACTATGTCAATGGCTAACGAGAGAGATTTGAAAAGTAGGTTTGTTTTTTAAGAAAACCTCTAATGAAGACACAATAAATGCGGCAAAGAAATGAACCTTGGAATACTTATAGAGTGAAAACCCGTTTCAAATATTACCAGTGTCGCCAATAAAGGGTGTGAAAGACAGGCCTCGGATCCAGTCTTCGTGGCCGGTCAATGTGACCAATTTATTGGCGGAACGTTTTCCAGGCGTGCAAAACGATATGGAATACAATTGAATTACAAGACGTTCTGTGGATATAGCAAGCAAGGCGACGTTTCGTTCAAGGCCTGGAAGTGCAGTCACTTCAAGAGCAACGCACAAGCTGTCAATGAGGTCAATGCAGTCAACTAGGGCGAAATTGTCTGAAAATTGAAACCGAATTGACAATTAGCGAGCGGAATTCATTCAGGGGAATAACTTTTTGTTATAAACAATTTGCTATGCTATCACATTACGAAAAAGCTGCAAATGATTGTACATTGATTTATTATTCCTTTACTTCAATAATAATTTGAAAGACCACTTCTTATTTGTATCTAACACAAACTCTTGTGAACGTATCCAACTGCAGACAGATTCGCAACTAAAGGCGAAGTCGTAGACATCTATAGTAACTTTAAATATGTTCATTTTTGTTAATTACTAATTTAAAGTAAAATTGATCGCCCAACGATACACTATAAGAGATTGTTTGTCTCAAAATCACACAAAAGCTGCGATAACTTGAGAACAGTTATTTAACTATCGACCCCGTAATGATCTCATTCGATCCAGCGTCCAAAAATGTAAATAAATTTATATCAAGTACACCTACGTTTCAAAAACCTCGGGAAAGACAAATTTCTCCTAGAAACTCTCGAAATATACCCTGAAAACTGAGGTAGTGATTTGGCTCAAGAATAGAGCAATTACCAGATCAAAAATTATTTTAGGTTAAAATGTCAAATATATAGCTTTTATAGTTTGCTTGAAAGAGTTAACGACGAATAATAAATAAGCCAATATAATAAACCAATGTGAAATAGTTTGCCGCGATTTTTTAATATATTTTTTATTTTATTGGCTATTTGGACTCTACATGCCTAGAAATGTAAAACATTAAATTTTGAGGGGTTAGTAATTTATTTCCTTTGCAATTACAACGGTTTATTATTGAATGATAAACCAAAATGGAAGCTCACCTCCAAAAGCATTCCTTTTCCATAATTTGATGGTAAAATCAGTCCCAGCGGAAGCGATTATGGCCAGAGCATTGGACTCAGACATGAACAGACCAGTAAGATCACTAACCGCGCCATCGTGGCCTGAAAAAAAAGCATGAAACGCAATAAATGTAAGTTGCTATTTGAAAGGGAGACATTAGAGCGTTAGAAAGAGAAAAACGACTGTTTAGGACACCAAATCGCAGCTAATAAATAGTATAGAGACAAATGTGTGACCAATTAGTGTGCAAGAATTTTTATTGTACATTGTTGAATGTTCATGTCAGAAAACTAAAACTGCACGAATCACCTTTCATCGTCGACGTGTTGGCGAATTGATGATCGACAAGAGACCAAACTCGTACCATCGAATCGGACGAAGCGGTGGCGATTTCGGGAACGACGGCTCTCGATTCGCCGAGCGTATTTAACCACCGAACGGCGTTCACTCGGTTTTTATGGCCGCACAATGTCTGCACTACTTTTCCACCAGATCCTGAAGACTGTAATATTAAAAGGGGAAAACGTTCATATAATTGAGTTCAACTGAAGTTCGTAGCAAGTTTGTGAAATTCCTAAACCTTTATAAACCTTCTAACTAAGGTTAGAGCTCCTTTGGTCCATAAACGTTGGTTCCCATTCGAGTTGAAGTAACTGAGAAATATTGCAGTTTGACAAAAAATGATCAGTTTTTTATCTCAGGAAAGTCAGCCGATAACTGAGTTTTTTTTTGGGCACCCAAGAAAAACCTCATTCAATCCAAAATGCAGCTGCGAGAATTGATAAAACTGCAAAGCTAGCTACGAATACTGCAAAAAAGAAGTGAACTTGAATCGTCTAAATGAGTTCTGTTCTAAACAGTGTGTATTGGAATGCGAATAGAGAGCGATCTCGCTGTTTCATCTCGTTTGGCTGAAGTCTTTTCAGAGACCTGACAATCCAAACAGTGAAATATTCCCATTTTTAATGCTCTCAAATCGAAGTCGCCATCTAAAAAGTCCACTTTCTTTTAGTATGACGATATATATAAATACTGTATCTAATACTAGTCAAAAATACTGTATTTATATCTAATATCACCCCAAAATACTATATCTATATCTCGCACTGATCCAAAATACAATATAGAAAAAATCACCTCAGGTTTATAGATGTGGACAGACGAATGTGACCCGTAGGCGATCAGATTGTGACTGCCAAGCCAATCCAAAGCTCTTGGCGTGAGATTGCAGCCAGCGGACACGTACGACATTTCAACAGGCCGCGGCCCGTCCGAGATATGTTCGAGCGCCATTATCGCTCAATATCACATCAGCCCACAGAAAAACCTGAAGCAAAATGCTGAATATAATATCAATACAAAATAAATCCTTGAATTCTGCAGAATATTCAAGAAGAATATCACTGAAAACCGACTGTCTTTAAGATGTCACAACGAGGTGAATTTTTCGAGCTGGAAACTTAGGTACTAAGGCGATATTTTTCCAATAGAGGCCACAACTATTAATTACTATCGGTTAGGGGGAGTCACAATACGACATTTTCTTCATATTTTCTCTACACCGCCGAGCGCTTTCGTCCATTCGGGCATCCTCAGGAGGAACAATAGTGTTTCTACAGTAACTTCATATTCTTCCTCAGTGGCCTCAGCCATGGATTGAAAGGGGGAATAAGTAGTGATTCTATCACCATAATCATGCAATACACTTTAGTAATTTCAGCCTACATGATTATTATTGGTTTTAATGTTAGAGGTACACTTAACATTTACTTCTTTTTCCTCCTAAGAGAAAAAAAAATTACATTCTAGCATGACATATTCCCACTCATTCCTTACGTATTTTATGCCTTTGCTAAAACATTTTATTACATACTTTTTTGGACGGTTTTCAACGTGAACTCTTTAGCCAGGAAGCAAGAGGAAGCGCACATTCAAAATTCGTATTTTACAGATCAGATCACAACTGATGATGATAATAATTGAATGAAATGCGAGCAAAGAACTTCTTCTATTTTAATTTTGCTGATTTATACAATACACATGGTCAGAGTCAGACTCGGATTAATAGTAAACAGCACTGTTATCATTCTGTAGATAACAATATTGTGGGATATCGATACTTTGGTTCTAATATTTGATGTTTAAGTATCGATAATCGAATTCCGATATTACCGATACTTTCTCCCGTTATCATCAAAAAATTAATATTAATTTAATTTAATTTGATAATTTAAAAAAACCCAATTAAAACCAAGGAGCTAGAAAGAAAGTAGAGGGGGGAAAAGGCAATATTATCACGGAGTTTTATCAAAGCCAAGTAACTCTCGTTGGCGCATGAATTAAAATCAATATCAATATCAATAAAAATCAATCAATTTTTATTTATTCAATTTTTTTTAGTGACTCCCATTTTTAAACAGCTTCGTTGAATGAGATCGATTGATATCGATTTAGTTCACCTATATTGCTATCGATACCAAAATCGATAATTTCTTTCGATATCTCTTCCAAGATGACAATTTTAATAACATCTCGTTGAGCTTAATCATCGGTTTGCCTACCTCCTCTTTAGGTAGATGTGGCGGAAATATTAGAAAACAATTCAATAATAATAGGAAAGGTAGGTTAAAGAATTATAAAATAAAAGAAAAATTGATAGAGAACAATAACAAATATGAATTGGCTGTTTTCAATGCTGGACAAGAAGAGCACAACAACAACTAACAACGTTATCAGGGTATTTTCACTAAAATCATATTGTTTTATCTATTATTGCCCTTGACGTAAAGTTCAGCTATGTGAGAAATAAAAAAAATTACTATTTTTACTGTGAATTCTCGGTGAATGTTCTCAGATAATTGATAGTTTATCGTATTTTTCTGTTTACTAAACTGTAGATATTGCCTTTATGATGGGACGTAATCATGTAGAAGGTGGTCCCTCAGCTAAAAAACAGAGTTACAACGAAGAAAATAATCCCTGCTGGAAGGTAAGCTCGAGTTAAGAAGTTATAAAAGTTAAAATTCAAGTAAAAGTTAAAAGAGGGGTTAAAGTTCATGGAAAATTATGTTATTTAAAATTTATGTAATAGTTGAGAGTGGATCACCATTAACTAAGAAAAAAATCCAACATGTCAAAAGAAAATCTTGAAGAACGAACGTCTTTTAACAATTAAAGAATTTTGAACTTAGTTGAAAAATTATACATATTCAGTTGAAAAACGGCAACTTAATAATTTAAATAATTATTGTACACGGTAAGTGCGAAGTTGAAATCTTTTCGGTTGACGTAACTGCTTTTTTTCAGGAGCATAACCAGTCGCTGAAATGCTTGTCGGATTCCAATTACGACCACGATGCATGTACTACACAGTTTTTGAACTACAGAACGTGCAGGGAATTCTGGGTACGCTTTCTTCTTCGTTTCCATTCAACACTTCGAGTTCCTTGTGTACGATTTTGTTTTAAATTATCTGCCGTTTCCGTTTATAAGAAAATTAATCAAAATTCAATGCTCCAATTTTTTCCAGACCGAAGTACAACGGTTGAGGCGTCTGAAAGGTATCACACCGCGGCTTCCAAATCTTGAAGAGCGAAATAAAATAAAAGATATGTATAAGAAAACTGGTAAGATAGAAGTCGAAGTTTAGTTCTATTTATCGAAAAGTTCGGAATGTATTTAAACCAACTATTGTCGCAATAAATTATTTCTATGATTGCCATTGTCTTCTTCCTACTTCTGTCTACTTGGCTTGGAAAATCGTGAAGTGAAAAAATACCGGCTCGTTTCTCTGTAAGGTCGCCATCTTGCGGTTTCTTCAGCAAAGTGTGTCAGCCGTTTACTGGTTACAGTGCCATCTAGCGAAGGCCAACGAAGTTATCAGCGAGGGAAACTAGTTGGTAGCACTGTGACGTTGGACCCCACTCACTGTGACCCCATAACTTGTGAAGAATAAATCGAACGAGAAACAATCGATTGTTTAAAATCGAATTCCTCGAAACAAACGTTTGATATTCTTATTTTGGAATGTTTTCAATTTTTAAAACGTTCTTCTTATTGTAAAATGAAAACTCTTACTTCGATCAACAGTATCAATAATAATTCTCGGTTTTATTTAGAAAAGTGCGTTTCAGTTAATTTATTTAAGTTGTTGGCTCGATGTCGTGCACTAGAATATATCGTCTAATTTTGTAATATCCCTATATATTTTACTTTTTATTTGTCAGGGAACTAGAAAAAAATACTCCTCAACGTTAGCTCTACAATCGGGGTTCATTGATCGAAACGCGGTACTATCGATTCGATTGTTCGATAAATCGATAGCAAACCTCGTTTGTTGTCTTCGTCAGTTCTTCCTTCTCCTGTCCTCTCCCGACGTCGTTGAAATCTCCGAAACTTCGAACCGAAGACTTTCGCGTATCGCGTTGAGTTCAGCCCCGATGGTCGAACCTTCGGGTCGTACAGTCTGAATATTGTGTTTACATATTGCGGCTCGCGAGTTCACGAGAAGTTCGGTTTTTCCCCAACCTTCCTCTTCGGCGGATTGACATTCGGATACAGTGAATTCTAAACCGGGTATGTTGACTTATGATTATTCTAATATCAGGTTCATATGAATATTGGTGCTTCGTGAGCACAGTCGATGAAACTTTTGGCAACCGAATCACCGGTTGTTGCATCAATTAGGCAGAATTATGAAACTATTTGTCGAATACTTATGAACTCATCCGTTTCGAATTCTGTTAGGTTCGCCGCCGTTTCTTTATGAAAATATTCGCTTGGTGAGATGTTAATTGAATATTATTTCTTGTCGGTAAAAACACGATACAATCTTTACCTATTTCGAGATTTGAAGGACGAATCGAACAAACACCTGTTGCGCGTCGCTGTTGTTGAACGGGTATCATTTTGACGCTTTTATTTTTCTCATACACTCCGGTGAATTAGGAATTAATCGAGTCCGGCAAAGAGGAACACTATTTTAAATCGTGTTTTCCTTCTCGTCGCATTTCTTGATGTCCGGGGGTTGTGAGGTGGAGAAAAATCAGGCGATTCATTCTCCAATTCTTTATTAGCTGGCCGAGCACTTTCGCCCATTCGGGCATCCTCAGGGCGACGTGGGCCCATAGGGTCACTGACGTATTTTAAATCGGTTTATAAAACTTTTCCCCTGACTGCCGTTTTTATGAAAACCAAAGAGCAGATTTCCGTGAAGAAATTTTAATCGAACTTTTTCCGGTCATTTTTGCATTTTCGAGTGAGGGTCAGAATTTCGAAATTAAGTTGAAAAAAGGTGTGACTTTAATGTTTATAATTATGAACAGTTTTCTATTTCTTGACCGCTCAAATTATTCGTTTGCCTCTGGAATTTCAAGGCGAAAAATTTTGGCTTGGCTATCGCATTTCCAACAAATTACATTCAGTCCTATGATTTATTATTCGATAATAAACCATTGTAATCGCCCACAAAAAATTGCTAACCCCTCAAATTTTTATGTTTACATTTCACGACAAAATTATAGAAGCTAGGCAATTGAAATTTTCACCAAATATCATTCATAGCTTGACGATGATCAAATTCTTTAGCCAAATCGCTACCTTAATGTTAACAGTATTTTTAATTTTTAGGAGATTCATATTTTCTTCGTTTTTTTTTTTTTTTTTTTTTTTTTTTTGGACATTGCTTGGTATCAATTTCTATAGATTTTTGGACGCTTAGTCGAACTAAACCATACGGAGTCGATAGTTTCAATGGTTCTCGAGCTATCGCTGCTTCTGTGTGGCAAGTTCGAAATTTTAAGAACTTGACAAGATGGCATAACTCGAGACTTTCTAGAGCTATAAGAAACGTTCTATATTTGTTGAAATGCTCGTCGAACACTCTCTTAATATATCGTTGGGCGAATAATTTAACTTCTAATTAGATAACGAAGAAAAATAAAAATAGTTAAAATTACGATAGTTGCTAAGAAGTTTCCTCTCTTACCTATTTTTTGTTTGGCGGAAACGTTCACAAATGATCGGGATAGTTACAACACAAGTGTGTGGAGATAATTAAACCACTGTACAATCATTAATTTGCTGATTTTCAAGAACATTGGTTTCCCATTTGGCTGTCGAGTGTTTCCGCTTGCAGTTTTACTGTCGTTAGAGAGACAATTTGTGTAGATAATGACGTGGAAAAAAAATTGGTTTCCAGTTATTCCACTTAACTACCACTGATGGGAATTACCGACCAGCGCTTTCAAATTTGAATTCTAACTAGGTATAGTTTTCATTAATTTCCATTGTTAAAGTTGCTTGGTCATTGCTCCGGTGCAATTTATTATTCTAATAATTATGATGAGCCAATACAGGCCAGGAAGTAGGAAGTGTGTACTGGGGAAGGCCGCTACCCGTCGAGGAATGCGTGTTGGAACCCGTTAATCGGTTAAAAGTTGCCCGACCCTGCGGGTGGGATAGAGAGGCGAAATGGCAATCCTGCGGTCCAGGCTGCAACTGCCGAACAGCTTACGTTCGGCCTAAGATGGTATTAATATTTATGCATACCTATTACTACCTTGAGAGGTATAAAAAAGCGATTGAAGGATTGATGTCGCGGCCCAGTTTCAAAGTAGGATGGAGATTTTACACTCCCTGTATTCCTAATATGACCTAAACTCTTGCGGATTATAGAAAATTGCTGCGATTGATGGTATAAAGAAAATAATGATACACCTTTCTATATTTATGAAATAAATCAAGCGAACACTTCCAAGATACCGTTTTTTGCTTTTCGGTTTATCATTTTTTAAATGCCATTGTAATCGTCCAGCGAAAAAATTCCTCTTCTCAAAATTTGATGTTTTACGTTTTGAGGCATGTAGAACCCGAATACCCAATTTCAAAAAATCCTCCGTACGCCCTCAACACTTTTCTGACAAAACGGAGCACCAAAATTCACCAAAAATCTCTCTTGGCCCGACTATAGCTCAATTCTTCGGGTACCTGTATTTTAATGGTATTTTTGGGGGTTTTGGGGGAAGAAAATTAGTTTTTTTCCATAGTTTCTGAGGAAAAGTTGTATTTTTTTTATCAGTTTCTACAGTTTTTTCGACGCTGGATCGATTGAACGCATCGTGGGGTCGATAGCTTTGACGGTTTCAGAGTTATAGCAGCTTTCGTGTGGAATTTTGCGAGATTTTCAGAAATTCGTCATGAGGGTGTAGTTCAAGATTTTCTGGAGCCATTAAGATCTTTCTAATAATGGTCGTCAAACACTTCCTTCGGCTGTACAATTAGGCGAATAATTAAGCTTTTAATCTAGAATTAAGGAAAAATAAAAATGATTAAAATTACTATGGGTTATACAGAGTTTCCCAACTCCAGAGTTCCCCCCTCTGAGTTTCCCAGAGTTCGGTTTTTTTTTTTTTTTTTTTTTTTTTGGAGGAAACGTTCACAAATGTTAGGAATAGTTTCTAGCACGAACGGATGGTTCTTACATCATTATTGAAGCAGTATAAACCACTGTACAATCGTTTTGATTTGTGTGATAGGCAGAAGCTTCCATTTGTATGTTTCTTAATATTTAGCTGATCTATCAAGTAGTGTAAATTCAGGGAAATATTTGGAAGTTTATAGTCATTCTGACATTTCTAACATATTATGAGCTGCACCCTAGTCGTTAAAATGTTCGGGAAGTTAAAAAAAATCGCTCGTCTTCTCATTTCTCCGTCAGTTTCGAAGTGACTGGTTAGTTTCTACTTAACTGTTAGCGGCGAATACGATATAACGTTGTGAAATGTCGTAATGTTGCATTACAGCCGCTTCGTTGAAGTCACGTCAAGTTACAGCGATTGCTTTTTTTAAAGGCAGCAGGTCAGCTATTATATCATACATAACGACTTTCCTCCTAATTTGCCCTGCAAATGTGTAATCGACCGAAAGAGAAATAAATGACTTTATACTAATTCTAATGTTACTTAAACTCTATAAAAGTTTATTGGTTTTTGTGGTATGCTTAGAAAATTAACTACGAAAGCAACACTTCACGAAGCCGTAAAATCTCGAATTAATGCGTTTTTTTCATCATGCCGCTGGTGGAAAAATTCATTTTCGTGAAGTATGCCATGATAGTATAACTGGAGACTTTCTAGTGGTATAAAAACCAATCACTTGCATGGATTTGTTGTTTATTATTCAATAATAAACCAATTTAATTGCCCAGGAAAAAACTTCTTATCCTCCCTCAAATTCTGATGTACGTTTCAAGGCATGTAGAATCCGATTATCTATTTAAAAAAATTCTGTGATGGTTCACGAGTTTTCGGAGCTATATATAGAATTCAAGAGATTTTGAGAAATTTTTCACGAGGGAAAAACTCGAGAAGTTTTGGAGCTACTATACAGACTCGTTAGAACGATCGTCAAACACTCTCTTCTACTGTATTGTTAGGGAACAATTTAACATAATTAGATTATAATATTATAGTTAGATAGTTGAGAAATATAAAAACCATAGTGCTAAGGCGTTTTTCTTTATAGTTACCAATTTGTTGTTTTTTATGGAAACGTTCATAAATGTTCAGAATAATTACTATCACAAATTGATGGTCTTCTTATATAATTATTGAAGCGAAAGAATAATAAACCACTGTACAATAATTTGCACCGTTTTTTATTCTTGATTAAATTATAATGCGTGAACTATAATTATAGTTTGATGTCGAGATGGTATTGTTTAAACCATATTTAAACCAATTTTCTTACCTGTTGTTGTTATGGAAATAAATTGCATTCTATTCTATTCTATAAACCGGGCGAAATTATTCCGCGTTCAAAATTTTCCGTATTTTACAGTAACGAAGAGAATTCGCTTTCAAAATTAAATAATTCGGAGCTTGTTGAAAATTAAATCGCGTCGGGCTTAATCTAGGATGCGTGATGTCATCTTGTTCGTCCGCTGGGAACCGTCCGCGAGAAAGAGACCTTGAGACTGGAGGAAACTTAATCCTCCGTGACAAATTACTGCTCCCACAGCAACACAATACCCGGCGTCGAAACATGAGACTTCACTTCGATAATATTCGCCGGTTCAGTTCTTGGCTGGCAATGACTGCGTGCATCATTTATCATTTCATTGTAGGTCGTCTTGACGAGTCAATTGTTCGTACCTGATAATTATCGATTGCGTTGGGCGAACCGGCTGGAGGAAATGTATAAATTAATTGTAGAAACTCGACATTTTTTAATTTACTGCTTTCCTCGTCATGGTGGAATTCTTTTCGTCTTTTGTAACTAGATTGAAATTATTTGTCCGCTTTGATTTCTTTATTCGCCTTAAACAACCGGATAAGTGAGTTCGCGGCGAAGTTCACGAACATGTCTGGCCTTCTCAAATCGCACAGTAAACTGTCGGCTTCCTTCTAATATTCGAAGTTTGTTCAAAATCCGTATTTAGCTGCCGTTGTCAAATGAGCCGTCGACTATGAGTTGTTGTGCGTAAATTGAGTTTATTGTGGGAATGTCGAATGCTGCGAATTTCTGTCGAGTTCACTCCAGATCAGGCCTCAACGAGCCAAATGATCGCCCTTATATTGATATTCGATCCCATCAATCGCTAGCAATCCTTGTTGATCGCTCTTTTCGGTCCCAGGCTTTAGAGCAGGAAGTAAAGCGATGCACTATTTCCCGCAAGGTGAAAGCGGGAGGATGTACGAATGTGTGCAAAACGGCGACCTCCTCCTTCTCATTCATTACACCACTTTCCTTACCAGCGGCTTGTCTTCCCTACTTGTTAAGCGAATCCCATGACATACCGTTTGGGATACATCGCCCGTACGCGGGAACCACTTTCTATTCACTCCAAACCGATAGGAAGGCCAAGTTTGGGACGAGTTGACCAAAAATGGCCGTCGAAAAGGAAAGTCTTAGCTAAACAAGATGATAGATAGAAATGATGTATTACATGAGAGTCAACTCTAGCGGAGGAATATATTATCCATTGATGGGTTTCCCTGCAGCAAATTTCCCTAGCACGCTGTAGGGATTTTTTTTTAGTTTCGCTTTTAATACGTCAGCGAACAATGCATACGTTTTGAACTATATATACTGTACCCTGGAAAGCAAAATGCGTGAGCGCTATTTTTTGCAATTTCGAGTTATGGTATCAGTTGGATTCGTTTTGAAAAGAATTATATATCTCGCTACTTGTTGTAAGAGACATTACTTTAAGGCGCTCAAAATAGCATAAAGTTTTCACATCGTATCCACCGGTTCGAAAAAATCGTATCCACCAATCACTCGTATCGCAACCGCCAGCAAACCGATTAGAAATGGCTTACGATATTTTCAACGCGGTTTTAGCATGTTAGAGCTATCCGTGGTATCGTAAGTGCCACACAAGTCCGGGCAAAATATCGCAAGCGTCTAAAGGTGTATTATATCTAAAATAATTCTATCGTAATTGGCACACAACAAAAATAGCATTTTCTATGGAATAACCCCATCTTTTTAATTTTCCATATTTTTCACGAAAAAAAAATCGGAAAAAATTGAGTTCAATTTAAAATCAGTTTTCATCATTTTTGACAATAAAATAGCTCTCCACAGTTTTTCGTCTTTCCTGTTACATTTATAAAATATCGCTTACGACATTCGGCCTTTCAGGGAACGATATAGGCACAAAATGTGCTCGTATTTTTACAGTATGAGCTTGCTGTTCGTATTTACGAACAATATTCTGAGTCGAAGACTCAGTCTTACAATAGCAATATCGTCCTACAAATGAATAGAAAGAATAGGCCGAAGGTGCGACGACCGAGAAATTGGCCGCAAGTGACGACCAAAGGAGCCGCTGCTCACGGAAAGACTTAGCTCTTAGAAAACGACTCGCGCCTTCTAACAAAAGGCGTTTATCATTTGCAACACAAAGGTTCTCAGCGTGCGAGTGGCCTGGCTCATGAGTAGCAGCGAACCTAGAGATACCTAGAGCACGCCACTCCCACGTCATTCGTTCTTCGTTTTCCAAGTTCAACTTCTCTCTCGATATGGGGAGACTTGAGGTCAGGAAAGTGGTTTACATGTCAATAGGGAAGCGAAATGAGATAGCTATCCGGGAACGTTTCCGCCAACTCGCGGCCGTTGAGCGACTGTTGCATACAAACCGCAAAACGTTTTACTGCTTCCTCGTGCTCATAATATTCGAAATTACTGTACGAATGCCAGATGCGAGAGGTGTACAGTGTAATTTCGACCGATTCATCTTCCGCATACAATGAGAAGGCGTAACTAGAGTCGACTAGTGCGGAGGAGTTTTCCTTAACAGTCAACGGCTTACCATTGGTGTGCATAGATCACAGAGTACTTCCACGTTTGAGTTATCACCGATTATAAAATCAAGAAACTCATGCAAAGGCCGAAATTGTACAGTGGTTTATTATTCCTTTGATTCGATACTTATCTAAGAAGACCATCCATTTGTGATACATACGAACATTATTGAATGTTCCTACCTAACAACTGATTGGTAACTATAGGGGAAAACTCCGTAGCAATTATTGTAATTTTGATAATTTCTCTTTTTCCTAATTAATTAAATTATTCGTATAAGGGTATTTCTGAAACCTCGAAAATCCTGCATTAAAGCGGCGATAGCTCAAGAACCATCAACGCTATTGCATCCTTTATGGTCTCGTTCGATTCAGCGTCCAAAAATCTATAGAAATTGATACCAAACACATCTTCGTCCGAAATACCTTCGAAAATACAAATTTTCCCTCAAAAATACCCTTTGAAATTTAGGTAGCGATTTGGGTGAAGAATCAGGCTATTGTCAGGCCACGATTGATTTTTGGTGAAAATTTCGGTAGTGTAGCTTTTATAGTTTCGTCAGAAAAGTGTTGACGGCGGATGGACAGAATTTTTTAATTTTATATTCGTATTCTATACGTTAATACGTAGGTAAGACTAGAAATTTTGAGGGGTGTTGAAAAAAAAATTTCGTGAGCGATTACAATAGTTATTATTGGATTATAAACCAAAAAAAAAAAATTTGACTAAAATAACTATTGAGGGAATTCCAAATCGGCTAGTATTCTCAGCAACACGATGCCGCAATTCCAAGTTCAATACATTACAATTCCAAGTTGTTATCGTTATGTATGCAATTCATACATCGCTTGAGTTTGAATTTGAATTCGAACTTTTTCTTGGGAAGCCATGTCGCGCAGGTTGTGAAGTTACCCTCGAGACACAGGACAAAGGGCTCTCAGGATGCAGCCGGCACGCAACCGTCAGGTGGGCAAACACCGATGGTAAATTTTATTGCCATCTTGCCTGTCAGAGGCCGACCTATGTCTGAAACTCACTTTCAGTAGAATCGTCTGTAACGCTTCAGGTCATAATATTGTCCAAGTGAGAAAAACAGAGCCTTTCCTCGACAAATGACAGATTTTACCTTCCCGAGGAAGCAAACTTATTTTATTCCGATGAATCATATTTCTCCATTTGCATTTCCAACTATGTCTTTCTATTTTCACTATAATATTGCCATTATTCCACTCCGTTTCTTTGCAAGAACAATATCCCTTGTTACTATTGTCCAGTGAAAGTCCTTGGGGGTCAGCCTTTCCGTGCTCGAGACGGTGAAAGGGAATGCCACGTTTATTGGTCGGGTCGTTAAGTCCGTCCGGTAAGAACGACGCATTTCTGCAGTCAAGTCTGGTCGTTCATTTCAACGTCATTCACCTTAGCCATATAGTCTAGACCAGACAAACGGTAGGTCATCGAAGACGAACATTGCTTGTTTATTTTTAACCTTAATCCTTTTTTGCGACGGGATTTTTTTAGATTTTATTCAAAAGGTAAATAGCGTCTTCCAATTATCAAAATTACAAAATTTCTCGTATTTCGATTTTAATTTGGTTTCAAATTACCATAAATGAAACTAGCTACAGTGAAAATTAGCTGATACGGTGAACAGCTGTAATTGGAGCTGCGTTGAAAATAGATTTCTCTCTTATCGAACACGCTAACAAAATCCTGACAGAGTTTCAATTTGCTCGTTCTACGATTTTCGCTGTTTCTATCAACTCGATCGATTGTCAAGTTCAAGTTAGCATGGGCGCAAGTTTTTCATCAAAAACTATATAATCAAAACAATGATTCATAAATCCACTTTTCTCGTTCCCTTGACCGGTTTCCGGCCCTGTGAGCTATAAAAAATCACGCCGACCCTCCGAGTGAACGCCTACCATCACTGAGCAAAAGGCGAGCCCATCTAAGGAAGTTGAAAGGTCTTCGAGTCATTTGATCGGTGTTAGTATGTCGAGATCCTTGGCCACCATTCCCCTACTCGGAATCTACTTCATCCCTCAACGTAGAACTCGACGCGATATAATTTAAATTAAAACCAGTTGTGTGCACGGATCACACAGTACCTACACGTTTGAGACCGTAGAAAGATATTAATTATAAAATCAAGAAACTCATTCAATACGAAACCAAGCCAGGAAACCCAAAATCCGAAAAATTTACGAATTAGTTTAATATTATACGTAGTTAGCGTTCGAATTCATAATTTTTTGCGGTCAATAAAAATTACAATGCAATCAATAAGCGAATAAAGCACGCTTTGTGACCCAGGCGATAAAAATCGCAGGCGTCACTCACTCCTTGTAATTAACATTGCAAAACCTTAAGCGCTCGTATATATAATGGTTTTGCGGCCTTGAAAAATCAAATTACAAAATACGCACTACTTAATAGCAAACTATTTTTTCAATATTTAAAAAATCATTATCTGCTCGCCACAACGAACATTTCAACCGTTCAAAAATAATGGCTTTCGAGGCCTGTAAAAATCAAAATGGAAAAAAACATCTATCGCAATTTTTCGGAAGCACTGTGTGTTATCCTAATTCCAGGAACAGCTAATTTTGCAAATTCGCTCGGAGAACATTTTCTGAAAATTTCATCGAATTTCTTTCGGTGTTTTTGAGTATATACTACGAAAATTTCTTCCGAATTCACCTCCGTTCAAAATTCGACTTTTCAGACGACCACAATACTTCCATTTACTACGTGGACATAGAAGTTAAAAAAAAATCTTGAAAAAAGCTTGAAAATTCTAATTGGAATTGAGAAAAAATTGCCCAAGTTAAAATTATTAGACCATTTGTAGTTTGATCTGCGAACCGAGACCGTAATAAATTTCTCAATGAGCTTCAGCATTAATCAGTCGTTCACATAGGTACTAAAAAAATGTTAAATTTAGAATAATTTACGTATTACTCCTGAGCTGCCTACTTTCCTAACTAATTGGGATTTCGATAGTTTTTTTTCCAATGAAACCGGAAACAACAAACTCGGAAAATTGTCGTCATTCGTGCTTTCATTCATTTGTGCTTCAATGGCCCGGTTTTTAGGGATTACAATTTTTCAATAACACATCGTCAACCCATTTTTAACCGACTTCAAACAAGGAGGAGGTTACTATGGTCGTCTAGCGGGATTTTTTTTTTTTTTTCGGTATGTGTTGTCCACCGGCGTTCAGCTCCTGTACGTCCGATCGGGTTACTTTTTTTTTTGTTTGAAAGGGTTACTATCCAGGTAGGTCCCATAATTTTTTCAATTGAGTCCATCCTGTAGTTACGTCTCCAGACGCGGAGAAACGCCGGAAAACGTGATTTTCGCGAAAAAAGGAAGTTTTGACTTAGCAAGCTTATAACTTCTAGAATACTTGCTCGATTGTTTTTTTTCTGGTGTCATTTTGTTCATAATTTATCTGCCTACAAGAGCCTAGCTCCAATTTTTCGTTCGGCATTCTAATATAGCGTGTAGAGAAGAAAGTGTAACAAAAAACGTGATGCCAATTTTCACTTTTTCGAGGTTTTTCGAGCACCGTTCCCAACCACGTCGAGAAAAAAAATAGGAACACTATTGCAGTTGAAAGCGCTTAGCTAGAGCTTTCTAACGATGGTAAAAAATCAAGTTTAGGTGGCATAATAAGGGAGCAATCGATGTTTTATTGGACCTGTGTTTGAGACCTCATAACTTCCAAACCAAAACTGTTTGTCCATCGTTTTTAAACTTAAATTGTTCAAGTTTGAGTCTAGTTTACGTGATTTAAATTTGGTATTGATTGAACTAAAAGTAGATACTTTTTAGGCCGTATTTCTAAAAAAATTGTTTCAAAATCACGTTTTTTGGACTATTTATGCTTGTAGAAAAAAAACTACGTTAGTCATAGCATTCTCGTTGGAAGATTTGAATTCAGCGTTAAATTTTCAATAAATGACATGGTTTTGAAGGCCAAATAACTCCATTTTAATGCACAAACGTTCGGCGAATTTCTGAAATTTTGTTCGGATTCTCTCATTCAGTGCGATTGCGGGTACGCTTGAGAAAATTATCACTCTATTATTATTAGAGAAATAAAGAACGAGGAATTGGTGCAATTCAGTAACCGGTAATGGTGTAGACAATTATTTGAGTTTTGTAAGGTGTATCAATGGGATCAAAGTATCCGGTATGTTGACCAAGAGACCCAAATCAGTGGATGGATTATTCCAAACGTTCAAACTCACTCTCAATCAACATAATAACATTGAAAATAGTTAGGTAATCATTATACTTTAGAACTTCAACGTTCAACGGACTTATGAATTGAGTTTGGACGGTTAGTAGTAAGTGACAAGAACACAATAATGAAAGCTTGGGAAAATTCTGTAAAGAGAGCTGTCCATAATTGTAAGTCACTAAAAAGAGAAAAATAAAAAAAAACTTTTAAAAAAAAATAAAACCGACTTCAAAAACGATGTCTATAAAATACACTCTGAAAAGGAAAAAATAACAAAAATGTCCCAACTTCGCAGCAACTCATTCGCCAACTACACAACATTTTAAGGACTACTTTACTACTCGTATTGACCTGACCACTTCCTAATTGATTGGATCACCTTCCCTAATAATATAAAAATTACTATTTCTCATTTCCCAAATGATTAAAAGATTTTCCTTTCACCTCTGAATTGCCTCCAGATTGATCAACTTTTGGAGTCGGCGCCTCTCTGGCAAAATAACCGATGGTTACAAATAAATATGAATTTACGATAAATTAGTAGGTGCCAGGAAATAAGTCTGGGTCTGGAAGTAAAGATTCTTAGAGAAATCTGAAATGGTTTTTAGGAATAGGCGTGAATAGTCACCTTCAAATCGATATTGTTAATAATCAGTTCTCATAAATGCTGATTTGCTCTGTTCAAGAATCGTGAAAACTCATGATATTTATATTCTTACTAATTCGGAATCTATAGGCTTCTCCAATACAATATAAGAGAGGCGCCGACTCCAAAAGATGATCAATCTGGAGGCAATTCAGAGGTGAAAGGAAAATCTTTTAATCATTTGGGAAATGAGAAATAGTAATTTTTATATTATTAGGGAAGGTGATCCAATCAATTAGGAAGTGGTCAGGTCAATACGAGTAGTAAAGTAGTCCTTAAAATGTTGTGTAGTTGGCGAATGAGTTGCTGCGAAGTTGGGACATTTTTGTTATTTTTTCCTTTTCAGAGTGTATTTTATAGACATCGTTTTTGAAGTCGGTTTTATTTTTTTTTAAAAAGTTTTTTTTTGCTAGTTGTCATTCTCTTAAAATTTCTCGTCGCCTCATTTTTCCAACGGTGGATTTTTTCAATCTCGAAATCACCTGCCAACTTGGAAGTGAAAACATCCGTTCGAGTTTCAACCTTGGACAGAAAAGGGTGAATGAGGTAAACAAGGTTAGTTCGCAATAGTTCTTTAAATGGTTGACTAGTCATGGGCTGTAAGGGATAACAGCACGGTTTTAATCCGTTTAGCTGCGGTTTCTAGCTCTCTCCAATGTAAAAATCGATGTTTCAAATCTGACGTCACACCTTGTGACACGAGTCGACCTTCCTTTCAGGTTGTCAGTTTTCGTCGCACTTACGAAACAATTGCCCGACTAGAACGAATCCGCGGCGTCGCTTGTTTGTAAATAAACATTTGCTTTCGCGCAGGTTCTGTAACTAGATCTTGGTATGTGAAAAAAGAAGAATTGAACGTCGAAAATTACCGGGCTGTTTCAGTTTTCCGCTGTCTGAAAATAGCGAATGTGCGTTTTTTTGTCGATTAATTTTGTTTATCCTTAGATAATAAAGTATTGTGGTTCCACCCCCTCCGAAAAAAGAAGATAGTAATTTTTCCATTAAAATGTATTGTTCCACGTTCCAATCGGTTTCGTCCTTTTCAATAGGTCGCAATCGGCGTTGACATTTATTGAACTCATCGCTCTGCATCATTGTTTTATATAATTGGTTTGAAAGAGCCTTCGTTTCAATTCTGTGGAAATCGTCTGTTTGAATAGCTCCGACGTTGATGAGGTCGAAGAGGCTGCCGTTTGCGAGAATCTTGAGAAACTAAGTTTGAAATTACAGAATGTTGCTGTTCTGTCATTATAGCGCTCATTTGTCAGGGGCAGATTACATACTTGTTCGTTGGACTTTTTTCGTTACTTGGCCATTTCATGTCATCCTCATACGGAGAAATCTAGCGAGCGAAAATCCGCCAAGCTCGGTCACCAATTTTTTTTTTTTTAATTTGTTTATTTTTCAAGTAATCTGTCTTTTTTCTATACTACTTGAGCGTTCATGCGAACCATCAGAAATCTTCCTCTTATAAACATCGCATCTAATTGGCCTATCATCCAAAACAAAACCTAGGTATATTTTTGGACATGAAGGATTGAAAAAAAGAGTTCCGGGCAAAACCTGTGCGATTCAATTTATAACTCGTGTTTAGCAGTTAGCAGCTTACTTTCGACTTATTGACGTAACTTACTTTCCCTAAGAACCTAATTTTAGTATCGTAGTAATGTCTATTAGTTGGGAAAGATGAAAAAAAAACAAAAAAAAAAAAAAAAAACTGCCGATGATTGTACAATTGTTTAATATTATTTTTCTTCAATAATTATTTAAGGAGACCGTCAACTCGTGTTAATAATTATCTAAAAAATAATTATCTGAGAAACGTTAAACACCAAATTTTGAGGAGGCTAGATTTTTTTAACAGACTTCAAAAGGAGGAGGGTTTTTTTAGGTCCCATAATTTTTTTAATTGAATCCGTCCTGTGGTTACGTCCCCAGATCCGAAGAAATGCCGGAAAGCGCGATTTTCGCGAAAACAGCAAGTTTTGACGTTAACTTCTAGAAAAATTGCTTGAAATTTGTTTTTTACGTTTTTGTGTTTGTCACTTATCGCGGGCCGACTCCAAAAAGTGACCAATCTGTAGGCAATTGCGAGGCGAAAAGGAAAGTCAATCATCTGGAGAATGAGAAGTAATAAATTTTATATTATTAAGGGAGGTGGTCCAATCAATCAGAAGTGATCAGGTCAATCAGTAAAGTAGTCCTTAAAATGTTGGTGATTCATTTGCTGTGAAGTCGGGACATTTTTGTTATTTTTTCCTTTTCAGAGTTTTTTTTTAATAGACAAATAATTTTGAAATCGGTTTTATTTTTATTTTCCGAAAAGTTTTTTTTACTTGCGAACAATTCTCATGTTTGCGTCGATGCCAGCTATAAATCGAGGTATGACTCGTATAATTTGAAAATTTCCATAACAAAATACTGATAATTCCAAACGATAAATATGGAAAATCTAATGTAAACGCCTTCGACGAATACGAAGTCTTAATTTCAAACGATATATCATGTGATAAAGGTGAGCCAGAAACCTTGAACGACTGATTGCATTCGGATCAGCGCGAGAGATAAATCTTTCTCAAAGCTAAGCGTTCTGTAAAAAGGATCAACGTAAACGGAGTCCAATTTTCCCCGCTGTTGAAGAAGAGTGACTACATCGCCAAATCTGGAATTGATAGATGGCAAAGGATGTCGACACACCTTTGAAGGCACAGGATGAGACAATGACGTCATACTATTGCGAAGGCCTTTTCCTCTGTTCGGCGACCGTATGGCCGTTGCATAATTAGCAACTGAAAACCATCCGAGCAGC
Organism: Tupiocoris notatus; assembly: GCA_037159825.1. Taxonomy (NCBI): domain Eukaryota; kingdom Metazoa; phylum Arthropoda; class Insecta; order Hemiptera; family Miridae; genus Tupiocoris; species Tupiocoris notatus. The sequence continues at coordinate 97,068 of JASJUZ010000174.1, forward strand.
GCAAGAGGATGTGCATTGGATGCGTTATGCCTCCTACGCTAATCAGATTTGGCGGAGATGCGCATATAGATTTTAATTCGCTGCGATAAAGTGTTTGATGAAACGGGATGGACGACCTGATGAAATTGAAGTTATCAGAAGGTTGAATGAGATGGAAGTGTAATTAGGTGTATTCAGCCTTGTCCTTCCTAATTTTCAGAACACGCTAATAATTGAATATTTCGCAGCCTAAGGTATTAATTTGCTTCTCTCTCATTTTTGTTCCAGGTGATGAATTGGATAAAATGAGAGCCAATGGAGTTATCTTGGAAGGGGATGATTCCCGACCAACAGGTAAAATTCTAATTACTTTTTGCTCGTTTGTTTTTAAAGAATTTTTTTTAAATAGATTAGTCTGAAATGTAGTGAGTATTCGTTTTTTATTCAAAAGAAATCATCGAACTCGCTCGAGAAATTTCTCTTCTCTTTAACTTTCCTCCTCGAAAAATTAGATTTTTACGATTCAATGTATGTCGAATCCGAATATCCAATAGGAAAAATTCTCTCCGTCCACCGCCAACATTTTTCTGACGAAACTACATGAGCTAATTCTTGAAATTTTCACCAATAATCAATCTTATTGGTCTGAAAATCATGATGGAGCTAAGGAATTATAAACCACCGTAGAATAATTTGCAACTTTTTTCTTTTTTTTAATTTTTTTTAATCGCATTTTTGGTTGGATTATTTCTCTCTTCCGAGAATACCGGGTCAAATTGTGTCTCAGTCGCGGCGGCGTTATTCGATGCCAAAAGCCTTCGAATAGCAGTGTGAATTTATGATAAAATACCTACGCGTCACAGACACGACGAGCTATAACTGGCTGCGGCTGGGCGGCCGCTAAACCAACTGGAACAGGTGCTTTTGTCATCTGACCGTGGGAGTGAACCGTCTTCTTCCTCTTCAATAGAGTTGAAAGAACGAGACGAGATGAAAGAAAATTAGATGGCAACGAAGCGCACCCGGATCGTGATGTTGCTATCGACGTTTTGAGAAAAAGTCAACGAGATGAAGGAAAAGTTTCCTTTCTACGTTTTGTAATATGCTCAGAACTATCACGACTTCGGAAGATAGTATAAGAGAAAATTCATGACGACCCGGGAAGAAATTGTTGTGCTCGAAAGAGCAAACCTTTCGATTGTTCATGATTTGTATTTGATTAATTATTTGAAAAATCGAGCTACTTCAATTTTCACTCATTGGACGCTATGGAAAACAAAAACGCGGCAAATGATTGTACAGTGGCATCAATTATGATTAAAGAAGACCATCAATTTGTGATAGGAACTCTTCCGAACTTTGCAACCGAACAACAGCTATAGGATTCCTAGGATTCCTTCGAAACTATGATGAAAAAAGTGTTTCTAGTATCAATTTCTATAGATTTCTCAACGATTATTGGTTCTCTAGTTATCGCAGCTTTTGTGTTGAATTCGGGAGATTTTCAGAAATTCGGCATTACTTGATAGTACATGGAGCTATAAAAGTTCTATACTCGTCAGAACGATTGTCAAACAATCTCTTCAACTGTGCCATTTGGCGAAAAATTTAGCTTTTTATTTGAAAACTAAGAAAAAAAAGTTAAAAGTTAAAAAAGTTAAAATTAAAATTAAAAAACTAAAATTAAAAAAATAATAATAAATAAATAAATAAAACTAAAAATTAAAATTACCATAGTTGCTATGGAGTTTTCCTTTATAGTTACTATCTGTTTTTTGGTGGAACCGTTCACAAATGTTCGGAGTAGTTGCTATCATAAATGGATGATTTTCTTACATTATTATTGAAGCAAAATAATAAATAACCATTGTACATTCATTTGCAGCGTTTTTATTGGATAGTTGGATTTTCCATCGAAACCTAAAACATCAAGTTTTGAGGGGGGTGAGCGATTTTTTTTTGTTATCGATTACAATGGTTTACCATCGAGTAATTAACCGAAACCTAAGATTATATCTCGTGGTAATTAATTCAACCCAACCCGTCAGTTCTCGTTAGATCCGAACGAACAAGCGCAGAAAACGATGATCTTCGACGCCTCCGATCTCTGATTTGGCTCGTTATGACTCACGTCTACTCGTTGCTTAGGAACTAGGTCGGGTTTGGCTGTCAGTCATTCGAACCGTAATCGTATGCCATGTCACGGTAATTCTATCCGTCGCATGTCTATAACTGTGTACACAAAAATCACTATCTTGAACACTCCGCCCGCGCATGCGCATTTGAATGCATAGGCAAGCGACTTGTGCTCGCTGTTGCGTCCGACAGGCCAAGGTTGACTGATTATGCGGATGCTGCGGGTTAGAATTATCCGAGAGTTCGATCGGACTTGAGTTATGTTCCACGAATAGGCGAATAATTGTAGCCAGCGGGAGCTTTTGTCGTATTTCAATCGTTTCAGACTCGGCTAACACTTTTCGTTTCGACGGAGTTATATAAAATTCTACAACCAGGAGAAGGAGCTTGAATTTCTGAAGGATTCGAATGATTTTACAGTGGTTTATTATTCCTTTGCTTCGAAAATTATTTATCACTATCGAAGATTATCCATTATTTGTGATAGTAATTATTCCGACCATTAGAAATCGTTTCCACCGAAAACAGCTTGGTAACTATAGGGGAAAACTCCGTAGCAACTATTGTAATTTTGATCATTTTAATTTTTTTCTTAATTTCCAAATTAAAACTTCGACGAACATTCCAACGAGTATAGAACGATTTTTATAGCTCCAAGAACTCTCGAGTTATAACCTCATGCCAAATTTCTGAAAATCTCCCTAATTCGACACAAAAGCTGCAATAACTCGAGAACCAATAAAGCTATCGACCCCGCGATGGTCTCATTCGATTCAGCGTCCAAAAATCTATAGGGTTTGATACCAAATACACATTTTTCTGGCAAAACTTGGTAAACACGAATTTTCTCCCCCTCGAAATCCCTAAAAAATACCCTTAAAATTGAGCTAGCAATGTGATTGAAGAATTGGGCCGTTGCGAGACCGAGATTGATTTTTGATGAAAATTTCAAGAATGTCTATTTTAATCAAGTAAATTGTTGACCTTTCCAGAACCCGCGTTACACGCAGTTATACTAAAACGAGTTAGACTAAACAGTTAGACTAAAAATATTCATACATAAGAGTTGAAAATTTTCTTACGGCGTTTTGTAGCGTCTTCTATCGCATTGCCAAAACGTAATTCAGTTTTCGACTATAAATATTCAGCGCAGTATAATATGTTTGGCTCCAATGCTGCAAGTTCTCGTCGTTCCTTAGTTTTGGTAAATTATTCGATAGTAAACCGCTTGCAGAATTTTATTTAGAAGCCTCTCTCCTCATGATTCACCAACTTGATGAATTTTTGTATAGTTTTCCTGTGCTCAATTATGTGCCAATTTCCTGCGCTTAATTCTGTTTTTTGACTTTGATTTTGTAACTATATTACTATTTTGAATTAGTGGAATTCGTCTCTATTCTTGCTTAAATTTGTTCCTCTGTTTTCTCAGAAAAGCGGCCTTTTTGGAAATGATAACCGTGATAAATTGAAAGCCTTTCAACTTTCTACATGATACTGAAGAAAGTTTTTTCCAAAAACGCGTCACTAGCCTCAGTTGAATTGACTCGCGTAAAAATGCTTTAATTGCTATCGATAACACTGTTATTCGAAAATTGTCCTCTTCTTCGTGGATTTGAATTTATTTATGATACTTCGTCGGTCATTTTGTTCTCCTCTCCAGAGACAGAAGCGAGATTAACTTTTTCCAATCCGCTGTCGGTTGTTGCTGCTCTCGGCTTTAATTTTATTGTTCCACATTCCAATTGAGCGAGAGAAAATACGAACTGTACCGGTTGAGAACTTTCTACGATTTAAAATCAGCGTTTGACGTCTGTAAAGAGAAAATTCAATTGTGTGGGGAAAAAAATCCCCGCTGTTTCCCGAGTCTGTCACGAGTTTATTGCTGAATTCTACTATACCTCGCAATTCTTTCATTTCACGCAAGTCGCGAAAAACCATCTTACTTCAAGTAATTTCGTTTTATTATTCGCCTTCAAATTGGCTGAAAGATTTTGATTATTGGTGAATAAATTATCAGGTTTTTCGAACGTTTGAAGTTGGTTAATGAGGAGCCTCGTGTGATCACTTTCCGATTTACCGTCCACCTTGAAAACGTCTAATTCATATTCCAGTTTTTTCAATCCCATTGTCGATTGACGCCAATGATAAATACCTATCAGCTGCTGTTAGGATCCTCTCTCCTAGTTTTGGATGTAAACGAAAAACAACATACTCAAAAACTTCCAGGTGATCTTACTCAGTTTTTTATTTGCCTCTATTTTAAGGAAATTTATGATATATCCACAACTGATATTTCTTCTGCGGTCGCTGTGGAACACCTGAAATGGGTTTGGTTTATAAGACTTGAAAATTTCCATTTTTCGTCTTAAGAATCGCTCCTGGTTCGTCTTAGAATGCTTTGAGCTCGAATTCTGAATTCTCTAAGTGAAGTGTGCCGCTTGATGAATATTCTGATAAGCTTGGAAAGCCTTTCTATACTTGTAGCGATTCCGCTGCCCGGTCAAATAGAACCTGTTATACCAGTATGATGAGAATTCAATCCACCGGGATTTTAGGTGTTGAAGAAGCCTTTGTCTGGCTCAATAAACCTACTTGAGAACACGTCTCCGTTTAAAAGCAGTATTTGTTTTTTATTGTCTATTTATTCGATTCTATTATAGTTGTACGTAGTTTTCCTTGATTTTCTCAAAGTTTCATATGTATATAGGACATTTTTTCTCGATTTCTTTAGCTATTTTAATTATTCAACGCTTTTGTTCCGAGTGATAATGGGCGCAGCTTAGGACGATCCTATTTCCGGTTTATTGCGTGTGTTTTTATAATAATTTATTAACTTATGTTCATTCGTGTCATTATCTCAATACTTGGTAATATTTTCGAAAATAATAATGAGCCTTTTTGAGCAACATTGTATTCGAGAAGCAAATCGAAATAACCGACTGTAACAAATTTCATCTGCGCTTTTCTTCTGATACGATTCTCGTCCGTGTTTTCTTCAGCTCGGCCGCCGCTGATTGTTCGTTCGCAAACGAATGACCCTGAGCCAGACAATGGGCCCCGACGTCGCCGAACGTGTTCAATGATTCCTAGTCTCGTCTCACGAATTCATAATCCTCTAAGCCATAAACGCTTTGGGTGTTCGCTTTTGAACTTGTATCCGAGAATTAGCTGCCTTTTATGGCTACCGGTTCGGTTATTAGAGGTTGCGGGCTTTGGAAGTAGTTGTGAAACTCACCGCTACGTTGGACGAGTGTTAGATAGATTTTCAAGCCGTATCTTACTTCTAGATATTTTTTTTTATTTCGAACTTTGACACATATGAGACAAATCATTGCACATTAATAAACCAAAGTACAAAGTACTTCGAAAATTTATTCCCCTTTATGAGCTAGTTGCTGGTGTTAGGGGAAGAGCTCAACTAGCACTATGTACAAAAATAAACCACCCATCTTCACAATAGACCTCATATTCACTTAACTTTCAAAAATTCAGGTGTAAACCTTGCGACTACCTAAGAGCAAAAAAGTAACTATTTAACAATTTACCTACTATTTTACCGGAGCTCCCAATTATTGTTTTTCTAGTTTCCTTTGGTAGTGCATTTGTTGTGAGGACAGGTATACGAATTCCGCGCCAGTGTAGTTCTTCCTAATGGCACAACCATTATATCACCGCTCCTACTCCTTTGGGTTTACAATATATTTTTTCTTTCAAAAATTGCTTCAGTCTACCAACTTCTAGTAGGTCAACAAATACTTGAAGTTGCTTCAGCAATGGGAACGCATGCTCCCTTATAACCTGCTCTAAATATAATTCGAATTATTACCTTATGCGTTTTGATTATAGATTGCTAGGCCGAGGTATAAACTCCACTCCATTTACGTTCTGATTAATTCGACTTTAATTTATTTGATTCCTACTTCAACGGAAAACAGCGACAGCTCTGATTTTATACTATTGAATTTCGTACTTAGGCTGAAAAATCCCTCCCGGGCGAATTTTTAGCGGACAGGAAATAAGGCGGCTCGAATTGCGACGTTGCCGTCTGAGTATATAAACGTACGAGGTATTTTATTTTCCAATGCCGGTTAAGGGCTATTTTGCATATGAGGGAAGGTTCCCTTATCATTCTTTCCATGCGTTATCGATCAGCAGACGCGAGGGGGAAGTCGGCGGAGGAGAGTAGCAGAGGAGAACCTAAGTTCAAGTGGGGGCGGCCCGCGCCGGTCTTGTGTTGTTGTTGATGAACAGCCCAGTTCAAACGCGCGAGCCTCGTGAACTACTACGTTCGTTACGCGTCGTGCGCGTCGTTATATCGGCTGTCTTCTCGAACGAGCTCAAATTCGCGCACGTTTGCAATTTGTGCTAGTGTTGGTGACTCGACATGAACCTTCAACCGGCGACCGTTTCTCAGTTACGACGATGCCGGCCTCACGTACGTCAAACGTGAACGTTGAACATGAACAGCCCATCGGACACGATCAGCGGCGTTATCAACGCGTGGAGTGAGTGTTGAGAATTCGTTTTTCTTAGCAATTCGCTTGTATTCGCTTTTACTAACTGTATCCGAATAGACGGAGATTATAAGTAGCGATAATTGAATTTATAATGGACGGATTACGTCTTTGTCGACCGTAGATCGAAATTCTGCGGCAACTGCACCGATCAATCTCTTTCACTCGCAAGTAGTTTCACGTGGGATTTTTCCAACTTTCTCTTTCAAATCCCTTTCACTCGTGCCTTTCAATTCGAACTTTAAGGGCCTTTATAACGCTGCAAATGATTGTACAGTGGTTTATTATTCCTTCGCTTCAATAATTATTGAAGGAGATTATCCATTTGTGATTGTGATTATTCCGAACATTTGTGAACGTTCCCGCCGAAAAACAGATTGGTAAACTTTGGGGGAAAACTCCGAAGCAACTATTGTAATTTTGATCGTTTTTATTTTTCCAAATTAAAATATGATTTTTTCACCTTACGGTTTAGTTGAAGAGAGTGTTCGACGAGCATTCAAACGAGTATAGAACGATTTTTATAGCTCCAAGAACTTTCGAGTTGAGCCAAATTTCTGAAAATCTCCCAAATTCGACACAAAAGCTGCGATAACTCGAGAACCGAAAAAGCTGTCGACCGCGCGATGGTCTCATTCGATTCAGCGTCCAAAAATCTATAGAAATTGATGCCGAATACACCTTTTTCTGAAAAACCTTGGAAAATATGTGTTTTCTCCCCCTCGAAACCTCTTAAAATACCCTTAAAAATGAGCTAGCAATGTGATTCAAGAATTGGGCCGTTGTGAGACCGAGATTGATTTTTGATGAAAATTCCAAGAATGTAGCTAATATAGTTTGGCTGGAAAAGTGTTGACGGCGTGCCGACAGATTTTTTTTTATTGGATATTCGGATTCTGCATGCCTTGAAACGTAAAACATCACTTTTTGAGGGGGTTAGAAATTTTTTATTCTTCGGCGATTCAATGGTATATTGAATAATAAACCAAAATCTGTCAATATTGTTAGATTAGTGATAGAAAGTTGAACAATTATTTTCGTTTTTGTTTGCGTAAAATTAGCGACTGGGCGATTAATAAATTTGTCTTTACGACTAAAAACTTCTCACAAATTATTCGCTCCGAGCAGTGAGACCGTCTACCATAATTGATTGATCCTCATAACTATCCATTTCCTTAATGTCTGAACGATTCGCGTGTGCCTGGGCCGTATAGTTATCTGCAATAGCTTCCATCACGAACTAAGACTATTATCGAACTTCAATCGATATCTTCGGTCTTCTAAGGACCAATTTCCAATTGGAAAGTTCGCTTTTTCGACATTGCTCGGTTATTTAGGTGATTTATTCAAGCGAATACTCGCTGTTAATAATATTTTTTGTAAGATAACTCAATATGCTAGTATATAATTTATTATGTCCAATAAAATATTACGAATGAAATCCTTCCCAACTTGTAAAATTTAGAAATTTTTTGATTTGGTCAATTTTTCTAATTCGCGATCGACGATAAACGATTTCGATAAATTTTTCTTACCCATTTATTAACATACGTGGAGAAAAAAATTAAATGTTGAATAGCATTTTATAATGATTTATATTGCATATTCGTACGTTCGTTTGGAGAACTTCGATTCATTGTGAGCTCGGAACGTGAGGTCATCTACGAATAGAATTGCAGATGAACCGACGGCTAGATGTTTTAAAATAGGTGGAATTCTTGGCATACCTCTCCCGTTCGATGATTACCTTTATCAGGTGTAGCAAATTTAACCTCGTCGGTTTGTCGATTTTTCAAATTACCGGTTCATAGGAAAATTCACATCTTAGTCTATACTCGTTGACAAATTTTTCTCTATGAACTTCTGTGTGATTTGAACGGAGTACCACAAATGTGAGCTAGGCAAGTAATGTAATTCGCTGTGCACAGTTTAAGTACACTACTGTTTAAGTACAGTAGTACTCAAACTAACTATAGCTATTTTAAATATTGTATAGTCAATTTTCATAATAGTTAGATATAGTTTTTACTGTAGTGCCCAACATTTTCTAAAACAAGACATGAGACATAAATAAAACAAAAAAAAAATTTTTTTCAAAACATTTTTTCAGAAATACAGTCATATGACTAAATCTACATTTCTTTACTGAAAACGTTGGAAAATAGGATTTTTTTCCTTTTCATAACTCTCTAAAAATGCCCTTGAAATTGAGGTAGCGATTGGGTTAAATATTTGCGCCATTGCCAGGCCAAGATCGATTTTTGGTGAAAATTTAAAGAATGCAGCTTTCATAGTTTCGTCAGGAAAGTGGTGACGGAGTACGGCGGTCGGACCGACTTTTTACTTCCATGTTTATGTAGTAAATGGAAGTATTTTTATTGGATATTCGGATTCAAAATGTCTTAAAACGTAAATTTTGATGGGGGTTAGAAATTTTTTTTTGTTGTTCGATTACAATGGCTTATTATTGAATGTTGAAACAAAAATGCATCCCGTTCGTACTTACAGAGCAAACCACACATACCGAAAAAAACCAAGTCTACTTGAGTGTTCTTCCTTTTGAAGTCGGTTAAAAAATGCCTGGTCCCTCTTGCAAGCCAGGTGAAATATAGTACCTTGTCAAACTAGGATTTCGGGAAAATTGAAGCCAGCTCGCGTGGAAAGTTCTCGTCCATCTCGAGGAAATGGGAAAACTACGATGTCCCAAGGGCAAAAACTCAAGCGACGAGAGTGGAAAGGGTCTGCTTGAATGTGACGTGCTTCTGAAATACGGATTTCTGAAAGCGACGTAGACGAGGCGTTGAAACGCGCCAGGAAAGAAACGATTTATGGAACAAGGTCTTCCTTGAGCTTCTCCCTCGCTTTGCTTCTGTTTTCAGTTTTTCTCGTAATAAATATTGCGCGAGGGAAATTTATGGTCTCATATTTTTATTGATTTATGATCATACGCCAGTTATCTAATTATTATTGTTTTGGAAAGTAATAATTAGGAAGGAATAATCAGGAATAATTAGGGTTTTTTCTCTTTTCAAAAACTGAAAGTTTTTTGGTTTATTATTCAATAATAAACCATTGTAATGAGGGGAAAAAAATTCCAACCCCCCTCAAAATGCGATGTTTTATTCACATTTTTTATTCACTAATGTTCGTAATAATTACTATCACAAATGGATGGTCTTCTTACGTAACTAATGAATTAAAGTAATAATAAACTACTGTACAATCATTTGCAGCGTTTTGGTTTATTATTCAATAATAACCCATTGTTATCGCCCAAGAAATTTGTTTTCTCCCCCCCCCCCGTTAAAACTTGATGTTTCACGTTTCAAGGTATGAAGAATCCGAATATCCAATAAAAAAATTCTGCCGTACGTCGTCAACACTTTTCCGGCTAAACTAAAAAAGCTAAATTCTTGGGATTGTCACCAGAAATCAATCTCGGCCTGACATCCGCTCCATTCTTTAACCAAATCGCCACCCCAGTTTTAAGGGTATTTTTGGTGACTTTTGAGTGGGAGCAAAATCGTATTTTCCAACGTTTTCCAGAAAAACGTGTTGTTAGTATTAATTTCTAAAGATTTTTTGACGTTGAACCATCGCGGGGTCGATTGCTTTATTGGTTCTCGAGTTATCGCAGCTTTTGCGTTGAATTTGGGAGATTTTCAGAAATTTGGCAAGAGGGCATAACGCGAGAGTTTTTGGAGCTATAAAAATCGTTCTATGCTCGTTGGAATTGTCGTCAAACATTCTCTTCAGCTGCAAAAAATTCAGCTTTCAATTTGGAAATTACGAAAAATAAGAATGATTCAATTTACAATCGTTGCTACGAAGTTTTCCCCTTTAAGTTTCCTGTAAGAATCATTAGTTAATCAAATTTGAACAGTACTGTAAGTATTTGCAACGGATTTTCAAAGTTGAAAACGTAGGAGTGGCGTAGTATTAAACCCGAAAAACTGATAGTTGACGTGAAATTTCCGCCGTTTTGACGTCATATTCGGATTCAGCGCTAAATTTCCTATAAGAATAGCTTTCAAAATCGCTTTAAAACGGAAATTTAATTTTTCACTATTACCGATGCCAGCGGAGCTCGTAATTTCGGCCGGCGAAAAAGTCGATTTATGGAAAATAATTTCTCTGGCTCTGTTTAAACTTTTTTCACCAAATTTTTTGCTATGTACGTGTGTAAGGCGTTCAAATGAAGACTCCTGCATAATAAAACAATTGATTCGCATTTATTTTGACCCCGAAAATCACGGTTAAAGTCCAATTTTTGAGCTTTCAAAAACCGATTTTTTTGGACCACTTGCAGATTTTTCCGAGGAATAAAAAAAATCACAAAAATACATCTCGGTAAGACACAACTTTCCTAAAAATTTCAGATTTTTATCTGTATTGAGAGACGAGTAAAAAATCGCTAACTGATCGGTTGAAAAAATCGCAGGGTACCCCCTTGGACTTTTCGCGAAAACTTTTTTGAAATGGATTTCGCTCAAATTCAGCATAATGATAGTTGATGATGTGTACATCAATAATATATGGTTCATTCTTCGTTTCTTTCGCACTAAATAGATGAAAATAACGTTTAAAGTTCAAAAATGTCATTTTTTCGTGTATAGTCTACTAATATTTTTGAATAACGCGAAAATGGTTGAAAAATGGATAGGTACATTACATTAGGAAAATGTGGACAGTTAAATTACCTATCTTTTGGTATATTCAAACATCTGAATTGACGACTTTTTGTTTGAGTTATCCACTGTGCAAGTTGGAAACCGTGCGCGATAGCTGAGGGGGCGAAGCCCCCCTCTGAGGGGGTTGGGCGGCGGCAGCCGCCAGGGGCGCTCAGCCCCTAGTATTATATGAAAATCCCCAGATGTCCCGTTGTCATGACGAACCGCCGGTGCCAAATATATTGGCGAGGCCACTACACAAATGGATAGTCTTCTTAAATCATTATTGAAGCGAAGGAATAATAAACCACTGTACAATCATTTACAGCGTTTATTAGTTTATCGTAATTCAACTGTGTTGCCAGTATTTCCACTCGTTGCCTCTCCAAACATTGCCTCTGGGTCGCGTTTAAGCTGCGCGTAAGCTTGTAAAATCCAGGACGAGCCAACTCGCTCGTAATCGGCTCATCAGGAATTGATGGCTGGATTCGAATTGGAACGGGCAGGAAACGGGTGAGGTAGGAGGCGACCATTTAAATAGACCACTCCTGTTCCGCTGGTTCACTTCGATGCTTGTTAAGGCCGTAGCAATAATTGATCTGCCAGTTCAAACTCGGAACAATCGAATGTTAGAAAAGCTTACAGGTGCAGCATCCATAGCGTTCCACCGTTTGCCGAGGTAACTCGAATAAATTGAGCATCGTTGGTAGTTAGTGGAGTTGTCTAGGTCAATTTTATCCCGCTTTGTTGCGTATAGGATACTTGGATCAGCAGTTTAACGGAATTTTGCGGAATAGCTGTTGCAAACTAAATGAAGAGGGAGGAAATCTAAGTTGCAGTCATTGTCAGTGTATTGCCCTAGGAAATTCTGTTTTCGAATTTAATATTTTACGTTTGAGATCTTCTAGTGTCCGAATGTCGAATGAAAAATTCTATCCGTCCGCTATTAGCAATTTTCACTTACCTATGAAATTTCCATCAAAATGGAACCACCGATCGCCCGATCTTCTGAATGAAAAATGAGTTGCGACCTTTCAAAAATATAATTTTGAGCGGTTTGCTGATTTTCGTTTATATTGAATCAGGCACAACTGCTAATTGAGGTTCGTTTACTCGGTTCTTAAATTTTCAACAGTAATTTTCATTCGTGAGCTATTCATGCGTTCTTTTGAAGCTGAGTGCTCTAATTCTCATTCATCGGTACGTAACCGAAATTGGCTGATCCTGTTGAGAGCAACTTCTATGATTAGGTCGCTGAAGAAAATTGCTAGAAATCTTAGAAATAAAGAGAACGTGAGATTATATTTAAAATTTAAAAAAAGAAGCAAATTACCGCCGGTTTATTTTTTTTTTTTTTTATAATTCACATGTATCAAGCAATGCTTTCAATCGTATTGCCGGAAAACGTCTTGGTGAATCGCATTAATGCAGTTAACAGAGCAAAAACTCCAGTTCGGCGTGTGAAGTTCTATCGTTGTGAATGCCGTTGTTCGAAGATGTAATAACGTAGGGGGGAAAATACATTGAAAACGCCCACAACACACATCGAACAGTGAAAGGAATGTTGGAAGTCACGAACCATCGGGAATAGAAAGCTGAGGGAACTTTGTTACATCGAGGTAATTAAGTTTTATTAATAACAGAGAGACGGCAGTTCCGTATTTTGATATTTTTTTATATTAATTGCTCATACGTTTTAGCCTCAAGGGAACGTTGTTTAAAACCAGTTTCAATCGTGAAACACTATTTCAATCACCCCATCTACCATTTTAATTGTTTGTGAGACCGTTTCGATTTTTGTACGCTGTATTTTTTTCAACTGTCGCGTTATTTATTTGTTAGAGTAGCGAGTATTCGTGAGAAAAAAAATTTGTGTTCTTTTCCATTTGTGGTTTTGTATTCACCGATCACCCTTGATCATGATATTTGAGTCGCAAGCTCGGGAAAGAACGATTTATCAAATCAGTTGTGCCTCAATCAGTTCGACGAAAATATCGCAAACCACATTAGTTGGCTCCAAGTTAAATTTTCTCGGCTCTGAGTAGGTTGTATGAAAAAAATTATAAATTTTCTCGACTCTGCGTAGGTTGTATGAAAAAAAATTAACCTTTTTCTCAATTAAAAAAAATTAAAATTAAAATTAAAAAATAAAACATAATTTAAAAAATGGAATTGATTATTTTTTTGCTGAGGGAAAATTGGCTTTAGGCTTGATGCTCTTATTCTAGATTGCACCTTATTTAAAAGAAAAATGACGACATACGCTATGAAAAAGGTAGCTGAGTAATTCCATTCTAAGACTTACAGAAGAATTACTTTCCAAGAACTCAAATTAATTGAGTTGGAGAAAACAATTCTGGAGTTATCGAAGTAATTTCGTCTTCTCTGACAGTAAGAACAGACGAGTCGCTTAAATCACTCGGCCCCACATTACTTTCCGTAATAACTTCATCCCATAAAATCCACGTAGTTATAGGAGTAGCCTGTGAAAATATTTTTCCGAGAAATTTTTCCAGGTTGATGCTACCTTCAGTCGCCGAGATATTTGGAAAATCGATTGCTTTCAATTTTCCCTCGGTAACGTATTTCTTTATCTTTGCCCCACGCTTTTCAAAGTTCTGCTATCAATTGTTCCTTTGGCACGGCCGTAAATAAATTCCAGTTGTGGACTCTCACAAAAGGCTATCGAGTGGTCGCTGTTTCTAACGTTGAAAACCGCAAACCGTCAAGGTTCAGTGGCCGACGAATGTGCACATTTGATAGCCGGAGGTCTTGCCCTTTGCGTTGATGCATTTCTCATTAATATTTTATCTCGTGAGGTGCAAGTTGGGTAGAAGAATGGGAGTGTAAAACAAAGCAAATCTATTCGGGTTGAATGCTTTGAAACGTGAAGGGAATTTAATTTAAAAAAATAAGAATTTTTATTTAAGTTTTTTTTTTTATTGTTGAAAAATCATTTACGCCGTTCAAAGTAGATATTTTACATCATAGTTTCTTACATTGGTAATATCCTGACAATCACGGATATTGTCAATTTGTTACTAAGTTGAGAACGACTGTATTTATTTATTATTATCATCTATTTTTATTATTTTTTTGGTAATTTGTGTCTTGTCTTTCGTGAGTAAATTTGAAGGCAGACTCATTGGGCTAGGCACTCACTCAACGGGACTCATTCGATGCTGAATATAAAACGCTTCAATTTTGAACTGAGCAAAATTATCTGAATGATACGCGGTTTAGAAATTACAGTAAAACACTTACAGTTGCAAAGTTTCGCGGATTTTACCCTACCCAATGCTCTACGGTATCTGTACTTCTGTTGGACTTACTGAAACTATTTGTCTCTTGCTTTCCCCTTCAATTAACAATTCCGACGGGTCTGATTTGACTAGACAAACTTGCCTAACCCTTCTTTCCACGAGGTTTAAGCTGATGATTGCGTGGAAATGGATTTGATCGCCTCCCAAATCACAGAGTCGCTTGGCTCATGCTTAGTTCGCCCTCGACTTCAACTCGGGTTATTGATTGAACCGCCCGATTCAGGGTCAAAGGTCACGATCACGGAAAGAAACTTCCTCTGCCGTTTTTCTTTTCGAAACGTGATGAATGGAAGGAATTTGTCCCATTGGGAGAGTTCTGCTTGTTCCATCTACCGCGAAATTCGCGTTCGAAGATAGGAAGATTTGCTACGGTGAAAAACGAGCCCTTGAAACTACGATTCTGAGCTTTAAAAAAAAACTCCGCTTTACAATGTTAAGACGGGCAGATTTATGTTCGCTGTAGCTGCAGTATTACTTTTGCAGTCTAATTTTGAGCACGAGATAAGAATTACGATCCTTATGACATACAACTCATGTGTTAACTTATAACAGCTAACTTTTTAACCGGTACAACAGCACTACAAATGTAATAAGCTTTGAATACTTTCATTTGATATTGTAGTACGAATGTTGGTTTTTCTTTCCCTTAACTCAATATACTCATTATATTAAATACTGTTCACTTTCACTTTCCTCTTAAAACAATTATTGAAAAATGCTCGTTGTAAAGATTATCGTATTTTAAAAACGCTGAAAATGATTGTGCAGTATTTTATAGGGAAAACACCTTAGCAATTGTTTAATTATTTTTATTTTTCTTATTTCATTAAAATTTTAATTATTCGCCTAACGATACAGCTGAAGAGAGTGTTTGAAGAGGTTTTGTACTAGTAAAGAACGATTTTTATAGCGTCACAAATTATTAATCACCATCACGGTAAATTTTTTAAAATGTTGAAATTTACCCGAAAGCTGCAATAGCTTGAGAAAACATCAAATTTATTGGCCCCGCGATACAGTGGCGTAACTAGAGTTGACTTTAGGGTTGATTTCAAAAACTGAACATGATGCACTTATAGCAAGGTTTAAGCTATGGGATGCACAATGGACATAATATTGCAGTAGGATGCTCTTCCGTTACATAGGCCTGTGCTCCGATGAATTTTTCACTCATTGCTGAGGCCCCATCATATCCTTGTCCTTTTTTAAAAATATTTCTAAGCAATGGGGGGGGGGGGTTACGTCCCCAGTAACCCCCCCTCGTTACGCCTATGCCGCGATAGTCTCATTCGAATCAGCGTCCAAAAATCTATTGAAATGATACCAAATACACTTTTGTCTGAAAAGCGTTGGTAACTATGCATTTTCTTCCCTCCAAAACCCCCAAAATTACACTCAAAATTGAGGCAGCGATTTGGTTGAATAATTGAGCCATTCTAAGAATGATTTTTTTCCTTGGGCGATTACCATAGTTTAATATTGAATAATAAACCAAAATCAGTCGAAGTTTAGTATCCATTTCTACGCTACTGTCACAGCGGTGATTCTATTGTGTCTTTCCCTTTGAAACACATTGCCTCTGTTATCACTGGGGCTCCCCCTTGGGCGCTGAAAACCGCCAGTCGATATTTTACTTCCACTTGAGACCGTTTAAGCTAGAAGGGTCGCTCATGGGATCAATATAGCGGTTACCCGTCGGGAAAATTACCAAATAAAATGCACCGAGTACGGGCAATTCGATTGGGTTGAATATTAAAGCGGCTACCAATTTCGGCTACTCCCTTTATTCTCCTTCGCTTGGATTTTACTGCAAAGATAAATTTCCGCGCTAAGCCGGTTGTCCTGAAACACCGAGAATGGTCAGCATACCTGAGTTATATTATACTACGTTGAGGAAAATCCTAACACGCCGTTTTTCTATATTTTCTCGGGCATTTTTTTTCTCGCATTGGATTAGAAGTGAGCTTTTATTTTCTCTTCCTTCGAAGACAAAAACTCTCTCTTTAAAGTGTAGCCAAGTGTGTGGCTCTGTCAGTGCCACGGATGAACAGGCGACAGAAGGTGGCTAAGAATTTTTTTACGAGCAGGTGCAACACAGCTGTTGCAGTCGTGTTTTTGTGCTTTATCACCGTAATCCCAGGAATGATCTACCTCGTATGCTCGCCATTGGTAATTTTCTATGTTACGCTGATTCGTGCATTTAGCTTTCGTGACAGATGTGTTATAATGAGTAATTATATATAATAACGTTATGCGCGTTTAATCTGATTGCCAGTGCGACAATGTAGTTTTTTATTTTATTTATTTTTTAAGTGATCGTCTGATAAGTCGAATTTTGAACGGAGTACCTATTGGATGAAATGTTCATAGTACTATACTCAAAATCATTCTCTGAGGAAGTGTTGTGTGTCCGTCTTCCGTGTGTCTGTGGTCAAAAAGTGGCATAAATCGCCTTATCTCGGTGAAAAGTGAATACAACTCAACGAAATTTTCAAGGAATGGTCTCCTAGTGAATGTGCAAAATTAGCTTTTATTTAATTTTGAATAAAACATTGTACATTTGAGATGTAACCGTTCAAAGTGTTTTCAGTTTCAATTTTACTGCTATTCATAGGAGTCATCATTTTTTATCTTCGAGGTTTACAATGTTCGTTATGGCGAGCAGATGGCCTTTGTATGAGTTTCTTAATTTTATTATTGTTGTGCCTGTTAACGACTCAAACTTGGAAATACTGCGTGATGTATTCACACCAATCGTTATTATTATTTATTTTGTTGTTGGTTATAAGCAATATTTTTGTTCGTGTTTTAATTTTTCCTCCGATTTAATTTCCAACGCTCAGGTTCAAAGCCCTCCAGAATCGAGGAAGATATTTCGCTCGACTTTTCTTCCCCGTTGTTTTGTTGCACCACCGAATTTTTCCCAAGCTTTCGCCCAGTTTCCGCCGTTCGGTGGGAACGGTGTAACATACATTACGATTCCCTTCCGTTGAAGATGTTCTACCACACTCCAACTGGTGCCCATCTGTAAAAAATGGTCTATATTTCGCTACTTTTGTTGCTTCTGCCACTTCGTACTGAAAATTGGCAATGCGTTTCAGATCTTTCACCAGTCAATTAATGTCTTAAAAAAGAAGAAATTATTAAATTAAAAACAGGGACGTTCAAACAGCGTTTAAACATTTAAATGTAGTTTTCTTAAATTCAATCATAAAAAAAGTTGAACTTTTTTTTTTTAATGAAATATTTAAAAGGATTAATTTGATTGATTAATAATCTGATGAATTAGGTAGCGAATAAGTGCTATATTATTATATACACTGCTACTACTACTATATCTACTACTACTACTATATAATACTACTATTATACTACTACTACTATTATATACTGCTTATATACTATATTATATTATCTCTTTATTTTACTATTATTTCGTTATTCTGCTTTCGTTATTCTCCTCAACTTCTGTGCGAAAAATTGACGAAATTCGCGCAATCTAGCTTTTAAGCAGCGAGACTCATTCCACTATGCAGCACCTTTACGGGCCACCGTACTTAGCTAATCAAGATCACCTCCGCCTTCCTTCATTTCCAAACAAACGAACGTTCCGAGTCTTATCAGTTTCGTCTCCATTCGCGCCTTGGCTGTGTCTGATGTGCTAACGTTTCTGCTTGCCATTGAGCCCTTTGGCCTTGCAGCTCTCGCATTTCTAAGGGTCCGCTCCGAATCTAATCAGAAAGTTCACCTGTCTCTGTTACCTTTCAATTGGAAGCTATCTTGCGATTATATTGGCAACAAGTTTCCATTCAGAGTGCCGCAATTTTCCATTTACCCGATTAGGGGAAAAATCGCAAAATAAATTTTTACACTTCTTCTGATTCGCGGTCGAATTTTTCCGATTATTCGCGAGCTGAGGGAGAGAATAATTAGGAGACTGGAATAATAAAAATAATTTTCAACTGAAAATATCTTTCTTCTTTTACTTTCGGAACTTTAACAAGAGCTCAACAATTTAATCCGTCGACTTTGACAAAAATTCGTCAATTCAAACGATTCCTCGATCTTGTATGAAGATTCTCTGTAAATCGGCATTTAGTTCTTGGCTCGAAACTGTGAAATGAAACGAAAAATTAGCGAAAAACATATTACCTCGCTTTTAGTACATTTCAACCTCGTTGGAAATTATATTCGGCAAGTATCTAATTTTGATTGTTCCCTAATGCTCTATTTTGTCGAACGCTAATTTTGTCATCCCGAAATGTTAATTCGTCCGGCGTCAGTTCATTAAAGCTGGAAAGCTGTTACTCCGAGTTGATTTATATGGTAGCCCTACTAAGCCGCTGTTGGCAGACGAGCCTTATCACGAAGTCAGAAAAGCCCATTTCCTCTGAGTACGCCCTCTCATCAACGAGTCTGCAATCTCCGTTATTAGGTTATAAAGTATTTAGACAGGTAGAAGAGAGGTACCTAGATTACCTCAGTGCGTCCGCGTCGACGGATGTAGGTTATGAACTTCATCACATCGAACGAATTGCAAATCATGTTGAATATTTTATTAGATTTTCAGTACGCGGGAGTGGCAACCTGTAGCATGAGCGAAACTGAGTGGAGCGGATTAAAATGTTTTCGCCGTCCAAGAGGAACCGAGTTTCTGAATATTGATTTCATCGCTTGATAGGAAATGATTGAGGTCTAAAATTTACAAACAGAGGTAAGAGGTGGTTCGCAATCGTGATCGGGAGAAATCGGTATGAGATAGTTTTCTCCATTATTAATTTCGTCTTTCGAAACATTTTTTCATCAGATGTATTTCAATTTGTACCCGACAGCGATTCATGTGTCACTTTAAAACTACAACGTCAAACACCCGCGAGCGCTGTTTTTTTGTCCAGTTTCCATTTTCGTCCATTCTATCGATCAGTTTTCCGCTGTTCTTCATGCGAGGAAAACTATTCTCGACTAATGGAATTTTGTAAAAGGATGTAACAAGGCCAGACTCGCAGTTCCTACGTGTTCCTGTTCGAAATCGGTTGTTATTCAGGTGACGCGACCTCGGTAGTTTACTCTTGTTCTGTGCGAGCGCGACCATTTTTCACGTTCGCTTCCATTCACCGATTTTGAACGCTGTTCGCGCCTGTGCCCTCCATTCTCGTTTCGGTTACTTATTGAACAGTTGGAACCCGAACTCGCTCTAAAAATATTTTCAAATACATTATCCTGAGGACGAAGGCTAATTTCTGAAAAAATAATGACTGCTGTTGTCAATAATTAATATAAAAAATAAAAATAATGGTTGAATAAATTTAAATGGTCTAATTGGTAATTCTTTTTTTTTAAATCGAATAATTTTTTCTTCGAATAAATTCTAGGGTTTTCGACAATATTTAGCTTGGCAGTTTTCAATTACTTAACAAAAAAAAAAAAAAATCAGGCGTGCATGTGCTTGTATTTTATTTTATCAACTTCAATGACGAGTTGAGCGATTTTAACTTTGGAAAATTGTGCGGGGAATAAATCGATCGGTTCGCTTCCGAACGACAACTGAAATGGTAGGCGGTTTTAGAAACGAGTCTGTTTTCATTGTTATCTTCGGTGTTCATCCTTATCTGCTGTCGAGCGCGTGAAGATAAGGACGCTGGCAAGGTCGTGAGGTGAGAAACAATGGAAATCCGATTTTTTTAAGCGTTGCTTTTTATAGGTCACTTAACGGTGTTGTATAACACTTCGCTTTAAGGTACTCCTCTCTGCGAAGTTGCTTATCAGCTATGTGAACAATAGCAATTTCAAAAATCTGATTCGGTGACTTATTGATTTAGAAAATTCTCCTCTCCGCTTTTCCGTTTTGCGTTTCGCGACTCGAAAATCAATTCTGCGTCGGGTTTTACGATAATTTTTATTCTTGCCCACGTACCAACAAAGATGAGCTCTCCCGATCATCATAAAACGCTTCGAATGCTTTGACCGCCCCGCGAGTCGAAAACCAGTCAGTAGGAAATTCACCTTGTGTGCCAATGAATTATTCAATGGAAGGATATCTACGTCCGACGTAATCTCCGAAATTACGCTCTAAACTGAACAAACAAATACCTCATCAGAAGCCGCCAAGAACAAAACAGCCGCTTTATGTAGGTGTGTATGTTTTCTTCGTACTTTTCAGCGTTTTCCTCAACATTTGTGAGAACTTTTGAAGCCACTTTTCACAGCACACTTCCTGGACAAGTGTGTCTGTGGTGAAAAGTAACAAAAATCGTCATATCTCTTTAAAAATGTATTAATCTCGAAGATATTTTCAGAAATTTTCCTCCCAGCGAGTCTGTAAAATTAGCGGTTTCCGTATTTTGGATAACACATAGTACTTCCGAGTTACAACTGTTCAAATTTTCTTCTATTTTGTGTTTTACTGGCAATAGGTGTTGATATTTTTTAACGTTTGAGATCTTAAAATGTTCGTTCTGGCGCGCAGATGGCCCTTGATTTTTTTGATATATTACACCGTACTTACACGTTAAGAGCTTTTCCCACGATTTCACGAGTGCGTATTTTGTATTTTGATTTTTACAGGCCGCAATAATCAATATATTTGAATGGTCAAGGTCTTGAAATGTTTGAGAACGGTGATTGAATGACGACTGATTTCTATTGTGTTGGTCACAGAATGTACTTCCGTGTTATTCGTGTATTGACAATATTTTGATTTTTACAGACCGAAAAAATGAATATTTGAATGCTAGGGGGCTTAAAATTTTCTTGTTATAGTAGGTGAATAGCTCTTGATTTTTACTCTTGGAGTCACACACAGTACTATTCGTAAATCGCAGTTTCAGTTATTTTATTTGAGCGTTTTTGAATTTTAGGGTCTCCGTGCTATACATATTTTCTAATTTCCCAAAACTTGTCGTGTATGTTTTTGATTACACGCAGTACTTCCGCTTAGCGATTTTTTCGCTATTTCGATTTTCATAGGACGCAAAAATCAATATATTATCGTAGATTGTGGTCTTAAAATGTTTGTAATGGCTGATTTTCATTGCTAGGATCACACACCGTACATCCATGCTATCTGGTTATTTTTCGTATTAGAAACACGTCTCCCAAAAGTCCGTATGTCTGTGTTTCCGTCTGTCCTCGCGTGTCTGTCCGCCTCTATCTTCATGGTCGAAAATTTACAAATATCATAATTATCTCCTGAAAAAATGATGTCGAATTCGATACAATATTTCCAGAAAGTGTTCTCCTAGTGCGAATAAGACGATTTGGTCGCATTTTCGATACCTAACGAGATATAACGGTTAAAATATTCTTCCATGTTTTTATAGTCATTTTTACGAGCCATAAGTGGCAATATTTTCGAGACGTTAATCTTAAAATGTTTTTAATGGCTAGTAGATGACGTTTGATTTTATCTTCGGCTCACACAGTATTTCCTCGTTAAGAGCGATTTTTTTCAAAAACTAGTATGTATTTTAATTACTACAGGGCGCAAAAACCAATATATTTAAATGCTAATGTCCATGTCTACGAAAGTCTTGTTTCCTAATGACCTTTCTTCCGCGTTTTTAACTTAATTCGAGTTATTTTTAGTTCTTTGTCTGCGTTTTTTTTTTTTTTTTTTTTTTGTTCCTGTAACCGATTCAAGCATGGAACTAGCTTTTTCTGGACAAATTATTTCATTTTTTCTACAATTATTCGGACCGGTCAGATCTATCTAATGAGTTCGCCGGTCTTTTCCATAATAAAAACACAAACGTTTTCTTATAAAGCCTCATCGAAATTTCGCATGTTGATCCGGATTGATTTATTTCTTTCTTGTTTCGTTTCATCAATTATTTTACAACTTCAATCCCTAAAATTTCAATTTTTCTCCCCGCCATTGCTGGGCGCCTTTATTTAATACAAATACTCAACCGTTATGGCCGAACAGTACCACAGGTTTAGCATAGCTTTTCTTGACGTTTCTGGTTGAATAACCTGGTTATAAATTCGTTACCGATTGAAACGACCATTGTTTCAATTTTATACGTAGTTGGTTATGAATCTGCTCCAAACGAAGGAAAGCTGTTTTCTTGACGAGGGGAGATTAGAGATAGCAGATAGTTTAATGTGAAGTTAACGGTCCTCGTCTAGTCTGGAATAAAATCCTGTTGATGAGTATTTTCCACACACCAAGCTGTTACTATCAGTCGTTAACCCTATTGATTTATTAACCGTGTGAATCATCATCTGGTCAATTTGTTTAATGCAGTCCCTCTAATGTTTTTCTTGTAATACCTTATCATACTGAACTTGGAGGCGAAAGCGCTCGCATAAATAATTCACCTGAGAGTTTCTTAACTCTGATCCTCACCCTAATGAATCTATCAATATAAGAGAAAATGACAAGAGTTTATATAGTTGCTTGTCTGCTGTTAAATTCCATTTGCTTTTATATTTTTAAATTTTTATGTTTTTGAATTCCATTTATTTTCGCCAGTATTTATTTATTTGATTTTTTTCATTTACGGTTTTTTTTCAATTTTGCTGTATATATATTTTTTTCCACCGCGGTACCGCATGTGAACTCAGTGCTTATTACTTGATGTCCAGTCTGGTCACGGAGGAAAGTTTACGCCGCCTTTCTGAGTCCTCAGGGAGGATCAAAAGCCGTTTTCACCGCTTTCCGCCAAGGTTGGCTTACCTCAAAACTTACCCGACCCTGAAAATGTAAATCCGCTAGCTGTACATCCTCGCCGGACGTCGAAAAAGAATTACACACGTAGTTCTTGCCAGGAAGGGCGAAGGAAAGCAATGAAAGTGTTCTTGTTTGAAGCTCTTCGTAGCTAGCGTTCAATTAGAAACGTCCGCGTGCGCGAGGAATTCGCCAGTCGTTGCGGCGAGTTCGCGTTAAAAACGTTCCGATGTCGATCGCGATGTTGCAGGTGAAAAATTTGCTTATGTCCCCTGGAATGCTGGCGAAAAAGAAAGCCACGTATTTGAAGAACGCCGCTTCAAACAACAAGAACGTCAAAAGTGAGGACTCTGAAATATTTACAGTCGGACGGTTTTGAGGTATTTTCCCTTCTGAGCTGATGGGCTTGAATTTTAAAATCGACTCGCGCAAATAATAAGAATTTTTAAAAAGGAGGAAGAGTTTTTTTTTCCTAATACATTATTATTTCCCCTCGCCGAAGAAATCGTAAGGAAATGTCACGACCCTCATTTAATTTGACTCCATCTTCGCTTCTGAGTTTATCTAGCTCTTCGAATTAATTTATCTCGGGTTTTTTTTGTTTCAGATGACATGTTGGAAACAGAACAGGAATCGGTTCGAGAACGAGTGTGCGACCTAGAGAAGAAAGTATTGGAACAAGGCGATGAAATCGTTTGTCTTCGGTCGACTCTTGCCGATGTCCTTCGGCGTTTGGCGCAAATCGAAGGAGCGCATCCTGCTTCCACCACTCGAGGTAGATTAATCCGATTACTTCGTCCATCTTTCTATTCTAAGATCTGGTCGTTTTTCAATTATTTTACCCGCTTGCAGAATCGATTTGGCGTAATCTTTTGTGAGCAGTATCGTATTTCATTTTATTATCATTATATATTATCATTTGCGTTTTTATTTCAACAGTAAGCAGTCAGAATTCCTTGAGAGAAGGCGGAGGCTTGAGGTACCGAGGGAATAGCCAGCACAATTCACCAGATGGGGGAAGAGACACTGTGCGACGGGTCCAGAGCTGCACGCCAACATCACTTCCTCAAAGGTATCTAACAGTTGGGTATAGAATTTCAGCTTTAATTTGAATCAATATATTGATAAATTATCCCAACATTTAAATATTCTTCTCAAACCGAAAAAAGGAGCTGAGAATTCTCGATTTCATTTCAAAAAGTATTATGCGTCATTGCTTTAGAGATACTATATCGCGTACATTTCTAAGAAGCTTTATCCAGCATCTTATGCTCTTGATGTTTCCAAACAAAAATTACTACATCGGTCAGCCAGGCCAATTTGTGGTTTATTATTATTTGGTACAACGGCCGTTGTAGTTGGCCAAGAAAAACGTTTTTCTTACCCCCCTCTAATGCTAAATTTTTGAAATTTGCACCAAAAGTCAATCTTGGCCCGACAATGGCTCAATTCTTTAATCAAGTCGTGACGTCTATTTTAGCGGTATTTTTGGACGGTTTCGAGGGGGAGAAAATGAGTATTTTCCAACAATTTTCAGACAAAGGTGTACTTATTTGGTATCAATATCTATAGATTTTTGTCGCGGAATCGAATGAGAGCATGGAGGGGAGTCGATAGCTTTCATGGTTCTCGAATTATCGCAGCTTTCGTGTAGAATATGCTAGATTATAAGAAATTTGGCATGAGGGTATTATTCGAGAATTTCTGGAGCTATAAAAATCGTTCTATACTCGTTGGAATGGTCAAACACTCTTCAACTGTACCGTTGGCGAATAGTTTAGCTTTAATTTGAAAATTAGGAAAAATAAAAATTATTTAATTAGTTGTTACTGATTTATCCTTCATAGTTACCAATCTGTTAATTGGTAGAAACGTTAATAAATGTCCTGAGTAGTTACCATCTCAAGTGGATAATCTTCTTACTTCATTATTGAAGCCAAATAATAAACCACTTTACAATTATTTGCTGCATTTTCAAGTTCCTGATGCATATTTTATTTTTATATGTTTATAGAGTTGAAGTGCATTTTGCATAATTTTCACACGTTCAAACCTTGGAACGAGAATAAACTCTCTGAAAACTACCTTGTGTGAAGTAAACCCCAGATTTTCCCCGTTTCCCCCCAATTATTTGGGCCTTTAAAATACGAAAATCACTTCTTCATTCTTACGGTTGGTTTTTCCCGAAATAGTAAGTAGCTAAAATCATCCTGAAATCGAAGAAATCGTATTATAAGCGTGAGGTCTGACGGGAAACTTGGTGAAAATTCAAATAATTGCGGGATTCGAGGGCTCAGACCGACAGAGGCCAGGCACTGCTGACTAGATTCCAGTAAAAAAGCTAGTTGGAAATTTACTTTGGCCAATGTTTTCATTTTTGAGGTGGAATAGTTCATTTGACGATTGAGTCCATTTTCTTCCAGAAAATCACTCTTCCTCTGCCTCCCAACATCAAGATTGATGTCGTCACCCAGGCAATGCAGTTCGACCCATTTTTTCTTCTTCGTTTTCGTCCACATGGGAGCTTGATAATTTTACAAATACTGGCCATTTACTTGTTCTGATCTTCTTAAATGGTCAAGAAACGTCAATTTTGTGACCCATGCAAAGTCCAATTTACAAAAATAGAATTAAAAAAATTATGGTCGGTGAATTAAAATAACAATTAGGGCAAGTTGTACCAATTATTCTAAATTTCGATAAATCGGCTATAGAACTATTTTAATTAAGCTCCCAATTAGCGAACGTAATGCAAAATGTATTGAAGAAAAGACAATCCGGGTTTGTGTTGGAGATTCATTCATTTCTCTGGTGTTTTTATTTAAATTTTCAATGTTTGTTTATAATCCACTTGTTCCTGCCATGTTTCAGACGAGGCGTCCATTACCAAAGCACAGGTTCCCTCCACTCAGACTCCCCGAGCTCCAGTTCTGTGTCTCCTCCTCCAACGCCTGTACCACGTGCTCACCAGAATGGCACACACGCAGGTTTCTTTCCTCCCGTATAATTTCAAATTCAAATTATCTCGAGCAACTCGCATATATTTTTACTATTACTGTTCAGCCGTTTGAAATATTGTGAATGACCGTTTTCGACTTGCGTCCTTTTAGGTAACGGCCGTTCCCATTCGCAGTCGCTTCAAACGCCTCCTGGAGGCGGCGCTCTTACCAAACGATGGTCTTCCACTGGTGATTTCAACAATCATCACCTCCAGTCGCCTTCTACACCAACACACAGCTCCAGGTAATTCAATAGCCTAATTCTTTGAACCGATAGCGATAGAAATTGTGCATTTTTCGCTGTAGAATACTATTGTGAATTGGGAACAATTCCACCAAACAGTGGATTGATAGGATACTATAGAATAATTCGAATTTGAGGAGATATAATATCAAATGTTCTGCATTGTCTTTAATCTGACTCATTTGCGTTCGCTGTCTATCGGAGTCTTGATAGAGCCCTTGACGAGCCTCAAGTGGCGCCTATCGAGTGAATACATGTTGAACTAATAGGAGTAGTATTTAATGTTTTGCGCTAATGGAAGTTCAATGTTAAATTATAGATGAAGGTTCTAGCCGAAATGTTTCCCAGGAGGATAACACCCAGCATGAATTTGAAGCTCATTAAATTTGAATCCAAGCTCGTACGCTATTTTTGTATTGTAACATGGCTCGTTTCCCTTCAATCACTTGACAATCACGACCTTTATCCGCTATCATGCACATTTATTTCTTCGCACGAGATCGAAATTCTCCATGAATAATGACGGACAAATATTATTTTCAACAACGTCCTCCTTATCTCAAGAGGAATTATTCATCCATATCCGCAATTAAATGAAATAGTCCGATGGAGTTCACTCTTATCATCAATCATCTATTTCGTTATCGGAATCGAAATACACATTTATACTCTTCCCTCTCGTTTCAGCGTTATTTACTTCCAGCTTATCTTTGGCTTGTTTGATCTCTGACGAAAACCAATCCGCCAGTTCGCTTTCTTCTTGCCTTACCGTATTCAGGTAGTTCAAAGGGCTTCGTCGTTTGATGAAAAAATGCAAATCGTCCAAAGTGAGATAGTGTTCCTGGAGACGCTTCCCGAAGAAAATTATCGCCGTGTGCAGAGAACCTTTGAACCCTTCGGTTTCTTTTTCTAAATCGTCCAACGTGTACGGGTGGAACGAGCCGAAAGACATTTTAATCCCCTCTTTTGGGTCTTCGAATTCTTCGTGGTTTTTGAATGTCTTAACCGACGCAAGGAAGTCATTCTCGACTTGGAATACATGTTTTATCGTTGCGTTGTAATTGTTCAGTTGGGAGGCTCTCTCTTTGAATACACCCGCTTTCACGATGACGGTTTTCAAAAAATCCTTTTTCGCTTTCAAGTAATACCGGTCCACTCTGAAACGACAATTCCCAATAAGCCATCTAATTTTCAAAAAGCTATAATTTCTTCTTATTAAGTTGTACCCGAAGGTTTTGCCAATAAAAGTTACGGTATTAATTAGTACCCGTCTTGAATAATTTGACCCGTCTGATGACAGTCGGACGGTTCAAAGTTGCAGCAAAACATACTGCTTTTGCCTGAAGAATAACAGAGCAGGAACTATTGGATAGATGACAAAACCAGAATAGGACCAAACTTTTGACTAATGATCGTCGCATATTGAAAACCTTTGCTTCGCCTAAAAGGAGTTCCCTGGTATATTGCTTGGGCTTTCCAAGCATTACCTTTCAAAAGCCTTCTGCAGAACCTCCAATTTACTCAATTGCACATTCACAAGACGAGATTCTTTGAAAATTGACTTACTTCCCGCTCATCTGCTCGAATGAAGATTGCAGTTTCATATTCTCTTGGAAAGCCAATTCCCGGTTGATGAGAGCGATATCTGCTTTGTTTTGGAGCAGCTCTTGGTCCTCAAGGACGCGATGCAACTTCTTCCTCGCCTCTTTACCAGCGTTAACCTTGAATCATTGGATGTTTTTGTTAATATTGCTTAAAAACGACGTTCTTTCGCTATCAATGGGATGGTATAAAAATCGGTGACTCAGTTGCCAGGAATGTTTTGTAATTCGGATTCAGCACTCAAAAAGTTTGGGCTTGGAAACCTTTGCAGACTAACCTGCCGCTTTAGGTTGGAAATTCGATCTTGCAAATATTCAGTCCTCTCCTTTATTTGCTTCTTCTTCTTGACCAATTCGCTCTTTTCCGAATCGAGTCGTTTCTCTTTCGCCTTGAGCTCTTTAATCACATCGGCCGTGTAGCAAATTTCAATGAAATTATGATGAAGTATGTTCATATAGACGTTTACCATTTCGACCAGCATATTGCGACTTCGGTCAAGCATTATCTGCAACCTAAATTATGTTAAGTTGAGGTGAGACGTGACGTTGACAACGTTTTGTTGTTCGGTTAGTTTGTCTTTTCATTTGCAACAATTTCATCTAAAATATCTATGAAGAAGGGGGAAATAATATGTGACTTCTTCGCTTTCATAGCTCCCCCAG
The DNA here is from genome assembly GCA_037159825.1 of Tupiocoris notatus. NCBI lineage: Eukaryota > Metazoa > Arthropoda > Insecta > Hemiptera > Miridae > Tupiocoris > Tupiocoris notatus. Next base: position 125,865 of record JASJUZ010000174.1, read on the forward strand.
GGCTAATTGGTGCGTTTACGAACTGCTCATAACAACTGAATATTTTTACTCATTCGGTACACTCATTGCGTTCATTGATTGAACTAAAATGGTTTATCGTAAAAGACACAAAATTCCAAAAAAATGGCCTCTTTTTTGTTGCTTCATTTAGTTTCAATAGATAACGCTGAAGTCGTTGAGTCCTGGTTCAAATAAGTGGCAACTTTGACCGCCTATTGTTGCCTATTATTCCCTCTTGCTCTACCTCAATCGCTGCCTCATTTGTTCGGTCTCTCTCAGTGTTGCCAGTTTTACGGATTTTCACGGTGTCGACGGACCTACAGAAAAACCATAAAATCGACAGCATTTTCAGTATTTCTGAGAAATCCAGTAATTTGTTTTTCAATTCTCTCAAAACACTTAACTTGAAAGCCATTTATTTCACTGGCAATGCGGGAAATAAGATTAGCCACGTTTCTTGACTCTGTCACAGACAATGGTGCTGAATCATGCAATTTTTCCCTGATTCTTAATATTAATCTCGAAAATTTTGTAGGAGCCGCTTCCCATCTGTAACCTCCCGCTTTGCCGAACCTAGCAAACCTTTGTCCAAGTCATTGTTTTTAGTTTTTATTTATTTTATTTTTTATTTTTTGTACATTTATTATTTGTTCACTTTCATGTGCTAATCAGCCTTATACCTTCGTATTACCCTATTACATGTACAACAAATTTAATGCGTAGCTAAGCTTTTATAATCTGATGATCCTGTCAATTACTTGCAGTGTGTGAAGAATTATATTGAACATGTATAATCTTTTCATTATGTAATTACAATAAATTCTTCAAATTTCAGTTCTTAGGTAATGGTCCACTAATGATCACAAATTTCAATTTCTTGTCCGCCAACTATAGCATTCTTTCCTGCATTATTTTTATTTAGGGTTTTCCTCTCTTAAATAGAACGAGTGGGTCGTTGATTTTTCCTTCTACCTGAAACATTTTTCAATCAAAACCTACCTACGCACAAATTTTTCCAGTGATTTTTCAAAAAGTCTGCAGAATTTTAGTTAAAATCTACGGATATTCTGTCCTTATTTACAGAAAAGTTGTAATTTTGATCTGGCAACACTGTTCTCTCTAGAGCCGACAATTATTCAAACCTGCCTAACCTGCTAACGTTTTAGTCTCTGCTACTAGCTACTGTAGGGACTTATAGCACTTGTTGCACCAAAATTTGCAAATAACTCAAGAAGTATAATAAAATATCTGCGCCCTGTTTCAGCTGATCCATCAACCTTTTCCAACCTACCTTTCCCTCCTTTCCTGTGGAACTTTATCTTTCAACTGATTGATTTCCTCTTCAAATTCTTCCATTATTGGTCCGTATTTGCAATTCTGCTCGATTTCCAACACTCTTGCGTTTTCGCGCGCTTGGAAAAGCGTGGACGTCATATTTTTCGTGTAATCCGTCCTAATACCAATCACGTTCGACAGATATTGTTGACCTACCAAGTACGTATCTTTAACAGTGGTTTGGATGTCTTTGAATAAAGCGTCCGCCTGAGCTTTCTGCGAATCTCTCAACTGCGTTATCATCAGGCGAAGATTTTCGTATTTCGCCTGGATAGAATCTTGTATAGATAACCTTGCGTCGTGCATTTTCCTCCAATACTCTCTCGGCAGTGCGTGTTTCAATTCCAAATTCATCGATTCCTCTTTCCTCTTGAGACGTGCGTTCCTCTTGTTCACCTCAAGTTGTTTCCCAACTGCGCAGTTCCAATAAAAAAACAATTTCTCCTTCTCCCATTCTAATTTTCGCTTTCGAACGTTTTCCTCCGCCATTCTCTTCTCGATATTTCGCATATCCTTGTAGATCGGTTTTCTGTTCAATTTTATCACCTTCTCTTTCACCCTTTTCCCTTTTTTGCCGCCTTTTTTCTTACTTCCCGCGCTCGATCGGCTTTTTTTCCCCTTCGAGCTAGTTCGGCTCCCTCGCGTCTTTTTCGGCGATTTGCTTCTCGATTTTTTCGCCTTTCCTTTCGGCGATTTACTCCGCGATTTTTTCGCCTTCCCTTTAGGCGATTTACTCCGCGATTTTTTCGCCTTCCCTTTAGGCGATTTGCTCCGCGATTTTTTCGCCTTTCCTTTAGGCGACTTTCCTCTTTTCTTCTTCGGCGACTTCGGCGATCCCGATTTGCTCCTAGATCTCGACTTCCTCGAGGGCGATTTCGATTTCTTCCTCGAGCCTTGAGTCAATTTCCGACGAGGTTGGCTCTCTCTGCTTTTTCTCGCACTCTTTTTCCGCTCAGTCGAAAGTTTCGCCGATGTTTTGGATACTTTGCTGATTTTCTTTTTCACCTTGTGCTGACTCGTTTTCGAACTTTTCTTCACCCTCTTGTCATCGGTGTCGCTCGATTTTCGCCGATCTGAAGACTCTCCCGTCTCCGTCGTGGCTATCGTCGGTTCGGTGACGGTGTCCGATATTTCCGTCGTATTTTCCGAACTTTGCCCTACTATTTGACTGTGTTCCCGACTGACCTGTTCCCGCTTTCGTTTTTTTATACTCAATTTCCTCACTTCCAGAGGCGCTTTGGTTTTCGAATTAGCTTTCGCCTTTTTTGGATAACCCTTTCCCGCCTCGATTTTGCTCTTCTTTTCCGGAGTCGACCTCCTCAATTGTCGCGGACTTAGCTTGGGCAGCTCCGGAACCGATTTATGCATCGACGATGCCGATCCTAATTGTCCGTACAATGAGTGCGATCCGGTCATCACTGTTATTGTTCTTGATGGATCATCAGATTTTGATATTATTTTATGCATCATTTTTTTTCAATTCTGAAAACTGAATCGCTTTCAAGAGGTTTTAATCAAACGCTCTCAATTTCCATCGGTCCCTCGTCTTGTTTGATGGACAATTAACTTGGGAACGGTTTCTGCGTTTTTCGAACGAATTTCACTCCTTGTTTACTGTGCGATTTCTTTGTTTGCGGTTTGTTGTTGCTTATAAAAATTCTTCAGTTGTCATCGATGTATGTATTGATAATTTTTAATTCCCTTTATTACAAACAGAGATAATCGTTTGAGGACTTTGCTAATTTGCTAACTTTAGGTACACTTCTAGTTCCTAATGTATTGCGCATTTAACGTTTATGCTATAATGTACAAATATTTATTTTGATTGACGATTTACGTTGTGGACAGTAAATAAGGCGGGTTGCCTTTTCTCCTGCGTTCTCTTCGAATAGCCAATAGGTGGTAACGTTGATCGCCAATTTTTCCCTAGTCTTCTCTCATGCACAACATCGATCCTATATAATTAGCTCTCAGTCTCTCGAGAGCTGGCAGCATCGCAATTTTTCAGACCCGCCTAATTTCATGTCAGGTATATGATAGAGCACGTTTGTTTTGCAGGGAAGTCAACTATTGTGTCGTGTTTTATTTGTTTTGCATGGTGGCATGATTTGTTTTTGTTTTTGATTTTGCACGCAGGCTGACGGCCAAATCACTTTTTAATTTGCATATGAGGCCACCCCAAAGCAACGGACCAGTACTGAAGCATGGGTTCGTATTATGTTCCACTTAATTATTGTATTAACGTATACGTTGTTTTGTATCCTGCATATTGCGGAACTAGATAATATCTAGTTCCACACATATTATGTGTTTTAATGTTGAAAAAATTGGTGTTTCTCATGCAATGATTTTCGTACAAATTGTTTCAATGTTTGTACTTTTTTGTTTTATTCCTTCATTTTTTAAAAAAATTATTTCATTTTAGTTTATTATTCAATAATAAACCATTGTTATCGCCTAAGAAAAATAATATAACACTATCATCAAAATGTGTCGTTTTACGTTTCAAGGCATGTTAAATTCGAATATCCAATAAACAATCTGTCCGTCCGTCGTCAAAACTTTTCTGAAGCAACCATAATAGCTCAATTCTTGAGATTTTCACCAAAAATTATTTTTGTGCGAATGAGGTGGAGATGAAAAACGCGACGAGTTCTCCTTCAATTGTGTTCCAGCGACAACAACCAATGAAAAATTATTTTTGGTCTGGCGTGACTCAATTTTTAAGCCAAATCGCTAACTCATTAATAAGGGTATTTTCAAGGGGTTGTAAAAAGAGAAAAAATAATACGTTCCAAAATTTTTTAAAGCTAGGCGTGTTCGGCATACATTTCTATAGATTTTCGAACGCAGGATCGAAGTCGATAGCTTTGATGGTTCTCGAGTTATCGCAGCTATTGTGTAGAATTGTCAAGATTTTGAGAAATTTGTCACGAGAGTGTAACTCGAAAAGTTTTGGAGCTAATAAAAATTGTTCTATATTTGATGGAAGGCTTCTAAAGTTTTTTCTTAAGCTGCACCGTTAGACGAATAATTAACCGACTTCATTTAACTTTTAATTGGTCAATTGAAGAGTACAGAGATAATTAAAATTACTTTAGTTGCTAAGGAGTTCCCCTTATTGTTACCAATCCGTTGTTAGGTGGAAACTTTAACTAAAGTTCGCAATCAAAAGTGGAAGGTCTTCTTCTATCATAGTTGAAGCAAATAAATAATAATCCACTATACAGTCATCTGCAGCATATTTTTGTTCACATGTGTTTAGTGTTTTTTCCCTCTTAGCAAGCGTGTGTTGTTTTCCATGTTTACGTAGTTGAATAGAATTTAATCGGGACCGTCCGAAAAATCGATTTCTTCAAATATCTTCGCCTTGACTAGATGAATTTCTGAAGTGTCAAAATGGTTAAAAAAAAATGATGAAAATGGTCGAATTGGAACTGTCTTAGACAAAATTCCGCTTTTCTGTACGTCCATTTTACTGAATTTGACGTTTCGAGGCCATTTTCTGTAGTTATCTGCGAGAATGATCTCTCGAGACCATTAATTTTCGCAATTCGCTGTCGTTGTTTCTCGTTAGTCACCGAGGGCGCCTCATCTCGAGCCACCGCCTGGTTTCTTGTCATCTCCCGCAACTCGCTCATTTCTCAAGCTCATCTCTCGCCTGTCCTTGACCTTGAGGTGCCCGGGTCGCTACACTTGCAGCCAACCGCGAAAACATACGTGAATTATGTGCACTTCGAGGCAGAGCGAGTTCGTATTTTGTTCGTCGAAGACGTTGGAAATATTATTTAATAATTAATTTATAATCAGGATATTAACCTAAGTAGAGGCTGGTTGGCCAGTATTAGGCCTTGTTAATTTCATCCTCCACTTTAGATGGTTAATATCCTTTAAAAATCGAGTTGGGAATTTTTTCTGCTGTACTTGCAGAAAGGTGTATTTGGTATTAATTTCCATGGGTTTTTGGGCGCTGAATCGAATGAGTCAATCGCGGGGTCGAGCGCGTAAATGGTTCTCAAGTTATCGCAGCTTTTGTGTAGAATTGGCGAGATTTTCAGAAATTTGGCCCTACGGTGTGACACGAGAGTTTTCGAAGCTATAAAAATCGTTCTATACTCTTCAGCTGTGTCGCTAGGCGAATAATTTAACTTTCAATTCGATTAATGGTGGATTTCACAAAAAAAATTGAGTCGGTGAGTAGCCTTAGAGGTAGCAGAACAGCCAACACCAACAAGCAATGTACCTAGTGACAACTTTTGTCATTGCTGCTGATTTCGAGCGTGTTCGGAGCCCTGATGGAGAAAATATATATTTCGTAAGCTTGGCAGCGGTAAGGAACAGCGTGTACCAATATGACTCTTAGAATGGAGCTATGAATCGGAGAACTATGACAATAATGAAGGGACTGAGTTCCACTGAACAGGAGTTCCTGATAGGGGTAAACTAGGTATATTTTGTTTACCATAAATTGAGTCTCATTTGTATTTAAAATACATTATACAGTAGTATATTCACACAAAAATCTTATATCAATATTATAAAATTACTTTATGTATTATTTTGCGTGAAATCAATTAATGAATGTGCGCCTATTGCCGTAGTTTTTTTTTTTTTTTTTGCGTCCCTCCTGATCCTATTGCGAAAACTACACGATGTGGAGAATTGTCTGGGATGGAAGTGGGGTCGATGAGTCGGAGTAGAATACGGCTGAAGCGTAGAGCACTTCGAACGCCGGTCTCTTGATAAGCGGTTCAGTCCGTAATAGTCGGCCGACTTGCTTACGTCGAACACAATCGGTTTGACACCTTTGTTGTTTTCAATATCTATTTCGCCCCGCGAAGGCCAATCGCTTCAAACTATGAGGTACGGTGGCTATTTATCTATCATATTTGTCCTACGTTGTGTCATTATCAGAGTATTTATTTGACACTCCTAGGAAATTGTTTTCGGATTACCTAGGGTGAAAGTCGAACGTTAAATTATTTTTATTTACCTAGTCGTCGCATTTTTTTTATGTGTGAGGGGGAGAAAAACGAGGCGACTCATTCTCCGATTCTTTATTTGCTCGCCGAGCACTTTTGCCCGTTCGGGCATCCTCAGGGCGCCGTGGAGCCACAGACTATGGCTCCCTCAGGATGCCCGAACGGCCAGAAAATAAGGAATTGGAGAATGAGTCGCCTTGTCCTTCTTCCCCCTCACAATCCCTGGACATTAAATTATTTAATTTTTAATTTCGATTTTTTATCTCCGAAATTGTTCAACGGTTTTAATTCACGTGGGACGAGGCAATGAAAAGAAACTCCTCGCAAATTATTGTACTGTAATTTATAATGCATTCGCTTCAATTATGGTTCAAGCATACCAGCCATTTGTGATTGTAACTATGCCGAACAATTGTGAACTAAAAACAGATTGTAACTATGAGAGAAAACTCCTTAGCAACTTTCGTAATTTATATTATTTTTCTTCAAGTTATTTAATCATCAATTGAAAATTAAATTATTCGCCTGACGATACAGCTCAGGAGAGTGTTTTATAAGCATTCCATCAAGTTTTTATATCTCCATACATTCTTAAGTTATACCATCATTACTTCTCAAAATCTTGAAAATTCCACACAAAAACTGCGATAACTTGAAGAGAATTATAGCAATTGAAACAGTTGTGGTCTCAGTCGATTCAGCGTCTAAAAATCTGTATTAATAGATATCAAACAAATATATGTCTCTAAAATGTTGGAAAGTACGAATTTTCCCCCCTCAAAAATAGTTTTTAAATTGAGGTATCTTTTTGGCTAAAGAGTTGTGCCATTGTTAGCCCAAGGGTGTTTTTTGGCGAAAATTTCAAGAATTTACCAGTTTCAGCGTACGGCGAACGGTCAGAACTTTTTTTTTACCAGATATTCTGATTCCAATTGCCTTGAACCTTGAAAAATCTAATATCGACGGAGAGTTGGAAAAATAATGTCTTGATGAATACAGTAGTTTATTATTGAACTATAATAAACTAAAATCAAGTGCGAATTATTAGAAAAAATATTTTTTATAATTCGGTCTATAAAACAGTTTTTATTTCAAGGTACATACTATTTAAATCGGATGAAAATTGTTCATTATTTGACATACTCCTCTTATAACCAAGGGAAAACTATTTCTCAGAACGATGTCATCGATTCACTTTCATCGCGTATTCAATGAAATATTCAATTCTTGCTGCGCTCTTTTCTCAACCCTTTGTTTCTCCGTGGACAATTTCTAGATGTATCCAATCCCCTCATTGTGGTCAACAAAAGTTGGCATATTTCGGCTTCCAAATAATTAAGATAATCGATGTTCACTGGAAAACGCGTCAAATTAAAATCAATCAAGTAAAATGCCACTTTGCACTCAAAAGGTGAGAACGTATAAATGAAAAGAATCCATCACGGTTCAAAAATTAAACGGTTTTCTATTAAATTATTAATTTTTTTTTAAATTTTTCATCTTTTTTAATCGTTTGTTGAGGATAGTTTTGAACTCACGGAATAAATCAAATAGTTGCATTTTCATTCATTAGAGCTCTTGGAACATAGTGCATTTCTTCTGTTTGATATTTCGATTGTTCTATTGTTTCGTTTTCGTTCGGAAAATTCTCTGGGGATAAAGTCGAAAATTTCAAGCTCTTCAAAGTGACTGAGTAGGTCCGTGTATAAGTTGTTCCTCTTTTTTCATTTATGGAGAAATTTACATTCGAAAGCGTTCGGTCAATATATGAAACATAGCTTCAACCACTGAGTGAGCCAGTGAAAGATTAATTCTGATAGGAACAATTTTTCAACTGAGCGAATTTTCCAGTATGTTTTTCGTGCTGACATAGTCCCATTGCGAATCAACCGTACAAATTGGATCGTGTGGGCTCCACCCACCTTAAGGTCAAAACGATTTAACCCTTCAACGATCTGAAAAAATGGCCGGCTTTGTAAAAAGTTAGTATGACAAGAGGTAATTGGCGTTGTCCCCGTTAGGCTATTCGCGACGACCGGACAGAAAACAAATAGTCGGTTGCCCCGTCTAATAGCTGTTTAAAAAAAGCTTTCAGATGAACTAGGGATGAGATATTTAAATGGAAGAGGAATAAATTTAATCATATTGAACTATACATAACCACTGTTTTCGCATCGGGAAGAGCTCTGGAAAAGCTGAGGCGGGACATAGCAAGGTAACTTAAATGAAGGTGGAATATGGGGACCAAAAAAGAAATTCCTTCCTTGTCGTCTCATTTTTTTATGTCCGAGAGGTGTGTGGGGGAGAAAAATCAGGCGACTCATTCTCCGATTCTTCATTTGCTGGCCGAGCACTTTCGCCCGTTCGGGCATCCTAGGCGCCGTGAAGACATAGGGTCCAGAGCCTCCACGTCGCCCTGAGGATGCCCGAATGGGCGAAAGTGCTCGGCCAGAAAATAATCAGGGAATGAGTCGCCTGGTTTTTCTCCCCCTCACACCCCTGGACATCAAAAAAGAAATTGTTCACCCATATTCGATCGACAAGTATAGGAGCTATGTTACTTAAACGTTCTATTGTTGCAGTACCAGGGACGCTTTGTACAATGAAGAAGAGGGAACTCTCAAAATCTATTTGAGAGGTCGTCCAGTCGTCCTCTACGCTCCCACCGACATCATGACGTCGTACGATGTGACCAAGGTGGCCGCTCCTCCTCAGGCACGTCTCAAACTCGAATGGGTGTATCCTTTTTGTTAGAAATTATTCGAACCATTAATTGGCTGGTTTACAATTTAACTGTGCCAATAAAAATCGCTGACGATCAAGCCGGAGCAGAAATGATAATAGGCTGTTTTCTAAAGATGCCTAAAAGGGCGACAGATCACCTGACCATGGAATAGCCTCGTTGTCTTCCCTCTAAACAACTTTCTACTATTAGGACCACGCCAGCTAATATCCTTGAGGGGTTACCTCTTTCGGACATTTCCCAGCCCTATCACTTTTGATGATTTCAAATTTCTCAAGTACATCCAACAAGCTACCATTAGGGCGCAAATGAAGCAACTCAACAAACTGGTGCTTATCTGCAATATCAAGACTAAAACGCTGCAAATGATGTAGCGGTTTATTATTATTTTGCTTCAATCATGATTTGGAAAGACTATCCACTCGTCACATTACCTAATCCACTCTTGATCGTTTCCATTTACAAACATATTGATAACTAAGGGCGAAATCCTTGACAGCTTTCGTAATTCAAAATATTTGTATTTTTCTCAATTGCTTCATTTTATGTAAAATTATATAGCCTAACGAACTGCTAGAGTGTTTGTCGTACTTTACTACGAGTAGAGAACGATTTTTATAGCTCCACAAATGATCAAGTTATACCATCTTGCCAATTTCAAAATTTCGAAAATTTCATATACAAACTGCGATAGCTTGAGAAGCAATAAAGTTATCGACTCCGTTATAGTCTCAGTCGATTCAGCGTTAAAAAATCTATTTATACAGACACCAAATACACCTGAATTTCCTACCAGTTTGACCACCGTACTCGAAGCCACTAGACCGTTTTAACCAATGCATTCTACTCCTATCGTGAAAATCATTGTATATTTAACAAGATTAACTGATAAACAAGATTATTTTCATTTTTTGAACCTTACCATGAACCCCCTTGATTTAATTATTTTACCTATCCTAACAAAAAAAATCCCTCTTTTTGGTTCTCGTTTATTTAATTATAAATTCCTTGACCCGCTTCGATTAATAGATATGGCTACCGAGGACGGGACTGCCGTTCAAATCTTTACCTTCTACCTACTGGCGAAATGCTTTATTTTGTCGCCGCCGTCGTCGTTTTGTTCAATGTCGAAGAGCAGAGCCAACGACATTATCTCGGACATACTGATGATGTGAAATGGTGTGTTGAAATTACTTGAAAACTCCAGTTTGACATTATTTATTACGAAAAGCAATTCTTCACTTCATCCCTTGTCAACTGACTGATATTGTTGTATTTTTATTCGGTCGTTTGAATTTTCAGTATGGCCATCCATCCGAATAAAATGCTTGTGGCGACTGGTCAAGTGGCGGGCCATGATTCGCGCGAAGGGCGCCCTCATATTCGCGTCTGGAATTCGGTTTCCCTTGCCACAATGGCTATTATCGGTCTGGGCGATTTCCAGGGCTCCGTCTCGTGCATTTCCTTCTCAAAATCGGTAGGTATACAAGCGTTACAGAAATTCCCTCTACTTATACTGATGTTCATATTCTATCAAGAGATTTTGTTATTGCAGGATGGTGGGACTTATCTCGTGGCAATTGATGAATCAAACGATCACAACATATCCGTTTGGGACTGGCAAAAAGGGGACAAAGGTGCTAAAATTACAGAAACTAAGGTAAATTGACAAATTCTGTGATTCAGCGTATGGAATATTTTGCTGAAGAGGATGAAAAATATGCTTCCAATCTATGAGGAATTTGCATCGAACTTTTTTATTTTATTCTTCAAAAATATAAAATTGAGTTTGAGAATCGCTCGAAACGAAGGGAGATGCCACCTTGTCTACGTCAGCAGTTTTCTAGTCTTCGAATCTGTTTCATTCTTCGCTGAGAGATGACGATTTTTGAACTTTTGTACCACAGTCAGTTGTTTAGAAAGTGTTTCCGAGTATATAACCACTAGATCAGCTCCATTCTGAATTTGACTTTTCAGCCGATCACAATACTTCTGTTTACTATGTAAACATGGAAGTAAAAATCTATGCATATCTATTTTATTTATTTATTCATTTGCACGGGCACACAGCCCAATTACATTTCTTTGAAATAAAAAATAAAATAAAAATATATCCCCAATATAAGGTGAATTTCGAGTTCATTTTTTTTTTTTTTTTTTTTGTGAGGAAATAATTTTTGTTGGCTTTTACATTTTCTGTCTTCGTTGTTCGTAGTGCTCTGTAGATACAGTGGTCGCTGCTGAGTTTCACCCACTCGACCGAGGAGCGATTGTGACATGTGGCAAGGCGCATATTGCATTCTGGTCTTTGGACAACACTGGCGCGCTGTACAAAAGAATTGGCGTTTTCAATAATAGGGACAAACCCAAATATGTGACTTGCGTAGCCTTCACTCAAACTGGAGACGTCTTGTCTGGCGATAGTAATGGATCCATCATTGTTTGGGGTCGAGGTTAGGCTCCTAAACCTGAGTATCAGATGTTGAAATTGATCCCACTTTTGCGCTTTTAGAAGGTGCCTCACTAAACAATGAATATATTTTTCAGGTACCAACACTATTACTAGAATAGTTCCACGAGTCCACGAAGGCCCGATATTCACATTGTGCGTCTTGAAAGGCGGTAGCATTGTGTCCGGAGGTGGCAAGGATGGTATGATTAAACAGATGGATCCCGAATTCCAACCATCTGGTTATGAAATTCAGGTGAGAAAACCTCTTCATTGGAATGTAACCTTGCTCATTGTTTATGAACTAAAATTAATTTCTCTCCACCGCTTGCAGATTGCACCACACGTCGGAGGCGTCAGGACGATAGCCGAAGGCCGGGGCACCCAATTGCTCGTTGGATCGACTAGAAACTGTATTCTGGCAGGATCTTTCGAACTTGGATTCAACCCAGTTGTGATGGGACACACTGAAGAGCTGTGGGCACTCGCTCCGCATCCGTCGTTGAGTCAATTTTTAACCGGCGCTTGGGATTCCATAATTCAACTGTGGGACGCCACTGCTTGCTCTGTCGTATGGTCCAAAGATATTGGGGTAAGTTTGATATTCATTTCAGTGTGAAGAATTTTTACACAAACGGCTTGATAGCAAAATGAGATAAACTTACTACTTTATATTTGTTTTGATAATTTTACGCTTCATTCCTTAAGCTAATTCCTTGTGAAATTATCATTTCTCTTTCAGGAACAAGCGCAGAGTGCCACGTTTTCACCCAATGGGCAGTCGATTGTGATTGGATGTGTTTCTGGCAAATGGCTCATCATGGACGCCGATTCGCGAGAAGTTGTCGCCGCACATACGGATGGCTCAGAGCCAATCCAGGTTCGTTCAACTTTACGTATTTTTTTTTGGCAATGAAATGTATGATTTCTTGTGCAATATACAGGGTGAGCCAACAAAACTTTCTGGCTGATTTGAAAGGTCAAATGAAAAAAATGTATCCTTGATATCGGTTTATTTCAAATTTTTCATATATCATATTATGGTCCTTCAGTTTTTGTTGTATGTTTTATTTCGATTATTATATTCTGCGATTGCTCTTGGAACGTTGACCTTGAGTTGTTGAAAGTCGTGGGGCAATTCACTCAAACTATTGGTTTGAGAAATCCCCGTAAAGAAAGCCACATGGAGCTAAATCTGGCGACCGCACCGGCTACTACTGATTTACTCTTAACAAGATCAGAAATCAGTTCTTTACAAGATGAGAAATTCCTCGAAGTGATTACGCAAAACCACTACCTCCGCTACTTTTTTGTGGCAAATTTAGATAAGCGAGTTTCGTTGGCTCACCCTGTACATGATCATAATAAGTTGTCATTGATAACAAAATTTAACTCATCTTGCAGCAGCTGAAATTGACCATTATTGACATTCCTCGTCTAATTTTCAGGTTGTCAGCTTTTCTCCCAATAACGAACTGCTCGCTGTTGGCTCGAGGGACAATAATATTTACGTCTACCAAGTTGGAGAAAACCACAAACGCTATAACCGCATAGGGAGATGCGCTGTAAGTATAATGCCTACATTTTTAATTTGAGAAGTAGTGGAAATTATAGTCCTAAATAAATCGATTCTCGCTGTGAAAAAATCGATAAACCTAAAATCAATTAATCACAATTTTTGCACTGTTTACCACCAGAAGATTCCTTTTGGGATCAAATGGAAAATATTTAACAAGTTGATACCTACTTATTTAATGAATGATTTTACTTGTGACAGTTTTGATATTGTAACCAAAAATTCTCTGCTGTTGAGTAGAATTTTTAAAGCAATGTAAAGTTGTCTTTTGCTTTCAATATTTTCCTCTTACCAGTCTCTCCGTTCATTCATTCATTCGTCAAATCATGTATGAATTTGTCTCGTCCTTGTTAAATTACTATTTCCCACATGCCTTATATCAATTTTTTTTTTTTTTAACTTAGTGATGTAGTTCACTTTATTGCTCATTGTATCGAGTTTAGAAACAATTGAAATAAATTTATTGGTGTCGACCTAATCGCACAGCGTCCAATAGTCATCCGATTCACAATCAACTTTCCCATGGGATGAATAGGTTAACCAAGGTTATCCTGCTGCAGGTTGGAAAGTTTGAAAGCGCCGGTTGCCCATGGACATTTTATGAAAACACATAAGAAGGGAAGAGCTCGGTACATTCAATGCATCCTGTGTTTCTTACTTTCCAACCTGGTCAAAGAAAGGTTACTTGGAAGCCGACGCTTCCATTTTGTTGAGGAAGAATTCATCCGGGAGTTTTAGCTTTTACTGGTGTTTTTCTACTGTGGCTGTGGGGAGTATTGGTTACTTCGTAAAACCATACGCATCTAATGGTTACCGTCATACCGGCGTGGATTGTGGTCTCTATAAGAGAAAATTCTCATGGCCACCGTGGAAAATCACCGGTAAAAGCAAAAACTCCCTATTATGAACCCAATAATTCATAAATTTCCTACGGTTGAACATGTTTTAACTATGGGATCTCGCAATTCTAAGTCACCGTCAACATTTTTCATTGAAAAATCCTGTTATCTGTTCCCTGCTGGCTTTGAAGAGTGAGAAGAAGAAGAGAAAATCAACAACCACTCTCATTTCGCTTCTGGTGGGTCCTTCCGCACAGGCTTGTTCATTCGTGTTCACTACTCATGTTTATTTTAACAACGCGAGTGTCGAAACACAATAGCATCCGTCTTTTTGAATTAAACTTTAATTTCCTATTTTGCGTGATTTTTATTTTCTTTTTCTCGTCTGCATGCGTTTTCTTGTAAACGTTAGCGAATTTTTGCAACGGCTGCGTGATATTTGTCGGAGTTACAAAATAAAATCGACATCGATTTGAACCCTAAAAACAAGAAAATTTTATGTAAAGAAATTTTTAACTTTCGGAATCGAATTCGCCAAGTTTTGTAAATGTAACAAAATGCATGTTATAATTCAGCCATTGTTGAAAATTCGACCTTTTCGCTCGACTGCATGAGTGGCTGGGCGAAGTAATCAATTATTAATGTGATGTATAATTTCGTGTCTGTTGTTGAAATGTTGTTCACTAAATATGTCACTCATATGATGGACAAGAAGAGAGAGGGCTGCCTCCCACTACAGGCACCCCTCTCTCTCACTCTCCCGTCCGTCACTCTATAGCTGAGTTCACATGAGAGCAGAAAAACCTTTGTGCCTTTTCATAGGAAGCCTTATCATAAGCCTTACTTATCATTTCATTTATTGTTTAGGGGCATTCCAGTTTCATCACGCATCTCGACTGGTCTACGGACAGCCAGTGCATCCGGTCCAATTCCGGCGACTACGAAGTTCTCTATTGTAAGTAATGATTACAATAGAGATGATGATGATGGTTTTGATGTGATTAGCGATAATTTATTGGTTGGTTATGGGTGATTGTTTTCAGTCATATTTTTTCCAAGTATAAGTTCAACTGGAGCGCCTTAGTTTTACATGAGCTCTCAAGAGATTTTCCATTTTTTAGGGAACGCCGGAGTCTGTCGTCAGATCACGCAGCCGACGAAAATGCGAGACGTCGAATGGGCCACGCACAACTGCACGTTGGCGTTTTCTTCGGTCGGCATTTGGCCAGAATCGGCCGACGGGACCGACGTGAACGCGTGCTGCGTCTCCCGCAACAAAGCGCTTTTGGCTACGGCTGATGATTTTGCCAAAGTCAAACTTTACACTTACCCAGCCAGTCAACCCAAGGTGAGGAATGATTATTATGCTTTTCCTTGTCGCCGTATTTTTTTATGCCCAAGGGTTGTGAGGGGGAGAAAAACCAGGATACTCAATCTCCAATTCTTTCTTGTCTGGCCGAGCACTTTCGCCCGTTCGGGCATCTTCAGGGCAACGTGGAGTGACAGGGTCCACAACATAGGGCTGTTTGGCCAGCGAATAAAGAATCGGAGAATGAGTCGCCTGATTTTTCTGCCCCTCACAACCTCTGGACATGGTTATTTTGGTTTATTATTTAATGATAAACCATTTAGCGAAGTTTAAAGAATTTATTTTTTTTCTTGAAGTTTCGCTCAACCTTTTCCAACATATCGATGGGAATTTTGGTGATCGCTTGTTGGATGTTGTCCTTCAAGGGATGCAGGGTCCGGGGTTTGCCGGTGTACACGATAGATTTCAGGTATCCCCACAAAAAAAAATCACAGAGTGCCAAATCAGGGAGCGCGCTGGCCTCGGCACGACACCCCTCAAGTTTCCACTTGAACCTCAGTTACACTTGCTCTGTGATTCGATCCACGTTACGATCGATTGCCGGCCATAAACGGCACCCCTTGGAGGAACATTGGCTTGAGGGGGTACAACACTTCCAGGCTCCTTCTTTCCAATGAGCCCTCCCATCCCTTTCTGACCACCACTCGCTCATTGGCGCCCAATTCGAATCAGCAAGTTTCGCTGTACTAGCAAAGCGTCCTACGTGTAAACGTACTATATTTTTTATCAGAAAAGCAATCTGTCATGTGATTTAACCCTTTCACCCCGAAACGCGCCTGACCACCGTGAGGCCACCCTCCCAACGCTTTAGCGACCACTTGTGAACCCCCTACCAAAGGATTTCCTAGTCAGCCGGCCACTCTGTCTCTGTCCCACAGCACGTTACTCTTCAAACGCCTTTCCGCGTCTGTCGGGGAGAAAGGTTTAACTCATTCACTGCGGATCGCCAATCAGGAAAATTCCAGCTAACCTGTATTGAATAGGGGTTAACTTCAACACGTTCAGTGCGTATTGCTGAATAGAAGAAAACGACCAGGTTGAAACCTTTTGACATATGTCTTTGCTATGGCACACAAACTCGAAAAACGTTATGAAAACTCGTTATAAAAAAGCGTTTAAAAAAATGTCTGAAGATTTCCGCTTACAACCTGTCGTTGCTAAGGAAAAGTAACTTCCTCATTTTCCATGCCACAAAAATCGTTAGTCACTCCTTTGCAAGCCCTGAATTTACTACATATTTTTATGTATTCACCTCATCCATTCATTTTCCAATTTCGCATGAAACCTAAGTTACATGAATTTTTAAAAAATCTTTTTTTTTCAGTCGTTGTGCCATACGTACGGAGGTCACAGTTCGCACGTCACGAACGTCACGTTCCTGAACGAGGACACTCGTCTTATTTCGACCGGCGGCAAAGACACGTCAGTCCTGCAATGGAAGATTCTCTGAAAGCACGATAAATCGTTACGAATTACGTTTCTGATGCCTTCTTAAAATTGTTTTTCGACCATTTTCTGTTAGAATAATTTGACATCGCCTTTTTTCTCAAAGGTGAAAACTTGTAGTGCCTATTCCCATCTTCGCCTGAATTGAAAGGCCTGTAAACTTTTGTACGATAGTTCTTTCCAATATTATGTTTGCTATTGACCGTCGTTTGACGCTCGATGGGTGAAAATTGTGCCTCGAATGAATCCAAGTGATATGAATGTGAACAAACTATATCAATCCGGTAGTCGGACGATAATGTAGAGCTTAGAAAGTTTTCCTACTTTCAGATCTGAATATCAAACCGTTTGCTCAAATCTGTTTCCGTTCCTGTTTTTGTTCAATTTGAGCTGTCCAATGGAGGTAATATAGAACGTCTTCCCCAATTGGAGAGAAGAAAAATACGCTCCCACTTTAGTTTTCTTATCGCTGGTGAACAGATTTTACGAATAAATTGATGCTTTTGCAATGAAAAGTACCTCTTTAATTTTGACTTTGTTAAAGACCGGTTTTCGTACCATTGTCATCATTATTATTGTTATGGAAGATGTTTTTCGGTTTTTCCGGTTTCGCAGAATGTGCATTGTGTAATAAATGTGACGTTAATTAGCCTCAACGAACATCTCGTTCACCAATGTTCTTCGGCCAAATGTCGCGATGAAATTATGATTTCTGTTTTGGCGCTCTATTTGAGACCACTATTTTTCATTGCTCCTTGCTGAAAATTGCTCGCTCGATTTGACAACCACTCGATTTCGGATCTTTGGGAAGAAAAATAGAGGCAGTCGAACTGAGCAATTGTCTTTCTTTTGTGAAGGCTTTAGGATTATCAAACTCAGATAACTCGCTTCGCATGCTGTTTCCATGAGGCCTTTGAATCGGATTAGAATTGTGAAAAAATGAAAGAACAGAGTAATTCGTGTGGTTTTTCTTACGTGCAATATTTGAGTGAGTTATTTGAAATTCTTTCACGATTCTCCTAAAGCCAGTATGACGCGTCAACTCATCGCTTTGAATTTGAATAATTTTTCCTGTGATTTTCCCTTTCAAACGTCAGTGATACTTAAACTGTTTTTTGGCAATCTCTTTCGATTGTCTGTGGCTAAATTCCCAGCATAGCCGAAATCTGTGCTTCTGTACGAAAGTGATTGGGGAATTTGAAATCGAAATGAAAACTCAATTTTTTTATGACAGATAAAATTTTCTCTTTTTCAAAAACCCTCAATTTTCGAAAGTTCCTAGTTTATAGAAAATTTCGACTTTTAGAAAATCCCAAAAAGTAACTATTAGAAAATCTCTCATTTTCGCAAAATTCCTGTTTTTAGGCAAATTTACCATTTTCGGAAAATTTCCCATTTTCAGAGAACTTCTATTTTTTGGAAAATTCCTAGTTTTCGGGAAATTCCTCAATTCAAAAACTCTTATTATTAGGAAATTCCTCGTTTTTAATAAACTCTTAATTTAAACCATTAAAAGATCAATATAAAAACAAATTTTAAAATGTCTTATTTTTACAAAGTTTAATTTTTCAAAAACTTCCTATTTTTACAGAATATTTAACTTTTAGAAAATTTATCATTTCCTAGGAACATATCATTTGCAAAAATTCCTAATTTTCTTACAGTTTGTATGCTTCGAAAAACTTGTGTCAGGAATTTCGGAAAATGTGTAATTCCATTTTTTTTTAAAGTTCTTGTCCCTGTTTCTCATATTATTTTCCAAGATTTATTCGCAAAACTTGGATTTCTTCAAGAGGCAAAGCGAAAAGTTGAACAGTTTAAGCGATCTTTTCAATCTCAATTATGGAGAGATTTTGTTATTCCAACTTTGGACCGTTCCTTTTTTTAGCGGCTTCACTATACAGAAATGTACGTTTCTCACTACTTAATCAAAACATTATTTATTACGATGTCCATTTAGTTGCTGTAAGTAATGTAAAATATCTTATTCCAGTCTATTCTCGATTTACGTTTTCCCTTCGAATTTAAAACAAACGAGAAAACAATTTCGCAGTGCGAAAGAGAGAGGAATAATCGAACAGATATGTATTTTAGCATAGCTAACCTCTTTTTATTTCTTGTAAGAACTAATGAGCATCGTTAGACTGAGAAGACGTTCACTTTTTCTTTAGCGTAAATCTGATACCAAATAGTTCGATCGATGCTTCATAACGCATGTCCTCCGGAACGAGCCGCCGTTATTTGAATAGCCTTTAATATTTCTCTGTCACGTACAATTAGATTTTACTGTAATAAAGATTGTAGGTGGTTGAAGTCGAAAATGTGTTGATAACCTATCCTTATTTTTCGAGACCGAATTAAAAATCGGAGAGCTTTCCAGTTCGCTGTGTAAGCGACTTTTTCTTTTTTTCCCCCCAAGAAATTCTGTGCGATCCTTCTGTTTTTAAAATGTGGCGAGAACATATTCAAACCTCGAATTCGTTTACTTCAACGTTTATTTTTCCACAGGAGGAGACATGTAAAAATTGCAAATTAGGAACGACATTATAGACTATAGAAGGGATACGAAACTTTCTCGAACGAGAATAAAAACGGCGTACTTACGAACTATTGGTGACTTACAATATTGCAATCTTACATAACAGATAACATACTAATTCAGGAAATGCATGCAATGGAAGTTACGTAGTGATATAATAGTTTAATCGAACTGGAAATTTGACACGTCAATATGCTCTCAATTTTCATCGGTAGAACTGAGCAAAAAGTTCACTCTGGTAAACTCAGGATACATGTCTTAACGCGATTGATTCTGGAATTTTCGCTGTTGAGGTAACTTTTCCAAATTTTTATAAAGAAGATCGGCTAGCGAAAATTTTCCGATGTTTAAAAAAGTTTTTAATTTTTTTGATAATTGCTTGATTTTCATTTGAAATTTTACTAAATTTTGTTCGAAAACCTCCACAATTGTATTGAAAATTTACGGAGTTTTATAGGAAATTTACTACATTTTATTTATCAATTTCCTAACTTTCTATTGAAAATTTCCCAAATGCAAATACAATTCGTCTTAATTTTATTTAAAATAGTTCTAAGTGTTATTTGACAATTTTCTAAATTTTATTCGACAATATCCCGAATTTTATTCAAAATTTACTGAGTTTTATTAGAAAATTCCTGAACTTTCTTTGAAAATTTCCCAAACATTTATTTGCATTTCTATTGATTTTTATTTAAAAAATCTCTGAATTTGATTTAACATAAATACTGAAATTTACAATATGTATAAATTAATTAAAAACTCAGTAAAAAAATGTGTAATTATATTCTGAAAATTTTCTAATAAAATTTATTGCATTTTAAAACGAAAAAATGCAAGCAATTTTCAAATAAAATTAAGGAGCTTTCTAACAAAATGCAGTAAATTTTCAATATAATTTAGGGCGTTTTTTAATAAAATTTAGGGACAATGTCAAATAATTTTAGACAATTTTCAAATAAAATTCAGAAAACTTTCAAATGAAATTGGCAATGAACCTGTAGTACATTTCTCCAAAAATTTTAGTCAATTTATTTCAATAAAATGCTTGAATTTTTAAAATGAATTTTAGTACAATTTCGAATAAAATACAGATTTTTGTTAATACAATTTAAGGAGTTTTCACATAAAATTCATACATTTTGTTTCAAAGTATCCTGAATTTTAATCGAATTGCCGGCATTTTATTTCAAGTTTCTTGATTTTCATTGGAGAATTTTCTAAATTTTGTGATTTTTTTTCAATTGTATGTACCTATATTATATTGAAAATTTCCTAAATTTTATTTGAAAATTTCCTATAGTTTATTGGACATTTTTTGTTCGGAACATAAATAAATCTATGGCATTAATTGACTTCATCGTCGGAAAAATTGTCGATGTAGCAGAAGCTAAATCTGGCGCACTGCCGCTGCGGTCGTGTTGAGGATGCTGCCAAATTTTCCACCGAGTAGTTGATGGAGGACTCGCTGACATGATTAACGGGAGGTGACATTGATCGTTCGCCCTTGAACTGCCGCCTTTGGAAATAGGATAGATTTAAGCAACATCCATCAGTTAATTTTACTAAGAACTATAGAGAAAAAAATCCCATCCAACATGATCAAGGCAATCAAGTTGATGTAATTTTTATTTAAAAAAAAAACGCTCATAGCGTTAGTACTCGGTAGAAATTGTGGCACTAAATTGCCCTGAGGATGCTCGACCGGAATGAAACCTTATGATTGATTAATTGATTGAGTGAAGTGCTTTATTTATCCACCAGGGGAGATTAGGGCCAAGTGGCTCTCTCTTCCACCTCCCCTGGAAAATGTTTGACAGAAATTAGCTCTTACAATCAAAGGGAACCTTAGACTTAAAAATAAATAATACATTCTCCGTTCAAATAATAACAAGTAAATGAAATTTTTCCCTAACAAATACAAGTTAACATCAGTGCTTCCTTATAGCTCTCCAATAACTTCTTTTTTTTTAATTAGATTCGAATGTTCCCATTGTCTGACCGAGATTGAATATTTGAAGGTTTTCATTGAAAATGAAAGGGAATGTGACGGACAGAGAAATAATACATTTTTTCACTTAGCTTTGGCACAAGCGGATGAAATAAAGCTTAAAAATATTGAACTTACTTCATCTTATGCTGCTTCTTCTTCTTACCCTCAACTGACAGGCTGAAAAATTGAGATCGATTATCACTTCCAAACTCAATCCAAAACTAGGAAATTTGAGCCAGATGTGTTATTGAGGAATTGTTATTTTCCAGCCAAGGGCGCTCAACTAAGCGGATCCTATTTTCTTCTTTTTTTTTTTGCAATTTTGACATTTTTACTAACCGATTTTTTTCAACACTGATTCAATTACATCTGTCTCCAGGAAAATATTATTTTGTATTTACCTGAGACTCGAAACAGAAGAAATTTAAAAAATATTCGTCCGACAATGTGCATTTTTTACATTTTCTTAGCATCTTACGTAGGAATCTATACTACTTTTACTTTTAATTGAGCATTATTTCAGATAAGCGGTCCCTTTTGCAAAGGACAGGAAAAGTATGGATACACTGCCTCATTGATACATTGCTTAGAGTTGATAAATGCTTATCATTCTATTAACTTCTTGCCCTGTCGTTAGATTTAAAACGCTGCAAATGATTACCAACCTGTACAATGGTTTATTATTCCTTTGCTCCCATTATGCAAATAGCAAATTGCACTTCTCTTGTGAACGTTTCCATCTACAAACATTTAGGCAACAAAGGGCCAATTCCTTGGCTTTGTAATGTAAAATATTTTTATTTTTCCCAATTACTTAATTGAAAGTAAAATTAATGGCCGAACCAACCGAGTGTTCGACGAACTTCCCAAAGAATATAGAACGATTTTTATAGCTCCACAAATAATCAAGCCATTTTGCCAAATATCTCAAAATATTGAAAAATTTCAAATAAAAAACTGCGATAGCTCGAGAACTATTGGAGCTATCGACTGCGTTCAGTTTCTCTATCAACAATGTGAAGCCAACCTTTCTCCTCTTTGGCACAAGTACATGGCTGATAATTGGGAATTATTGTGAAACTGCAATACCTACTGTAACGGGTCGATCGGTTGACGTTTCTCAGGGGTTTGTTTTTCAGCCAATAATAATAAATCGTACGCAGTTATGAACACCTCTAGACTGTGTACACACATAGAAACTGCGGGGGATTCCTTTGTACTACCCCCGTTTGACTTAAATTTTACTACTTCACTATTTTATTTATTTATTATTTTTTTTGAGCCCGTTGAATTTTTCAAAACGGGCATTGATGATAAATTCCAATAATTACAAATTGTCATCCCTTTAAATACGATAATCAGAAACTGATCATAATATGATAATATATTATATTATGCTTGCTTCCAAACGACGATAAAACCCTTGAAAATTACTCATCTCAACAAACTGGAAAGCAAGGAATAACTGCCAACGACATAATATTACAGCGGTTTTTCAAACATTGATTTAACCGCATTTCTTGAAAATCATGCAACGTTTCAGTTTAAAGCGACGAATTTCTGTTACGAAAATAAAATTGGCTAGATAAAAACTAAAAACTATCGACAAATCCCAGCTTACATTTTTTGATATATTACCTACAACATTTGTATATCAGCAAATGAGGGCTGAAGAAAAGATAAATAAAGCCTGTTAATTAAAATCAGGCAACAAACACATGCACTACGCTATTGGGCAATTAATTCATAGGGAAACAAGGGATCAGCTGAAGCGCGTGGAACTACAACATGGAAGTAAGAACACCAATCAACTCATGTCCAATAAAGCAAGCAAGCTTGAAACAGTTTCAAAGCTCATCCAAATATTTATTGAACGATTATCTTTTCAAATTGAAATACAAAAACAGTGCTAACCGTTTGAATTAAACGAAATTTCGAGGCGAAATCTAAAACTAAATTTCTCCGGGGGGTTAATTGCGAAATCAAAAAAAATGTCTACTTGAAAAATTGTGTGTTTATTCTTCAATAGATACAGAATGTAGACAAAAAAAATATGTGTAGAGTCTTATAAATAAAATGAAAGTAGAACAAATCAATGGAAATGAGAAAAGAGGAGGATATAAAAAAGATGTACATAAATTCGTGTCATAAAGATGTACATTAGGGTCAACGGTGTAACGCAGGCATCTCCGTTAATTTGTTTCATGCATACAAACTGAAATAAAAGAAAACAAAATGGAACAATAAATTTAGGAAATATTTTAGGATGAATACAAACCAGAAAAAAAAAACAACGAGTTTTGGTGGTGGAAAAAAAGAAATTGATTGTTTTAACAGCTGGTTTTCCTCGCTATTAAAATAGAACCAATATCAGGGAAACCAGTCCATGGTCCGGTTGTTCGAAACATGCAAATGTTAGCCGACCTCGTGTTAAAGCTAATTGAAACCAGTTACATCGAAAGCGTTTCATGAACCATGATCACACCTAGTTAGCCACAGTTAGCAAATGTTTAGAGGTATTTGAGAGGTTTTTGCTTTCAGCGATGTTTTATCATGGTGGCCATGGGGAGTGTTGGTTATTTTGATGTCCAGGCGACTCATTCCTCGATTCTTTATTTGCTGGCCGAGCCTGAGGATGCCCAAACAAGCGAAAGTGCTCGGCCAGCCATTAAAGAATCGGTGAATGAGTCACTTAGTTTTTCTCCCCTGGACATCGAAAAATGCGACGACATGGAAAAGAAGATGGGTTATTTCGTAAAATCATAAGCACCTAATGGTTACCATCATATGGACATGGATTGAGGTTTCTATTAGAGACGTATGATTTTACAAAGTAACCAATACTCCTTGCGGCCACCGTGGAAAAACCGGTGAAAGCAAACCTCCAAACGGCTCGTCCGCTCAAGCAGGGTTCACAGACATCTTTCAAATGCGTTTAGCGTCACTGCTTTCAGCCTTCTGATTGGCAGTTGACATTTCGGAATAAGTGTGATTTTTGCCGCAGATGCAAACGCAGCTGATGTCTTTCATAAAATATTTTCCCAATCAGATAGATCTACTCTCAGCAACAGCAAGGGAAGGTCATTTCCTTACATCAAACTTTATCATCAGTCGCTCAGCAACCTATCAGTTAACGCTTGGTGTAGATATTGTTAATAAAATCAAATTGGCAAGCTTACAAGTCCCCACCATGTTTTGCCGGATTCAATGCAAAACGCATGTGATGGAGGTGTGTGAACTATGCTTTACTTTCACTAACTGCTCCTCACTATGTCTCACCGGTGTTTATTTGAACTCACCCGAGTTAACTCAAATCAGCACACACAACGGGAAATCGGGAAACACGGCAATAGTTGACGTTGAAATGTGACTAAAAATGGCCACTTATATTGATGAAATTCCAGTGTGGCGGTACTAGGTTGGATTTCTTGCAAAGAAGAGTGAGAGAGTTTCGGCGAGTAGCAAGTTCATGAAGAACACTCCACTTGGGTTACTAGATTGTATTGCTCAAGTGCAGATATCGCCAGCCACGCTAAACCTGCTACGGAAAACTAACCCATGATCAAACACCAACAAAGGTTCAAGAAACGCGTTTTCTGAGCTGTTGTCAGCAAATGCCGCCGTCAACGCTCTCTGGTCATTGCAGCGATATCACTAAAATAGCTATATCAGTGGCCATTTTTTGTTACATGTCAACAACTCCCGCGTTTCCCGACTTTCCAGAGTTGATCGCGGTTCGAGAAACTGGCACTATGTTAATTAGGTGTAGAGAGTTCAGAGAATTGATGGCGCAGGGGTGTCTTAGCGGGGATAATAAATTTGCACTAATGAACTATAGCAATGCATGAGAAATAAATAATCTGATATCTGATCAAATTGTCATTTAGATAATGGAATAAAATTCTCGTTGGCATATTTTTGGAACATTAGTGCAATAGCATGCTACCAGTTACGTCAGGTTAGTGATCAGCATGTCGGTGCTATAGTCAAGCGTTAAAAAGCTTGTAAATCAAATATCATCATACGATGAGTATTGTGCTGAATGGATATTAATCAACTCACCCAGGCATGAAATCAGTGTCGGAGTTGTCCTCGTCGCCATCGCCAACGTCGTCATCGACTAGAAAAAAATAGGTTTTAATGACATTTTCTTTAAGATGTCCACTTTTTCTTCTGTTTCACCATCTCCAAGATTGATGTCATAACCCGCGCATTCAAATCGACACATTTTTTCTTTTTAATTTTTCCCACCATGTGGCTTTGATTATTTTTACAAATAGTGGCCATTTACCTGTAGGGTTACAGAAAAGTGTCGAAAAATTCCGATTTTCTGACCAATCACGCCATTGGTTTTTTGGCCAACAAGCAAACCCAGTTTATTATTTAACATACCGATTTCCTTCTTCTTCCGCGAGTAAGCGCGTTTCGACGTCACGAGCGGCTGATCAGTCTCTCCATGGACAAGGCTGTTTCTATAGAGTAGCAACGGCTGCCAATCTTCACCTCTGCTCGAAGGCATTCCCATCGATATTCTTCGATCCAAGAAGGTCAGCCTGGAACAAAAGTGACCGCATGATACAATAAATGCAAAATTGCAATAAATTGACAGCCATCTCTAATTGAGGTAGTAATTTAAAAAGTTCCGAACATGTAGCAAGGCTTAACGAGCAAATTTTTGAAGCGTATTATAGAGAGGACTGTTTGAAGATTATGTTGGTCCCGACCAATTAATAAGTTGGTTCACTTGGCGTCCGCACTGGGCCCTTCGAAGCAGTCGCCTAAGCCCTTATGCCTCCGTGCTCATGACATGTAGGCGGAGGACAAAAAGATTGTTTTGTCGTTTTCGGGTCGAAATTAGACAGTTGATTTTTCCGAACAAGCCGAATAGCATCATTCTCTATGGCAATTCGCTAAAAAAAGTCTAAGAAGTTATTCTAATTTCTTATAGAATCAAACTTAAAACACAAGCCCAAGCAAGAAAAAGTGATGATTTAATATCGAGAATTGTTATCATTGAAACTGGGAAAACGTTCACTCTCCATTTCAGAGGAATAAACGTACACTATGCGTTTGTCCTGTTTCAACAGCTTGTTGGTGAATTCGGTGAGGATTTCCAAAAACGGAAGATTCGGAGGCGGCCCCGTTGGATCTTCGACGATATCGTTCTGCGCAACGGCGAATAAAATTCCTTCCCTGTGCAAGACAGTAATAGCCTCGCGATTTTTTACTGCGTCCAACCCGAACGAGAGGGCGAATCTTTTAGCGAGTTCCTGCAACAATAGATTACAAATAGTTTCTCGATTTAAGAAAGTACGATGAAAAATGAGGCTGAGATTTTGTCAGCTCATCAAAAAGCTGAACGCATTGGCGCAAAACATAACAACGCATCTCACGAAGGCCTGAGAACCGTGCTTAAGGGTTTCTGAGTATCGCAATCACTACCTAGCCGCCAGTCAGGTCATAGGTACCTGATGGACCTATGTAGTGATTAAAAGGAACCATAGAGAAAGAATTGCCAAGAATTCCCCTTCACCTTAATACATATGTGAAAAATGTGACAAACAAAAGGAAAAACCAAACTGCGTTCCATATTCAAGCGGATTATAAAAATTGAAAATGGGGAGTGAGGGGAAGAAAAGCTAGGCGATCGTTCTCCGATTCTTTATTTGCTGCCCAAACGGGCAAAAGTGCTCGACTAGCGAATAAAGAATTGGAGAATGAGTTGCGGACAAGGAAAAGAATAATCGAAAATATTCCCCATAAATGTGATAATGCTGCGAGACAAAAGTAGCACCTTTAGGCTGGTGAATTCCTCCATTGTCCTCGACAAACGAATCCCTCGCATGCCTTGCTGCAGTTCTTTAAAAAGCGACGTCAGCGCTGCAATCATTGTTCGAGCGCAGTTGACTTTATTGATTTCCCTCGCTTTTCCGACAGTCGTTTTTATAATATCGCCATAATCATTGTACGACTGTAACAATGAGAAATTAGGAAGTTTATCAATCAAATCGTTCAACCGATTGATTCCTGTAATAATAATTATGTGAATTACGCAATCAGATTATTAATTGGTTGAACTTCGATACCTTCACGTAGTTTTTAAAGACATCAGCTCCAGCAGAGGTAGGTAGAATACTGTAGACGATCAGTTTGCAATATGAAGCTAGGAAATTGCGTCTCTTGTGCAACTCGGCGATTTTCGAATGTTCGTCAAGCTCCTCTGCAGGAAATTTGGAAGAAAACAATACCAGCAAGTCAACAGAGAAAATAACAATTTCAACAGAAGAAAAATTGAACTATTACATAGTATATTGAAATATGACTTTTCAACGGAAATTTTATAAGACATCATTTTATTTTTTGATCGAGTCATCGTACGAAGCGGTTGTATATAAGACTAAACTGACCATCTTCTTCATATGTGAAGACGTTGTTCTGAATAAAATCGATAAGTATGCTCTGCAGCTCGATATCAGGCTCGTAAACCAAGCCGCCTAGAGCTGAATGCTGATTGGTATGCAGTTGGTTGCAGAAAACGATGAGCAAGTCACATACGACGAGGTACGCCTGGAAATAGCAAATAGAATAAATTATGATAAATTAATAAATAATGAATAAAAGAACGAAGACCAGTCGTGAATTAGAAACGGAATGAAAGGATGGGATAAAAAATCACCCAACTTATCATAAGATAAATAAAGCAATAGAGACGAGGGAAAAAACGGGAATATTAACCAACCTCTTCCTTGTAGACTTGGTTGGCTTGCTGAGTCAACATAGCTTTCATCACTTCCACGAACATATTCAAACTGAAACAGCGCCAAAGGTAAAGTTAATATTCAAAAAGCACCCGCCTTGAACAGAGACAGCAAGCGATTGTGATTATTTTACAGCACTTCTACTAACCGAGATTTGCTTTCCATTATTGCATCGTCGGTAGAAGCTCCACCTTCAATAAGTTCTTCGATTCGATGTAGATCCCACAGCACAGCGAAATAGCAGGCGGATATTGAAAATTTCACCGCCTGAAAAATTGGAGATTATAACAAAAAAATAGAGGAGATTAAAAAACTGTAAAAGGATTTAAGAAAAATATCGTACTTCTTCAGGGAGACTAGTGACTCCATCTTTGGCTTCCTCTACGTCTTTGAAAAGTGATGACCAGATATTCCAGTTTCCGAGATTATGACAAGAGTAGAAGATTGATACTTTTTTCAAACTGTTGACAACGCTGTACGTCTCGTCATCGTCGGGAGTTTCCTCCTGCAAAGTTTATCAATTTACAATCAGTGACATTGTTTCAAAAGACGAACCATTTAAAAGTTTTAACCAGATCGGTAATTGAATCGAAATCAAAAACACTGCAAATGATTGCACAGCGGTTTATTAATCGTTTACTTCAATTATAATTTAATTTGAAGACCATCCATTTTTTATAGTAACTATCCCAACCACTAGTGAACATTACCAGCTAACAACAGGTTCGAAGCTATAGCAACCCTTAGCAACTATGGTAATTTTAATTATTTTTATTTTCTAGTGAGTAAATACATTCATGTCAAAAAAGTTCAATAAAAATATTTTTCGATATTTTAAAAATATGGAGACCTTACTTTTGAGACAAGCCTCGTACCTTAAAACCTTGAAAATATTGAGGGGAGGTAAGAATTTTTTTTGTGAGTAATAACAAAGGTTTATCATTGAATAATAAACCATAAACGAACCCAGTTTAAACAAAACTAAAAACCGGGCAAAGCTCGGCAAACCATGGAAAGAAGAAGTTTTATCTTCTCTTGAAATTATTTCAAAAAAGCAAGATCAGTCTTAGGAATTAGTTTGTGGTACGAACCCCTTCGATGAGGGAATTCCACTCGTCCATTGCTTCCTTGTATTTATTGACAATACTGTCGATCAAAGTGCTCCGTTGGACGTCGCATTTGGTGTAAATGCCAAAACCTTCCGTACAAAGATATTCCAATGTTTTGGCAGCCATTTCTAAGACGTCAGTATCATGTTGTTTCTCAGTTATAACGTGGATTCTCTTCAGCAGCAGTTCCAGATTCTGGAAAGGGCGATAAATGATAATTCTGGAGGGAGGAATAATAAATGGGAGTATTGTCTCAAAAGTCGAATTCTGAACAGAGATGAATTTGGAAGAAATTGTAATACTATAATACTCAGAAACATTTTCTGACCAAGTGTCTCTGTGAGTCTGTCTACGGTCAAAAAGCAACCAAAACCGTCAGATCTTTGAGAAAAATGAACGAAACTCAATGAAATTTTCCACAATCTTTTCCAGAGAGAGGATTTTTACAGTAGTAAATCAACTATCAATCTTGAAAGATGGCGCTTACCGCTTCTTGTCTCGTTGACGTGTAAATTTCAAGATCAAAGTATTGAGGGATGCTCAAAAGATTGACAAGCTTGTCAGCGTCTGCACTATACTTGACAAGAAGATTTGGAAGAGTTGAAATAAAATGCTCAGTCAGGCGCTGCTTATCATCCTGCACTTGCTTGATTTCTTTCACCGACGGGAGTTGCTGAAAAAAATTGCCACCTTGAATTAACAACGATTATTTCCTAATTTTTAAATCAATTCTGAGGATATTTAAAAGACAATTTACTTTTCGATTGGGACCACGTCCAACTGGCGCGTCACCGGTGGCTGCTTGCCTCACGCAACAGACCATAATTTCGATCAATGATGTTTCTTGCCGATCGTCCAAAGGCTCTTCGTTTGGTCCAGGTTCTTCAAGCAACAAGTCGGTCATGCATTCCCAATCTTTCATCATGGCGTTACTTTCAATGAGAGAGTCCACAAGGTAGGCGCCGTGTTCGTGAAGCTGAGAAAAATAAAAATAACGTTTTGAACGTTAACACTTCACCCCAGAAAGTTATGCTCCTTGAAAAATGAAAGTGATTTTAAATAATATACATTCCTCAGTTTTAGAGCTGTGAGCATTTTTAACAAAGTGCGAAATTCGTATTGTGACAGTTAACACAGGTATACCTCTGATTCGATGAAAAATTGGACCAGATCCCGGATAAGCGGGGTGTTAGGAGCTCGTTTCTTGCCACGTTTGGTGCGTTGGATTGATGCTACTTCGTCCGGCACGAAAAGCCTTTCATTGAGAAACTCTCCTGCAGCTTGAGCCACAGCTCTGTGCGACGAGTAGACCAATTCGTAAACGTGTTCGCAATCCTTGTCCGTCAAAATGTCTCGGTGGTGCCTGGAAATTTATTGGCAACCAGTTGGAAAGGCGGTTCATTTTATCACCATCATATACAATTTCCAGTCGTACAATAGTACTTACTTCAAGATGCTTATGACCAATCGGACAGCTTGTACAGCAACGTCATATTCTTTGTCAAGTGTCATCGAAACTATCCTGTCTTTAAATTTGCTAGTGAACAGTTCCAATTTGCCTTTCAATTCTTCAGACGCGTACAATGGTTGAAGAGCCTGAAATTATGAACAATTGAAAGAAGAACGTATAATAATTATAGAGCCAAATTAATCAGGGGGAATTTAGTTTAATGAAAAATTGGAATATCAAGTATCAATGCTCATCAGTTTGATGATTTTTTTTCCTATGTCAAACCCTGTTAAACTTGATTTTCAGGACAAATTGTATCTGAATTCAACATTTTTAACCTGACAACTCAAATAAGCAGAGTAAAATCGCAAACATTTTTAAAATAGTTTTATCGCATGTTTTATTTGTAGTTTTATTGCATCGAGTTATCTTCATCGTTATCTTGGCTCATACCTGTAGACATTTCAAGCGGACCTCGCCAACTTTGTCATGCAGTGTCCAACCGATGTATTTCAAGTAAGAATCGTCCAAAAAGTTCTGATGGAATTTCTTCATCCAAATTCCAATTTCGGCCATGCAGATGGCCCGAATTTCCGGAAGGGTGTCTCTGAAAAAAATTGTTTGATAATAGGTGGAGCTCATAATGGCTACAGGAGGGCCAACAATTCTCTAATGCACACCTGTATCGATGAACAAACACGGACTTGAACATATAAGTAAGCATGTTCTTTATTTCGTCAATATTCTCTTCCAGCTCTTGTCGTTTGGTTAGCAAATTCTCCAATCGGTCGCTGGCTCTTTTGTCCCGAGTTTTTTGCCTTTCTGATTCGTACTGTCGCTGGGTATTGTCCAAGTTAATTGATACGACCAACGCAACATCGACCAAGGCGGTCATCAATTTCATGGCTAGGGAGAGCCAAATTTCAATGAATGATGAAATTTCAATTTTGATTTAAATGAAAGCTTGAACAGTTTTAAGTTGAGGAAGTGAAATCTTACCTGCAAGAGTAGCAGTATGTCTGAAAGCTCTCACTTGAGAATCGGACAATCCAGTCAAGAGGGAAATTACATTATCCATGAGATACTGATCGTAAATTATTGAATATTGGCATTGTTTCACCAGTGTACCCACGAAATCGCAAAAGTTTCCTCTGAACTTCTTCCATTGCTGGCCAGACATAATAAGGGGGTATTCTCCACTTTCCTGTAAATAAAAAAATTAATTAAGTTGAATCGCATTTTCAAAATATTAAGAGTCAAACTCGCGGTTTTTCTCATATAACGAGGGATGAAGATGATTGAAAAATTGTTATTTCTATTATTGTCAAAATACCTCGTCAAACTCTTCGGTCATTTTTCTGATGATCGCAGCGTGTTCCATATTGGCTGCCATTGCTTGGGTGATTTTGCCTTTGCAACCGGATGCATTGATGAAGAATTGCATCAGCGCCAAAAGTGCCGAGTCTCTGTTCACTTTGTACGCTTCAATCCAGTCATCGACGACACTCTGTGGACGAAAAATTTTTACATATTTTATACAGATGAATGAAACGTCTATGACTATAAATATGAGCATTGAATAACCTGCAGAGAAGCTCTAGCCGCCTTTATGATATTGTAGAGGGTGGAATCTTCATCGTTTTCATTGTAATTTCTGCGACCTGGTCCACGCCGAGTCCGCGTAGCTCTCTCTTCCTTCTCCTGGCGTTTAACAGGTGGTGGGGCTGGAGGCGGCGTTGGTTGGTTCGCGTCTGATGAGAGTATTAAAAAAACACAGTAATAAATTGTAAGCATCGAAATAGTGGAACAAGGGCTTTTTGAGAGAGGACTCATGACTACGGGTATCAATAAACAACAGCTTGTCTCACAACAACTTAAATAATTCCACCAATCATCAATCGACATTTTTAAACATACTTCGCAAACGGGCTCGTGTCATACGGCCCCCGATAGCTGGAGATGATGGAGTATCATTCATCGGAGAGCTCATTAGCTCATTTTGAGGGATTGGACTTGGCTCAAAATCGCCTTCACCTCCACTGCTGCCACCTGGGTCTTCAAACTGCATAGCATCCGTAGTCTGCTGTGGAGTGTCGAACGGCGCACCAAACATACCTGGCCTGCGGCTACATGAATAAGAGAAATAACGGGAATTAAAAACCTTCCTAAGATTCAAGGCAGGCTAAGTAAAACCTCATCGCTCATTGAATGCAATAGAGTCATATCTCAAAATTTGACGTTGTGAGAAAATCGAGAAGAACCATTTCGGAGACATGATTAACATTGTTAAAAAGAAATTGAAATTCCCGCCGAAATAAAATTAATACTATGTAGTATTATGTGTAAAACAAAATCCAAATTAGATTTGATCCTTAAAAAAGTATTCGGAATATATATTTTTTTTTTATCTAAGAAATGACAGTATTTTTGCAGATCGAGAACTTCGGCGTATTAAGTTGAAATAAGTATGTTGCTCTAGTTAGTTTAACACAACTAATCAATGCTTTTTAAGTAGAAGTATTAATTAGGAATGCGAATGTTTTCAAGAAAAGTGAGCAAACATTTTCGAATTAAATCTCTTTTAATTAACAGTGTTGCAACATTCACGAATGTACTTCATTGAACATTCACAAAAGAGGTAGTAGATGATAAACACTAGCTAAGAAGGGACAACGTACTTGGCGTTAAATTATAACAAAGCTTTATAATTATTTTATTAATATTTATTAAATATGAAAATAGCTAGTGGACGTTGTAAATCTTTTCTTTTTTTGACTAGATCATTTTTTGTGTGAATGAGCTGGCTAAGGAAATGGTCACTTAACAGCGAGTTTGGAAAGCGGACTGTCATGTTGAAGATGCAATTGCTCCAGCATAGAACCAAAATAAGTAGAATTTTGACTTATATCACTCTTGCAGCAAATGAGCAATATTAGTAGAATAGGTCGTACTTAGGCGTTCCACGGCCTGGAGTGCTCCGGGGGCCACCGTAGCTCTGATAAGGTGTGAATGATGGGGCTTCTTCGTTCGCTTCGTGAGGATTCGGCGTCATAGGATAAGGCGTCTCGTACTCCTCTGGAGGCTCGTCCATTCGAATCCTCTTACCAATACTTCGGTAGCTCATCTTGGCCGAGTATAATTTTTATCTGTAACAAGAATATCTAACTTTTAAAAAGCAATTAAGCAGGCATTTTACCGCACCGAGCTTAGATTCCGAAATACTAAACCATTTTCGCCGTCAAATTCAGGCATCGAATGAATCCTGAATGAACTGTTAGAAAGTACGAAATAGAAGTTCAAATATAAATTTTATTGGGGTGAAAGCTCTTTTGGCACTTGGTTTCAACAGGAAAATGCTAATGATAAGCCTTAATTTGTACAAATCTAAATCGCAAGATCGAATAGCAAAACATTAATCCAAAGCTTACACTTTTGAAGCGAAGCATTGAAAACTAGCGAATAAAAAACTCACCAGCAAACGAAATTTTCTTTCGGCGCGTAGCTCCGCGATTATTCAACCTGTTCGTTGAATCGAATCACTCGTTCAAATTCGAATCATAGTTAACTAGGGTGAAATAAACAACCGAATCTAAGAAGAAACGGATCGCAAGACCGAAAACGAATAACAGAAAGTAAACAATTGCCAGTTGTGCAAGAGAGCCCAAAACAAGTTGAGCGGCCAGTAGAATAACTATCGATAGTTAAATACCCCTCACTATCGATTGTTGCCGACCCGTTCGATATTTTTTTTAGACCCGTATCACAACTTCAGCCGGAAGATAATTTGGAATAGCACATTCTTTCTATTCCTAAAGTAAATTAATCGAAAAAATTAACTAATAATAAAATGAAAAAGGCGAGCAAGCTGAAAAGTGAAGCTCCATTATTATCCATTGAAGCTTGGATTATTTCATCGATTCACAAACGATGTTTAGCAATCGATAGTTGGTCCATGGATGGGATAGCAGTGTTGCCAAATTGTATAGGCGCTCGACTAACAAACGAGCGGTTGGTGTCTTATAATTTCTCAGCCCTGGCCACTTGTAGTCACGTCGGACATCGGCAGTGTTTTATACTTCTCATTCCACTGAGAGTAATTGGTCTATGTCTCATGTTGTGTTAGAAGTTAGGTATTCTTCCGCGTCCCAATAAAATTTGTTAATGTTTATGGTCACAAACGAGCGTTTGTATAACTATTTTCACGACAATACGCTTATCGGACAAACACTTTAATTAGGCACTAATAATTTTCTATTCTGTATTGAATAATGCTTCCTCGCGCAGTTTATTTTAAATGAATGAGTACATTGTCAATTTTTTACTATTAAATATTATTACAGCTGCGCCCGATTCGGAAAATTAATCGCCACCGAGGTTGATAAGAAATATAAGAATATTTATAACCTTCGCCGATTATAAACAATTTAGGAAGCCGCTTGCGCAACATTTGAGGTTCGTAAGTTAATTTTAATTCATGAGCAAGTTTTTCAAAACCACGAGTGAGTCCGCATGCTTGACGTGATAATATTCTCTTAATTAAGTACCGTTTTTATTATGATTCAAAAAGTTTCGCATTTTATCATGCTGTTATCTAAAATCGATGATACGCACTTGCGCCTAGCTAAATAACGTCAACAAATTTCGGCTGCTAATTATAGTATAATATAACAAGCCCTTCAGTTATCAATGCGTTAAAATATTCAGACTCCTCGTGCCAGATATTTTTCTTGCCCATTTCACCATAGTTTAGTTGCGGGTAGCATGCCTAGTAACTCCAACCCCGATGATGCCCAAACGGGTGAAAGCGCTTGGCAAAAATACAAATAGAGGTGCCTAGTGAGTCTCCTCAAGAAACCTGCAATGGCTTCGCCAACGGCTAAGCATGGCTTGCGTCAATGCGTTTGCGTTGCTGCATTTTGCTTTCTGATAGGCTAGGTGATTCCCGCGTCAAAATACAGAACGCATAGCGCAATCGCATTTGACGGATGACTGTAAAGCATGGCTCGCGTCTTTTGCATTCTGATTGGCTAGGTGATAGCAGTCCCGCGTCGGGTATTCAATCAAAATACAGAACGCATTTGACGAAGGCCTGAGAACCCTGCTTTAATCCTGGAAAATTATCACCGTTCAGTTTTTCATTTCCACGGTCCAGATTTAAATTGAATCTGAAAACACTTCCTAAGTCATTAAATTGTCTACCGTTTCAGAATGAACTCGTTGATGAGAAAAGCTTTGCCGTCTGCGTCTCTATTTGCGCGGCAGAGTGCCCGTTTATTTTCAGCTGATGCGCCCGACTTCGCGAACATGGTCAAGAAAAATAAAGTGGTCGTTTTCATGAAAGGCGTTCCAGATGCGCCGAAATGCGGTTTCAGCAATGCGGTCGTTCAAATTTTGAAAATGCACGGAGCTCCTTTTGATTCTTACGATGTGATGAGCGATGAACAAATAAGGCAAGGTGAGAATACAATTTTGGTTTTGATTACTATGACTTCGATTGGTGTGACCTGTTACGTGAAACTGACAGTAATTAACGTAAAAAATCCCAGCTTCCCGAAGATTGGCTAGGATGTTCTTCCTGGCAGCACAAGAAATGTGCTGAGGTTCCAGATACCCCTGTGAAAGACATTGTCATCTATTGGCTGCGATTACCGTTATCTCTTAATAAAAAGAGATTTTTCTAGATCATATTTTAATATTAATCAATGTGGTTTAACCTAAACTTGGTTAAATATTCTTTTAGTTTACAACTTATGGAAATATTTTAATAACCATGTCCACTTACTATAATTTTTCTTCTTACTTTTGCCTTCAGAGTACCTAGTTCTAGCTATCTCCCCTTCATTCTTAATTTAAAAAACAAACATTATGGCTAACTCCCTTTAGCCCCATTTTCCTTAAGTTGTTTTATCTAAATCCATTACACAAATAAATAACTCTCTATTTTAATTAAAATAAAATTTAAAAAACAAGCTTTTATCAAAGAAGTTGATTGCATTGACAATCTGCCCACTAATTAATTTTTTGCTGGCTCGTTTCGCAAACAAAACTGTTATCAACTCGCTTAAATTCTAAGCGAGTTTAATTCTTCCAAATGTTACTTATTGTATTTTATTACAGGTGTCAAAGAGTTCACGAGTTGGCCGACAATACCTCAAGTGTTCATCAACGGTGAATTCGTCGGGGGTTGCGATATTCTCTTGCAAATGCATAAAAGCGGCGATTTAATCGAAGAGCTCAAAAAAGTTGGCATCGAATCCGAATTATTGAAAACTGAGAAAGATAACCCTCCGAAATAAAATGATTGCTCATTAATGTCAGTAGAATATTTCACTCGCAACTTGTACATTACTTTGTGAATATTTAAATTAGTTTCATCGGCTTTGAATATAATTTTTGTTACCGCAGTTCATCGTAAATCGATTTCGTTTGTCCAAGTTTTATCCGAGCGAAAAAAAAGTGGGAAAATTCTGTTCTCCATTTACGGTGATAGAAATATCTATTTCTATCCCTGTAGATATTATTCTGTAGAACACGATATCAGCTTGAAATTTCCTTCAAAACATAGCTCCGCTTTATTGCTAGACGTTACTCAACTGGGAAAGTACAATTTTCTAAACAATACAACTAGCGTGAAAGAACATGACATTCAAGAAATAACCTATGACGAAAATGATCAAATAAGAAATATCATAATGAACATATCAGAACAGAGATTAGCTTTAAAAAAAATGGAACTAGTAAAAAATATTCAGTCGGCTAGCGTAATGTGGAATAAACTTCATAAACAGGCCAAGGGAGAGATAAGTAATGACACCATCTGTCTATTACATCATATTCTCTCCTCTATTGAAATGAAGGATAGAAGTTCGCAAGACTTTCCTTACTGCTGATAAAAACCTAGCGATAAAGGTTAACAATTACTGCTTCACTAATGCATATTTCCTAATAATCTAAATATTTGCTATGGAATAAGTTCAAAAATTCACAACACTCTGGAGTTGGCGCTCTTTGAAGAACCGGTGGCGCTCTTTGACTGTCAAATCAACCGATGATGGAGAAAAAAATCTATTTATCTTGCGCAAGCCTTTGCCACTCTTAGGATCCGCTTCTTCATCTTCCCAGTCGACAGTGACAGCGTTTTCTTCAAGGACTTTTTCAGCCGTCGACCAACTGAAAAGAGCAATAATCTTTAGTCAGTGTCCAGCCGGTGGTGCTAGCATGATCTGGGGGGAAAATGTTCGCTAACCTGAATCGGACAATGTCGGTGAAACCAAAGATGGGGTCGAGTGTGGTCTTGAGGAAAACTTTTGTCGCCGGATCGTTCGGATATCCACTACCCCAATCACTAGGCTGAGAATCGCCTACCGTTGAAAGATCCCAAGTTCGAATTGTAACGTCGCGGGTCACCTTAGCAACAATACTGGCTGCAGAAACGACAGCGTACAAAGAGTCAGCCTTGCTCCTCACAGTGACAGTTTGCCTAGGAAAAATACCCTGCAGCTTTTCCTGGTACTTCTCAGCAGGGCCGACCGTATCGACGAAAATTTCAGTTATATTAGCTCCTTTCTCCAAGGCTCGTTTCACCAAATTGATGGCAGCATCGTGCGATATCTCGTTCAAACTAGTTTTGACACGTCGTAACATGCAGTTGCTAATGTAATTTGGAGCGATCACCATAGCTTCATAGCCGATTTTGTCCGGTAACGCTCCCATTTGGTCGAATATTTTCTCGCGTTTCTCTTCAGTCAACGCTTTTGAATCGTCACAACCAAGTGATTTTAGTTCGTTTTCGTAAATTTTCGGCACAAAGGCAATTCCATAAACCATAGGACCAAGTACGGGCCCTCGGCCTGCCTCGTCAATGCCTAGAATGCATTGATTGTCAATACAAGACTGAGGAACATCGCCGCTGTTCAAATAATAACAAACGCTTCGGTCTCTTTTAGCGCAAACCTCATCCAAATCGGAAACGGAAGTTACTTTGACACCTTCATCAACTGTTTCACTGTCAACTTTAGATTCGTCTTCAACCATTGCATTCTTTTTCACTTTTTTGACCGCAGGCGATTCTTGCTGTGCCTGTTCAGCGGCCTCTGAGCTGTTATCGCTCAGCCGTTTTGTTGCCTCACTTACAACCATTTCCTGCAAAAAAAAAAAAAAAAAAAAAAAAAAAAAAAAAAACATTGTTAAACACGTTAAAACATTGTTAACACGAGCTCTGGATTCAATTGAAGGCACAACGAGGAATCTATATCATACTCACAAAATGGTTATTCATTTTGTGCAAATGCGTAACTATTTTTGGCAATTCTCCGACAGGCATTTTTTTAAAAAAAATAATCCTGAACCCATAACTTATGAGATTGTAAAAAAGCGCTTAATATTATTGAGAAGATTGCCAATTCGATTTATTCTTTTGTTTATCGCATTTTTCAAGTGATGGTGAGTAGGTCGTAGGTACCTGATGGACCTATGTAGCCCTGAAGATTCCCAAATGTGCGAAATATCTCGGCTAATAAAGAAAAGCATGGAAAAAGAGACGCCAAGTTCATCTCCCTCACCTCAGCAATTAATTTGATTTATAAAAACCAATCTCAGGGTCAGATACAGTAAGTGAAGGTGGCTTTGATTCAGTGCCAAAAGCTGACAAATAAATTAAATGTGGATGATGAATTTAGTTGAAAATGGAGTCTCTGGTAGGCGTTTTGATAGCATAATTTGAACAATATTATGCTTACCATTACAGGGAGTTTCAGCTCTTTCTTGTTCAGCATGAGGGGAGCTGATAATACAGCGCTTAACTAGGGTAAGAGCGCCAGTGGTTGGCCACCAATATTTGAAACATTGTTTTCTGAAATCCAAGCGTCTCTGAGATCGTCTATAAAATTTTCCTGCATTATTGGGTATAATATCTTCTATTAGGTATAATATATCGGCTGTGGTGGAAGGGTTATCGTTACAATTAACTGTAAGCTAAGGAACGGGTAACATTTTTTAGTCAATGCAGCTGGTGAATCCGTCAAAAGCGGTAAGCAAACATCACTTTATTTGTAAGGGTTTTTATGGGTTTAATCCTATTTTAAATCACTGTTTTTCATGTTAGAGCATCTGGTAATATTTATTATGCATTAACTAGTTTTTTCGATGTTTTTGACTGATAATAATAATTAAGATGTGGCCAGTGATAGGTATAAAGATGATGTGCATGATTATTGGCCACTGTGGTTAAATACTA
The DNA here is from genome assembly GCA_037159825.1 of Tupiocoris notatus. Lineage (NCBI taxonomy): Eukaryota > Metazoa > Arthropoda > Insecta > Hemiptera > Miridae > Tupiocoris > Tupiocoris notatus. The sequence continues at coordinate 165,688 of JASJUZ010000174.1, forward strand.
GAACAGACCAGTACTGCGCACCTTCTGTTCTGAAGGCAAATAGCTGAAGTACAGACGTGATTTCTAATGTACCAAATAATGACCAATAAAATGCCACTTTTTTGGGTGTGATGGCTTTTTTTAAATGCATAGGTTCTGATTTGTTGAGGCACCTAATTGGATGTTATGAAGTCTAGGCGAAGGACGTTTTAATACTCATTTTATAAGGCTCTGAGAATAAGCAAGAAAACCGAAAAAATGTGCAAGCCAGAAAAGATCTGTAACAAGAAGACTGAAAAAAGCCTGAAGATGAAACGAAAAATTACATTAACAAGCATTGGAAAAAGCTATTGAAGTGATAGCAAATTGAGTCCTATTGCTGAAACGATAAGGCATTTTAATTTTTCTTACATACTTCTTCTTTTCCCAATTCCTATTTGGTTTATAATTCAATAATGAAAAAACTGGCCGATGTTAGAAACATTCGGTCATTGCTCCGATCTGTAACTGGTACAAATGACTTGTTTCAAATATCTTCAAGAACCGACCTTTTGAACCCAAAATGAAGGAGAATGGTATCAAATCTCATTCAAGAGATGTTAACCCTTCAAAAAACCATAAAAACATTTAAATTGAGTACAGTATGACAACACCACCTGAAGTGGCAAATTACTGGAGTACTCTTGACTCTTACCTTTTTGTATTGATGACTTTAACTAAAAATGAAAAAAACACGTAGTTAACAGAAAAATATAATAATTATTTTCATCACGATAAATGAACGAGCGAACAACAATCCGTTATCACTTATCAACTTCTTTAGGCGGCAAAGAAGATTTTTGCGTACTGTCCAAACTTTATGACAGACATAATTATGCTATTATTTTAAAAGGTTTCGAGCGTTTGACTATCGAGGCGTTGCAACTTGGCTTGCGTCATGAGTCAAATTTTACATTTAAATAAATAATTTTAATGATGATTACGATAGAGATAATTATCAAAATCACAAATTAATGCTGACTTCAAGATTGCAATATTCCATTATCATTTCGCTCGACTCAAGCTCTGTTGGCAGCACTGGACCTGTGTTCTGTGTTTAACCCCACTCGAACTGTTCCTGCATGCGCGCCGGTTTCTATGCTTTGAACATTGAACGTGAAGTTTTTTTGTGCTCTCTTCTATCGTTTTCGTTATAGCGTCATTCGAAAAGTGTTATTTTTATTGTGATCGAACCACTAACTTCGAAACTCGACTTCGACCAAGGTAATCGAAATTATATTAGAATTAGACGATGCGCTGACAATAATAATTATAATGGTAATAATATAAGATCGTATTATCATCACTGTTCCCACCTCAAATTGACTTGATAAGACATTAGACTACATGATAAAAACTGATTTCCGGGAACGAAAGCGGATTTATTTCAATCATTCCGCAGACTTCCGGACATAGGAATTTATTTCGTAAATTAGTCCTTATTTGTCAATTGAACCAAATTGACAATGACGAAAAAATTCAAGATCCCCAATATTATCGTTATTTAATAAGGCACTGTCTGTGTAAAGATAAATGGCCAGAGAAATCAATTTTTCTCGATAGATCTATGTCTTTAAATGTTCTTTGTGGCAAAAGAATGAAGTTTGATCTTCAACTTTGACTCGCACAAGGTATTTCCATGTTACAAGCATTTTTCATTGGTATGTTCTATTAGCTGCGATAATCAATATATTTGAATGCTGGAGGTTCAAAGTGTTTGTAGCAATGAGTAAATGAGGCTCGATCCTCCTTCAGGGCTGGTTATACGAGGGCGCCGCTAAAAGTTCCATTCCCTAGGGAAGAAAAAATAAAATTCTCACTTTTTTGAAGTTTTGATATTTTATTCGTATTCAGCAAGGTTATTTCTATTTTTCTACGAAATCATCTTTTTTTTTCTTTAATCCATTTTAGATACTGTGGCACCAATTTTTTTTACCCATCTTCATACTGCTGCACTTCCTTATGGTACGTCGTGTCTGGTGGATTGACCTTGGGTTTGTTTTATCCTTCAGTGCTGGGGAAAGTTGATTAAAAACTTCTTCAATGGTAAGCCGACGATCTTCATCAAGAATTTGTTCCACTGCGTCGACAACCTCACCTTTCAGAGTCTTCCTGATCGCAAAGCGTCCTCCAAACTTGTTCGTCCTTTCACAAAACTGTCCCCCAAACGCGCTCGCCATGTTTACAACACTGCTACGACCGTGGAAAAATCAGTGTTGCCGCAACACTGTTACCAACATTTCCTGCACGTTTCAGATTTTTCTTGCCCTTTGAAGTTGGTTTAAAAAATAGGGGTATGGAACTCTTGGCGACGCCCTCGTACATTTTTGGGTGTCATAGCTTTAAAAAGCGTGAGTTTTTCTATTTCTGGTTCTCCTGGCTAGTTTTTCAATAACAGCTGTAGGTCACCAAGTCCGTCATTTGTATGAGTTTCTTGAAGATGTAACTAGTTACACCTTTTACCAACTCGAACATGGAAAATACCGCGTGATCTCTGCGCACCACTGGTTTATAATAGCTTCTCGGAAATATGAACGCAGTTATTTTACTCCGTATCGTATATTATCGCGTGTCTATCTTTATTAACACTGAATCCTGCCTTTTCCATAGATTCTTTTGCTATCGCTTCCAAAATACTTGAAGGCGTCGAAGGCGGCGTTGGTAAAAGTTGGTCAACAGTAATGTCAGACGGTTCTGCTATCCGTTTTATCAAACAATCGCTATCTATTATTGATGGCGTTAAATCAAGCGAAGACTGAGAGCGAGTTTGCTCTACAAAGGAAGAACTCAGATTCAGGCGGGATAGACTGATGCCAAGGTCTGGTGGAGTAATTTTGGACGGAACGTCTATGGTCCTCTTGTCGTGCAATATTTCCATCATCTCCTTCACCCTTGGTTCGACAAGCTCGTCGAACAAATCGCTTTCCTCGGTCGCCCTTTGGTGAGCGCCGATATCCAAAAACGAATTGTATCTCTCTGCCAAAAGTGTAACGATTTTTTTGGCGGCGGCGTTCAGATCGTCGACAATGAAAGTTGTCGCAAAATAGCTGTCGTTCAACTCGTTGTATTCCTCCCATTCTTTGTAATATTGTTCATAGATTCGCATGATCTGCTGTTTGGCGGATGTTGACATTCTCAGCGAGTCTATGAATGATAATTTGGCAGTTTCGACCAAGTTTTCCTCCTCCTCTACACGGTCGGCAGAATCTTCGGACCACCAATTCAGCGGCTGTAGGACAATTTCAAAGTTGGATCGCGAATCAGACTTCCTCGTCTCGTCTCTAAATAGAGTGTTTGAAGAGGGACAAGAGAAAACACTCGAATGGCTGCTGGTTTTCGAGACAATCGTCGATACGCTTTCTTCAAAAACTAACGATTTGCTTTTCGATCGATGCAACCCAGCGTCGGTCGACGATTTTTTACTATTGATATCAGACTCGTCATCGGTAATTAAGTTCTCGGCTTCTTGCAAATCGACTTGTTGGTTGTGGACGATGTACCTGCTCGTCACGTATCTTTGCAGCTCGTTCGTGTAGACATCCAACGCAGCTGTTTTGACTCTGATGAGAGTCGTATTCAGGCCTTGCCATGTGAGCGACAATGCTGGCCCGATAGGAAGAGGCAGCAGACACATACGAACTTCGTCGACCAGCTCGTTCCTACTAAGACCGAAATTATCGCCGAAATCGCTATGCACGAAGACGAACTCGCCTCTGTTTCTCATCGTATTGAACTTGTCCTGATCGATGTGCTCCAGTTTCAAAGCTTTCAATTCGTCGCACATTAGATCGTCTGCCGGATTGTAATGGAGCATTGTCGTATGCAATGTGGGCAGTTTGATGTGGTCTGAATATTCTTCAGCGAGCAGTTTAGCTACTCTGTTTTTCATGGAGCCCATCGGTCCAACTAGAATCACTATTGGAATATCGTAATCCAGATTCCGCGGTGTCTCTCTATTGTTGCACGGAGGCGGCGCGTTGCTGTAGAGCAAATCGTAGCAATAGTTTTTCATTCCGTTTATAACCAGATCCGTGCTCCACATGCTGTACGCCGAGAGCCTCTCGATTTTCGTCAATTTCCTGCCGTTGACGTAACTTAATAACGGCAATGAGTGAATAATCATGCGAACGATGTCCGGAAGCTCGTCAATCATTTCGTTTCCGTCGATTCTCAAATATTTGAGCGATCTGTATCTTGCGAGGTCGTCGAAACTCATCACGCAATCGAACTTGTTGTACCCTATGTTCAAATGACGCACGTAAAACACGTTGAAGCACGATAAATCGTCGAGCGTCCTTATTTGGTTGTGAGATACGTCCAAACGGCGCAATGTGAGAACGTTCTTCAGTCCGCCATTTCCCTCTTGACTATCTTCACAACGTGTGATTCGATTCCAACTCAAATCCAACGCTTTCAACGGAACGTCGTCGATATTCTCTATTATTTCAATGCTGTTGTGGCTCAAATTCAAGTATTGCAAATAGCGCAGGCTTTTGACGCCTTCGATTTTCTTTATCAAGTTGTTCGACAGGTTCAGATACTTGAGCGACCACATAGAAGACAGTTGAGGCATTGTTTCGAACTTGTTGTTCGAAAAGTTCAAATTCGTGATAAACCAGGGGCACGGATTTGGATTATATTCGGCGATTTCATTGTACGAAGCGTCGAGATAAATGAGATACACTAACCGGCTGATCGGGCTCAGGTCTTGAATCGCATTTCTCGAAATATCCAAATACTTCAAATACTTGTACCTGTCCAAAAGTTGCACATTCGTTAGCTCTCTATTCGAGAGCTGGAGTTTCGACAATGCGAAACCGTCTTTCATCGGTATGGCGTCGAAGAAATTGATACCAGTCGATACGACCATTCCTGAAAGCTCGCCTGTTTGCTCCTTTTCGGTTAACGCGAGGTCGTCGGATTTTAGCACTTGCTCGTATGGCCGTCTTGAGTCGTCCCAAGGCGTTGAGGACATTGCGTAGTCGAACCAGCCGATATCTTTTTCGCAAGGGTAACTGCACTCAGGATCCAAACGGACATCATATTTGCGCTCGCTCAGTTCCAAACTATCGGAATCGGACGAGCCATCGTCCGATTGCGGTCGGGCGGCGTCGAAAATTTTCGGGATCCCCACATTCCTCAAAAACGCCATCCTCGTCCGGTTGTCCTCCTCCGCGTTGCCGGTCAATTGAAAATCGTCATCCAATTCCCACAAATAGGAAGCAGCGCGTTTCTGGTTGTCCATGACTGATGCTGAAAATCCTTGCTAGCGAAATAGTATGATTACCTTTCGTTTACTGTGGTTCAGATTAATCTCATATGTGTTTGGCGATTCTTGTCCAGCTATAAATTACCAAGATGCGATGATCAAGAGGGTAACAATGTAGCTATGTGCTATGTAAGCTTCTCGTGGTGGTCTTCAATAAAAATCAATAAAATTGAGATAAAGAAACCTAATATTTTTTTTTTTTTAAATAAATGAACCGAAAAATTTGAAAACCAGTGGTGTGCATAGATCACACAGTACTTCCATGTTTGAGTCGGTAACAGTTATAACCATGGTATAGTATGGTATGCGTCTTTCACTCGCCATTACAATGTTAAATACCCCCTCTAGCGTCAAATATATTGATTTTTGTAGCCTGTAAAAAGCTCAACAGCGATAAACGGCGTAAGGCGGAAGTACGGTGTGTGATCAAAACAAGGATTTTGAACATGGTTGAAGTTGGTCATATTTAAAGCAAAGAGGCGCGAAAGTTACAAAAGCGCTAGAATAAAATAACTGAAAATGCGTTTTACGAGGAAGTAATGCAGCTGCATGTGACCCCGATAATAAAAATCAAGCAATATTCAACTGTCGTAAAGAAAAATTTAAAGTCTAAAGTATATTCACTCTTGCAGCCTACGAAAATCTCTAAAGCAAAAAAACGGCATAAGGCGGAAGTACTGTGTGTTATCCCAACTATACAAAACAAGTTTTGTGAACTTGGTCAAAGTTGGTCGTATATAGAGCAAAGAGACCCAAAAGTACTATAAGGCTTGAATAAAATAACTGAAAATGCGTTTTACGAGGAAGTACTGCATGTGACCCGGAAATTAAAACTCAAGCAATATGCAGCTTTCATATACAAAAATTTAAAGTCTCCCAGCCTTCATATATATTCACTCTTCCGGTCTATAAACATCTCTTAAGCAAAAGAACGGCATGCGGCGGAAGTACTGTGTGTTATCCAAACTATACAAAACAAGTTCTGTGAACGTGGTCAGAGCTGGTCAAATATAGAGCAAACAGCCCCAAAAAGTCCAATAACAGAAAATGCGTTTTACCAGGAAGTACTGCATGTGACGCTGATAATAAAAATCAAGCAATATATTCAGCTGTCATGTAGAAAAATTTAAAGTCTAAAGTATATTCACTCTTGCGGTTTATACTTACTCTCAAAAGTTAATAAACGGCATGAAGCGGAAGTACTGTGTGTTACCCAAACCATGCAAAACAAGTTTTGTGAACGAGGTCAAAGTTGGTCATATTTAAAGCAAAGAGACCCAAAAAGTACAATAACGCTTAATAAAATAACTGAAAATCGTTTTACGAGGAAATACTGCATGTGACCCTGATAATAAAAATCAAGCGATATTCGGCTATCATATAAAAAACTTGAGGTCTAAGGTATTCGCTCTTTCGGTTTATATTAGTCCCAAAAGCCGAAAAATGTCATGAAGAGGAAGTACTGTGTGTTACCCAAACTATACAAAACAAGTTTTGTGAACGAGTTCAAAGTTGGTAATATTTATAGCGAAGAGACCCTAAAAGTACAATAACGCTTAATAAAATAACTGAAAATTCGTTTTACGAGGAGGTACTGCAGGTGACCCCGATAATAAAAATCCAGCAATATTCAGCTGTCATATAGAAAATTTAAAGTATAATGTATGTTCACTTTTGCGGTCTATTAAAATCTCAAAAGTTAAAAAATGGCATATTGCGGAAGTACTGTGTGTTATCCAAACTATGCAAAACAAGTTTTGTGAACGAGGTCAAAGTTGGTCACATTTAAAGCAAAGAGACCCAATAAATACAAATAAAGTAACTGAAAATGGGTTTTACGAGGAGGTACTGCATGTGACCCCAATAACAAAAATCAAGCGGTATTCAACTGTCATATAGAAAAATTTTAAGTCCTCCAGCGTTCAAATATATTCATTTTTGTGGTCTATAAAAATCAAAATGTAGCAAATGTGCAAATAACGCGGAAGTACTGCATGTGACCCATTTGATAAAAATCAGGCATCATTCAATCGCCGACCCCATCATTTTAAGACCTTGAACGTTCAAATACATTGAGTTTTGCGGCCTGTAAAAATCAAAATACAAAACATGCACTAGTGAAATCGTGAAAAACGCTCATAACGTGGAGGCATTGTATGTGACCCACTATACAAAAAATCTAGCGTTTTCTGCTTGCCATAACCGACATTTCAAGCCCTCAAACGTAGAAAAATATTGACTCTCATAGCCTGTAAAAATCGAAACAGAAAAAACTTTGAACGCTTATATCTCGGAAGTACTGTGTGTAATTCAAAATCCGGAAAAACCTAATTTTGCACAATCACTGGGAAAACATTCCCTCAAAATTTCATAGGGTTTCATCCATTTTTCAGGGAGATATGGCGATTTATGTCAGTTTGTGACCACAGACAGACGGACACACAGACACACAGACACACAGACACACAGACACACAGACACACAGACACACAGACACACAGACACACAGACACACAGACACTTGTTCAGAAAGTGTTTCTGAGTATACTACTATGAAAATTTCTTCCATCAGGACCTCGGTTCCGAATTCGACTTTTCGGACGATCTCAATACTTCCATTTACTACGTAAACATGGAAGTAAAAATGAAAGTAACGAATAAACCAAACAATAAAAAATATTTTGAAAATTAAATAAACTTGAAAAATAATTAACAAATCAAAAGCAAAAAAATCATTTAAATATTATGGCAAAAAAATAATGGTTTGATAAAAAAAATAACTACACAAGTAAAAATAAAAATATTGCATAACAAAAAAAAAGAAAAATTAAAATCAATTCAAAACAATAAATAAACTTTTAAAAAAAAAATTAAAAGAATACTTGAACAAATGATAAAAAAATCGAACTATAAAAAATAATCCTTCTTTGATGAGATTAAAGGGGAGAAAACCATGGCGACTTGTTCTCCTGGATGGTGTTTTTTATTATCAGCTTGACAAGCACTTTCGCCCCTTCGGGCATTATCAGGGCTTCGTAGTACCATTACAAGGTATCCACGGCCTTACAAGGTGTGGAAGTAGATACCTTGTAATGGTACTACGAAGCCCTGATGATGCCTGAAGGGGCGAAAGTGCTTGGCAAGCTGATAATAAAAAACCGTAGAACAAGTCGCCATGGTTATCTCCCCCTCAATCTCAACAAAGAAGAATGATCGATGCGACAAAACTACAACAAATAAAAAATAATAAAGAAACCTAAAAATGGAAAAAAATGAAAAATAACAGATAAACTAAGAATAAAAAAATATAAATGAAAAATAAAATAAACAAGAAATAATTGAAAAACTAGAAAAGATAAATAAACTAAAAATAAATAAAATAACACACTTCTTATATTCTTCTCGTATTATTCGGCGAAATTGGGCGAATGAATAGCGTTGTGGGAATATTGATAAAATTTATTATGTCTTCCTCCTATTTACAACACGATACATAACCACGAACATGTAGTCACGTGAAGTACACGCACGTTTGAATACACTTTCCCTTGGTTTTTTTCTATTTAAAAAAAAAAAAAATTGTCAACATATACAAGCAACCGGTTATACATTAGTAGTTATTCACGTGGCATCGATATTTATATTTTTTACTCAGCTCTAATTTTAATAGAAACTACTTAACCATTACCTACCTCATAATCTTAAGAGAAATCGAGAGTATTATTATGTAGGAATAACATTTAGAGAGAACGTTTCGCGATGCAGTTTGGGTTCTTATCGGAAGGAAAAAATAGACGACTGTCTAAGACATTTGAAATTCAATACTGTTTAGGGTCTGTTTAACAATATGCAAAGTTTTCGGATTTTCCAATCGAACCGAGTAATCATTTTCTTGTCGAGCGTTTCATAATTATCGTACGAGCAATAGTGCGAAGAATATTTCGTCAAAAACAAACTTTCGCCTCGAGGATAAATTAAAATATAATTTCCTCCAGCCGTGTAAAATGAGGGGAATTAAATCGGCTTCAGTTAATTTCAGAAACGAAAAAATCGTGAAATGATTATAAATAGTAGTAAAAAAAAAAATTATGGCCATTCATAGACTGATGGAAGTTTGCGCGTGATTTATGCTGAGAGGCCTGCAAATTCGCCAAATCTACATGCAATTATTATTATTATTTATTTATTTATTTTTTTTAATTGCGTAAGTCAAAATGTGAAAATATTTTCCATAAGTTCAAGATGGTTAGTGAAAGCATTTGGTGATGGAAATTTCGAATTTGAACCGCAGATAATGGAAAAAATTATTAAATTTAGATTGGATTTTTTTTCGATCGAGGAATTTTTAACGGTTTAACTTTTTTATTTTTTCCATCAATTTTCACGCGCTCAATTAAAATTGACAGCCATTTTGTTCATGCTATGCTCTCGTGTATCATAATCAGGCGCTAACTTCACCCGGACAGAACGAAATTTCATCCAGAAACGCAAGATCAAACGCACCCGCCTTTTAACAGATCGAGTTTTATAAATACAATTATTACCAAAACGTCTCTGTACACTATGTGACATTTTACAACAGTCCAAAAGCGCAACATCACACGGAGGTCAACGAATGATCTCGAACACATAAAATACAACAGACACCATAATATAAAGTTCACAATTTTTTTCCTTTCTATAATATTATAAAAAATACATTTCATTGAGATTCGAATAGCGAGTTGATGAAGAAATGAGTCAGTTTTTTTTTACGACTAGAAAACTGCATAAGTTCCTTTTTCGCACAATGTTGGCAAATATCGTTGCCATTGTTCGCGCGAAATAACACTTCACAAACGATATTGCCACAAGTGCGGGAATCGAAAAATTCGCCACAGAATGGATGTGATTTTTATTTACAAAACGTTTTCTTCGAATAATCCGATTGCACTTAGTACTGTGAATCACTTTCGTAAGCCACAACGTGTGAGCGTCTGCACTCCAAAATTCTGCTCCGTTTATCGCATTATTTGCTGCCGCCGATCGAATATCAGTCAATAAAACACGTCGAACGTACGAAATTCGTCGAACGTACGAAATACGTCGAACGTACGAAATACGTCGAACGTACGAAATACGTCGAACGTACGAAATACGTCGAACGTACGAAATACGTCGAACGTAGGAAATACGTCCTACGTAGGAAATACGTCCAACGTAGGAAATACGTCCAACGTAGGAAATACGTCGAACGTACGAAATACGTCGAACGTACGAAATACGTTTAGAAAAGGCAAAGTCCGGGAAATTTATACGGCTCTCCAGGAACGGTTGAAGAATGTGTAAAGCGTGAACGCACACGTAATTTGCCAACCGTTGGCATCAGGTGGACGGTGGGTGAATTGTTGGACGGTAACCGTAGAAAACTGATTGTTGGTAAACTGTTATCCACCCAACTGCATACCAATTGTTCGAAAATAACCGTTGGGAAATAGTTCCCCAACCAACTGTCCACCAAGTAAGCAAAAACTGAAGTAGGCCAATTAACAAAAAACCGTCGTAGACAATATTTTTTTACCAATGAATCGGTTTTTGTATTCAGCCCATGAGGATTTCAGTTCAAACCAGTTTCACCGGTCGGTATCGCCGTAAATTGTTCACAGGCCCATAATCATCCCGAGTGACGAATAGTAAACCCGTTTTAGCGGAATTTGCCCTTTCTAAATCGTCTCCTTGGACGAATTGCGAGCGTTTCAAAGACTGACTTCTTTAAGAGGCGGCACAAACTACAAATTCGAGTGGTCAAAGGTTGGCGACGACGAGATCGGCGACTCAGGTGGAGAAATCTTGATCGAAAGTGGAATCTCGTTAGTCGCGTTGGAACTGTCAGGTTCGGACGTCGACGGTAAACTAACCGACGTCGACGGATATCCGTGGCCTTGAAACTCCGCCATCAACGAGCAGTTGACGGTTTCGGCCGACGTCGGCGACGCCGTCGACGGTTGCTGCTGGGCAGTCAAAGATGAAGATGGGAACCTTGGTTTGAGATGATTGTGCGATTGGAGCATCAGCGACGAGTAGTCGATGTTGGACGCAGGCGCCCACACAGCGTGGCTCTACTTGGACGACTATGTTTGGTATTGGAGCATTGGTGCGGCCAGATTCGGGTGGTGCGAGCTGTTCATCCTCAACGCAGAAAGGCTCTTGTTGTACCATTCGTCGTCAGCTGTCATACCTGGACAAATTGAATTATTTAAATTGAATAATATGATGGTAATGATGAGTGGGAGAAAGAGCGAGAGAGAGGTTGATTGATTGACGTGCTATTATTTACAAATCAGTGCAAAACTAGGGCCATTCGGTTTTCTCTTACTTCTCACGCAAAAACAAATTATTCACACGCAAAAACATAAATCGAGGAATTTGTAAAAAAAAAAAAACTATTACACGTTTACCGATTTTAAACGCAGCAAACGATTGTACAGTGGTCGTTTCAAATATAATTTCAGAAGACTATCAATTTCAGATACCTAGTCATTATTCAGAACATGTGCGAACATTTCAACCGAAAAACAGATTGGTAACAATCGGGGAAAATTCAATAGCAACAACTATTGTAATTTTAATCGATTTTATTTTTCTTAATTTCCTAATTAAAAACTAAATTTTTTGCCAAACGGTAAAGCTGAAGAGAGTGTTTGACGACCACTCCAATGAGTATATAACGATTTTCATAGCTCCAAGAACTCTCAAGTTATACCCTCGTGTCAATTTTCTGAAAATCTCTTCAATTCGACACAACTTTGAGGGGGGTTAGAAATTTTTTCTTGGGTGATTACAATGGTTTATTATTAAATAATAAACCAAAATTCAAAAAAGAATGTTTGTTATGATGCCTTGTTCGTCAGGAGCAACCTCCAATTTTCAAAAAAAAAAAATTTATTCCATTCGGTTGCCGAGAAAAAGTGAAAATACTTTTATCACTTCCCTCTCACTCGCACTCTTCTCAGCCACATTACGCTCACAAGTTTATACGCGGCTTTAGGTCAACCCATTTTGATCCAATTGAAATTGATGCCAGCAACTAAGTCGAGGAGATTATAATTTGCTATTCCTTTCAAATCGTCCTAGCCTAATACTGATTTGTCAACCTCGATTCGAACTCTTCCGATTCCTTGAAAAAATACCACTCATCTCTCTGCTATGATATAGACTGACGCACGCGCTGATATAGACGACGTATAAATCAGTGTGAATAACTGATACGTTGAAACGGAATCGAGCTCAGGAATCGTCGTTATGAATGACGGTGTTAGTAGACACCGAGAAGTGCAGTTTTAACCGGGTCGTTACCGCATCACCGCCTCGAATTCTCCTCGATGAGGAGAGAAGGGCTGTATTTTTCTCTCGGTAAAATTCCATTACATTCGGGTGGAAAGTAATTGGAGTATTTCTGTCCAAGGTTTTGCTTCGGAGCTTCTTTCGAAGGAAGGAACCGGAGGCGGCAGGTTGGAAGAACAGGGACGAAAGACTGCGATGGGTGGCTTAGGGAGGAAGGGGTAAAAGAGGAAATTACCTGTGAGACTTTGGAAGCAGGAGCAGCGAAGGAGTCGGATGAGGTAGCTAAGGAACGAGATGAGAGAGACTTGTGTTGGGAAGGGCCTGAAACTCCAGCGTTGGATGGGTAGGTCGTTGACGAAGTGAGGTTGCTTTCCCATCGCGTTCCCCAAGGAGCTTTCCAGCAGGAGACAGAGAAGCAGGTACCTCCTTCTCTCTCATTTCTGAGATGAGAAAAGACCATGGAGCTGGCAAGAGAAAGGCAGTTTGGAAGGAGGAAATGAGAGTGCGAGTGTGAGAAGGACCTTCGAGCTGAGGAGGTCGAAAAGAGGCAATCTCCTTGAGACCCAAGGGGTTGCGGTAACGCTGTTACCCAGCTTGCTTCGGCTTTTCCTTGCCACGTTTTCCCACTCTGTCTCTCTCGAGCATTCCTTACCGACATTCTCTATCCTCGGTTGGCTAACTAGGTTCACTTTCCCTTTACTTCATCCCGCATCCAACGTCGCTCGGCAGAGAGCATTCAGTAGCCATCATTAGCTGGCTCTCTTAATGGACAACATTTTGAAACCTTTGGCTGGCGGTTTCGTGGAACAATATCTCGGTTTCTCTTTGTAACACGGCTTCGCCGACTGAAAGCTGTTAATTTTACACGTCTGTCGGCGACTCGGAAATTTCAAAACGCTCTAAGGCTTTAATTTTCAAAGCGGTTGTAAACATTCGGACGAGGTTAAGGATCGGGGGATTTTTTAAAAGCATCAATATACAAAGCTGATGCCATTAATGTCAATGAATGATGAATTAAACTGCACAAAATCCAAACTGCAAGTAACTGTTAACGGCTAAGGACTTCTTGACTGATTTTGAATGTAATTATGATTTCAGACTCACCCATAGAATCCTGCCTCATTCCCGAGACTGACGACATGTTTGACGCGGTGTGGCTCATGGAAAACGGCTGCGTCATCGATGGGTAGCTTGCGGTCGTCATCTGGGAAAAATGAGAGGTAATGATTTCTTAAGTAATTATCGGTTATTTAATAGTGCGGGAAATCGAAATTTTTTAAGAAAATTCGTACTCGAAGTTTCCGGCATTTGAGAACCAGATTGAAAACCTGTCCATGGACACCAGGTTAACAGAAGACGCTCTGAATAATACAAAGCCAGAATCTGAATATTTTGGATTATTTTCCAATAATAAACAGTTGAAATCGTTCAAGAAAAAAATCATTATAACCCCCCAAAACTTGACGTTTCACGACATGTAGAATCCGAGTATCCAATAAAAAAAAAATTCTGTCCGTAGGCCTTCAACACTTTTCTGACGAAACTATAAAAGCAAAATTCTTGAAATTGTCACCAAGACTCAATATTGGTCTGACAATGGCTCAATTTTTTAGCCAAATCGCTACCTCAATTTTAAGGGTATTTTTGAGGGTTTTTGAAGGGGAGAACATTGTTATTTTCCAACGTTTTTTTAGAAAAAGGTGTAATTGGTATCAATTGCTATAGATTTGTGGACTCTGAATCGAATGAGACCATTGCAAGGCTGATAGCTTCATTGGTCCTCAAGTTATCGTTGCTTTTGTGTCGAATTTGGAGATTTTCACCGATTTGGCATGTTCTTCAAACTTGAGAGTTCTTGGAGCTATAAAAATCGTTCTATACTCGTTGGAATTGTCGTGAAACACTCCTCAGCTGTATCGTTTGGAAATAAATTTACCTTTCAATTAGGAAATTAAGAAAAATAAAAATGATTAAAATTTCAATAGTCGCCCAAGGAAAAAAAATTGTCTAACACAATTGTCTCTGTACAATCATTTGCAGCGTTTTTAATAGTAATCTCGCTCACCTGAGGATATCTATTCATCGGGTTTGGATGATGGTAAGGCTGGTATCCTCTTGTGGCGCCAGGATAAATGTTCCTCATCATAGCTCCGTTGCACGCTGGTAGAACGGACGGGGCGAGGGCTTTCTGCAATTGTTTTTCCTGCTTTCGATATTTCGCTCTCCTATTTTGAAACCATACCTGCAACGATAGAGAAGCAATAAATAATTCGGCGAGTTACTTTCACATGAATGTCGGTAATTATTACGAAGTAATTTCGTGGGTGTGAAAAATCAAGCGAAATCCGTGAATAAAATATCGTTCAAGTTATTTTTAGTATCGCTATAAAAATAGTCTCAGCATTTTCGGTAATGTCGACTAGGATACTCGACCTTCGCGATTGTTCGGTGTTGCAGGCGTGGTTTATCTCGCTGCCGTCAAAATTGTTTTCCAACAATTTCCACAAACATCGATTAATTTCTTACCTGTACCTTTTCCTATTCAATTTCCACGTTCGGTAATACCGCAGCGAATTTTCCGACAACGGTATTTCAATGCTTCGACTGTTTTCAAACGATGTTTGTCAACATGAATTTCGTCCAAAACTCCGCAAGTTTTCAACGGACTCGGACATCAAACAAACTGCCAGTGGAACGATAGAGCAAATGCATTTAGTGACAATTTTCAGTCTTCGCCGACCGAAAACCGCACTTCAAAAGGCGAACCACCGGATAATCCTCCCTCGGCCGTTCCCCTCGAATAAACTGAGTCCCCGTGTGTAGAAAGGATGCAAACGGTTTTGCTGCAGGCTCCGAGCCTTTTAACGTTTAATTGGTGAAAACCTCGCCAACGCACGTTTACCATCGATGAAATTGATGTCGAGTTTAATGACAAACATTCCACATTTGTATAGTGCGGTGATTCTCGTCGGTTTCTACGTGAGACGTTTTAACAAGGGAAGCGCTCCGAATTGGAAAAATAAAAAGACTGAAGAAATATTGAAATATTATTTATATAAAATATGTAACGCCATAAACTACTTCTGTTATATTTTTAGATAAATTTCATTAACATTATTTACTTGGGTTATTTTTACACCGTCTAATTTTTTATCTGGATGTTACATTAGGTTTAGTCTGGGTAGGATTTTTTCAAGCTCAAGTTCCTTCATCTTAATTTCCTCCTCACAATTTATAAAGCAAGGCTTCACCGGGGATAATATCTTTTCCACCTCATCGGCAATCAACATTTTTAATGAATCATGAACCCGGAAAGAAAAAAAATCAACCAATTGATTCCTCCTCAAAAAAACTTATCCTCAAAGTTTTACCGTTCAACGTTCGGGGTTTTCATACTCGCTCTCCGCAAATTAAATATACTAGAATAAGGTCCGAAATTCGCAATCCTCAAAATGTCTTGAAAATAAGAATAGACCATTTATTCAATTTATTTATTCATTTATTATTTATTCGCGTATCCATTAGATTCGACATGGGGTTGAGGTAGAGACATTAATTGCGACGTTATCTCATACTTCGTTTCTATATTTCTTCTAGCGCTTTCGCCGCTCTGGGCCTTTTCAGGAAACATCTGTCAATTTCTGTGTTGTAAATAAGACCTAAATACTTAACTGTTAACTTTTTCAACGTTTTAGATTCCTGACAATCCCAACCTTGTGGAACTATTACAGGACCTATAATTTAAAAAAAAAAAAAAAAAAAAACTTTTATATAGAAGGTATTCACCATATACTATACACATTATTTATTGATTCCTATCGGCGAATGTGATCATAGTGTGCTGTCTCAGTAAAAAATATCGATAATAGCTATTAATTAACAGATGTTTCCCGAAGAGGCCCAGAGCGGCGAAAGCGCTAGAAGAAATATAGAAACGAAATATGAGATAACGTCGCAATTAATGTCTCAACATCAACCCCATGTCGAATTTAATTCAAACCTTCCTCTCTTTATCTTGTTCCCCCAATTTTTCTCTTCCCACTTACTTATTTTATTGAACGATTTTTTTTTTTTACTTTCCACACGCATTGTCCTGATACGCTAGGGCGGAGAATTTTGGTCCAATTACGTTTTCAAACAGCAATATCCCTGGCGTAATTTACTCCACTCGAAAATGCCAATAGCAAAGCTATAATTGACCGTTTGATCTCCAAGACAGCCGAATGTTTTTCTCGTTATTTAGATTCGCCCGTGTTAGTGTTTCTGACGAGGAAGAAGTTAAATTGAACAGAAGCACGAGAAACTGAACGAGTTGAGTTGTTCGACTGTTCCGAAGAAGTTAAGTCGGGCGAAGGGGAGGAAAGTTCATCTAAGCGAAGAACCTGAGGAAGTGGAAGAGGAGTTGAGATTCATTAAACTTTCATCCCCCGCCAACTTTTAGTCATCGCCCTCTCTTTTTGATCCCATCTCCCGTTTCGATTTGGTCGCAGACTTTGGCTAAGAACAGGATCATCTGGTGTCAGATGGGTTTGAAAAAAATAAAAATAAAAAAAAAGTTAATTTTGTAGTTTTTAATTTTCATGACGCTATTAAAAATGAGACTTTATCAATCTTTCGTTTAATTATTATAATAAGTATTTGCTATCGAATTTATTATTTTATTTTTTTATTTTTTATTTATTTTATTTATTTATTTTTTTATAATGATGTTTTGCGATTCTAGGTAAATAGAATTGAATATCAAATGTAAAAATCCTACCCGTCCGCTGAAAAACCATAAAAGCTATATTTTTAAAATTTTCGCACAAAATTAATTTTGACCTGACAACGGCTCAACTCTTTAGTTAAGTCGATACCATAATATTATAGATGTTTCGTACTCGAATTTTCCTTTTTTTCCTGTTTGAAACGTAGGTCTCATCACGAGAAATTCCCATGGATTTTTCGATGGAGAATCAAACGAGACCATAACGGAGTTGATAACTTTAAATGTTCTCGAGTTTGCAGCTTGTGTGTGGAGTTATTGAGATTTTTGAAAATGTCACATTCATGATCGTATAGCTCTAGAATTTTCGAAGCAATAAGCGTTCTTTACACGGTATAATGCTGGTCAAAACCTCGCTTAAGCTGTATCATTAGGCAGTTACTTTACTTCAAGTAATCAAAGAATGGAATAAAATAATTTCAGTCAAAATTTTCGTCAAGGAGTTTGATCTTATAGTTACAATGTTCTTAGTTGAAACGTTCTCAAGATTTAGGGTTAGTTACTAGAATTTCGATGGTCTTCCTAGGGCATGATTGAAGCGAATAAACAAAATAATAGCGAATAGTTATTGTGTACATTTTTGGTTTATTATTCAATAATAAACCATTGTAATCGCCATAGAAAAAAAATTTATAAACCCCCCTCAAAATTTGATGTTTTACGTTTCAAGGCATGTAGAATCCGAATATCCAATAAAAAAATTCTGTCTGTCCGCCGTACGCCGTTAGCAGTTTCCGGCCAAACTGTAAGAGCTAAAAATTTGAAATTTTCACCAAAAATCAATTTTGGTCCTACGACGGCCCAATTCTTGAACCAACTTGCTAGCTCAATTATTAGGGTATTTTGAGGGGGTTTTGAGGGGGAGAAAATTCATATTTTCCACGGTTTTTCAGAAAAATGTGTACGTGGTATCAAATTATATAGATTTTTGGACGCTGAATCGAATGAGACCATCGCGGGGTCGATAGATTTATTGGTTCTCGAGTTATCGCAGCTTTTGTGTCGAATTTGGGAGAATTTTTGAAATTTGACATGAGGATATAACTCGAGAGTTATAAAAATCGTTCTATACTCATTGGAATGAACGTCAAACTCTTCAACCGTGCCGTTAGTCGAAAAATTCAGTTTTTATTTCGAAGATTAAGAAAAATAAAATGCTACATATTAGCTACCTATTGGCTACTATATTAGCTACGTATTTTCCCTTATAGTTAACAATCTGTTTTTTGGTGAAAACGTTCACATTGTATGATGATTGAAGCAAGGGAATAAAAAACCGCTGTACAATCATTTGCAGCGTTTTTTTCTATTTATTTATTAATTTTTTATTGAATATTTTTTTTTTTTGCAACCTAATTCAAATTGAAGGGGGGCAGTGTGATGGAGAAGAGGCTGTGCAGGATAAGAAACCTGTACGGAGATAGCGACATGGAAGAGGCTGAGCTCCCTCTGGCTCCTGCGAGATGGGGTAAATTCACCAGTTTGCGCCCGAGGGGACGTAGGAACAGGTCGGAAGAGGTTTAGAATAAGAGCGCGAGGGGCGATATGTAGCGGCTTGAGTGTGACCGAGCGAGAGGATGATATAACGGAAAATAGATGAGCGAGAGAGACAGAAACGCGAGTGAGCCGGGGTGGCGGGGATGTAACGAAGTTAGGGGCACATTTGATGGGCTTCGCTCCCCTCTCGCCGCCGGTCGCCTATTTCCTCCGCAGGGCGTCCTTCATCAGATGCACGCGCTTGATAGAAAAGGGAGTTGAACGGAGATGCAAGGTGGAGAATAAGGGTGACGGGTGGGAGTGATGGAGACCGGTGGAAAAATGGGCGGGGCGACCGGGCTTATGAAGTGGGAAGCTCCGCCCACTAAATCGAAAGGGATGCCCAAGCTACAGGGCTGCCAAGTTGTGGGAAAATTTCATATTTATTTATTTACCGGTGGAATTTAAAGATGATTTTTGCCGTAAAATTTGGATTGAAGATTATTTCTATATTCAGTCGCTCGTATAAACCTATATTTAATAGGTATTGCCCTCAATTTTCCAAGATATACTATTTTGTAATCCAAGTTTTACTATTTTTATTGCGAGTAAATTATTTTAATTTAGTTTATCAGTTTATTTGCAACTCTTAAATAATTCATCTTTAAAACGATCTCTAAATGCAGAAGATAGTTTTTGCAACTCGTGAAGGGAAGTATTAAATAATAATACTCGTTTATGTTTCGAATTTTTCCAACAATTTGCAATTTCAAAAATTACCGCGGAATAATATTATGAGATTTATCTTATGTCGTCAATTATTTAACCGTAAGACACAGTATTGCAAAACCGCTAGTGAACATAGGAAGATGAAGACGAGATGAGTATTATGGAGATGCTAGCCGATTAGGTTTAAGTTTGTTATAAATCGACGGACGAACGTGACTGGGTGAAGATGCGGAAGGAAGCGATGTGACCCGGGGCGGTATCGTTTGTTGTCGAGAGATATTGGCTGTTAATTGGCGTAGTCAGTATGGTAATAGGAGAACTGGCTTGTAGCAGAAAGGGATAGCAAACTGGAGTGAAGGAATCGTGGGGTGTGTTCCATGATACGGCCAAAGCCGGGAGGAAATTTATCCTCCTTTTCCGAATGGCATCTACAACCAGGCTGCCATCTGCATTCAAACATCCCCGCCCTGGATATACAATTTCCCTCTTGACAACTGAAAAGCGCGATAGCGGCAAAGTCGTCGAAAATTAGTGTTTGTTAGTCGAAATGTAATATAGAGTGAAAATATGATGAAGGGAATCTAAGAGATGGCCGAAAATTTCATTCTAGCTGACTGGTTCGAGAGGTTACCAGTGATAATATTAATTTATACCCGTTGGACCCCGGAAAGAGATCGTATGAAAAATGCCCGACATAGCGAATAACACGAAAGAAAAGTGCCGCACCGTTCTTTTGTAATTCCAAAAATTCGTAAACAACAGATTGGTAACTACAAAGGAAAACTCCTTCGCAACTGTGCTAATTTTAATTATCATTTTTTATTTTTCTTAGGTTTCAAAAGTTGAATTTATTCGCCCGCGGCACAGCTGAAGAGTGTTTGACAAGCATTCCAACGAGTATAGAATGTTTTTATAGCCCCGAAAAATTCTCATGTTATATTTCCTCTCATGCCAAATTTCTAAAAATCTCGACGATTCAAGGCGAAAGCTGCGATAACTTTAGAACCGTAAAAAATATCGACCTCCCGATGCTCTCATTCGATTCTGCGTCCGAAAACCTATAAGAATCTATACCATACATACACATTTTTCTGACATTTTTTTCTTAATAAATGTAATAATATACTTCGAAATATACTCACCAACTAAAATGAAACAAAATTCGAAAATAATAAAAACAAATGAATTGCAGCAATTTAAATAATCATAGCCGACAAGAACTTACTTGTATCCTAGCTTCGTTGAGCTTCGTCGTTCGTGCTAGCTCTTCTCGACAATAAATGTCAGGGTAATGCGATTTAGCAAAGGCAGCTTCGAGTTCAGCTAATTGTTCCTGTGAAACATAAACTGCATTACCAAGCTGTTCATTCCAAATTCGGCAAAAAATCCTCAGCGAACGATTGATTTTAAATGTCAATCCGAATTTTATAACTATTTTTGCTTCATAGTCACTCACCAAGTTTTATAAACGGGTTGGTTTTTTCCTGTTTTAATAATCGTCAAAACGTTTTTCATGTGTTGCCCTCATTTTATTGAGGTGAATACCTGAAATAATGCATTTAGGATCTTCAGCTAAATAAATTTACCTGGGTAAAGGTTGTTCGATGTCTCCGTCGAGCTGGCGTTGGACATGAGGCTGTAGTTGGCGTGTGGCCCGCGTGTTGTGGCCCCGGCGATACGACTGGTTCGTTTTTCAGTTTCTTAAACGCACCTTCCCCTCCTAAAATAATCGGAACAATAAAATTAAAAACTAAAAAAATTCAATAAAAAAAAAACACTCAGGCAGCAGAATTTTCCGTAGCAACTCTCGAGTTATGTAATCATGCCAAATTTGTGAATTCTCCCAAGTTCAATACAGAAGGTGCTATAACTCGAGAACTAATAAATCGACCTCGCGATGGTCTCATTCGATTCAGCGTCCAAAAATCTATAGAAATTGATACCAAATACACCTTTTTCTGGAAAACGTTGAAAATACGAATTTTCTCTCCCTCAAACCCCCTCCACACATAAAATTGAAGTGGCTATTTGGTTGAAGAATTGAGCCGTTGTGAGGCCAAAATTGATGTTTGGGGAAAATTTCAAAAATTTAGATTTTATAGTTTTTTTGGAAAAGTATATGGCGGACAGACAGATTTTTTCGAATGGATATTCGTACCTAATCTACTTGAAATGTAAAACATCACATTTTGAGGGGATTACATTTTTTTGCGATTACAATGGTTTATTATTAATAACAAACCAAAAAAACTTAGGAACGGGAAGAAGGGAGGTCAAGTCCCCCTCCACCCTTAAAATTGAGGTAGCGATTTGGCTGAAAAATTGAGCCATTTTGCACCAAGATTGAATTTTGGTAAAAATTTCAAGAGTTTGCCTTTTAGAGTTTTGTCAGAAAATTGTTGATGGCGGACGGACAGAATTTTTTTTTATTGGATGTTAGGATTCTACATGCCATAAAACAGATTTTGAGGGCGGTTTGAAATTTTTTTTCTTGGGCGATTACCCTTAATTTATTGTGAATAATAACTAGAGTAAATTTAACGCTCTTAACGTTACTCTTTAGCATGTAATTAAAAGCATAAATTCAACGCTCTTTCCAACGGTATCTATAATTTTAAATTTGATTTGAAATTGATACATCAGAGTTTCATCAGCATTTGAGTACAATTGTTAACGCCTAATATTATATTTTAAAAACTACTTGGACGCTGGTGGAGATTCAATGGCTTAGCTGTGTGAAATTAAATTAATTTTAAACCACTTGGTGTTTCAAGTTCTCGAGTACGCGTTTCTATTTCACCTCATTGCCAATTAAATTGTGATAATACAAGTGAGCTAAACAAGAGTAGAAATAGGCCTTAGTGGCCAGTTGGGCCACCTGCTGAGTCGCCACTCCACCAGACACTCCACTGTCTCTATTCATCTTTCGATTCACATCCGAATCACAGCATGACATCTTCGGCATCTGCGATTCCTAGTCAAGCGATTACCGACGGAATGATCAGTCGATCGTTCAAACGGAAGGAGATCGTCCATTTGAACGTGCCAGCGGTCGCCTCGAGCCAGAGAGACCTTCTGTCAGTCGCAATGTACGACATGAATTGTCAGCGAACTAAGATGCATTTAAATAATTAACGGAGTAGAATTTTTTTTTCAAAAAAAAAAAAAAATTAAGAACCCGTATTTTGTCAATAGTTCAGTACCAATATGTATGGTTTACTATTGGTTTATTGTTCAATGATAACGGTTGTTTGGTTGTTCAATAACAAACCACTGTAATCGCCTAAGAAAATTTTTTCTCTAACCCCCTCAAAATGGGATGTTTTACGTTTCAAGGCGTTCAGAATCCGAATAATATGCAATAAAAACGCTGCAAATGATATATATGTATATTATATTGTATCTTATTTTGTATCTGTATAATGTTTTGTCGCTGCAATAATGGTGTAACAAGACTATCCATTTGTGATAGTAATTATTCCGAACATTTGTTTCCGTTTCCATTTGAATTTCCAGTTGAAAAAAAAAAAAAAACGCTGCAAATGATTGTACAGTGGTTTATTATTCCTTTGCTTCAAATATAATTTCAGAAGACTATCCATTTCAGATAGTCATTATTCAGAACATGTGTGAATTTTTCAACCGAAAAACAGATTGGTAACTATCGGGAAAAACTCCGTAGCAACTATTGTAATTTTAATCAATTTTATTTTTCTTAATTTCTTAATTAACAGCTAATTTTTTTGCCTTACCCCACAGCTGGAGAGAGTGTTTGACGACCATTCCAATGAGTATAGAACGATTTTTATAGCTCCAATAACTCTCGAGTTATACCCTCATGTCAAATTTCTGAAAATCTCCCAAATTCGACACAAAAGCTGCGATAACTCGAGAACCAATAGAGCTATCGACCCCACGATGGTCTCATTCGATTCAGCGTCCAAAAATCTATATAATTTGATACCACGTACACATTTTTATGAAAAAACCTTGGAAAATATGATTTTTCTCCTCCTCAAAACCCCCCAAAAATACCCTTAAAATTGAGCTAGCAAGTTGGTTCAAGAATTGGGCCGTCGTAGGACCGAGATTGATTTTTGGTGAAAATTTCAAGAATTTAGCTATTATGGTTTGGCCGGAAAAGTGTTGACGGCGTACGGCGTACGGCGGACAGACAGAATTTTTTTTATTGGATATTCGGATTCTACATGCCTTGAAACGTAAAACATCAAATTTTGAGGGGGGTTATAAAAATTTTTTTCTTGGGCGATTACAATGGTTTATTATTGAATAATAAACCAAAATACAAAACCTCGTAGATATTATTTTTAATCATTTTTACTTTTCTTGATCTCGCCTAACGTTACCGCTAAAGAGAGTATTTCACGACCATTCCGGTGAGTATAGTACGATTTTTATAGCTCCAAGAACTCTCGAGTTATACCCTCATGTCAAATTTCTGAAAATCTCCCAAATTCGACACAACAGCTGCGATAACCCTTAGAACCAATAAAGCTATCGACCCCGCGATGGTCTCATTCGATTCAGCGTCCAAAAACCCATATAATTTGATACCAAATACACATTTTTCTGAAAAACCCTGAAAAATATGAATTTTCTCCCCCTCAAAAATAACCCTTAAATTGAGCTAGCAAGTTGGTTCAAGAATTGGGCTGTCGTTGGACCAAGATTGATTTTTGGTGAAAGTTTCATGAATTTTCCGCCGGAAAAGTTTTGACGGCGTACGGCGGACAGATAGAATTTTTTTTTATTAGATATTCGGATTCTACATGCCTTGAAACGTAAAACATCAAATTTTGAGGGGGTTGGACATTTTTTTTCACAGGCGATTACAATGTTTTAAAACCAATATATTTCATTTTAACGAATATCGAATCGAATGAGCGAGGAGAGTCTTGTTTTACCTGTTGGTACCTAGCTAAGAAACACCGCTGACGTCTAATTAATGCGCCTTTCAATAGCTTCCTGGTTGAGCAAAGCAGTCAATGAAATGGCGCCGGTCGAACCGATGGGAAACTGTTCAGTATGCAGATGAGCCTGAGGACGTGATAAAGCCCTGCTCAGCGGTTATAATATGAATTCGGTCCCTCGTTACGTCATCAAGGGATTTATATGGCCGTCGGAGGCGGTGAGTCTGTTCAACCCTTCGTCTACCTCAGCTGAAGGTTGGAGACGTCTACTTAACCAATCCGCATCCTCCGTCCTTCTCGCACTCGCTCGCGTCGAGCGAAATGGAAATATAGATTGAGACACGTGATGCTCGATTCACCGACTTCCTCATTCATTATCCAATCACTTGTCGCCAGTTTCCATCTACATTGTGCCCCTTCCGTTGCTCGTTCCGGCTTGCGTTACCTTGATTCCGCTTTCACGACGAACCGCTGATTAAATGGCAGCGGCTAGACAAAGCAATCATCGCCATTTGCATGATACGCATTCCTGCTCACCCTTATCGCCCAGAATACGTAACGCCCCTTCGAAATGCGAAAATCAGAACTAATTTTGGCGTTTTTTATGGCGCCGCTCCGAACAATTTTTTTTTTTTTTTTTTTGGGAAAAATTGATTTACCTGCGTTTACTTTGGACTGTAATCGGGGCTCATAATATAGTAGTTGAGTTTTGAAGTTACTGACGAGCATAGGCGTCGCGTCGACAATTATTTTGGGGTACCACAACATGCCAGAGATCAAAAATCTGGAATAATCTGATTCGCTCTGTTTTTGATTCTATAAGCCTATCTTTCTCGTTATTGTTTTTCAATATAAAACAAAATTATTATTAACAATGTAAGCATTAATGATAGAAATTTTATAAAAGAAATAATGTGTACAGACAGTAATTGAAATATTACTAGGCCGATTATTTAGTTGTCAATTTGTTGGGGGGGGGCGAGGGGGCACGGGCCTCCTCCGCGACGCCTATGCTGACGAGGATCCAGTCCTCAACACTCGTATCAAGGCGCGAAATAGACAGGAAGGAGGCGGTAAATAGAGCGGCCTTCCCCGTGCTAGAAGGCGAGTGGACGTATGCTCCCCCCCCCCCCCAGACTCAAGAGGTCTATCCGGCCTTCCACTGCACGTGACCAAGTACGCTATTTGAATCCAGTCGCTCATCTCCATTCAATTCTAGTACTGATGATAATTTATTGTTAATAAAAAATTTTTTTAAAAAGCTTTTAAAAATTATGTGCCTTATAGAAAAAAAAAACTCCGAAAATGTAAATAATAACAACAATTTTCTAACCCCCTCAAAATTTGATGTTTCAAGGCATGTACAATCCGAATATCCAATAAAAAACATGCTCCAAACAAACACATTGCTAGCTCAATTATAAGGGTATTTTTTGGGGGGTTTTGAAGGGGAGAAAATTCTTATTTTTGGACGCACAATCGAATGAGACCATCGCGAGGTCGATAGCTTTATTGGTTCCCGAGTTATCGCAGCTTTAGTGTCGAATTTGGGAGATTTTTAGAACTTTGGCATGAGGGTTTAACTCCAGAGTTCTTGGAGCTATAAAAATCGATATATACTCACTGGAATGCTCGTCGAACACTCTTCAACTACACCGCAAGGCGAAAAATTCTGGTTTTAATTAGAAAATTAAGAAAAATAAAATTGATTAAAATTACGGAAGTTGCTACAAATTTTTCCCCAATCGTTATCAATCTGTTTTTCGGTGGGAACAATCCAAATTTTCGGAATAATTACAATCACAAATGAATAGTCTTCTGAAATCATTATTGAAGCGAAGGAATAATAAACCACGGTACAATCATTTGCAGCGTTTTGATTTAACAGTTACTTGTAGAGAATTGCATGTAAACTAGGCTGAACTAACTATAACTAATTAAACATAAATAAAAGGCGTTCTAACATTTTAATTCCATACTCTTCCTCACCGTAGCACACTCAAAAACTTCAGGATCGTATTTGTCCTCTTGCAGAACTCGTTAATATAGTCCGTTTGTTGTCAGTTCATTATATAATTTGCCAATTAACTGGCTTTTCGTATTATTCCAATGGTGTAACGTAGATGAATTATAAGTCACCCTCGCGGCAAAGGAAGCGTCTAAGGTAATGTAAAGACAAAGGTATTCTCTTTATCTCGGAAAGGGATCGTAAATTTTTAAGCTGTTCTTCTCAAACGCCTCGGCAGTTGAAGGTAAATACTTGACTAAGTAGCTTCAAGATATTACTCGCGTTCAAAAATTCAACGACTGAACCGAAGAAGCTTGGAGCAATATTAATTAAAAGACGCCTTTATTTTGAACGTTTCATCTCGTAATTGCCCAAGAAATCATGAAAGGTGGACTCAATGTTTTGTGAAAAGCGGCCGCGAATTATAAAAAATTAATAAACAAGCGAAAAGTGGATTATTTTTGATAATTTTTGAATAAATATCAAGTTTAATCTATCTATATAGATACAACTACACAACCAGGATGAAGAGAGGAGATCGATTGATTGAGGAGATCGTTGGAAGGATTTGGATTAAGAAAGGTATGCTTAGAATTTAAGGCCACCGGCTGAAAAAAAAATTACTCACAGGTTAGAAAGAGCTATTAAAATCCTCCAATTCGGTGTTTTTGAATATATTTTTATGTTATGTCCTCGCGGAGCTATTTAGCGCTCGAAGAAAACACAAAACACGACTTTTACATAAAAGTGGAATATATCTCGAAAACAAAAAATAATCCATGTCCTTTTTTTAATCGATTCCAAATTAATTTTCCTCAATTCACTTAACAGAACATTTTTTTTTCACAATTCGCGAACGTGGCGAAAAAAGTCTAACGCTGAAACTCCAATAGTGTAAAAATTAAAAAAAATTTTATTAGTTGTCATAATTTTATAATTTTTACTCTAAATTCGAATTCTACGTCTAATTTCCTATTAGAATGACTAATAAAATAATATTGAACTCCAACGAATTTTCAAAGTTGAAAAACGTAGAAACGGTTCACTACTAAAAATGGGAAAAACTAATAGTAGCCGTCAAAGTTCCGCCATTTTGACGTCAAATTCGAATTCAGCGTTAAATTTCCTATAAAAATAGCTTTCAAAATCGCTTAAAAACATACATTTAATTAGCGATGCCAGCGGAGCTCGAAATCTCGGCCGGTTGAAAACTCGATTTACGGAAAATAATTTCTGTGGCGCTGTTTAAGTTTTTTTGGCCAAATTTTTTGCTATGTACGAGTGTAAGGCATTGAAATGAAGACTCCTGCATCATAAAACAATTGATTCGAATGAATTTTGACCCCGAAAAGCACGGTAAAAGGTCAATTTTCGAGAGTTTAAAAACCTATTTTTTTGGAACATTTGCAGATTTTTCCGAGAATTGAAAAAAATCACAAAAATACATCTTGGTAAGATACAACTTTCCTAAAAATTTCAGATTTTTATCTGTATTGAGAGACGAGTAAAAAATCGTTAACTGATCGGTTAAGAAAAATCGCAGGGGTACCCCTTGGATTTTTCGCGAAAAATTTTTTGATTTCGATTTCGCTCAAAATCAGCATAATGATATTTAATGATGTGTATATCAATAATATATGCTCGATTTGGTTTCTTTTGCACTAGATAAATGAAAATGAGGTTTAAAGTTGAAAAATGTGATTTTTTCGTGTATATTACAGCAATATTGTGGAATACCTCAGAAACTGTTGAAAAATGGATAGGTACATTACATGGGGAAAATGTGGACAGTGAAATTACCTATCTTTTGGTATATTCAAACATCTGAATCGACTTCTTTTGGTTTATTATTCAATAATAAACCATTGTAATCGCCCGAAAAGAAAAATTCCCAAATAACCTCCTCAAAATTTGATGTTTTACGTCTCAAGGCATTAGGAATCCGAATATCCAAAACGCTGCAAATGATTGTACAGTGGTTTATTATTCCTTCGCTTCAATAATGATGTATAAAAACATCCATTTGTGATAGTGATTATTCCGAACATTTGACCAAAAATCTGTAGAAATTGATATCAAATACACCTTCTTCTAAAAAAATTTGGAAAATACAGATTTTCTCCCTTTTAAAACCCTCAAAAATACCCTTAAAATTGAGGTAGCGATTTGGCTAAAAAGAAATTGAGCTATTGTCAGACCAATATTGATTTTTGGTAAATATTTCAAGAATTTAGCTTTTATAGTTTCGTCAGAAAAGTGTTGACGGCGTACGGATGGAATTTTTCTAACGGATATTCAAATTCTACATGCCTTAAAACGTGAAACGTCAATTTTTTTTTTTTTTTTTTTTTTTTTGTGGTGGGGAAAAATTGATTGGGCTATTGCAATGGTTTATTATTGAATAATATACCAAAATTATTTAAAAAAATAAAAAGTTTTTGTCAAAACATAAAATCGACTTATTTTCGAATTTCAGAACAGACTATTTAAAGGGGATAGCCTGAAAAGGCGGCAATGAATGGCGCGGCGTCATAGTATAATCACAGGAGAGAGAGTTAAGGTGAAAAAAGGCGAAATCGAGTTAATGATGGAAATAGGATGAAGGTCAGGACTGCAAAATCGAATTTACATGTTTAGGTCCAAACTGGGTGGATCTGATTAGAGCTAAGTTTGTTTACCTGATTCGACCGCCGCCAAGCCGCTTCGCGAAAGGGGTCGTCAACCCACTGACAGCGGCTAATTATAAGGAGAATCCAGAATAGGAAGAGGAATGTCAATGCGCTTCGACTTGCAAGGCGTGAGCTTTTTGGTTATTATTCAATAATAAACCGTTGAAATCGCCGAAGACAATGATGATTCTCGAAAATGATTTTCTAACCACTCTCAAAATTTGATGTTTTACGTTTCAAGGAAGAATCGAGAATGTCCATTAAAAAGAAAATTCTATCCGTACGCCGTCATCAATTGCTGGCAATATTATGAAAGCTAATTTCTTGATATTTTCACCAAAAACACTCTTGGCCTGACAATCGCTAAATTTTTTATCCAAATTGCAAGCTCAATTTTAAGGGTATTTTTAGGAGGTTTTGATAGGGAGAACAATCGAATTTCCAACGTTTTTGAAAAAAAGTTGTACTTGGTATCAATTTCCATAGTGTTTTTTTTTCTTGATTACAGTGGTTTATTACTGAATGATAGACGAAAAATCGGTTGTTATGAGGAAACGTTAAAAAAATATTCCGACAAGTTATCATAAATGGTCAGTTTGTTTCCAAGCTTCTATTGGCTTATTTCTTCGGCCAGATAGCTACCTCAATTCCGATCTTTTAGGTGTTTTTGAGGGGAGAAAATTTATTTATTTTCCGATATTTTTGGAACATGGGTGCTTAAGGAAAATATTTCTATACCAGCTTCGTATATTGTAAAATAAAAACCATTGCAATCGTCCAAAAATGATTTTTCTAGGCCCAGAAAAATTTGATGTTTTACATTTTAAGGCGTGGAAAAAACGAAAAATATTCTGTCCGTCAATAGTTTCATAAGAAACTATCATAGCCAAATACTTGAAATTTTCAATAAAAATCCTTCTTGGGCTAAAGATGGTTCGATTCTTTTCTCAAATAGCTACCTCAATTTCAAGGGTATTTTTCTGGCAATTTGAGGGGAAAAAGTCATTTCCCATCTTTTTTAAATATAGGTGAGTTCGATACCAATTTATGTAAATTTTTGACGCTGAACCGAATGAGCCCGAGCGGGTTTGATTGCTCTGGTGGTTCTCAAATTAGAGCAGTTTTTATCTCTAAAGTTCGAGTTTTAGAGAAATTTAGCTGGATCATCCAACTCGATTATTTGTGGAGCTATAAAAATTGTTCTATGCTTGTTGGAATACTTGTAAAGCACTTTCCTGAGCTGCATCGTTTGGCAATTTATTTGACGGTAAATTAAGTCATTTAAAAAAAGAAATAATTAAAATTGCGATGTTTGCTGAGAAGCGTCTTTTTACTGTCTAATAAAAGTTGTAAGGATGAAACGATCACAAATGTTCAGTATATAGTTACTATAACAAATAGATCGGTGCAAATAAGTTTTGAGGATAATTCTATGATTTGACGGAGTTAACAAAGCTACAAATATATTTCTACGCTCGTTACTGACGCTCCTCCTACTATATCGATTGGAAATTAATTTGACTTTAATTTTAGAAATTTGGAAAATAGAGAAACGCTGCAAATATTGTACAGAGGGTTATTATTCCTTTGCGTAGATAATGACTTGAAAAGACTTTCCATTTGCGATGGTAATTATTCCGAAAATTCGTGAACCTTTCCAATTATAAATAACTAATAATTATAAATAAGCAACTATGGTAGTTTTAATCATTTTTAATTTCCATAATTTTCAAATTAAAAGCTAAATTATTCGCCTAGTGTAACAATTGAAGTTCATTCTAAGGAGTATAGAAAGATTTTGATAGCTCCAGGAACTCTCCATTTATACATTCATGCCAAATTTGTTAGTCTTCCAAATTATACACACAAACGTTTATAACTCAAGAAACAAAAACGCAATCGACACTGAGATGTTCTCATTCGATTCGGCTTTCAAAAATCTATAGAAATTGATACCAAATAGACCTTTGTCTGAAAAACGTTGGGAAATACGAATTTTCTCTCCTTCGAAACCCCCCAAGAATACCCTTAAAATTGAGATAACGATCTGGTTAAAGAATGAGCCATTGTTGAGGCCAAGATTGGTTTTTGGTCACTATTTCAAGAATTTAGGTTTTATAGTTTTGTCGGGAAAGTGTCGACGGCAAACGAGCAGATTTTTTGGTTTATTATTCAGTAATAAACCGTTGTTGTTGCCCAAGAAAAAAATTTCTGAACCCCTCAAAATTTGATTTTCGCCTTTCAAGGCGACTAGAATCCAAATATCTTATAAAAAGAAAAAATCTGTTCGTACCAAACAACAATTCTTGAAATTTTTACCAAAAAACCAATCTATGTAGGACAATGGTTCAATTGTTCAAGCAAATCACTACTTCAATTTTAAGGGTATTTTCAGAGGGTTTTGAAGGGCAGAAAATTCGTATTTTCCAATTTTTTTTCACGTAAAGGTGTATTACGTATTGATTTCTGTAGATTTTTGGTCACTGAATCGAATGAGATCATCGCGGGGTCAATGCATTAATGGTTTCCGAGTTATCGCAGCTTTCGTGTAGAATTTGAGAGATTTTCAGAAATTTGGCACTAAGAGATAACCCGAGAATTTTCGGAGATGTAAATATCGTTCTATACAATCGAAATAGTTTTTTATCACTCTCTTCAGCTGTACCGTTTGGTGAAGAAACTAGCTTTCAATTTGAAAATTAAGAAAAAATAAAAAATATCAAAATTACCATTGCTGTTACGAAGGTTCCTCCCATAATTACCAATTTGTATTTGGTAGACTCGTTCACAATGCTCGAAAAAGTTTCTGTCTTTTTATCATTAGAAGCAAAGGAATAATAATCTACTACAATCAATTGCAGCGTTTTTGTTGAATATCTGAATTCTACATTCGTTGAAACGTTAAAAAATCAAATTTTGAGGGAGTGTTTGAAAAAAAAATTCTCGGGCGATTACAATGGCTTATTGAATAATAAACCGAAAAATAATTTAAATGCTGCAAATGATTGTACAGTGGTTTATTATTCCTTCGCTTCAATTATGATTTAAGAAGATTTTCCATTAGTGATAGTAATTATTGCGAACTTCCGTGATCGTTCCCACCGAAAAACTGATTGGTAACAGGGGAAAACTCCGCAGCAACAATTGTAATTTTAACCATTGTTATTTCTCCTAATTTCCAAATAGAAATCTGAATTTTTTGCCTTAAGGTATAGTTGAAGAGTGTTCGACGAGCACTGCAATGAGTATAGATTGATTTTTATAGCTCCAAGAACTCTAGAGTTAAACCCTCATGCCGAATTTCTAAAAATCTCCCAAATTTGACACAAAAGCTGCGATAGCTCGAGAACCAATCAAGCTATCGACCGCGCGGTGGTCTCATTCGATTCTGCGTCCAAAAATCTATAGAAATTAATTCCAAATACACCCTTTTCTGGAAAACGTTGGAAACAAAAAATGCGCTCAAAATTGAGGTAGCAATTTGGCTAAAGAATTGAGCCATTGCCAGACCAAGATTGATTTTTGGTGAAAATTTCAAGACTTTAGCTATTCTAGTTTCGCAGAAAAGCGTTGACGGCGGACGGACAGAATTATTTTAATCGTATATGCGATTTTACATGCCTTGAAACGTAAAACGTCAACTTTTGAGGGGGGTTCGAAAAAATCTTTCTTGACCGATTACAATGGTTTATTAAAAACAAAAAGTAATGTAGATATTTCACTTTCCACCATTATTTTACAAGGAGCAAGCCGTAGAATTGTTGGATTGAAACGTTCACAACTTTTCTAGATTTTCATCTTTTCGTGACAATCGAAGCAAAACCTTTTATTCGTCTGGGCTCTATAATTATATTTCTTACCTGTATGATCGTGTAGCTGTCTGGGCGGAGGAGTCGAATGATCAACGCCGGCCAAAGAATACACGCCTCCCGTTGCGAAGTCTTCCAGTTTCGGCCGTTTTTCAATTATCCCGGAGCCGACTTGCGATCCCGGGCCCCCCGCTCCGGGATGATGGGCCGATTCGGCGTCGGCCAGGCCGAGCAAACCGCCCAAATTCGGCCTCAGCTCGTCCATGAGTTTGCCTTGCGATTGAGCAAAATTGAACTGCCGCGAAAATATCGCCGGAAATATATTGAACTGCTGTTGAGGCTCGGTCGACGGGAGGTCCCCGCTGCAGCTCGTTTTGAAGTCCATCGTCGAAGTAAATCCGAAAAATCACAAAACCGAAACGGGACACAGTTTATTCACCTGCACCGCGGTGATTCGGTGGCCGATCGAATTTCAATACGTCCAGCGACGAGACCGCATACCCAACGGGAAATAAACTGAATGAACTAAAAAAAAAAATTAAAAAAACGAAAGGGAAAAAATGTCAACGCGACCTTGACAAGGTTGACGAAACGCCGGAAGTGCACGAGAAAAGGAAGGGAGTGAAGGGGTCAGGTTTAAATTTAGTGAAAAACTCGTTTACGGGCAATGTCTGTTGTAAAGGGCAGTGTGAACGTCATGACTGCAAACGAAAAGTGACTAACTTAGTTATTGAGGTACGGGGGAGGTTTGAGAGAGTGCGCTCTAGCGACGGTGACTACCCCTACTCCGGTGCCACCCTGGCCACCCTTGTTCCTCGCCGCAACACCTATGGA
Organism: Tupiocoris notatus; assembly: GCA_037159825.1. Taxonomy (NCBI): domain Eukaryota; kingdom Metazoa; phylum Arthropoda; class Insecta; order Hemiptera; family Miridae; genus Tupiocoris; species Tupiocoris notatus. Next base: position 199,519 of record JASJUZ010000174.1, read on the forward strand.
GGGGGAAGGTAGCTCTTTCCAGGGGTTGGTTCTATCCCCACTTCTCTCAAGGAGACGAGCCCCTCCGTAAAGGGGTGGCAGAGCCGGCATTTTGTCTTGAACGGTATTGGGAGTTGTGAAGTTTTTTTACTCTTTCAAAACGTTATTAAACGTAATGTGCGATTGCGAAAAGGGAAAGAGCCGTGACAATTTAACGCAATAATTACGTTATTGGAGATCGGTTATTATAATCGCAAAAAATAGTTTAACCTATCCCAAAATTTGATGTTTTACGTTTCAAGTCATGTAGAATCCGAATAACCAATAGAAAAAAGCTGCAAATCATTGTACGCTGGTTTATTGTTCCTTTGCTTTAATATTGTTATATCGATTTTGGCGTTTGGGCCATCATCAGAAATAATCTTATCCTTGTTACTAATGATGGCCTAAATATCGAGATCGATTTAACAGTAAAACTCATATTAATCAGTGGAGTTTGTGTTAATCTCTTATTAACAACAAACATTTTAATTATTAATATTATATTAATTAATTATTAATTATTTAATATATTAATCTCTTATTAATCACACACTCTGCTACCATATTAATAAACGATTTGCCTTCTATTATTTTCCATACACCTGAAGGGCAGATTTTTGCTGAGAAGCAGTCATATGTTTGCCCGAATTTTTTTAATTTTCTGAGACCATAAAAAAACTTGCTTAAAATTTTGAAAAAAAATTATATTCTCCTCAAACCCAGTTCGAAAGAAAAGTGTCGACGGCGGACGGGCAGTCTTTTTAAAGGATATTCTGATTCTACATGCCTTGAAACGTAAAACATCAAATTTTGGGACTGGATTAGAAAACGTTTTTTTCCTGGGCGATTACATTGGTTTATTATTGAATAATTAACCGAAAACGCTGCAAATTATTGCACTGTGGTTTCTTATTCCTTTGCGTCAATCGTGATTTCGATAGGCCATCCACTCATTATACCTAACCCAAACTCTTGTGATCGTTTCCACTTTCAAACACATCGGTAACTAAAAGCTAAGTATTTGGCAACTGACGTCATTTTCAAAAATTTTTATTTCTCCCAACTAGTTAATTTAAATTTAAATTAATCGCCGTTTGGCGAGCTTTTCTACAAGTGGAGAACAATTATTATAGCTACCCAAATGATCGAGTTGACAAATATCTCAAAATCTCGGTAATTTCACTTAAAAACGGCGACCACTTGGAACCCATTAAATCTATTGACTACGTTATGGTCTCTTTCCATTCAACGTCAAAAAATGTTTAGAAATTTGTATAGACCTGTTTTTTATAAATGTCGGAAAAGAATTTTCCCCTTCAAAACCGCCCAAAATACCCTTGAAGTTTTGGTAGCGTTTCGGTTAAAGAAGAGACTAAGATTGATTTTCGGTGAAATGTCAAATAGAAATCTAGTTTCCGCCCCGAATTCTTCATTCCAACTGTCGCAATAGAAATTAACGCCTTCCATATTTCAGCAAAGCATCATGAGGGGCGAGGATTCAACTTGGAATAGCGAGGAAACCATTTCGAACATCTCGAGTCGTCTACAGCTTCGTTTATAGCATTGTGAAAAGCATTTCGCGTGTGTCGAAGTCTCCACCGAAACTTGACAGCAGCTCGATCTCAAATGATCCAGTCGCAGGTAGCGACGATTCGTATATTTGTCGAGGGAATGTACAGAGTTTGAAATTAAGGGATAGGTGGCAACGGAACTGCGCTCAGGCGTTGGAACGAAGGTTGGAAATGACGAAAGGTAGTAGGGAACGTAGGTTGGAACTCTGATTCCTAATTGGACAATTAACTGAGGGATGATACGCGACGCGGAAAATTAAGTTTTGGCTCCGCTTGTGGGAGCGAGAAGTCGACTGAGAGGAAAGATGGCGACCAAGGTTGGATAAGAGAGAGGGCCGATCGAGAAATCCAACGCTGCCTGTCGAATTTTCGCAACGGGAAACATGCCGGTCCAAAGATCACACGAATGAGAGAAAGTAGAAATATTTGGAAAATAAAACCGAGGGAATCCATATCGCATTTATTCATTCGCAAGTTGGCAACATCGCAATTTACCAATTTTTTTAAGCGAACTGAAGCGATTGTAATTAATTTTGGTTTATTATTCAATAATAAACCATTGTAATCGCTCTAGAAAAAAATAGTCTAACCCCTCAAAATTTGATTTTTTACGTTTCTAGGCATGTAGAATCCGAACATCCAATAAAAAACGCTGCAATGATCGTATTAATAATTCGCTTCAATAATGATTTAAAAAGATTTGTAATAGTAATTATTCCAACCATTTGTGAACGTTCCTTCCGGAAAGCGCTTGGTAACAATAGGGGAAAACTCCGTAGCAACTATTGTAATTTTAATCATTTTTATTTTTCCAAATTAAAATCTGAACTTTTTGCCTTACAGTATAGTTGAAGAGAGCGTTCGACGAGCATACAAACGAGTATAGAACGGCTTTTATAGCTCCAAGAACACTCGAGTTATACCATGATGCCAAATTTCTGAAAATAAAAAATCGAAATTTCCCAAATTCGACACGAAAGCTGCGCTAACTCGAGAACCAATGAAGCTATCTTCCCCGCGATGGTCTCATTCGATTCAGCGTCCAAAAATCTATAGAAATTGATACTAAAATACACGTTTTTCTGAAAAAACCTTGGAAAATACGTCTTTTCTCCCCCTCAAAACCCCCCAAAAATACCCTTAACATGGAGCTAGCTATGTGGTTCAAGAAGTGGGCCGTCGTAGGACCGAGATTGATTTTTGATGAAAATTTCAAGAATGTAGCTACTATATAGTTTGGCCGGAAAAGTGGCGATTGTGTTTTTTTTCTGACGGTCTCGGGTTCTTTTCCCACATTTTGCGGCGTACTGCGGACAGTCTGAATTTTGTTCAATTGGATATTCAGATTTTTCATGCGTTGAAACGTAAAACATCAAATTATGAAAAGTGGAGAGGGTTGAATTTTTTCTTACACAAGTATACCTAAATAAAAATCGACCAATCTATTTTTACGAAATCGGGTCGTTCCGCCAGTATTTCCGCTAATAACAAGTTAGACGAGACACGAATTTCAATCCGCGGCTGTCGAGAAAAAGAGGGTCGAACGACCAGAGTGCATAGTTAGACCTTCAAAGCACATCTGTTACACGAGTACACCTGACAGTGGCTATGAAAAGCTTTTTGTTGCAATTCAACACCCCCTCGGGTCTTCTTGTCCCCTTCTTGTCCCTTTGACGTTCCATTGAATAGGGGGACTATGTCATCGCTGTCGTTGGACAAGTGGTAAGCTAAACGCTTTTATGGACAAATGTTTGCACTTCAGGATCGTGTTCGAAAAACAATTTTCACACATTCGCCACATAAAACCGATTATAGGGATTTATAAACGTAGTTGTTCCTTCGGATTATTTTGCATTATGATTCGCTGTCGACTGTCCTGGGATGATTTATCACTGTTTGTGATCCCACGCATTCGGCTTATTCAATGAAAAAATAAAAATAAATGCGTCTGTGGTAATTTTCGCCGTCTTTTATTTCGGAGAGATTTTCATAATTAGCTAAATCGTGCAATGAATTTAGTTTAATTAATAGATATTGCTGGTTCGGATAGGAATATGGAACGCATGGAAAATATAGATCGTTTTACAGAGACAGCACAGCCTGATCACACTAGCCAATCGGAAACAATAAATAATGTAATAATATATATAGTGAATACCTTCTTCATGAAATTTTTTTAAATAGCTCCTGTAAGTAGCCTCACAAGGCTGGGATTGTCATTAATCTAAAATGTTAAAAGGAGAGTTAATGGTTAAACATTTGGGTCGTTTTTATAACAGAGAAATGGTAACTTAGTGGGTACTTGCAGGAAATTTCTAAAACACGTCCGCTTTTTGAATCTAGAGTCTAATAAATTAAAATAATAAATAGGGGGACTGTATACAAATGCAGGGGTGACTAGAAAGGGGAAAATTTAACCTTAAAAGGGCTTATTGGACATGAAAATGACGGGAAGTTGATCGAATAAATAATATAAACAAGAAGGAGAGAGAGAATACTTATTAAAATGAAGACACTTTTTTTTCGGTTTGAACTGAGTTTTTTCTGTATTCTGTTTTCATATCTTTTTTAGTCCTCCGATTTATCCTGCGGCGCTGTGCACGCCAACCAAAATTTTATAAATTTTTTTTCTCTGCGTGTATTGAGCCCGCCTCATGAATAAATAAATAAATAAATACAGCTTAGGACCGTTCGAAGAAACGCGTGACCCTGAAATTATACAGAGTAGGCCGAAGTAGAATTAGTTAAGGGAACTGGCGATGTGACAGTTGCACCAGGAACACGTTGATGAAATGGCAGCAATTCCCACGGGGGCCTTGCTCGCGATTTTCATTACATCCCTGTCCGACCGGTTCGTTCCTTGAGTGTAACTTCGTTTCCTTTACCTAGAGCTAGAACGCAGAGCAGAGTCACTATGGTCACTTCGACGTACGACCGATTTCCATCATGAGTGACGTTCCCCAGCGATCTTCATCTGTGTTCAGCATTAGTAAGTATAACATGAAAGAATGTAAAATGGTCACATATTAGATACCTATACATTTAATAATATTACAAAAAAAAAAAAAAAACGAAAAATATGAAATTACGAAAAATGAAAATAGGTACTAAAAATACGAAATTATTATTAATTATTATTTTTTACGAAATACGAAAAATACGAATTTAATTATTACGATTCTATTTTTGTTTCCTAATCTATTTAAAATTACCAACTTCGTATCTTCATACTCTAATCCAGAAAATGCGGCAACCGCATTTATGAAAAACCTCATTTTATGTTTCGATAGTCTCATCTGCATTGTTAGACTGCCGCTACTACATGCAAAGACGTTGCTGCCTCGTTGGTGAAAGAATGTTCTGTTTCGTATTCACAAACTGTTCCGGTAACGACGGGAAAAAGAAGCTCTCTACAGCCAGGGACTGATGTAAAGGCTGGAGCTGGTTACATCCTTGAAACAGGGCGCCTTCAGGCGTTCTCGCAAGGGTGAGCGGAATTTAAAATCCGACCTCGTCTCCTCTCCGCGTTCACTTGTCTCTATTCGAAAGGCGGTTTTTTCTCTACACTTATATGCAGTGGATGGCTTAGAATTTTACAACTTCGATTATTCACCTTCAAAACTATTTTTATAGTAGGTAGTACTTAGTAGTTGCTATAATTTGGTATGTTGGTGGTGGGGATTGTATCGTACTTAGTATCATAAAGTATTGGGTTTTTCAACTGGAGCAAAGTAGGAGCAAAATTAGACATAACAACTGTAAGTTTTCCAAGATTTGTAACTTGCACAGTGGATAACTCAAACAAAAAGTCGTCAATTTACATGTTTGAATATACCAAAAGATAGGTAATTTAATTGCCCACATTTTCCTAATGACCACATTTCACCACACACCACACATTGCCCACATTTTAATTTACCTATCCATTTTTCAACGGTTTTTGCGTTATTCAACAATATTAGTAGACTATACACGAAAAAATTACATTTTTCAACTTTAAACCTTATTTTCATCTATCTAGTGCAAAAGAAACCAAGAATGGAGCATATATTATTGATATACACATCATTAACTATCATTATGTTGAATTTGAGCCAAATCGATTACAAAAAATTTTTCGCGAAAAATCCAAGGGGTACCCCTGCGATTTTTCTTAACCGATCAGTTAACGATTTTTTACTCGTCTCTCAATACAGATAAAAATCTGAAATTTTTAGGAAAGTTGTATCTTACCAAGATGTATTTTTGTGATTTTTTTCAATTCTCGGAAAAATCTGCAAATGTTCCAAAAAAATAGGTTTTTAAACTCTCGAAAATTGACCTTTTACCGTGCTTTTCGGGGTCAAAATTCATTCGAATCAATTGTTTTGTTATGCAGGAGTCTTCATTTCAATGCCTTACACGCGTTCATAGAAAAAAATTTGGTGAAAAAAACTTAAACGGCGCCACAGAAATTATTTTCCGTAAATCGAGTTTTTAACCGGCCGAGATTTCGAGCTCCGCCGGCATCGCTAATTAAATATATGTTTTTAAGCGATTTTGAAAGCTATTTTTATAGGAAATTTAACGCTGAATTCGAATTTGACGTCAAAATGGCGGAAATTTGACGATTACTATTAGTTTTTTCCAGTTTTAGTAGGTACTACACTAAACTTTTTTCAACTTTGAAAACTTGTTGCAAATACAGTACTTTTCAATTTTTTTTTACTACTCATTATTATAGGAAATTAGACGTGGGATTCGAATTCGAAGTGAAAACAATCAAATTCACAAATTGTTTTCCAAATACACCTTTGTCCGAAAAGTGTTGCGAAATACGCATTTTCTCCCTCTAAAATACCCTCAAAATTAAGGTAGCGATTTGGTTAAAGATTCGAGGAAGGAAAATTTTTTATTGGATATTCTGATTCTACATGGCTTGAAACGTAAAACAGTAAATTTTGAGTTGGGTCAGAAAAAATATTTTCTTGGGCGATTACGATGTTTTATTATTGAATGATAAAACAAAACATCGGATACAAATTTCCCCTCCCCAACACCGACCAAAAATATCTTTAAAATTAAGATAAAAATAACTGTTTCTCAGAAAAGTGTTGATGACGGTCGGAAAGATTTTTTAAAATGCATATTCTGTGTAATGGTAAATAAAATGTCTTCAAACGAGAAAACCCGTAATTTTGTTACATAAATTTTCGTTCATGAGTAAAATTCATGACCTTGAAACTAGAAATGCTAGGAGCCTATTTCGTATCCCATGTCACGAAACCTCAGTTTTCAACAGTTCGTTCGCCGTTCAAGCTTTGAAAGCACAATATAATGCTGACGCACAAATTAAAAACATAAAATGCATGGAGTCGTTTGAGAGGAAATTGAAAGATTTGTATTTGTGGAGGTTCGACTAGGCTTTCCAAGGTTTGATATTTGCATGTTTTTGTATATTTGTTATTTTTATTATTCTTTCTTACAGGTCAGAGCACTGTACATTTGGAGTAGTTTTTTATGTTGTGGGCTGACAAAAAAAATAGAAGATTAATTTTTTTTTTTTTTAATAATAAATCTTCTGTGCAGTTGGAAGAGAGGGCAGTGATGCCCTAAATTAGAAAAATAAACGTATTCATTCATTCGATCTGATTCTACATGCCTTGGAACGTAAAAATCTCATTTGAAGGGGGTTAGAACATTTTTTTCTCGATTACTATGGTTTATTATCGAATAATAAACCAAAATAAGTTTATGCTATGAGACGTCACCTCGATGTACAGTTCGCATACTCGGTTTTCGGTTGGAACGAACCTTTAATACTTTCTTTTGACAACGTTGATCCTCTCGCGCTTTAGAATCTCTACGTCGTCGCTGGCATATTACGGGGGAGATGCATGTTTTAGGATCTCGTTGTTGCAAGACCGAGATACAGAGGGAGCTGGCGCTGGAAGAGTGAACGAACGGTACTTTATCGAGAAGGAAACACTGGGCGCTTAGTTTGGAGGCTTTGGGTAGTCGGTGGTGATGCTTCGGGAGGGAAAAGCCTTCACAAACCCGGAGCCTTCTCTTTGTACACGAGCGCGAGAGAAAGGGCGAACGACGGGAGATAGCGCGAAGAACAGAGAAGAAAAGCATCGGATGATGGCGATGCTGGGAAGTGGAGAGACAGCTAAAAGCTTTGCGGAAAGCTTTTGAACAGCGCGGATAGAAAGGAGGTGAAGTGCGGGAGAATGTGCGAGCCGAAGAAGGGTAAAGTCGTAGGTTTGGACTTGGTAAGGGGCGTCGTGTGCCGGATGGAGAGAGCAAGATCGTTCCAATACACTCAGTAAGAGGGATAGAAATATACAACGAAAGGACATCAAGGACGGCGTGGGAAGATGCAGGGCGAAGTGGGAGATAATAAAACGAGGAGACACATAGGCGCTGTTTTCAACCCAGGCAAAGCTCCGACTAAGACTACTTTCCCTAGCGATGGCAAAGCGATGGAAAACAGACAGAGTATTTTGTATGAATAAAACAACTCACGGCAAAGAGACAGTGCCTTTGCAAATAAGGAACATCTCCGACAGCCGGCGCTTTGAGAGCTTGGAAACCATAGCTAAAACGAAGTTCCTTCCTTTTAATAAATGATTCAATAAAGCGATATGGTATGGCAAATGAGAACGGATGCCAAACTTGAGATAAGAGATGGAATTGGTACAAAGTGGAAATTAAATTGAGCGATGAAAACTGGCATTAGTATCAATTAAAAAGGAGGAAAAAAATTAAATGGGCCCCCCTCAAGAAGTTTGCCTCTGCCGTTGTAATAGAGTTACAGGAAGCCATTATCAGAAACAATCTTTCGTCCCAGCTAAAGGAGCAAATTAGTTGTATAGCCGGCGAAGAATTTGGCGTTTCCCTTGTTGTACAAAGAGACGTCTTTTCTTTTGATGTTATCCAATGAGATTATTTGAACCATTGCTCCGAATAAAAGTTCTAGAGCGAATCTTCAGAGCAAAAACATTATTAATACAAGTCATAAGCGAAGGATAGTCGCGTTCGATTTTTTTCCGTACTTTTTTCTCCATTTATCCTCGTCACCTGTCGTAAAACGAGAAAATTACATTTTTACTTCCACGTTTCCGTTGTAAATGGAAGAATTCTGATCGTCCGAAGAGCCGAATTCGGAACCCGTGGACAATTCGGAAGAAATGTTCATAGTACTCCGTGTGTCTGTGGTCAAAAAGTGACATAAACCTCCTTGAATAATGAATGAAACTCAAATAAGTTTCAGAACGTTTTCTCCCAGTGCAGAATTAGCCGTTTCCAGACTTTGCGTCACACGCAGTACTTCCAAGATATAACCGTTCAAAGTTTTTTCTACTTACAGGCCATAAAAGTCAATATTTTTAAACGATTAAGATCTTAGAATCTTCATTATGGCGAAACGATGGCTCTTGATTTTTTATCTATTGGCTCACTAATGATTTGCAGAATCAACCTCATAAACTTAGGCTTTAATCGACGAAATAGCAGTGGGAATAAAAAGAACATTTGGAAATTTAGTAGGTGAGAATGGAAACGAAGGTGACAAAAATTCTAGACAACGACGCAACTGCAATAGTCTTTTGGAGCTATATATCACTCACATACACTACTTCCACGATATGAGTATTTTTCGCTATTTCACTAGTGCGTATTTTGGGTTTTAAGGCCGGGAAAATCAATATATTTGAACGCTCGAGGTGTTGAAATTTTCGAGCGGGCGATTGAATGACGCCAGATTCTTTCAAACGAGTCACATAACGTACTTCCGCGTTGTCCGCAATATTTTGATTTTTTACTGACCGCAAAAATCTATTTTTTTTTTCAACGCTGGGGGACTTGACATTGTTCGTCATGTCAGCTGAATGTCACTTGTATTTCATTATTAGTGTGACACATCGCTATTCTTCGTAATTCGGATTAAGTATTATTATTTATTTTGGCGCTTTTGCATTTTTGGGTCTCCCTGCTGTAAAAATGTTCCATTCTACAAAACTTGTTTTAAATCATTTGGCTCATACACTTTACTTCCATCTTATGCACTTTTTACAATTAGATGTTGTACTATATTGAGGTCTTTAAATGTTTTCAATGGAAAGAGACTGAGTCACAGAGTTTTCTAGGAGGGTGAATGACGATTGATTTTTAAAGGTCACATACCGTACTTCCGCGTTATCCGAATATCGTTTGTGTTTACGAGCTGATTCATGCGTATTTCTGTATTTCGGTCTTCAATAACAGTTGCAGTTTACTAACGTTGCGAACTTTGTTTGAGTTTCTTGATTTTATAATTATTTATACCTGTTACCGACTCAAACTTGGAAAAACTGTGTGATCTATACATACCACTGGTTGGATTGCAGCCTTATAATTCCAGTGTTGGGCGATCAATGATGAAGAACGATTTTTCTAATATTCGCCTGTGGGAAAGCTCACCTTTGCGAGCTAAATGTTTCCAATCGGACCGATATCAAAACGGAAATGGAACGACGAACAATTTCCCGAACTCCTCCCTCAGGACCATCAGAGCGAAGAAGACGATCGATGAGCGTCCCCTGGCAGGGATGAACAACAAATCGTTTATGATCCCAGCTCGCCACGTAATTCCATCATTCGTACTAACCTGTTTTCACCGCCGCAACTAACTGTAATTGCAATTTACCAGTGACTTGGGAATATTTTTATTGATGAGATAAAAATTTAAAAACAAATCATAGCCATTACATACCGTGTAAAAGTTTATTCATCTGGCATACATCGGTGAAGTAAAATATCCGGACATAAAGCTAACCTATTGACTGGACCTTCGTTGTGAATTTATGATGATGATTTAAGCGAACCTCGATGTTAAGTTCCTGCTTGAATTCGTCACAACTCCCCCAAATGCCATATAGAACCGTCAAAAAACCTGAAAATATTTTGCGTTTGAAAATGTAAAATACAGGCTAAAATGAAAACAAAGATGATTATTTGTCGATTGTCATCGAGGTCGATTTTTGATAAAAACGCCGCAATTATTATACAGTGTTTGATTATTATTTTTTGCTTCAATAAATTATGATTCAAGTCAAGGAGACCATCCACTTGTGACAGTACCAAACATTTTTAAACGTTTCCACCAACTGCAGATCAGTAACTAGGCAACTCTGGCCATTTTAATTGTTTTTCTTAATTATCTACTAAAAAGTTTAATTATTCGCCTAACGAAAAAGCTGAAGAAAGTGTGTGACAAATTTTCCAACGAGTACAGAACGATTTTTATAGCTCCAAAACTTTCGCAAATTTCGGGAAATTTCGAAAATTCTGCAGAGCAGCTGTGAGAACTTGGGAACCTGAAGCTATCGACCCCGCTCATCCGATTCAGCGTACAAAAGTCGATAGAAATGTATACAAAATGTCGATATTTTAATATCGATCAATATAGAATTGTTGATGTTACCTCTGTCTGAAAAACGTTCGGAAATCCTCATTTTATTCCCCTCGAAAATTTTAAACCCCCCAAAATACTTTTAAAATCGAGGTAGCGATTTCAGACCGAGATTGATTTTTGGTGAAATGAATTTAGCTTATTTGGTTTCGCCGGAAAAATGACGACAGCGTACGGTAGACGGACAGAATTTTTTTTATTGGATATTCTGATTATTCCTGCCTTGAAACGAAAAACACTACATTTTGAGGGTGCGTTTGACATTTTTTTTTTTTTTTTCTGAGGCAATAGCTTTTTTCTTATTGAATCATAAACCGAATTCGCCGTTTTCCATTTTTCGCATTTTTCATACGTATATAAATATTGGGGACAAAGTTGACGATTCTTTCTCGATGGTCCTTGTATTTATTAAATGAAAAGGATTTCTACTAAAATTATAATTTTAGTAATTATACTAATTATATTAAAATTATTGTAATTAATAATTAACCCTTTACTTTCCTTGTGATATATATGATTTTGATTCGCGTTATAGTTGGTAGCCCTGAAGATGCCCTAACGGGCGAACGATCTAGGCGAATAAAATGCACAGTGGAGAGAGTCGCCGATTTTGTCTCGCCCTCGCCGCAATAACGATAATTACTCTAAACACAAAAGAGCACAGAACTATTCGCGCTCGTAAATACGTACGCCTCATCTAGATTCAAATAGTCAACTTGAAGTAGGTTATAATACGTAATCAGATAATGCGAAGGGAGAGCCGAAATACGATAATTTTATGTAAATCCGGACATTGAGCCTGTAAAGGACGAGCCCTGAGTTGCGGTCGAGGCCTCTGGCTAGACGCCTACCAATTCCCTTCCGCATGAATAATGACTGCGGCGATTCCTATTCAAATGCTGAGACATTTTAAAGCAAACTCGACTTTCTGCCGAATTAGTGTCGAATAAGGTAAAATACTCTGAAATAGTACGGCGGGCGCATAGAACATTATGGAAAATTGATTCTACACTGTTAAATAATAGAGTTAGATTGCAGGAAATTTTTTAATTTATTATTTTACACCTTATCATACTTGTGTTTTCTTTTTCTTATGGCCCATTTTTCCCATTGTGCGTAGTATGGTTTTGTTTAATTGTAGATTTTTACATTACAAGAAGTATATAATTCGAATTTTAAAAATGTGCCGAAAATATTTTGATTTTGCTCTAGGAATTAAAATTGGATAAGAAAAAAAATGTCTCTAGGAATAAAAATCTAATGCTTTTAGAAAAAATATTGCTCTAGGAATATACATCAAATGCTTTTAGAAAAAAAAATATTGCTCAAGGAATAAAAATCGAATGCTTTTTGAAAAAAAAATTCTCTCTGAATAAAAATCTAACGTTTTTTCTCGACGTTCTTTAGCGGTTATGGGATTCTTGCAGAGGCGAGAAACCGATCTCAAGCTAGGGTTCCTTGAATTTGGGGATGACCACTGATTCGGAAAAGCCGTCTATGGCGGTTAGGGTTCATTGATGGGAAAATCATATGGCGGAAGCGGTTCTTCATGCTTCCGGTCAACCGTTATATCCGGACTGGCGGAGATTTCCCTTCGTCTTTACCACATAAGTGGTCCTTCCACTTGATAGGATCTAACCTTTGAGAATGTTCGACGTACGAAGATTCAGCTACAGTTGATAGCGTTGAATTCGTCGAAGAACAGTCAGAACTATTTATCGGAAGTTGCAGCCCAAACTATAAATCAATTGATAATAGAGATAGTTTGCTATTATGTGAATTAGAGCCCAAGCAGTAGTACCGGCACCCCAAACGCGTTTTAGAGCACTTCAAAGCATATATTTTCTATTATGCCGTATTTGGTACGACTATTACCAGATGAGATGAGGAAAGCTTCCGATTTCACTCGAAATGTGTACAAAAAAAATTTCTCATCGCTAATATTAGGAAAGGTCCCGTCGACTGTGCCTATTTGTTAACCAGTGTAGGTACATGTCAACTAAATCTATGTATTGTTTGTACCATGGTTTATTATTCAATAATAAACCATTGTAATCGTCCAAGAAAAAAAATTTCTAACCCCCCTCAAAATTTGATGTTTTACGTTTCAAGGCATGTAGAATCCGAAAACAGCAAAAAATCGCTGTTTCAACCGAAGAATCCTTCGATTTTTTGCGACACCCCTCAAAACAGAGCCGTCTCCAAGAACACGACAAAAACGCAGATATATTATTAAGTTTAGATTCTAGTATTCAAGCGTAAGTTGGCGAATTTCTTGGCTCTATATAATATTTCGAGCTCGGTTTTTTTTTCTCGAGCCGATTCTTTGAAGACTTGAACCTCCCGATCCTCGCAAGTCTCGTTGTTCGCGAAGGTGGAGCTAGCTTTCCCCTCGTCCTAGAAAGGAGTGGGAGGCCGCCCTTGTCGCCATGGAGACCACTTGTGTATTGATCATAAGCCAGCCATACGGCGCCCGACTCTCAGCCAATCGTTGAAACCAGAAACCCCTCTCCGGGACCTTCACCGAAGCTTCCCCAGTCCACGTTCCTGGGAGTTCCATCCGAGTTTTCATCCACTTCACGTCCACATTCTCCCAGACCGTTTCCACCCCCCGAGGGGATCCTTCGTTTTATTTTCGCCGTATCGAAGCGTTTTGGGGGCGCAAACATTTTCAAAATGAAGATCCCTCCGTCTCCTTTGCCGACTATGGAAATTCCGACTGAAAATAATCAAACTCTTCCCCTTCTGGGATGGAATCTCGGCTCAATTTTTTTTCTATTTTTTTTTATATAACAATATCTGTTTTCTGCGAGTAGGTTTATCCAGAGATGAATCCAGTTGCTCGTAATATAAAAAACAATATGCACGAATTTTACAAACGCGCTCCTATACTGTTATATCGTTGATATTCGGCTCCAAAATTAGGCAGAAGCTCGCGCGAAATTATCCCAAAGCACGTGGGTGTGACCAGCTTAAATTTCAGTGAACCCACTGCATAATACGAGCTGTATCCGTGGCCATATCAATCTCCATGAACGCAACGAGGACAGTTTCTAATTCAAAATAAACAAAACACTCTAGAAATTTAAAGTACACGGTGCAAGACGGAAAAAATCCAAATAAAAATGGGGGATAATAAAAATAAGACGGACAAAGCGAAGGATAAAAAAAGGGGGAAAAGCCCACGGCGAGCCAAAAGAGATGAATCGGCGAAGGGGAAATCCGGTGCGAAAACGCCGCGATCGAAATCGAACAACAGCGAAGATAAGAAAAAGAGCAAGAAGAAAGAGGTGAAAAAAGAGCAATCTAAAACTGAAACGAAGTCGCCGTCGAAAGTGAAGAAAAATCCGTGCTGCGATCACGAATATTGCAATCCGCCCAAATCGGATCCGGCCAACTATCCGAAGGGATTACCTTGGGCCAATGATAAACTGAGGTGTATCCCTGGTTACTGTAAAGATCATAAACGACCAGATGAAAACGAGCGGTTGGCTATGGCTAGGGACGCTGAGGATGCTGAAAGATTGGAGAAGAGACACCAGGAAAGATGCCGGAGACAGAAAGCTAAAGATGCCATCGAAGACGCTGAAAACGAATGCATGTTCTTCCTAAGGCTTCTCTACTTGACAAACCATCCGGATCTTGTCAAAAATTTGAATAAGAAACTCGACGATATGAAATCGAAGAAGAAAGCCGACGCGAAAGGTGGAAAGAAAGATGGAGGCGACGACTCGAAAGGAAAGTCCGATAAGTCGGTGAACGATGGAAAGCCATCTGCACCACCGATGGAATATTCACCGCCCAAATTCAACGATGGAAAGCCGTCTGCACCACCTATGGAAGAATCGCCGACCGGATCAAACGACGGAAAGCCGTCTGCACCACCAATGGAATCTTCACCGCCCGAATTTAACGACGGTACGCCATCTGCGCCACCAATGGAAGAATTGCCGACTATATCTGACGATGGAAAGCCACCTGCACCACCCATGGAAGAACCGACACCGAAAGACGCAGAACCAGAGCGGTTTTCAACGCCAGAAGAACAGTTCTTTACTCCGCAGGGATCTCCTCAACCAACTGATAACCAGGACGAAAAACCGTTCTTTTCTCCCCAAGGGTCTCCACAACCACCTGAGAAACCTCCTCCACCTGCTGAATAAGATCACCATTCAGGACTCCACAAGCAATATTTGGCACATCGTTTCATCCAGATGATGCAATTTATGGTGCCCTCGAGCTGATGAGATTTTCAACAAAAGCTGGTTAACAGCTGACTCCGCACTCGAATAGGTTGTGTTGGTGGCAAATATGGGAAATGATGAAATTCCATTATTAGCTCCAACTTCAACACTGCTATCGGATGTATCTTGACCAAAACTACTTACATCTGCATTTCAATCCTAGATTATCTATTCTGGATTCCTTTCCTATCGCAAGAGCTACCCAAAAGACCCCGAATCTGATGAATTTCCATCTGACTTGGAGTACCATCGATTTACACATGGAACCGAACGAACTACTCATGGGAAAATCGTTCCAATTTCGTTCAAAAGTTCCAGAGACGTTCCAAAAATTGGTTCCCCCTTTGTACAGCGCTCAACTGTTCTTTCTCAAGGAACAGTCAGATGATGGAATAAAATTATCCTCCACACCTCGAAGTTTTTCTCTGGGCAGTTTAGAGAGAGGGCTTCTTGACTAGAAAGGGAACTGTAATAGTGGACACGAAATTAGACGGGTGGGTCAAGCTTACTCAGGAGCACATTGCTAGTGAAATAGTGAAAAATGCTAATAAAATGGAAGTAGTGTGTGTGAGCCAATAGATGAAAAATCAAGAGCCATCTTCTTGCCAGTAAAGAAGATTCTAAAGTTCTAACCGTTGAAAATATTGACTATTATAGACTGTAAAAAAAAAAATTATTATAGACTGTAAAAAAAAGATTATAGACTGTAAAAAAAAAAGATTCTAAAGTTCTAACCGTTGAAAATATTGACTATTATAGACTGTAAAAAAAAAAATTATTATAGACTGTAAAAAAAAGATTATAGACTGTAAAAAAAAAAAAGATTCTAAAGTTCTAACCGTTGAAAATATTGACTATTATAGACTGTAAAAAAAAAAAATTATTATAGACTGTAAAAAAAAGATTATAGACTGTAAAAAAAAAATAAAAAAAAAAATAAAAAATAAAAAAAAAATTAAAAAAAAAAAATTGAACAGTTAGGTAGGTATATCTCGAAAATACTGCGTGTTATCTAAATCTGGAAAAATTTACTTTGGCACATTTACTGGGAAAACGTGTCCTGAAAATTTCATCGGGTTACATTCATTGTTTAGGGAGATATATGGCGATTTATGTCAATTTTTGACCATTGACACACGGACGGACACTTGATCAGAAAGTGTAATTCTGAATATAGTACTAAGAATATTCCTTCCGAAGTCACGTCCATTCCGAGTTCGACTTATCTATCACAATACTTCCATTTAATACGTAAACTTGGAAATAGCGAAAATCTGTCCAAAGTACGCTGTCCGTCGCCGACACTTTTCTGACGAAAGTATAATATAGTTTCAAAAAACCGTTCGTTGTATGACAATGGCTAAATTCTTTTACCAAATCGCTACCTCAATTTTAAGGGTATTTTTGGGGAGGTTTTTATTAGACAAAATTCGTATTTATTTACGTTTTATTATTCACGTTTTTGAAATGGACTGTGGTGACCAATAGAGACATAATATGATTTAACCAAAGCTCCTACGTTTCAGTTTCCAAAAAATGAAACGCATTAAAACTCACCATTTTCTATAGATTATTGGACGCTGGATCAAATGAGACCGTCTTTGGGTTGAAGCTTTAATGGTTTCAAGTTGTAGCTTGGGTACATAGCATTAAATTAATTAATTAAAATAATAACACAAATTTTGTGTAGCAGTTTGGAGATTTTCAGAAATTCGGCATGAGAGTATAACTCGAGAATTTCTGAAGTTATATAAACCGTTCTATGCTCGTTGGAACGTTCGTCAAACACTCTTCAGATCTATCGTTCGTCAAATAATTGAAGTTTTTATTAGAAAATCAAGAAAAGTAAAAATAATTAAAATTATCATAGTTGCCAATGAGTTTTTCACTATAGTTACTAACCTGTTGTTAAATGGAAAGGTTTAAAAATCTTCGGAAGAATAACTACCACAAATGGATTGAGTTCTTAAATCATAATTGAAACAAAGGGATAATAAACCGTTGTACAATCATTTGCAGCGTTTTTCTCTACAAATTTATAATCGATTACTGGAGGCATTTTACAAAAATTCCTTGAATATAATGTTTTTAATTCTTATTAGTAAATATTAAGCATAATAGCCATTTCTTCTCAAAAATAAATTCCTATCAAGTTCTCTCTCCTATTTCAAATAAGTAGGATTTTTTACCTCGAGCACTTTTCAAGAAAAAATACGAATATCTGAACATCTTGCTTCTATCGAAAGGGAATAGGAAAATGCGAAGAAAAAGGTTCATGGAAGAGCCCACGCTGGCGAAAAGAATGATAAAAGCGAGCAAAAGCTTTTCGCTGATCTTCTCAAAAGAATACCTAATGTAATGGAGCGTGACGTAGCTTTTCTTTTTTTCATTTAGCCAACTAAATTTACTAACTACGTTTGTTAAGCGTCGATTAGCGAATAACTTAGGTATTTATATAATTCATTGGAAAAGCATGTGGCCCAAAAAATGTTCCGCGCGCTTTTTTCCCAGTTCTCCGATTTCGTGCGCGGCTGTATCGAAAAAGAATCGGATAACCGATATTGAGGTTATAAGCTTGAACAAAGGATTGGATCCACGTAACTAAGTTGATTTTCTGCACGGGAATTCAATTTCATCTGGAATGGACACGCTCTCAATGGTCACCGTCACTCATCCGCCCTCTTTCTGCAGCAATCTCTCTCCCTTCCAACAGTTCGTCCTTTATTACATCACGCGCATGACCGACGATGTTTCATGTTCGTATAAGAAACTTCGACAAAGTTCGTAGAGAGCGTTGCGATTTTTTATTTTTACGACAGTAGTTCGAGGAGTAGTTTTTCACTTTTATATTCCAAATGCCGTTTGAACAAAAATATTTATGCATCGGTGTTCACGCCAGTTCACATTCTAGGTAGCCTGCTAGATATTTTGGTTTATTATTCAATAATAAACCAATGTAATCGCCCAAGAAAAAATTTTTTTATAACCCCCTCCTCAAAATTTGATGTTTTACGTTTCAAGGCATGTAGAATCCGAATATCTCGGTCCTATATCTCGGTCCTACGACGGCCCATTTCTTGAACCAACTTGCTAGCTCAATTTAAAGGGTATTTTTGGGGGGTTTTGAGGGGGAGAAAATTCATATTTCCAAGGTTTTTCAGAAAAATGTGTACGTGGTATCAAATTATATAGATTTTTGGACGCTGAATCGAATGAGACCATTGCGGGGTCGATAGCTTCATTGGTTCTCGAGTTATCACAGCTTTTGTGTCGAATTTGGGAGATTTTCAGAAATTTGACATGAGAGTATAACTCGAGAGTTCTTGGAGCCATAAAAATCGTTCTATACTCATTGGAATGGTCGTCAAACACTCTCTCCAGCTGTAGGGTAAGGCAAAAAATTTAGCTTTAAATTAGGAAATTGAGAAAAATAAAACTGATTAATATTACAATAGTTGCCACGGAATTTTCCCCGATAGTTACCAATCTGTTTTTCGGTGGGAACGTCACAAATGTTCGGAATAATTTACTATCACAATCTTTCTAAATCAATATTGAAGCGAAGGAATAATAAACCACTGTACAATCATTTGCAGCGTTTTTTGTACTTAATAACTAGTAGTCAAAGCGTCGTTTCATCATCAGCCCGACGGATTATCGCGTTCGGTATCGCTCGTTTCGTCCCCTCAACTCAGTTCGCCGTCGGCCGTCACACAGCCTAGATTGACGCTGAAATAGCCCAATTTCCTGCCGATTTCGCCGCCATTTACGTTACACTTTTTAGTGTCGTAAATTATTTTTTGTCATCATTCGCCTGGTTTTGGAAGTACCAGCACATATCGCCCAACCACGTGCTTGCCGTCGTCTGTCGTCGGATCGTCGTGTTGGAGTCGTCGTATTGCCAAGTTACCCCAGCGTCACCGGCGCTGTCACGACGACTGTCAATCGCCACATTGGGCACGGCGTTTGAATTCATTTCGGGTAACTTTGCGCGTCGAGACTGCTGCGTCGCTTCGCCAGTTCGGATCAATCCGTTTTCTTTATTTTTTATATAAAATCGGGCTTTTCGAAATTATTTTCGAACGACGTCAAATCGTCGATAATTAGTTTCTTTTCTCTCTTTCTAATTTCTTTATTCAGGAGCTCCGTCTAGGTAGGTAGGAATTCCAAGCATCGTTCATTTTCTCCGAATAAAAATATTTTCGCTTTCAACTGAAAGTTTTGAGTTTATTCCTGTTTATTTTCCTGCTTTCTCGATCGGTCATTTCAGTTTCGAATTTTGTACGCACAGATAAGTTTCTCTTGCATCGAATTGGCGAAACAATCGGATTTCCCTACGGGAAAATATTCTTTTATCGAGTTTTCCTCCAAGCAAATGAACACGTTATTATAGCTTGAAAAAACTTGACTCGAGCGTTTTGGAAATAATATCGAAAATTTAGATTTCGTTCGATTTAGGAGGAACTAAATTAAGAATACCTCAATATCAGCTAGCCGATTGAAAGCCGGTTGATTTAAGGTTCGTTTCCTCGTCGAGCGGAATTAATTCAAGAAACAATGCCAACTTTGAATCCGAATATTTGAAAACGGATTCCGCTCGTCGAGCAAAGTCGCGAAAGACCTGCAATGGAAGTTTCGCCGTCTGCACTCCAACAATAGCAAATAAGTGAATCGCTATGGCTGGAATAGGGAACATCCGAACGATCTCGACCAGTTGGGACGGGACTGCGATGAATTCCTCTCCCCACCTGACGTTAAACGAGTTTGTCAACTAGGTCCCCGGTGAATTAAAAGCTCCCCGCTCTGCTCTCTTGACGGCTTTTAGGGATAGCCCCATGTTTTATCATTATACCCTTTTACAACGTCGAGTTTGGCCCTAGCTACGGACGCGTTTCCAGCGTAAAACGGCTAAATGAAATCCGTTTTAGGGCCAGCAATCCTCTCAAGCAGATGCGCATCGCTTCTCTCGATGTTGTAACTCGGACGATTAGACAGTTCGGCTTTATTTTAAATAAATACTCTCGAGCTTTTTATAATACGCGGCGAAAAAAAAAATTATTTTAACACCGTCGCAATTTTCATCGCGAACTAGGCACGTGTGAATTATCCAAGACATTTTTTATACATTCAAAGTTGAACTATAGAATCCTATAATACTGGAATAATTCGAAGGATTCTCGGATGTTCCAATTGTAAATACGAGTGTAAAGCATTGTTAACTGATAATATTCCCAACGTTATGGTTAATACTGACATGGTTAGTACATTTCCAGCAAATTGAAGAAAAATAAATAAATAAAAATAAACAGTGACAGTGCAGTGAAATTCAAGTAAATATTTACATTCGTAACTTTTCTTTGCTAATCGATATCATTAACTTTTTTGGTTGATCTCGTTCTTAAACCAAAGCGAACATCAAAACAGTCTTGGGGTATATTCCAGTGAATAAATATACTATAATTTTTTTTCTTTTCTGTGCCTTACAATTTACCGTTATGGTATTCTTATTTTGTTTTTGTAATTTCTTATATTTCTTTTAATTGGAATAAACTTTCTTTCATTCATTCAGTTCAGAATGCTATCAAAAAGTCATTCAACTTGGTCGTTTGACATTTCAATAATTATTTATCATTATCATTATTTGACTTCGTCCTCAGTTGCATAGCTCGATTCCGTGAAGCATTTTCCCATCGATTCCTCGCTATAATAATATATTTCCTTCCATCTTTATTCTTCAAGATCAATTCCCTAAGGGTTTTCTTTCGTCGTCTGTTGTATTCAATTCGTTCGACGGAGTCTGCGAGCTGCCCTGGGGCTTGAAAAGGCATCACAACTCACTCCCTCGCGTATTGATCCTCTTAACTGTGTCTCCTTCTCATCCAGACTGCTTCGCTTCGGCGTTCAAACGCTGTTTTCCCATTATAAAACAGATTCACCTCTCAATATGCTCATACTTTCGAAAGAGGCGAACTATTTATCACATTAGCCCATCGTTTATTAATAGCCTTCGTTAAACCAGTTGTCTTTTTTCCTGTTCTTTCTTAAAGGCCGTTGTAATAAAAATGAGCATAACGTAATACGTCCATCGGCAATTTTTAGGAAAAAACCTAAGTAAGAGAGCTAACTACATGAATCCAATAACAACTCGTACCAACTGCATAAAAAATATATCAAAATGGAAGCATTACCTATAAAAAAAAAAAAAAAAAAAAAAAAAAAAAAAAAAAAAAAAAAAAAAAAAAAAAAAAATTAGTGTACTAAAGCTGTGCTTCCTTTTATCTACAAACACGCTATCAGGCAGATGCTTGAACTGAGTTTTAACTTCAGTTTTTACAAGCAAATAATATCTTCATTTGACACATAGAAGATCTTCACTCTATCATTAATCTGTCAAATATGAATACCCGTGGGGCACAAAGTTATAATTGATTACGAATGAGAAAAATAGCGAAAGCTAATTTGTTTCATTTCGAAATCAACTAACGATCATAGGATTTTTATAATTCATTCTAGTAAATACGACTCTCAGAAATTCGTTTATTTAATTAACTTAATTCTATTCAAAATTGCATAAATGACTATATTCCATCATAACAAAAAAAAATCTGTAACTGTATTAAATTTCAAAGATTTTTCAAGTTTACATACAAGCGCATAAAGACTTTTTCTTTTTCACCCTAGGCCCATAAAGCGCAGCTCTGGCCGCGGTTTCGAAAACTTCGTCCAGCCCTGACCTCGTTTTGGCTGAACACTCAATATAATCGTAGGCGTCAATTTTTTTCGCCAGCGCTCGCAACTCTTCGGCCGTAAAGGGCGTTCTTCTGTAGTCTGCAAATTTTCTCAGCGTGTTCGGATCGTTTTTCAAATCCTTTTTACAGCCGACGAGAACGATGGGAGCTTTCGGACAGTTTTGCCGCACCTAGGAGAGAATTTTCTTATTTTTAGAAATAAATATCACACGAGGGATAATTTATTGAATGTATTACAAAATGCACATCTACGTGATTTAGATTTTGTAAAAGATTTTCATAAAGCTCATTTTCGAAAAGAATTTTCGACTACCTCAGGAACCCAATAGTCAACTATGGAGTCCAACGCGTGAGGCTGGTCGAGAGCGAAGCACAGAAGAACGACGTCTCCGTCGTGGTATGCCAATGTGCGAAATCTGTCATAATCCTCCTGACCAGCCGTGTCCCATATTGTCAACAGGACTCGCCTATCGTCAACATTGACGAAGCAATCGTAACAGTCGTCGCCGACTGAAAGGGAATACGGTTTCGGGAAAATATTCTCAATATGCGCCTCATGCATGCACGATTTACCTGCTTCGCCTCCTCCTACTAGAACGCATTTCTTCTTAACGGCGGCCATTGTAGCCCGTCATCGCCTTGAAAAAATAAATAAATAAATAAATTTTTAAAAAAATACTACATAGAATTTTTCAATATTGAGAATTTATTCATTCAATTAGGAAAAAAGACAGGGAAGAGATTGAACGAATAATGGGCCAAAACAAGTAAAACTATTGAACCACTTGTGAATTTTTGAAACAGTATTTTCCCTTATCACATTCTGTTTCTGAAAGCACGAAAAACTCTCCGAATATTTTTCGGAGTATTAACAAAATGTCTAAATTAAATTTTACCTCGAATGTTCAATTATTTATCGCGTCTAAAAAAATAATAATAATTTTTTCTGTCACTATCAAGTTCAACTTTAGTTGATTAAACATGTTAAATACGCCACAACTGGCCGGAAACGTATATTTTGTAAATTGAGCTATTGCTCGTATTGTGCAAATAAATGATAAAATAAAGAAAGAAAAAATATTAAAATCCTTCTCACAATACAACAGTTTAGATTTGGTGAGACTGTTTTGCGGCTAGAAAAATTACAATATCCCACTAACAATATCGTATTTATTTTAAAACGTCCCCTTATTTTGACAATCTATCTTATTAATTTTACGATAAATTTTTTTTTTTAGAAAATGCAATGAATACCTGAACAATGAAGATGCAGCTGCGATGCGAAAATGTTGCCTCTATAACATTGTCAGGAGACGTGAATTTTTTACTGTAATTTCTTCAATCTGCGTGAATTGCACTTTTTAGATTCTTAACACTATTTAACTTTGACGATTCGCCGTTGACTGGCGTAAACTTCCTAGATAGCGTTTACGTATGTACACTTCAAAACGCAGATTAGATAACTCAATTCTCGCGAACAGCTTTAACAGCGAAAGCTCATTTCCCCTTGTTGAGATCATTTTTTCCAACCGGGACTTATCACAAACGAAGTCAATAAAGGCTTGTTTGCGCGGACAATCTGCCACGCAATATCTCGCTCTCTTCTCGAAAACAATTTCACGCTGAACATTTTTTTCAGACAGGAATCGCTTAAGCGAGCCGGCAGAAATTTATCGAACGACTTATCTCCCTTATTGGCTAATTAAAAATGTCAAGCAATGGTTGAAACTAAAAGGGGAAAATTCGCGTACTTTTGCAAGCAAAAAGCCCACAAAGTATGCGTAATAAAGCAGGGCTAATTCGCCAACGACGATCTACGTAGCTGAAAAAAAAGAAAATTCTCGCGAAAACAGAATACCATATTATTATCCACTCGACTCCCACTCCTCTTCACTCCAACTCCACTTCACTCACTTTTACGCCACTCTCTCGCACCCACTACTACTTCCACGCCATTTCCACTCCTACTACACTTTTACACCACTTCCACTATTTATATACTCCCACTTCTCACTCCACTTCCATTCTACTTACACTTTACACCATTCTCACTCCACTTCCATACTACTTACACTTCATTCCATTCTCACTCCACTTCCATTCTACTTACACTTCACACCATTCTCGCTTTACAACTCTTCTACTCTTGCTCTACCTTCACTTCGCCGCTGCTCTACTTCCACTCCACTCCTACGCCAGTTCCACCTGAGCCCCACTTTATTTCTACTCCTGTTCTACTCCACCCCACCTTTACTCAAAATGCACTCTACTTCCGCATCCACTATACTTCTGCTCTACTCTCATGCCACTTCCACTCCATTCATAGTTCTCACCTACTTCACTTCAACACCGCTTCTCCTCATTCTTCTTCTCCATTCCACTGTACTTTCACCCCACTCTCTATGGATATATTAAATATTTTCAAATTTATCTATTTAAAATTCCACTTCACTTTCTCTCTTCATTTACTCCACTCCCACGCACTTTCCCTCCACTTACACTTCACCGCCAACTCTCCTTTACTCCACTCCCATTCCACGTTCACTCTTTTTCACTCCGCTTGTATCATATCAGGGAAATCTGAGGACATGAACCACGAAACAACTTATTTTGTAGAGGGGTTGTGAGGGGGAGAAAAACCAGGCGACTTATTCTCCAGATTTTTAATGGCTGGCCGAACACTTTCGCCCATTCGGGCATCCTCAGAGCGACCTATATGTACATATCAGTGTTGTTAGCATGGAGGTACAGTATTATTATTATTTATAGAGTCCTTTTAACATTACTAACGTGGAACCATGAGGTCCACAGCCAAGTCGGCACAGTTTTATTAACCGACTTCAAACAAGGAGGAGGTTACTATGGTCGTCTTGCGGGATTTTTTTTTTTTTTTTTGGTAGGTACTTAAAGGTATTACATCGTCTGCCTGGCTCCCCCTGTGTCCTGGAATAGTAGGTTGATAGTTTTAAGAATAAAAAAAAAAATAATAAAATAAAAACGAGTGGGCGAAAGTGCTCGGCCAGCCATTAAAAATCTGGAGAATAAGTCGCCTGGTTTTTCTCCCCCTATACAACGAATGCGACGACAACCAAACGAAAACGTATTTATTTATCGTATTTTCTGTTACTGCGGCCTCGTTCAAGGATAGGTTTGATAACGGTGGCTGCAGAGCGATCTGACGGGGGCTCCTTCAGGTATTAGCCACCCCTAGCTCAGTTGACCTGCGCGGGTTCAATTATTGACGTTCGTAACAGCTAGGGAGAGGCTTCGCCAACGACAACAAACTAAGTAAGCAAACCTCGCTTTTGCACAAAATTACAGTGAAAATGACCAAAATATTACAATAACTTCTATGTTACCGTTGCGATTGTCCGTTTTCGAAGATGCAATTAATTTGAGTTACATTATGAAAACATACCACTATTTCTCCCCTGCCTGATGATATAAGTAATTTGCGGTGACATTTTAACACTTCTTAGAAAGATTTCAATTTCACGGTTTTGGTAGATAAATCTCTGGTCAAGTTTTGTATTTTAGAGGAACAATCGTAATGGAGAGTTTTAGTGCATTTCATGTTTTTTGACAACTTGAACGTAGGAGCTTTTGTTATTTCGTTAAATCGTAGGTTTTAAGTGCACAAAAAACGTGAAATACTCTAAAACTCTCCATTTTCTATAGATTATTGGAAGCTGATTCAAACGAGACTGTGGTAGGGTCGATAGCTTTAATTGTTTCCAAGTTGTAGCTTGAAAACTATAGCTATATAGTCCAAGTTGTAGCTTGAAAACTATATAGCTTTTGTGTAGCAGTTTCGAGATTTTCAGAAATTAGGCACGAGAGTAAAACTCTGGAAATTTCTGGAGCTATAAAAATCGTTCTATACTCGTTGAAACGTTTGTCAAACACTCTCCAGGACTATCGTTAAGCGAATAAACTTTTTATTATAAAATCAAGAAAAGTAAAAATAATTAAAATTATCATAGTTGTTTATATAGTTTTAATATAGTTTATTATAAATGATATCATAGTTTTTTAGTAACAGAGTTTTTTTATATTTACTGATTTGTTGTTAAATGGAAATCTTCGGAAGTATTACTATCTCTAATGGATGGAGTTCTTAAATCATAATTGAAACAAAGGGATAATAAACCGCTGTACGATCACTTATGAAAAGTGAAACTTGATTATTTTCTATTCGAATCTCTCGACATAAATCAAATAAACACTGCATGTTTGCCTCGGATGGTGACAAACTCGAGGCCGCAGATTCGAGTTTATCTTCACGAACGACTAAGTAACATTAATGGACTAGGACTTTTAGGGGACTGAGAGTCTAGTCTGTCACGTTAGTGCGGGATGAGCGGGTGATTATCGGCTAATAAGGGGTCGAGCATGGTATTTGACAAAAGGGCTTTCGAGTATAGAACATTCGAGGAACGACTGGTGAAAAGAGTCGAATCGGATTTTCAATGAGCTACAACAATGATCTTCGAGGGCGCTTGTGAGGGCGTCCATCTCGCACCTTGCACTAGGAACAGCGAGTCCCACCCACCAAACGCATATGTCGAGCTGGAGGGTCTTTTGTCGTCGAAATTCACTGACGAAGCGCGGGGGGAAGATTTCGAGGCTCTTTAGGGGTCAAGTGGACGAAGGGTTTATTTACAAGCCATCGAGCGCTCGAAAGGTCGTCAGAATTTTACGAAAACGTCCCCTTCGAGAGTAAAATATGTCATAATATTGGACCCTTGAGTAAAAATCGAGATGAATGGAAATTTTCCTAGTAATTTTGACTATATTGTAAACTTGAGCCGATGTGAAGAAAATTGTGCAGTCAGTAATGATCAGAGATAGAGTGATGGAAATTTACACTTTCCTTCGCCGAGAAAAATATTTTTTCTTCTATAAAAAAACCACGTAAACAAGCTGGCATAAAAATTATTCAGAAACACCTCAACTACAGAAGGAAATTGCTTAATTAGAACAGTCTCATTGACCACCGTACAGAACCTCAGTTGACATCTTCAGATTGTAACTAAAATTGCCAAACATCACTTATCGGAACACAAATGACTAGAAAACATATAGAACAATGAATGACTAAGAGCATACTGTTCATTGCTGGCCGAAGTGAGAACATCCTTTAACCAAATAAAAACCCTATTGCTCAACTCTACCACGATTTGAACACTCATCAGAAATTTAAAAGCGTTAAAAAAACTATTTTTTTTAACACACAGGATTACACTTAATAAAGAAAATTGGTACGAACCTTTTAATGTATAAGAATGAGTTTACTATTGATCCCAGGAATTTTACTATACATAGTGCGTCGGTATTTTACGCGAGGAAAACCAAAAATAAGAGTAAAACTTATTCACTAATTCAGAGAAAATCTGTCCATTTTTCCAACCATCACATCCAAAAGTGGAATAGCCGCTATCTAGGAAATTTCTGAGAGTGTAAATGTCATTTTTGATTTATTAAATAATAAACCATTGTAAGCGCCCTAGAATAAATTTTTCTAACTCCCCTCAAAATTTAATGTTTTACATTTCAAGGCATGTAAACGCCGTCAACACTTTTCCGGCCAAACTGTGATAACTACATTCTTGAAATTTTCATCAAAAATCAATCTCGGTCTCACGACGGCCCAATTCTTCATCCAAATTTAAGAGGTTTTTTTTCTTTAGGGGAACAACGTTTTCCAGAAAAATCAGTTTAGTAAAGCTTAATAAATAATAATATACCAATAATAAACCATTGCACAATCGTTTTTCAAAATTCACCTCCTTTTCAATTCGACCGCTAGAACGATCAGAATTCTTCCACTTAGGTACCGGTAGCCATAGACGTTTAAATCGAGTTTAAAAAACTCATTTAATTATACTTATTCTTTATTTATCATATTTATTCTTTATTTATATAATTATTTATAAATCTTTTTTTTTACAAATTCCAGTTTCAAATGTAGAAATATTTTGACGATTCACGGTTAAAAACGAGTAGAAATCGTCCAAGCGGAAATAAAAACTCGCAGGAAAAACGACACGCATTTGTCGTAGAACTGCTTTTTTACCACCTCAAGAATGGACTCAATGTAAGCCAGTGGCACAATAGAAAAGCACATGGCCCCTTTGACTTCGTCCTTACCCACAATTAACCGGTTGATTGAGCGCACGTTTCTGGGAGGGTCTTCCCTACGTTTGCCTTGCGTAGGATTCAACACTACAAATAATTTTATTGCCGCCGCGTGGCCCAAAGCCGTAATAAGTCGTCTCGAAGTGTATGTCGGTTTATCGTGGGAATGGGCGGTGCTCAGGGCGAGAGCTGTCAAAATGTTGATACGCAGCCGCGTGACCGATTGTGCGGTAAAATTGAAGGAAGTGACCATGTGAAAAGCGTATGTCAACTCTGAAGAAGATTCGATTTTTTTACTTCAATTTTGGGTTTATTATTCAAATTTCTAACCCCCCTCGGAATTTGATGTTTTACGTTTCAAGGCATGTAGAATCCGAATATCCAATTAAAAAAAAAATCAGAATTTTCAGCAAAAATCAACCTCGGTCCTACGACGGCCAAATTCTTGAGCCACATTGCTAGCTCAATTTGAAGGGTGTTTTTGGGGGATTTTGAGGAGGAGAAAATGATATTTTCCCGGATTTTTCAGAAAAATGCGTATTTGGTACCAAATTATAGATTTTTGGACGCTGAATCGAATGAGACCATCGCGGGGTCGATAGCTTCATTGGTTCACGAATTATCACAGCTTTTGTGCCGAATTTGGGAGATTTTCAAAATTTGACATCAAGGGTATAACGCGAGAGTTCTTGGAGCTATAAATATCGTTCTATACTCATTGGAATGGTTGTCAAACACTCTCTCCAGCTGTACCGTTATGCAAAAAATTTAGTTTTTAATTAGGAAATCAAGGAAAATAAAATTGATTAAAATTACAATAGTTGCTACGGAATTTTCCCCGATAGTTACCAATCTGTTTTTCGGTTGGCACGTTCACACATGTTCTGAATAATTAGGTACTATCTGAAATTGATAGTCTTCTGAAATTATTATTGAAGTGAAGGAATAATAAACCACTGTACAATCATTGGCAGCATTTTTTTTTTTTCTAAAAGCATTAGATGTAGGTATATTCCTAGAGAATTTCTTTCAAAAACCATTCGATTTTTATTCCTTGAGCAATATATTTTTTTCTAAAAGCATTAGATGTATATTCCTAGAGCAATATTTTTTCTAAAAGCATTAGATTTTTATTCCTAGACATATTTGTTTTCTATTCCAATTTTTTTTATACAATTTTCGACTATTGAACTATCAACCAAAAACTCCACAGGCGTGCTATGTTTCATCAATGGATCAACGACAATAATCAACGGACGTATTGGAACAAGCGATTCAAAGGGAGCTACAAAGATTGTTTGACCGTCACCATAGAAAATTTGCTCTCCTTTTTGGTTTATTATTCAATAATAAACCATTGTAATCGCCCAAGAAAAAAAAATTTCTAACCCCCCCTAAAAATTTGATGTTTTACGTTTCAAGGCATGTAGAATCCGAATATCCAATAAAAAAAATTCTGTCTGTCCGCCGTACGCCGTACGCCGTACGCCGTACGCCGTACGCCGTTAGCAGTTTTCCGGCCAAACTATAATAGCTAAATTCTTGAAATTTTCACCAAAAATCAATCTCGGTCCTACGACGGCACAGTTCTTGAACCAACTTGCTAGCACAATTTTAAGGGTTTTTTTGGGGGGTTTTGAGGGGGAGAAAATTCATATTTTCCAGGGTGTTTCAGAAAAATGTGTACGTGGGATCAATTTCTATAGATTTTTGGACGCTGAATCGAATGAGACCATCGCCAGGTCGATAGCTTTATTGGTTCTCGAGTTATCGCAGCTTTTGTGCCGAATTCGGGAGATTTTCAGAAATTTGGCATTAGGGTATAACTCGAGAGTTCTTGGAGCTATAAAAATCGTTCTATACTCATTGGAATGGTCGTCAAACACTCTCTCCAGCTGTATCGTTAGGCAATAAGTTTAGCTTTTAATTAGGAAATTAAGAAAAATAAAAATGATTAAAATTACAATAGTTGCTACGGAGTTTTCTCTTATAGTTACCATCTGTTTTCAGGTGGGAACGTTCACAAATGTTCGGAATATTCAAAATCACAAATGGATAGTATTTTAAATCAACATTGAAGCGAAATAATAATAAACCACTGTACAATCATTTGCAGCGTTTTTTTATGAACTATAGCTTAAAGCCTTTCGTGATAATTTTTTGAACATTTCATTCGTGTAAAACACCTTCAGACGAAATTTTCCGCTGTAAGGTCGACAGATCGGCCGATCTATTCGCTGATCGAATGCTCACACGCTTGAAAAGGTAAAGTCAAAATTTCCACGCAGCAAACGACGATGTTTATGTCCCGTGTTTGTCGAACTAACAGCGAAACGCCCGCAGAGACCACCCTCTAGCCTTAAATGTTTATGAATATGGCAAAAATTTTCCGCTCGATCGGAGTAACTCAGCTTCGGCGTATTCTCATTCAAACGTTGGAAAGAGTGCGAATTGAAGGAGCGAGTGAAAATAAGGGAAGTCGAGTGCGATGAGGAACCGAGGGAGGACCCCTGGGGTCCAATTAGGAGGGGACCCGCTCTCTGGAAATCTATTTGGGATGAAGATATGAGAGGGTCCGTCCTTCCGATCTACGCCCCCGAACAGACCTGTAGGGTTCAATAACTAAGTCAGAAAATGACTCACCGAGCAATCTGTCAACTTCGAGGTGCTCTCCTATGACAGACACAACTGGCAACGCCAGTAGCAGTGAACATGAGGTCCTCTCCCGCCTTGGCGACTCCCAAAACTCCCAACGCCCTCTGTACTTCCTATTCATAGGGAAATTCTTTCTATCAACTCGACACTAATTGTACAAGAGCCTTATGTAGTTCGATCCGCTTCATTCGAGCGACGGATTGACAGGAACGCGTAGGGCTAGATTTGAGGGGTCGGTCTGGACTCGGATTTATCACAATGGTTGTTAATAAGGTCATAAACAAACTATCTCTAGATGACATCGAGGGAAGAACTCGACGAATTGCGAATACCCTAATTTATATACTGATTTTTTGATCGGCTGGAAAACGTCAACAAATTCAGCTCTCGACGATTCCTATCATTTGGCGTTGCCAATCGCGAACTCTCCCATGCCTTACAAATTACGAATGCAGTAGTATAGAAAACACAAAGAACAATATTCATAGCTCCAAAAATTTCGTATTTTATCATGTCAAATTTCTGAAAATCTCCCAAATTCGTCACAAAAGCTGCGATAACTCGAGAGCCAATAAAGCTATCGACCACGCGATGGTCTCAAACGATTCAGCATCCAAAAGCCTTTTAAGACCAAAAACACCTTCGCCTGGAAAAATCTAGGAACATACGAATTTCCCACTCTAAAAATAATTCTGTTTACTGTTCCTTTGCTTCAATAATAGTGTAAGAAGACCATCCATTTTCGATAATAACTCGTCCTAACATTTGTGAACGTTCACCCACAACAACAGATTGGTATAAGGGAAAATCCAATTATAGGATAATTATTTACTTAACGATACAGCTGAAGAGAGTGACGAAGACCGTTCCATCGAGTAAGAACGATTTTTATAGCTCCACAAAAGTTCTCCAGTTATACACTTGAGCCAAATTACTAAAAATCTCACAATTTTTACGCAAAAGCTGCGATAATTCAGGGATTATTGAAGCTATCGACTCGATTATGGTCTGATTTTATTCAACGTCAAAAAATCTAACAAATAGATACCGAATACACCTTTGTCAATGTAATGAATTTCGGGAACCAAATCTTTCTACTGAAATGGAAGTTGTTTGTGGAAACCAAATTATTATCCGACTCTAATTTATTCAATTGAGTATCAATTTTGTTCATGGGTTAGTCATTTCAGTCCGAAAACAAGGTTTCCCAAAAATCCCCTTAAAATTCTTGTAACAATTCGGCTAATGTCAGACCAAGAATGATTTTTGGTACCTAACAATTCCAAAAATGTAGCTATTATGTAGCTAAATGTAGCTATTATATATATGTAGCTATTCCAAAAATGTAGCTATTATATAGTCTCGTCAAAAAAGTGTTGAAGGCGGACGGACAGAATTGTAAATTATTTATTCGAATTTACACGCCTTGAAACAAAAACGTCAATTTTTTAGGGGAAAGTTGGAATTTTTTTTCTCAGGCAATTACTATTTTTATTTTTTATAAATGCATTTATTCAGAGAAAAAAGAAAAGGTACAACACTACACGTATGAAAATAATCAAATATGCTACGACTCTTGGGAGTAAAAACAGTTACTCGTGCTAAGAGTCGGAGTCAAACTCTGTCACTATGGTTCATTATTGAAAAATTGAGTATAGAACGATTTTTATAGCTCCAAGAACTCTCGAGTTATTCCCGAATTTCTGCGAATTTCTCATGCCAAATTTCTGGAAATCTCCCAAATTCGGCACAAAAGCTATAGAACAAAACAAATAGAAAAAAACAAAATCTATAGAAATTGATACCCGAAACACATTTTTCTGAAAAACCTTGGAATATAAGAATTTTCTCCCCCTCAAAACCCCCCAAAAATACCCTTAAAATTGAGTTAGCAAATTGGTTCAATAATTGGGCCGTCGTAGGACCGAGATTGATTTTTTGGTGAAAATGTCAAAAATTTAGCTATTATAGTTTGGCCGGAAAAGTGTTGACGGCGGACAGACAGAATTTTTTTTATTGTATATAGGTACATGCCTTGAAACGTAAAACATCACATTTTGAGGGGGGTTAGAAAATGTTTTTTCTTGGGCGATTACAATGGTTTATTATTGAATAATTAACCAAAATTGACGGTTTACTACCAGGAAAAGCGCTTCGCAATTTTAGAGAAGGGTATCGAGCTGTAAACGGGAAACGATAAAAATGAGCTTTCTCCGTTTCACCGGGTCGGTTGATCGGTCCAAACGAGCGACATTCAACATTAACCAGCTGACGAGCTTCGGAACTGTTCCGAATCCAAACAATCGCGCACTTCGTCACTTTGATCTCGGTCGTTTGTGAGACTAGCGCGTTCTAGGTTCTATCCGCCTCTAATCGCGGCTGAAGCATATGGCCGGCAATCCTAATCCGACAAACGAGCGACCGTATCCCTGCGATATCTTGGCCCTCGGGGAAACATAATGCCTGTCAACGTATCGACAGTTTCTAATCTCCTTCAGCATCTCGCATCATACTAGCGGTCAACGCGAAGTGTCATCTGATGAACCGACTAATTTGTCGACAATTGCGAATCCGCCGCCGGAAAGCGGCTAATTTGACGGCCAGTGATAACTTCGAGCAGGGGAGAATCCCTGATTTCCACCTGGTCCGGATCCGTCAGAAGCGGAAACAGTATGGAAAGTAAATCCGTCCTAATGAAGCATCTGGACATGGAAGGGCCTTAAAAGCAAAGCTATTTCCTTTTAAACTAGGGGTAACTTGAGGGAGCAAATAGTTCGAACTTTCGCGACTTCAACACGAAGGAATAAATCGATTCGAAATCACAAATCAGTCGTGGAATCTGAGCTACAAGAAGTGTAATGGAAATTAGCTAGGTACTTAGTGCATCGATTGAACGTTAAAAACGGCGGGAAAAAAACAAGTATAAATAACGGTAATAAATGATAATAAAAAGATAAAACCGACCTCAAAATTATTTGCAAAAAAAAAGTGAAAAGGGAAAAATAACAAAATATCCCAACTATTTATTTGAAAAAAATTGGGGAAATTATAGAAATAATTTTTATTTCCACGTTTACGTTGTAAATTGAAGTATTTTGAATGTATTATTAAAGGAGGTCGTTCAATAAATTAAGAACTGGTCAGTTCAATTATACTAGTAGTAAAATAGTCCTTGAAATCTGTTGGTGATAGAGTTGCTGTGGCATTAAATTTTTCTTGTTATTTTTACTTGTCAGAATTTTTTTTAGGCAGATAATTTTGAAGATTTGATTTTATTAAAGTTTTTATTCATCTTTCTCTTTGTAGTATCGTTCAAGCCTGGACATCAGGAAACGGAATTTAATATCTCGTCAGATAGAAATTGCGGAAATTTTTTTTCTTTGGCGATTAAAATTATTATTGAATAATAAACCAAAATGATTAAAAATACAATAGTTGCTACGGAGTTTTCCCCTATAGTTACCATCTGTTTTTCGGTGGGTACGTTCAGAAATGTTCGAAATAATTATTATCACAAATGGATACTCTTCTTAAATCATTATTGAAGCGAAGGAATAATAAACCACTGTACAATCATTTGCAGCGTGTTTTTTTTTCACTAAATTCAATGTTAGATAATCTTATTTGATTAATATTATAGATATTTTGCGCGAAATAACTGCACTATATTTTGCAGCGTTAATGGCTAACGAAAAATTTACTACAATAAATATAACCGCTGCGCCATTTTTTAATTTCTAGTTAATCCGCGCTTGAATTCACGAAATTCGATGAGTTAGCAGCGATGGATATGAAACGTTAATTTAGAACAGCCGTAGGAGGAACGTGAAGGAGCTGAGCGATACTATGCAACCGAGGCTCAGACTTCAAGCTTCGAGAAGCGGTTGTAGCACAGGCAACTTAATCAACTTAGCCAACTGCGTAATTAACTAGACTACGCCACTCTGTGCGCTCTGAGCGATCAACGGCAAACATAGGAACATTCTGAATTCAGCAGCACGGTGCGTCAGGAGCCAGAAACGGAGAACTCTCGATAATGCCGTTCTACGTTTCAATTACAAAACTGTCGTAGCGATAATTCCACATCGGGAAGCGCATTTCTCGCTTTGATTTGCATGTTTGCGATTTTATGAAGGCCAGATGGACGGATAATCGTATTCGAAAAGCGGGAAGTGCGGACGGGGAATATTGGCGACTCTCTTCCTGATCAGAAGGGAGAATTTCCGATTTCCATCCTCTCCCGCACTCGAAACGTATACGCGCGATAATTATTTTGACCCAATTCCGCTCGAAACGGATTTTCGACTGATTAGTGCGGAAATCTATCCTTGGCGCCTTTTAAGGTTTCGGACGAGTTATTCGGCGCATTTTCGTAATTTTCCCCCGCTCGTGCGAATTATTGCAATCGCGGTTTTGTAACGAGCTGATCATCCTTCGGGAACGAGATGAAAGAGAACGTAGGAATTCGCTAATGCGGCGAATGGAAACGCGCCCGCGCTTGTCATCCCACGTGTAGAATTAGAAAAATTTTGACTGCGTACGGCGGACAGTCAGAATTTTTTTATTGGATATTCGGATTCTACATGACTTGAAACGTAAAACATCAAATTTTGAGGGGAGGTTAGATTTTTTTTTTTTTTTTCTTGGGCGATTACAATGGTTCTTTATAATGAACCAATAAAATCTCCTTGCAAAGAGCATTAAGGTGCTTACAGACCAAATGTTAGTGAAAACAAATGTTATTAACATAATGATGTTGATAACAATAATGTTTGTAACAAAATGAGATGATCTAGAAAATAAATATATCCAACATTGTTGACAACAATGTCGTCAACTTTTTTGTTGCCAACAATTCTTCCGTCTGCTTTATTTGGGTCTAGTTCTCTAACAATGTTATCCACAATGTTAATCACAAATGCCGGTTTGTTATCGCTCATGGCTCGATAACAAAACTCGGTGTCGCCAACAATGTTACTAACAATGTTGATGGAAAAAAAACAATGTTACAGAAAATGTTGCCAACAATGTTTCCAATAACATTTCGGGTGAGGAATTGTTATCAACATTTTTCAAGTGTCGTAACAATGTTATTAACAATTCCTCGCCCGATGTTGATAACATTTGTTGCCAACAATGTTGCGTTCGGTGTGAAAGGAAAGTTACTGAAAAATGCTAATAACAATGTTTTCAACAATGTTATCGTCCGGTCTGTAAAGGCCTTTAAAGCGAGTAAACGAATTTCAAAGCCTTAAACGGACTTACTCTCGTCCAAACTAATTTTTATCAACGACATTTTTCAAGGTTTTTCACCTTCCTTCGGTGAATGAAAACCAATGGGTAATCGGGAAAAAGGTTCGGACTATATTTAGCAACAAATCGCAACATGAAATCCGTCGAGATTCGTAATGGTAACATGCGGCGCAGCGGTGGATTAAGAGGAAGAAGGCCGCAGCAGGTGGCGATCTATCTACATGACAATGTGTCATCGTGAATACGGATTCACGGTATGGGACCCTTTCCGGGCCCCCTTTTTCCAAATCACAGAGAAGGGTCTTTTCTCTTTGCTTTCTAGTCGTCATTCGTCTCCGCCTACTCCATCATGCAACCCCCCACGGGTCCTTAGCTACAATGTTATCATTACCGCAGCAGCCTCATGAATCACATTATAATTACCCCGAATCCGGATAGGGCCCTTTTAAAATCTCCCCCCCAACTTCAAAGTACTACACATGTCCGGACGTTTCGAAAGATGCAGCGACAATGCAAGATGATAGAGTTCGAAGTCAACAAGTCCCTTTTGGAGGGGGTTATTTTATTTCACTCTATACACGTCCAATATGTCAAACGTGAATATTGTATGGAAGATCGTCCAACGGAGCTAGGGTTTTAAAAAATCTTCTGCTCAGTATCAAATTTCTAGACTGCATGAAACATACTAATGAACCTGAATATCGATATCGAATTCATTCTATGAGTATAGAACCGTGCACCAAGTGTACTTATCTGTTATCTCTTCTGAAGAGATCCAGTCAACCCTTGTTCCTAAGCTCTTCAAAACCTTTTTAGTATTCCTATATTTTGGTTTATTATTCAATAATAACCCTTGTAATCGCCCAAGGGAAAAAATTTTCTAACCCCTCTCAAAAATTGATGTTTTACGTTGCAAATTGCTAGCTCAATTTAGAGGGAATTTTTGGGGGGTTTTGAGGGGGGAATATTAATATTTTTCAAATATTTTTTCTTCAGAAAAATGTGTATGAGGTATCAATTTCTAAAGATTTTTGGACGCTGAATCGAATGAGACTATCGCGGGGTCGATAGCTTTATTTGCTCTCGAGTTATCGCAGCTTTTGTGTTAATTGATATTCATTTATATAGATTTTTTTGAGCTGAACCGAATAAGACTGTAACGGTGTCGATAGCTTTAATAATTCTGGAGTTATCGCTGCTTGTAACTGGAATTTTCGAGGTTTTCAGAAATTCGGCCAAAGGGTATTGTTCGAGAATTTCAGGAGCCATAAAGTTGTTCTATGTATGCGAATAATTTAACTTTTGATTTAATTTAAAAAATACAAATTAAAATTACCATTGGTTGCTAAGGTGTTTCCCTTTTTGAACCAAATTAACCCTGAACTGGATAATTAAAAATAAAAATAATTAAAATTACAACAGTTGCTAAGGCGTTTTCATCAATCTGTCGTTGAGTGGAAACGTTCACAAATGTTGGGGACAGTTCCTATCACAAATGAATGATTTTCATAATTGAAGCAAAGTAATGATAAACGACTGTACAATCATTTGCCTAGTTGTTTATTCTATATTCGGATTCTACGTTGAAAAAATTCTGAGGGGGTGTTAGAAATTTTTCCTGGTCGATTACATTAGTTGAATCGAATAATAAGATCTTGAATAATAAACCGAAATTTGTCTTTTGGTGTTTCAGATTAATGTTCTTTGCCCTATGTCTGATCCTACCGACTGCCATGTCGATGCGAGGTCCTCATCATCCGAGAGATAATCACGTCCATTATAAGCCGAAACACGACGGGACCAAACTGACTCAAGACGCCAACCTTTTGCACGATACGACGTAAATTTACAAATTATTCCAAAGCGGAGCTTCCTAGTTTCCTAGAACTAGTTTATAGACACATCCAAGGAAAATCGAGAAAATAATAAGCGATACATGGGGTATTAAAATGTAACTACTACTTCTAGGCACATTCAAGAGGACCTGGGCGACTCTATATCTGAAGAACAGATAAGGAAAATGACACCGGACGAATTGGAATTCCATTACTTTAAGTGAGCGAAATATTTAATTCGATAGCGCTTTGAAAATGCTGCAAATGATATTACAGTAGTTTATTATTACTTCACTTCAATAATGATTTAAGAAGATTATCGATTAGTGAGTAAAAGTAATTATTCCGAAAACTTAAAAAAAAAATAAAATTTTCCCGTAACTATCGGGAAAACTCCGCAGCAACTATTGTAATTTTAATCATTTTTATTTTTCTTAATTTCTAAATTAAATTCAGAATTTTTTGCCTAATGGTATAGTTGAAGAAGTTAAAATTGAGCTAGCAATGTGATTCAAGAATTGGGCCATTGTGAGGACGAGATTGCTTTTTTGTGAAAATTTCAAGAAGGTAGCTATTATAGTTTGGCCGGAAAAGCGTTGACGGCGTACAGACATGAATTTTTTTTATTGGATATTCGGATTCTAAATGCCTTGATACGTAAAACATCAAATTTTGAGGGGTTAGAAATTTTTTCTTGGGCGATTACAACGATGTATTATTTAATAATAAACCAAAAATGTTTTCAACGCCTGAGCAATTTTTTCATCCTTCAGGTTGCACGATTTTGACAACAATACGAAACTGGACGGTCTGGAAATTCTTCAAGCGATCCGACATACCTTGGAACACGAAGAGCATAAAATTAAAGGAGTCGTTCCCGTCGGCGATGGTTCCGATTACCCAGCTGAAGAATTCCACCATTTCGTCGGTCGGTTGTACACAAACCTATCCATAATCGGAAAAATATCACGATTTTCCATTCGCAAAGCATATTGAAAATTATGCAATATTCTTCGTCTGATTTTCAGATTTGATCGATCAAGTCCTCGCTGAAGACGATACAGATCACGACGGCTACTTGAGCTACGTTGAATACGTCGTTGGAAGGCAGAGAGATAATAAAAAGAAACAACCCGAAGTTGAGCAATAGACAATTTAATTTAAAAACTTAATAAATAATTATACTCAAGCGTGTGGAAAAATCTTTAGAACCCAACGGTCATCGATCACAGTTAGGTGGACTACTAAATGGAAAACAAGCGAGAAATCAAAATTAAACGAGAAAACACTTAATTAGTAAAGGTGAAGATCGTTTTAACGATATAAAAATGCAAGCGAAAAGTTTTCTAGAAATAAGATAGCAATTTGTTTTAAACTTTGTACATATTTACGCTGACGGATAAATTTCAATTTCCTATGGAAATACTAAATCGGCATCAGACCAAAGTCGCAAAAGCAACTAGGCGTAAAAATTTCAATAATTTTAAAATATTGGAAAAAATTACACATAAAATTTTTTTTCTAACCTCGAAATGCAGACAATAGTTACAGTAAAAACAATAAAAATCGTCAACTTAAAGAAGGAACTTCAAGAAGAAGCATTCGTCGAAAAAGAAATGTCATCTTGCATAATACAATTAATTAGTCTCATCAATAAGGCTTGAAGACCATTACAATAATTAATAATATAATAAATAATAATAATAATAACATGATATTTATATTTAATAAATTATCGCCCCTTTTCACCAAAGGCCGACGAATTTGAGTTTGCCATGAACATTTTTTTATACTAATTGAAAATCCTTATTAGAAGCACACAAGTAAGTAGCTTAAGTACAAAGTTAAAGGCTACACGAAGTGATCAATGCGTTTCTTTTACGTTAAAAACGTTAATTATTTTGGCACGACAGTTTTAAGCGAAATTCGATGAAGAAAAGAAGAAACGACCCAATGATATGATCTACAGTTAGATAAATTACGACAAATTTAACAACGAATTATACTCAAGAGACAGGAATTGTTCAAACGTATCCAGTCTCATATAACATTGATGTAACGTTTGATTAGAGACGTTACACAGAACCGTTTTCGTAGCAACGTATTTGAAACGTTTCTCCTCAAACGTAGTGATGGCGTCTCAATAGGTATTACAATAATAAATGTACCGTAAATAGGTTAGTAAAAAATTATAAGAAAAATAAGTGTTCTTAAAATACAACCTTTCAGGAAAGTCTTCATAGAATCGTACATGAAAAGTTTCAAACAAAACGTTGTTCTAACGTTTTCATTATTAAAAACAACGAGCTCTAAGGCAGGATTATAGTGTACCAGGGTATTCTTAGAACTCAAAATTTGTTTCAATTCTTGAATACCAAGTGGAATGATGAATGATGGGAGTAGGATGTAGGAAGGGGCTGGCTAATCATCGTTGACGCTAGTACGAAATGGATTGAAATCGCTCCCATGAAAACATCGACAACAGAAAAAACAATTGAAATTCTTCAAGACACTTTTGCCCGTTTCGGCCTTCCAAAAATGATAGTCTCAGACAATGGTCCACAACTGACTTCACAAAAATTTCAAGACTATTGCAAACACAACAACATACAACATGCCAAATCCACACCATAATTATCATCCACGAACAAACGGTCTGGCTGAACGAGCCGTGAGGACTTTCAAGACTAGGATGGCAGCTTCAAGAAACGGTGGTGAAAATCTTCATACAAGACTAACTAAGTATTTAGCTTCATATAGAGCAGCCGTACACCGGACTACTGGCCGATCACCTGCGGAGATGATGATAGGGCGTCAGATGAGAACCAAGTTGACCCTTTTGAAGCTGATCTAAGCACCCGGATTGACTACAATTTACTCAAGCAACGACAGTATCATGGTTGTGCACCGTTCAGAGAATTCACCGTGGGAGAGACCGTGTGGATAAAACGAAGGAAAGAAGATAAAATATTTTCGAAAGCCGTAGTGAAGAAGAAAACTGGGCCGCTCTCTTATATCGTCATTCAAGATGGTATAGAACGAAGAGTTCATGCGGACCAGATGAGGAAGGCACATGCGGATTCAGTTTGAGGGGGGAGAAGATGTAGCACCATGCACGTACTGCGACAATGATTATACGACCCAGGGGCACATCATTCCGTAGTAAGTGAGCGTATCTGGAGAGACATTGGGCAACCACCTCTTGCCTCATATCCCATCCTCGTCGCCAGTGAAATACCTTTAGTAGGAATAATACTTTCTTGGTATGATTTGAATTGTAGAACGCGAATGAAATTATATTTTGTATCATAAACAATTTGTACCAAAAGGGTTATTGCTTGGTTCAGTTCAACCACGTAGTTACACGCAGTACGTGCATGGTGCTACAGTTTCAGAAACGTTTTTCTAGCAGCGTAAATGAAACGTTTCAATCAGAACGTATTCGTAACGTTTCGATTGGTAACGTTTCAAGTAAAATGTTTCAGAAACGTTGGATGCTGTGTGGGCAGGAACTTATTCACACATGGAACGACGCGTGAAAGCAAGATTCAATAGAATATAGGCTTTATTCAACTCGAATCAAAATCGAACTTGGAAGGAGAGCGGGGAGTTCAATTTTTCTTCATAAATTTAATGAAGATGACCATGTTAATGAAGATCATGAATACAACGCTTACCAATATGATGAGACACCAATTCGTGTTGTCTTTGGTGCAGCTAGCGAGACGGTCGGATGCGGTTTTCAACGCATCCGCGTTCGTTTCTGCGGCCGATTTCGAAGAATTCAATAGCTTGATGTCGCGTCGGATGATGTGATTCGCTTCTGCGGATTGCGCCTTAAGCATGCTCGCCATTTGAACCATGCTGTCAGTTATGTGAGCTTGTTGGTCGTCGTGATATTTCAGCATTCTTTCAGGCGAG
This sequence comes from Tupiocoris notatus, assembly GCA_037159825.1. Lineage (NCBI taxonomy): Eukaryota > Metazoa > Arthropoda > Insecta > Hemiptera > Miridae > Tupiocoris > Tupiocoris notatus. The sequence goes on from JASJUZ010000174.1 coordinate 241,339, forward strand.
AAGTTCCTCGCGTAGCGATCCCTTCCTCCTCGCGTACGCGACAAATCCAATTCGTCTCTCATCGATTTCATCGTCCACCTTTCGTTCGAACTGTTATCCAGCGGCTCTCCAGCCATTAAAACGAACCTGCTCTTCAGCAGAGGCAGGTACAGAGGCAAGCTTCGGGTGAAAAACGAAACGAACGACGATGAAGCTTTGAACAACGTGTAGACAGCGGATTTCTTCCAGTCGTGCCACCGGACTGGGATCAGCGATGTGTCGACATGATCATCTTGGTCGATGACGTAGTCGAACGGGAAATTCAAAAGCGGACGATCAAATGCGGACAAACCCATTAAGCGGAGAGTTATTTCGAAAATATCCGCCGGAACGAAAACTCTGAAACAATCGGAGGAAAATTACAAGCGACTTCTTCGTGCGAACGCAAGCTTACAACTCGAGCTAGACTGACAATTATACGAACTTTCTTGGAACTAATAGCAAAAGCAAACATTCGGGAGAAGGGATAAGCGATTCAAAAGGATAATTCGCGAGCCAGGTAGTTTCGAAGGGAGGAGGCTTTTTTGACAAACGGAAGTCTCCAAAACAGGTGATTAACACCGAAAACCATTGTCATACTGAACGACAAAACTAGCGAAGACCCAGTCTTTTCTCAGTTCACGGTCGATGAACTTTCGGAAAGTTACCCATAATTATATTGACCTGAGAGGTAAACCAGAAAAGAAAATTCTTCTCCAAACAATAATAACAAAGTTTCTCAACTAAAATACGACGATTTTTTTTTTTTTTTCAAATAAATATGAACGTAAGCAAGCCTTAACTTCGCGCTACTTACCATTTTACCCGGCCAACTCTCTTGAATCACCTCATGAGCTAAATATCGCGAATCCTACGAGCGAAATAAATCGGAAGGTAAAATACGCAACGCGATATTTCCGAGTAGGAATTCAAATCACAAATTTCAAACCCTTGAACCTACCCGTGAACTTCTCAGTTAACACATTTGAATTTCGCGGAGGAACATGAATCGCCTTGACACGTCAAATCGGAAGAAAAAAAGACTGTGATAACGATAATTTCTGACTACAAAGCGACCGTGTTGGGCTCAAATCTACTCTAGTACGCAGACGAACTATCAACTGAACACATTGCTCAATTTGAGGCAATAACGCAACAGCTGTGCACTGTTATCTTTTTTTTTTTTTAATTATAAGAAATAGAACGGTCATGTGGGGATTTTTACCGTTCTCAAGAAAAATTCTTAGAAAATGGTTGACGTCCGTCATAGCGTACAGAGGGAACAGTCGTGTTAACAACATTGGTAACATTAACGTTGAGGAAAATGTAAACACAACACGCGTGTTTAGCAAGTTCTTTTCCTTTCCTGCTCAGAGATATAATGATGCGTATTGTGAACTCTTGTTAATTTTTGAATTACTTTGTTGGTTTTAAACCTTCATCGCAGTTCGTAACAGTTATATCGCTATTTAGTGATCGACTTTTTTGTATTCGAGCAAATAACGTGCAGGTGAGTGAATTAACCTTGTGATGTCACAATATTCTTCAACGATTTTTATTTCGTGATTTTTAATCTGGCGCATTCTAAAACGCCACACGTAGCTCATAAAAATCAATAGGTATATATTTTCAATGTATTAATAGAGTTATCGAATCGAATTTTCGGGAGAATTCTTTCTTTCCCTTCTTATTAAATGTGCAAACGATTTCGAGCATTTATTCTTGTAGCTATATTTCTGTGATATTTCGATCTTTTGTGTGCTGCGTATTCTACAAATTACAGGAGCTAAGCAGTGTTCACAGGACTCCGTCATATGCGTTGATTTGTTTTGCGTTAAATTCGGCTAAAAATTGTGAGGACTCATAAGCTCCGCCCATTTGCATGCGGCAGTTTATAAAAAACGCAGCAAATGATTGTACAGTGGTTTATTATTCCTTCGCTTCAATATCGATTTAAGAAGACTGTCTATTTGTGATAGTAATTATTCCGAATATTTTTTAAGGTTCCCACAAAAAACAGATTGGTAACTATCGGGGAAAATTCCGTAGCAACTATTGTATTTTTAATCATTTTTATTTTTCTTAATTTCCTAATTAAAAGCTAAATTTTTTGCCCTACCGAACAGCTGGAGAGTGTTTGACGACCATTCCAACGAGTATAGAACGATTTTTATAGCTCCAAGAACTCTTGAGTTATACCATCATGTCAAATTTCTGAAAATCTCCCAAATTCGATACAAAAGTTGCGATAACTCGAGAACCAATGGAGCTATCGACCCCGCGATGGTCTCATTCGATTCAGCGTCCAAAAATCTATATAATTTGATACCACGTAAACATTTTTCTGAAACACCCTGGAAAATATGAATTTTCTCCCCCTCAAAACCTCCCCAAAATACCCTTAAATTGAGCTAGCAATGTGGTTCAAGAGTTGAGGCGTCGTAGGACCAAAATTGATTTTTGGTGGAAATGTCAAGAATTTCGCAATTATAGTTTGGCCGGAAAACTGCTAAAAGCGTACGGACAGCATTTTTTTTATTGGATATTCGGATTCTGCGTGCCTTGATACGTAAAACATCTAATTTTGAGGAGGGTTAGAAAATTTTTTTCTTGGGCGATTACAATGGTTCATTATTGAGTAATAAACCAAAATAATCTACGTAAAGAGTCAACTGATATCTTGCTAAGCAAATCATTGAGAAAGTTTTCGGAAATGCTCTTCTGCGCTATCAACAAACTCGTCCGTCTGCATGGGATAATATTTAATGAATGAAATCGGATGCGTTTGCATTTGCAGCAAAAACCACGCTCACTTCAGAATTTCTACTGCCAATCAGGCTGAACGCAATGACGCTAAACGCATTGGCGGATGCCTGTGAACGTTGCTTTAGGTTGAACCGTACCCACAGATTGCGTTTCAATCGTTTATCCCTATAGGGCCGGGAAACTTGCTATTAGAAAACTTAATAAGCTCCGCTGTTAGAAATTTGTAATTAATTACGTTTGCCTTTGAATTCTGTTTATTGTCGTTTACCTTTCAATAAATAAAATAAAAATAAATAAAATTGGGGATTGTGAGGTTGAGAAAAACCAAGCGACTCATTCTCCAATTCTTTATTAGCTGGCCGAGCACGTTCGCCCATTCGGGAATCCTCTGGGCGACATGGAGCCATAGGATCCACATCCCCTGTGGAATCCAAATGTGCACTAAACAATAAAAAATAATTCAATCTATTATAATAAAGTACTTTTTTTTATTGAGATTTCTTATCTGCCATACCCTGTACTTCACCACAATTTGCAGCAAGGATGGGATACTTACTCCTGTAATTTATAGGAAAGAATACGCAGCTTACAAGCAGTCTTGTCAACCTGGCATGTTCAAAAGGGCGAAATATCCTATTTTCAAAATCATTGAGCATTTGATTTTACATCTTTAAACTTCTTCCATTCAGATAGTGGAAGACTTCTGTAAATGTTATTGGTCGCACAATGCAGTTTTTTTGTCTTTGCGTTTCCAGAAATGAAGACGCATTCTCAAACAAAAGCGCCTCGGAAACAGGGGTTCAACATGTCGAAGCACAGTATGAACCCCGAGCGGTCTACGGAAGGGCTAAAAGGCGTTGCCAAGGTCAGAACGAAAGCCACGATCAAACGTCTTCAGATGTACAGGAATTTCAAAGCAAAACGTGATAAAGCTGGCAAAATACTCTGCGCTGCACCGTTTCAAGGATGGAACCAGTCGGGTACTGTGGCACGAGTCGAGCCTAATCGAAAATGGTTTGATAATACGCGCGTCATCGGTCAGAACGCTCTACAAAAATTCCAAGATGAAATTGGCAAAGCCGTTAAAAACCCGTATGACGTAGTTATGAAGCCTACTTCGCTCCCTATAACGTTGTTAAATGAGACAAGCAAATTTCAAAGAGTGCATCTTCTGGATACCGAAAGCTTTGAAGCCACATTCGGTAAAAAGAAACTGAGGAAAAAGCCGAATTTGAAGTTCAAAGATGAAGCCCACATGAACGAGGTCATTAGCAAGACTGAAGAAGAGTATAAAGATGCTTCAGACTACGATAAAGTACGTGAAGCACCCTCGGAAAAACCAGCTCAGAGAGATTGGGTTATGGGAGCAGGACAAAGCAAGCGCATCTGGAACGAATTGTTCAAGGTCATCGATTCATCTGACATCTTGCTCATGGTGCTTGACGCAAGAGACCCGCTCAATACGCGTTCCTACCATGTGGAGTCCTACCTCAAGAAAGAGAAACCTCACAAGCACCTTGTCTTTGTGCTGAACAAAGTTGACCTAGTACCCATCTGGGTAACCCAACGATGGGTGGCCATCCTCAGCAGCGAATATCCCACTATCGCTTTCCACGCTTCCATGAACCATCCTTTCGGCAAAGGTGCTCTCATCAATTTGCTCAGACAGTTCTCCAAACTGCACCAGGACAAGAAGCAAATCAGTGTTGGCTTAGTCGGTTACCCGAACGTAGGCAAGAGCTCGGTCATTAACGCCCTGAGATCGAAGAAAGTCTGCAAAGTCGCTCCGATCGCAGGTGAAACCAAGGTCTGGCAATATGTGACATTGATGAGACGAATCTTCTTGATCGACTGCCCGGGTGTAATCTATGCGACCGGTGAATCTGAAAGCGACACGGAAAAAGTTTTGAAAGGTATAGTTCGTGTTGAGAACGTTCCAGATCCAGAACAATATATTGGAGCTATCCTTGAACGTGTTAAAAAAGAATATGTGGTTCGCACTTATAATATCACCGATTGGGAAGATGATGAAGATTTTTTAAGACAACTGGGACTCAAAACGGGTAAACTTTTGAAAAAAGGTGAACCTGATCTGCCGACAATAGCCAAAATGGTGCTTAATGACTGGCAACGAGGCAAACTTCCGTACTATACTCCGCCAGCAGGTTTCGAAGTTCCTCAGGGGCAAGAAGAATCTAAAATTGCTGAGAAGAAACCTTCAGTAGAAGAAGTGAACAACGACCTAGTGCCTGATGCAACAGAGAAAACTGATGGTCCCAAAAAACTACCGGCCAACTTTGAAATCGTCCAGGATTTCAGCAAGATCCGCGTCATCAACGAGTTTCCAGATGAGGAGGATCATTATGTTCCTGTTGAATTACCTGAAAAGCCAAAAACGAAACGCGTCGCCAAGGAAGATGAAACATCTAGCGATGAAGAAGCCGATCTCGAAGAGTACATGGAAATTTATGATGGACCAAAGGATGCCCCAGGCGAGGCGGACAACATTGATAACAACATGACAAGTCGAGACCGTAGGCGAATTATTCGGCAACAGCGAAGAAGGAAAACGGGCAGCAACTTTTACGAAGTGGCCAACGTCAAGAATCGCAATCGGGAACGAAAAATTCCCAAAGGCTCGAGAAAGTAAACTTTCAACGCTTCGTGAGATTGTTTTTCAACAAATATATTACTTTTGCTGTAAATTTTTAATGCTTAATTTGAAATGTCCCTAAGGTTTTTTTGTTTATCTTGAGGTTGACAATAGATCCAGTGGAAGGTTTCTGTTTCCGTGGGAGCATTCTGGAATTAGAAAGGCAATTTTAGATAGGCTAATGAAAATTCTATAGGTCTAAGATTATAAAAAGACAGTATAAGAGTAAAAATCTGTAATAACAACATATTTACAAATCGATTTTCCAACAAAATGGAACACAATTTTTCAATACTTCACCACAACAGTACAGGTTCTGAAGATGACGCACCACCAGATTTGGAAAGCCTCTTTATAAATGGAAACGTGATTTTAAAAAATTAGTTTTTTTAAATCTGGCCACACCATCACTAGGATCGAATTGCGAAAAATATTTGTACGCATGAAGGAAAAAAGTGCGCCTTTGAAATCTGTACGAGTCGTCACAGTGCGTACGTTGCAAGCAGAGGCAAATGGTCCGAAGGTGAAACACTGTTAGGAATTCTCCCTATGTGTGCGATGCAATCGTCAACCGTGGGCAGCCTTTGCCGCGAAACGAGAGTCATGTTACTGAAAAAAAGGAGAAAGAGACAATTTAAAAACGCTGCAAATGATTGTACAGCGGTTTATTATTCCTTCGCTTCAATAATTATTTAATAATACTATCCATTTGTGATATAATTATTCCGAACATTTGTGAACGTTCCCACTGAAAAAAAGATAGGTAATTTTAGGGGAAACCTCCAGAGCAACTATTGTAATTTTAATCATTTCTATTTTTTTTTTTAAATTTCAATTTTCCGTTACTGGTATTTACCAGTAACCCGAACCTTAATCCGAGGTGGTGAAATCCGCCATAATAATTAACTACTCTTCCAGCCTACACAGTTACTGTGGTACAGAAACTTCTACAACAGGGCCTCCTAGTTCAAAATGATTTCAAGTTCTGTCCAATTATGACTCACGAGAAGAACATGTAATCCACTGTCAGCCATCGATCTTGAAATGTAGTGGCCTCAGATCGGTACGCAGAATCGTAGAAATTGTAAGTTGACGTGAAATCAAATTTGTGGCTTATGTGAGCTCTGGAAAACGATAAATTCGAATTCATTCACTTGAGAATGAGGAATGGCTCGAAGTCAAGTGTTGAGCAAATGTGTCTAAATAATAAATATCAACGCACCTTGAAGGAGTAAGCAAATACTTCCCAGGCGATTTCTCACTACTTGAACAGTCATCTGCATCAGCTATTGACGACCCAGCAATTTTAGATGAGCAAGAACCAATATCTTTTTCGCTATCATCGAACAATGTAGAGATTAAATTGCTTCGGTAAAGCTGAAAAATCCAATATAAATATATATTTTTAAATCATCTTCGTGATTCACATTTATAATAATAAACAAGAAAGAAAAAGGAACTACATTAGCAATGCAAATTTTGGTCGGAGATCGATTCGGCCGAAATCCTAGTCGGAAAATTTAAGGGATTGATATTCAATCACCTTGCTCTTGGACGCGTGCGTGCAATTCGGAAGGATTCCCAAACTTTCAGGCAAAGAGGGGGATTCCAATTCAAAATAACCCTTTTCGATCAGCGTGACAGTGGGTGACGTCGGAAACGAGTTGAGATCACCAACAAGCATTACAGCTGGAGAACTACTGGTGCTGGAATACATAAATATGTTCACATTTAAGCAGATGTAAGGGATAAGAGACGAAAACAAAGGGTCAGTTCAGACAGTCCTTTGGGAACTGATAATGGCAAGATAAGGACCATCAATGAAGACCAGGGAAACAGGTTGCGCACTGCAAATGACGGTTTTAGCCAACACATTGTCAAATCCAATTGACACCGGGTCTACAGAAAGAATTTTTGTGCTGGGGTTAGCTAACCACGCCATCAAAGCAGTTATATCGATAAAATTCACACAACTTTGCGGTGATGCTATGTTTCCCCATTTTGTTCACGTCTTCATCCAACCAAATTGGCTCCTTTTTGAAACGTTCGTTTTTGCGTCCGAGATACGGTGTAATTTTTGTATACAATTTTTAAAAATGAAAATAACACGTTACTTTAAAGATAAAAATTCGGATCTTAGCTGAAAAATCATTTTTCGCACAGCTCATTCGTAGGTCAGCCAGATCACAGCATTATAGTAAAAATGTCATGCTCTGATCTGGCTTACTAACAAATGAGCCTTGCAAAGAAAGAATTTTTCAGTAACAATCGAAATTTTTATCTTGAAAGTTACGTGTTATTTTCATTAAAAAAATATATATATTGGGCAAAGTGGCATTGTTTCTCAAATGCAAAAATGAAGGTTTAAAAAGCAGTCAATTCAGCTGTTTTGAAGTTATACACAAAATTTGGAAAAATGGCAGCACTGTTCGGCCAAAGTGCAAGAACTTCATCGTATATATGGCAATCACAGCTTCGACGACGTTGTTAGCTAACTGCCAATTGATCTTGATCTAAAAAAGCTTTCCGTTGGCCCCGGTGTCAATCGAATTTGACAACGGTTTGGCAAACATTGCAATGCGCAGTGGTTCGAGAAACCTGCCCAGAGAGATTGTTGTCACTACTTCAATGCTAGCCGGTATCAAACTAACGTACAGTAACGCACTTCGTAATTGAGAATGATTTAGGATTACTCACGAAGCTACGCGGTGAAGTTCGGCGAGAAGCACTTGAGTTTGCGCCAAACGAATATCCCATCGTTTGGGACTGAACAATAAATGTGTGTTGGCGATAACCAGTATTTTCCCATTGCTTTTGTGTCTCAGTTTGGCGATGACAGCAACATTGGGCCTGTGAATGGAAAATTGAAAGCATTTGTCCAGCATTATAAAGGATAAACAATATTTAATTAGCAATCGACCATCCTGAAATTCGTACTGTAGCGCAGGAACTCTTGAAAAGCCCGTGATAAGGATTCCTAGCAGAAATCACACGTAAACTGGAGCCTTCAGTTCCGCTAATTTGAAGGACGACCTTCACACTTCAAGGGCTTGAAACTTGAAACCGTTCTATGCTAACCAACGTTGAAAAATACAACGTGAAACTAATCGGCAAAGCTACTGGCTGGGGGAGGAAAATTGGATATAGGCATTACGTTTTGCTCACTTGTTGAGCATGCTGATTCCAGGCTGCAAGTATTCGACTTCTTCAAACTGAAGTAAATCAAAGACTTCAACCTTGTAGTACAAAGCACATCCGTCATTTTTCGTGCTGTCCGTTCTCTTTTTGAAAAGTCCTCTGTAACCTGGAATATTGGAAGTACATTTCAACGCAAGCCGGTTTAACGATGACAAACACCTCAAAGGAGAAAATGAGAAGTCTAATTGAATTCATTTCAAAGCCCCAAAATAAAGAAGTGCTGGGCATAGATCACAGAGTACTTCCATATTTGAGTCGGTTACAACTGTAGTCAATTATAAAATTAGGAAACTCATAAAAAGACGTTAGTGCACCGCAACTATTGTTGAAAAACTAGCCGGGAGATCCGGTTTTAGTCACATTTTGACCACAGATACACGGACAGACTCTCAGACACTTGTTCAGAAAGTGTTTCTGCGTTCCGAATTCGACTGTTTGGACGACCACAATACTATTTTTTATCAAGTAAGTAAAATAAAAAAGTCTGAATAATACACTCACCATGATCTTCTAGATTAGCATAAAACGATTCAATATGATCTTCCTGAACTTCCTGAAGGGCGATTACCTATAAAATATGCCATTTTCTGAATTGCTTCTCACAAGAAAAATCAATCTATTTCTACCATCATAGATTCAACTACTCAGATTCAATACTCACTCAGTATTCACTTTCAATACTCACATCAGCTTTAGATTCGAGGAACTCGTTGAATAAAAGTATTTTCCTTTTGTCCCATTGTAAATCCTGGGGATCGTGGTTTTTGTACAAATGCGGATTGGCAACGAGGAGTTCTTGAGCTAGGACATTGTAGCTGAGCACAGTTACCAACGCTTTTCTGCCTGAAATCAAAGCAGTTAATTGAGAATGATTTTAAAGAAAACTAGGAATGAATTGTCGGGTGAATTATTTTCATGGGTAGGTACAAGTGTTTCGAACAAGAAAAAAATTGCACTATGATGACATAATTCAATCGTCCAGCTGAAATAAATGGGCATCCAGCATTAGAGCGTAGAGGATAGAAAAAATCGATTTTACAATGTGAGACAGTTTAGAACCAGAATTAATAGACCGAAAATGAACCAAGAATTCGCCTAACTTTCAACAGACCTAAAATGCAACCGGCAGCTTTTCTTTCGTTATGACAAAAATAATACGGCTACTGCCCAAAGTATTGGCTAGTGGCTAGAGGCTACTGCGCTCTAGAATGATATTTCATCATTCGACCAATTAATAACAAATCAAACTCGATTACAAAACTGTTCGATTTCTCTACTATGAGAGCAATTATTCCTATTGACAAACCATTATCAACACAAACCTGGAATCGATCGCTCCCCTAACAGCCATTCGGTTCTTCTTATAGCATCAAGAGATATGGTCGAACTTCCTAAAGGTGAAAATTAAGAATTACGATTTTTGTTATACTGGACGTCAGTTAGTAAAAATTATCAGGGACTCAGAGACATCCAATACCACACGGTTATATCATAATACAGCAGTCCCTCTACAATACGGCCCTGGCTAGCTCCAGTAATCCGGTGATTTTTCGAAAGGGTGGGGTCAGGCATGTTCGTGCATGTTTCGCGGCTAGACGTGAACAAAAACAATAACCTGTCTCAACTCAGTCTTATTTCACGCTTCCTTCAAAAATATTTGATTGAAAATATGCATGTACATACGTACAAATATGTTGATTTGCGAAATAAGAGCTATTTTTTCTTTTCCTTCTCGTCGCATTTCTTGATGTCCGGGTGTGTTCTCCTTCTCCAATTCTTTATCAGCTGGCTGAGCACTTTCGCCAATTCGGTCATTTTCAGGGCGACCTAATTATATATCATTTAATATTTGTTTCAATAGTTGTTGTTTGTTTGTTGTTGTTAGGGTCAACGTAAGTAGCTTGAGAATTCTATTAAAAAAATTTATGATTGTCCTGTGCCTCCATGATAACAAATATTAAATGATATATAATTAGGTCGCCCTGAGGATGCCCGAATGGGCGAAAGTGCTCGGCCAGCTAATAAAGAATTGGAGAATGAGTCGCCTGGTTTTTCTCCACCTCACAACCCCCGGCTATTTTTTCTGCTAAATGTAGTTTTTTTTTTTTTTTTTTTTTTTTTTTTTTTTTTTTTTTTTCAAAAATCCACTAACCCGGCACTGCCCTTGTCCGATATCTGCCGGACTAGCGAGGGACTACTGTACTATTATAGCAGCGGATTATTGCATTAGTAATTATTTTCATAGCAAAGCCGAAAACGTGAGAAAATGTGGAGGACATTACATCAACGGTGAGGGAAAAACGAAATTAAATTAACAAACCATCTGAGTAAATCCGACCTATTCTAAAAATAAATGTTACACTTTCTCACTCACTTATTTTTTCATTTTTATTATAATTATTTTTTACATTTTCTTTTTTCCCGATGAACAAAAATTTAAAGTGGACTGACAGCAATTTAAACATTAATTTTCTCACACCGGCAGTGCAAAAATGTTGTCACACTTTTCGAAATTTTCTTCAACAGAAATCATTACGGACTCTATTGAAACGAATGAACAGTCCAACTTCTTTTACAATGTTTCAAGAAAGGGGCGAAAAACTGAAAAATTTGTCAACGTATTAGTGAATTTTCTGTCAGTAAACATTATCTGGGGTTGAGCGACCCAAGAATGGCGAAAAATTTTCAATCGAGCTACAGAAAAGCTAAATTTTCGAGCAAATCGGTTCAAGTAATAATTTTACATGCATATCAATAGGCTCGTTGCAGAAGCCTGTAAGTGCGATTTTTTTCAAAAAGAGGGCATCAGCTTCACGGTTAATTCGGACTCATTCACATGCCGAAGTCACAAAATAAAGTACAAAACTTTTTTCCAACAACCGTTAGAAGAAATTAGATTTTAACAAGTTCAAATGAGGCGATTGATATGCGCAATGGAAAATCCCAAAGAGAAATCTTTTTGATACCTGACTGAAATTCTTGAATCCGCTGATATCGGTACATGACTTGATTCTGAATGAAATGCGAACTATTGAGCACGGGCGGCCTATGTGCCGGAATTAAGTAGAAAACCCGGCCGAATAAAGGTAGGCAAGCGGCAGATTGAGTGTAATATAAATTCATGGAGGGCAACATCGCGGAATCGCGAGAATAGAAAAGCCCCAGAGATTTTCCGGTACGCGGTTCGAAAGTCGCGAAATTGCGTACATTACAAAAGGAACTAACAATTCTACGGCAAAACGGCTTCACCATCAAGTGCCTCATACAGCCTAGGGATTGGAGGACAGCCAAAAAAGGAGACCCTCGAATCAACAGATCGATCCAAGTGGTAAAGGCTCATTTACCAGCGGCGCGCATGAATGTGTGCAGACAAACCAAGAAAATGGACTTAACATATGGACTTAAATCAACCATTTCATTCAAAAGGCCTAATTCTGTTGTCGAGCGATTGAAAATTGACGAAGGAATCACTTTACGCGCACTGATCTGCACAATCTAATGAAATTCACAACGATTTTATCCAAACTGAGAAATTTGGGTCCGTGTCTGCGTAGATGAGGAATTTTAACTGTGTTTAGCTTTATGACAGACAAAAATGGGAGGATCAACTGATTAGATAAGGCGAAATAAACTTCTTCTTATGCTCAACACGGATAAGTTGTCCTAGAAATCGAGGCTAGACTAGTAAAATGAGAAAATTCATGAGAATCAAATTGCCAAAAATTATTCAGTATAATTATGGGATAAAAATTATAAACCGTGAATAATTATTGCTTCACTTGAGCACTTCGAATATTTGCAGTCAGTGTTGCCAGCTAAAAACAACGATTCAAACGGCGCTGATGTCGCATTAACAGCTGATTAGATCACTGTTTCGTATAGGTATTGTGTTTCATTACATTTAGGTGTTGAATTGGTATTTTGCGCTCAATTTATTTCTGTAATTAGTTATTTTTAGCTTACAATTAGTTTGATCGCTGCGGAGTAAATATGGTAAGTTCGCATCTTCGAATAATCTGATACAAACGGCTTTAAATCTTGAACAGAAGTTACCCAACAGGTTGGCTAATGTCAACTACTACGAATTCATAATACATTTTCACGTTTCTATTGGCGATCCGTACTTCTGAAACGGTTCGCTCGCTTTTCTGATGACTTGAACGAGATTTCTTTGAATTCGAACCGTTCCAACTCTGATGTGCATTTATTTCATTGCAGGGTAATGAAACTTCGCTCCCTATGGAGCTCTGCTCCAATTGTGAGTATCAGTTTGCTGGAAAATCATTATAATTTTTTATGATATAGTGTTGTAGAATAGATGAAACTACTAGATCGTACTATACTCTCGCTACTGTACTATCTCTACCTGCAGAAATCCTTTCTTACTCGATTTCACCTTCATTAAATTTTTATCTACCTGCCCCTCCCAGTCTGGGTCTTATTTTCCACCTACCTAAAAGAAACCACCGGTTATCAGAGCTATCTCTTTTGTTAGCTCGCATTTTTATTTACTCGATCGTTATTTCAAATGTTGTGTATGAAGGACACTGGATAAAAGGGAAACATTTCAAATAACGCCTGATTAAAACTGGAGCTGCAAAAGAAAGGAAAATTCATGATAGACTACAAGTCGGAGTCTTAGGAACGAAATTGAATTCGCGATAAAATTTGGGAAAGGAACCTAGACGGAGAGGAGATCGTAAAGCGAACTATAATCCGTCGACGGAAATCGTTGAGTGAAATTAACTTGTCGCAAATTATTGCAGTGGTTTATTATTCCTTCGCTTCAGTTGGGCTTTAAAAATCATCCGTTTGTGCTAGTAACTATTCCGAACATTTGTGAACCAAAAAGAAAAAGAAAAAAGTCAGTAATAAAGGATTTTTCGAATTAAAAGCTAAATTTTTCGCCTAACAGTACAGTTGATTAAGGTTTGAAAAACATTCTAACGAGTATTAAACGATTTTTATAGCTCCGAAAGTTCTCGAGTTCTTGCCAAATTTCTGAAAATATCCCAAATCTTTGCACAAAAGCTACTATAACACGAGAACCATTAAAGCTATCGACCACGACATGGTCTAATTCGATCCAGCGTCAAAAAATCGATAGGAATTGGTACCAAATACACCTTTGTCTGAATAGTGTTGGATAATATGAATTTTCTCCCCCTCAAAACCCTACAAAATACCCTCAAATAGAGATAGCTATTTAGTTTGGGTTTTGGCCATTGTCAGCCCAAAATTTATTATTTGGTGAAAATTGCAAAAACTTAGCTTTTTAATTTCCTCAGAAAAGTCTTGACGGCAGACGGACAGATTTTCTTTTATTAGCATATTTGGATTTTACATGCCTTGAAATGGAAAACATCTCATTTTGAGGGGGGTTAGATTTTTTCCTTGGGTAAATACAATGATTTATTATTCAATAATGAACCAAAACAACTAACATATCGATTATAATTTTGGTTTCCTTGCTTGTGAGATTATGGTGATTTTCAACACCTCGTTCGGTTTACTGGTAATCAGAAGAATAGGCCAAAATTAAGTTTTACCACTCCGAGTTAGTAATAATCCTCAGATTACGGGAGAATTTAACTCGCAGCTTTTAACCCCTGCTCGATCCTGGTGTTAAGCGCTAAATCTAAGACTTAAGGCATGCGCTGTTGTTGTCAGTGAGTTCTGAAGTAAAATCCTTCCACTTCTAGGCATTCAAATTAAAGGCATTATCACTTATCTCATCACTGATGACCGAGTTTCCGCAAGAAAAAGTGTCTGGGGCAACGAATTCCGAAGCTAACTTAAGATTGGTTAATCGCCACATGTGATGATGAAATCAAATCTTGAGTAAGATGGAGTTAACAATAACTCGGAAATCAGCTAACAGGCACTTTAACTGGTGAAATCCGCCATTAGTACTTCATCATTTCCTTTTTTCCTCAAATGCACAAAAATCGGTCCTGTTGAACCAAGTGAAATTTCAATTAGATAAGTATGTCCCATTTTTGACTACACAAGCTGAAATATTATGATTCTCTAATTTGGTTTGGATTTCAGTCGATGCGGATGAAATCCGACGGTTGGGCAAGAGATTCAGGAAACTCGACTTAGATAACTCTGGAGCATTGAGCATTGACGAGTTCATGTCTCTTCCTGAACTGCAACAGAATCCTCTTGTCCAGCGGGTCATCGATATTTTCGACGAAGACGGCAACGGCGAAGTTGATTTCAAAGGTATTTCATAATTTTATAATGTAAATACGATAAAGTAATCGGTTCGACTAATGATTAACTAGTGCTTTTAATTGAACTTGAGCACCCAGAAAGTCACCTTGCTTTACCTTTTCTTGGATCGCAATTATTATAGAGATCATATCAAGTTTCAAGCGACTTCAATATTGAAGAGGTTACTCAATTTAATTAATTTATCTCCCTTTAGATAATGTGCAAGTGTTTCAAAAATTAAAATCTCAATGAGCCCTATATTCAACTTGCGATTGATCATTATTCTCGCCTCCTTTCATTTTTTCCTAGAATTTATCCAAGGAGTGTCTCAGTTCAGCGTGAAAGGTGACAAAGAATCGAAACTGAGATTCGCGTTCCGCATTTACGATATGGACAACGATGGTTACATCTCTAATGGAGAACTGTTTCAGGTAGTACTTGATATTTTTACAGTTAAGGAAGACTCGCAGGCCTCCGCCAATGCGTCACGCGTTGATTTTTTTCTACATTCTAATTGACTGCTTATGCGGGAACACAATGCCCGGATCAATTAGAATGCTTGGCGCATCAGAGCATGACGAAGGTCTGTGGAATCGGCTTTAGAGCCTATTGTCCAATGAATCACTATTCAAGATTTCGGCTATCGTTTTTCGCAATAGCGAATTCATTTCGCCTACTGAATAAATAGATTCCCAACTTTTTCGCGATCTCTGCAAACATTGTGGATACAAATCTAGGGAACGTCGTAATATTTTAATTCTCCGTTTCAGGTGCTTAAAATGATGGTCGGCAACAACTTGAAAGACACGCAGTTGCAGCAGATCGTCGATAAGACGATCCTGTTCGCTGACAAAGACGAAGATGGGAAAATTAATTTTGAAGAATTCTGCAACGTAAGGAATAATTTAATATTTAAAAAGAGCAGAATGACTTTTTTTTAAGATTTTGGAAACTGAACTTGAACAGATGAGTGTTGATCATGTGAACAATATCAACAATATGTCACTAGGTATTATCTCTGGCCCTTCCTTCTACCAAGCCTTAACTTCTATTTTTCTTGCCAGGTGGTCGGTAATACGGACATCCACAAGAAAATGGTCGTCGACGTCTGAGCTGCTGTGTAAGCCCTTCAATTCACCTTTTACCTACAACATAAATTTTCGGGCTTAAAGCCTCAAATTGCGACTAATCATAAAAAAAAAAAAAAAAAAAACTCAAGCGAACTGATTTATCTAATTGTGAGCGTGAATCTTTCATCATCCCTTTGTTATAAAACACTACACGAGTCAGATGGATTTTTCAGCGTCCCATTCTTTATCATGCGAGGTTTTTTCCAATTCTAACTTATGGTCGTATCTTCCAATTTTTCGCACTCCCTCCAATATTTTTCATCTTGTATTTAATAATTACTTCAACTTATACATAATAATTATATATCATTATAAATATATTTATATGAAGGTAAAACTATTGATGTTGTACTGTACTTAAAAAAAATTGCGGCGAACGTGCCGCACAATTGCGAGTTTTATTAAGTAAATTGTGATAAGAGAATTTGAATCACACGTTTATCTTGAAAGTCTTACTTGTCTCTAATTTACCAACTGGAATTACTAACATCTTCCAGCTAATCAGATCTTGGATTTTGAAATGTTATCGGTTGTTCGTGTGCTCGGTTTTGTTTCGTTGATTGCAATTTTTCCCCCTACAGAAATGGAATGTGAACTAGAGTTTTTATTATTCAGCACAAAAAAATGTGGCCATATTAATTTAGTTTTATTTCATTTCATCCAATTTAATGATACGCTAGTCAGACGAAAAATGCATAAATATTAGAATGATTATTTGAATAGTTATGTACCTACCCCTTCATCGTAATAGTGCAATAAGAATTTTAAATTGATGAAATATATCATTAATGATTAAGATATCTTGAAAGCAAGACCTCGTCTTCAAGGCGAATTTTTCAATTTTTTATATATGCTCATAACAAAGTCAATATTGTACCTCTCTTTATCGGTTTCTCTCCAAGAGTGGAACGAGTTGATCAAGTCGCATTGCTTCAATCCAATGCTGAAATATTATATAATAAATTCCTCTAATTCGAGATAATTGTGAAACGCATGTGTGAGAAAATTTGCACAAGAGCCGGTATCACGATTCGACTTTACGCTTTTAAGACATGCGTGCATTTTTCGGTTGCGTATTTTACCGCCTTTTCAAAAACAGCTTTATAGTTTGGCGCAAACTGAGTAGTCATTTAAACAGTAACAAGCTAATCTGTGTTCAGCGTTATTTTTTCTGTGGATACTCTTCGGCTTTCATTTCTTTGGTGACATCTGTTTCTCCAGCGATAATAGTCAGTTCTCCAAATGAGGCCGACTAGTCGATGAATGAGGGAGGACGAGTGAAAATTGGCTGCCTGCATGTGAAAAATCCTAATGCATTTTCTATCTTGTTGCGAGACTTCCCGAGGATATTACTCCCCCTCCGAATTCAGTGCCCATTTTCATAAGTCTCTTTTCAAAAAACGTTCCAATCAATGTGTGTGAGTAGATAGTTTCCGGAGCTTGTAACCCAATTTATCCTGAACTTGAATTTTTCGTCAAATAATCTTCTTATTAGTCTACCAATAATCTTCTCATTAGTTTACGACACTCAAACTTTTAAATCTTTCTGAGAGTAAAAAAAATCGTTAACTTGCGGCTATCTATATTTTTTGAGAATATGAGGATTTAAGTTGGGCTACTTTTTCAAGTAGGACTGAAAAATAATCCTTACTGCTGTATTTTATTCAACGCTTCCCCTACTAAGCAGCTGAATCTTTCGGAAACCCAGTAATGAAATTACTGGCTTCTATGATAGAGGTTCATCAGTTCTCGTTTGATCATGGCCTAAATAAGAAAGTACCTTTTACCTGGAAATCGTGCACATTCTTAAACTGCTAAGGTTTGCGCCAGACTGTTAATTGGGTTTTTGAAGAAAAATAAGTGTACCTGCCTAGCGATCTTTCCCTTTTATCTATTAAACATTGTGAGATGGTAAATACAATTTTCTAGCTTACCAGTGGTCCAGTGGCCGAAACATTTGCTTGTGCCATTGCGGACGGGATTGGCTCATTTCCGTTCGCCTGGTTTTTTTTCATATTAATTAAATTAATTTTTTTACTTGCCGTTTCGTTAATTTTTTTTTTTCAATTACGATTCATTGTTTCTATTTTCAAATCAGGCTAGCTTCAATTTGATTTCGTTTACTAATTTTTGAGATGATTGGGGGCATTGGTTGAATTCCAGTGAACTGGAATTTACAAAAAATCGCCCTCGTCCCCTTTCCAAAAATGATTTCAGTTGTCTCTATTGGCTTCTGTTTGATGATCTTTATTAGTTTATAGATTTTATTCTCTAAGTTGAATTTGAAATCATTGTTGAAGTTTATGATCTGTATTTTGCATCATCTCAATAAAGTGACTTATTACCTATATAGGAATGATTGATATCCTTGCTTATGTATAGAACTTCAAGGTGTTCGGCGACCGTTCCATCGAGTATAGAACGATTTTTATAGCTCCAAGAACTCTCGAGTTATACCCTCATGACAAATTTCTGAAAACTCCCAAATTCGACGCAAAAGCTGCGATAAAACGAGAACCGATAAAGCTATTGACCCCGCGATGGTCTCATTCGACTCAGCGTCCAAAAATCTATAGAAATTGATACGAAATACACCTTTTTCTGGAAAACGTTGGAAAATATGAATTTCTCCCTCTCAAAACCCCTTAAAAATACCCTTCAAATTGAGGTAGCGATTTGGCTAAAGAATTGAGCCATTGTCAGACCACGATTGATTTTTGGTGAAAATATCAAGAATTTAGCTTTTATAGTTTCGTCAGAAAAGTGTTGATGGCGGACGGCCAGAAGTTTTTTATTGGATATTCGGATTCTACATGCCTTAAAACGGAAAACATCAAAGTTATGGGGGGGTGAGAAAAAAAAAATTTCTTGGTCGGTTACAATGGTAAATTATTTAATAATAAACCATTGTAATCGCCCATAAAATTTTCCATCCCCCTTTCAAAATGTCATGTTTTACAGTTACCAGTCTGTTGTCGAGTGGAAACGTTCACACGAATGTTCCGACAAGGTATTATCTGTCTTCTTAAATCAACTTTGAAGCAAACGAATAATTAACCACTGTACCATCATTTGCAGCGTTTTTCTTTAAAAAAAAAAAAAAAAAGTTTACGACGAGAATCGAGAAACGTCCTCTTTTTTAGCTTATTTCGAATTCCCCGGAATTCGACTGAATAGTATGAGATATTATTTGCCTTAGAACCCTTTCGTCGTTTCATGGAATGGAACTTTGTACCTGAATATCGATTATAGTCTACTATCGATACATAATTTGTACCAGAGTATCGATTATCGATACATAATTTGATATCAGCTTCGTTTATCATCACTCCTAATTTTAGAGTATTGTTGAGCTTGTGATCGGTGGTGTATTAATCACAGATTTTTGTCTCGCTATTATTCTCGTAATATTGAAAATCGACGAGTTTCCGCTTCGCTTACAGTCAACTCGTAAGTTGTCGGTTGATCGCATCGATAAGTGCTGCACGAGTTAATAATTCCTTAGGTAGGCAAGTGCCCTGCTCGATACGCCGCAAAAGTCGTTCCGGTTAGTATTTTGATTTTATGGGTGAACTTCGTTGGCAAATTCAGGCGCTAAAGTGAGCTTTCATGAACACTGCTTGCTGATTTTCTCCTCGATTTTTCAGTGCCATGGCAGATGAGCGCATGCCGAAAGTTGATTTTGCGAAGGAATCCACTTTGAACAAAAACATTCTCGATTTCATCAAACTCGCCGAAAAAGATAATTTGCAGCGGGTCCAAAGGCTGCAGCGTGTGCGCAGGAACAACCTGATCACCGCTTTCTCATTGGGCGGCTGCGTTCTCGCCATCTACGGATACTCGTTCTTTGCCGTGAAACAGGAGTCTTTCCTCGACGATTTTGACGAGCCCAAAATAAAAGAAACGCAATGAGCCCTAGAAATGCCGCTCTTCGGTTGCCTCCTCTCCCTACTATCAAGGATATCCTTAGGTGAGCGGTTTATAGTTCGAAATAAGGCCTGTTCGCGCTATTATAAGGCTGCGGGCGAGTATGAGTTTTGTTGATAGAAGGTACAAAGTTGGTCGGCGAATTCTAATAGAAGAAAACGCTGCAAATGATTGTACAGTGGTTTATTATTCGTTCGCTTCAATAATGATTAAGAAGAATATCCATTTGCGATAGTAATTATTCCAAACATTTGTGATCGTTCTCGCCGAAAAACAGATTGGTAACTATAGGGGAAAACTCCGTAGCAGCTATTGTAATTTTAATAATTTTTATTTTTCTTAATTTCCAAATTAAAATCTGAATTTTTCGCCTTACGGTATAGTTGAAGAGAGTGTTCGTCGAGCATTCCAACGAGTCTCGAGTTATACCCTCATGCGAAATTTCTGGAAATCTCCCAAATTTGACTGGCCCAAAAATCTATAGAAATTGATACCGAACACCATTTCCAAAAAACGTTGGAAACCATAGTGGGGACGATGGCTTTAATGTTTCTTCAGTTTTCACCTCTTCGGGTAAAATTTTAGAGTTTTTCAAAAATTTGGCATGAACTCGATAATTTTTGTTGCTATAAAAATCGTTCAATGCTCGTTGGAATGGTCGTCATACATTCTTCTCACTCTACTTCACTTTAAATTAAGTAATCAAGAAAAAGAAAAATTATACTGAGTAATTTTCCTTACGGATAGGTGGAAATGTTCACAAATTATTCTACTAAAGTGGATAAGATTCAACAAAGCTGATTGTCAAACATTATTCACAACCAGAATCGCGAATAATTTATTCCATTAATAATCCTGGCGTTGATTTCTTTCAAGGCTTTACAATTTAAGAGCGATCAAACAGCTTTCGCAGAATTTCATCATGGATTCAAGAATCACTGATAAGATAGCAAAAACGGCCGGACGAATCAATGGAGGCTATGTTTGCGAGGTAAATTGTCGTTTCGTTCTTAGCGCAATAAAAATTGTTTTCCCAGAAGTTATCCCTTTTCGAAAATAGCATTTCTCATTTTTCAATTTCAGGTTGGACCTGGGCCTGGAAACATTACGAGATCCATAATTAACAGATACCCCCAGAAAGTCATTCTAGTTGAAAAGGACCGTCGATTTCTTCCAGCGTTGGAAGTACGTTTTCTCACTTCTACGATTAAACTTCCTTTTCGATCTCTGTTGCTTTTGCTGTTTATAATTGAACGCCCATCAACTTCATTTCTGCTGTGTCCGGTTATACAAGGGATATCCAGAAAGTAAGGTTACATGTCCCCTGATGGGCACAGGGAATTTTTTTCGTTATGAGTGGCATAGCTGCTTGTAGAGGGGTTTGTAACGGTCAAAATAAGCCCAACCCTGTGTCATTCAGTTGAGAAATGGCAGAGCGGAAAATCATGGCATCGTAGTTTTGAAAAGGGTTGTTGTTGGTGGATTTTATGGCCAGAGGGACAACCATCAATGCTGACGCATTTTGCAAACCCTTAAAAAATTGAAGAACAGCATAAAAAACAGGAGGAAGGGGATGCTGACTCGTGGTGTATCTCTCCTTCATGACAACGCCCAACCCCACACCGCTTGTGTGACCCAAACCCTGCTTGCATCCTTCTGATGGGATATTGTGACCCACCCACCATATTCTCTGGACCTTGCGCCCTCAGATTTTCATCTTTTCACTAAATTGAAAGAGTTCTTGGGTGGAAAACGTTTTTCTAACGATTGAGAGTGATGGAGACTGTCAAAAGAATTGGCTTTCAAAGGTGGAGCAAAGCGTATACAAAAGCTGGTGCCGAGGCTGAAAAAATGTATTGATCGGGATGGCGATTATGTTGAAAAATAAACATATATTTTGGAACATACCATGTAAATTTGGTTAAAATATATGCACTTTTCGATTTTGGCAGCAGTTGTAAGTTTATTTTCTCGATATTCCTCGTATGTTGGGGATCGAAAAATTCACCCATTCTGAAGGTGTTTCATGAGATTTTTTCCTTGTTATTGATAATGATATTTCTTCAATTGAAATTCCTGCCACCAGATGCTGTCAGATGCGTCCCCATGCCCCGTTCAAATCATTGTTGGTGACATCTTGTCTGTAAACATGGAGTCGTTGTTTCCTAAAGAAGAAGCCAAAGTTTGGACTGATTCTCCGCCTAACGTTCACCTAATTGGAAACTTGCCATTCAACGTAGCAACACCTCTCATCATTCGCTGGTTTAAGAATATCTCTGAAAAGTGAGAACGGTTTTTCGCTGCTCCTCAGCTGAGATTTTCATGTCGTGCCTATTCTGATTTGGTTGCATTTTGTAGGACGTCCGCTTGGAAAATGGGTAGAGTTCAGATGACGTTGACTTTTCAAAAGGAAGTTGCCGAGCGAATGGTGGCCCCTATTTTATGCAAAGAAAGGTGCCGACTCAGTGTCATGGCTCAAAATTGGTGTCACATCGAGCACAAATTCAACATACCAGGTACAACTTTTTGCTGCATTTTTAGTGCTTTTAAAATTATTTAAATTCCAACGCTGGGAATATTTGTTATGTTTACAGGCAAAGCATTCATGCCGAAACCGGACGTTGACGTTGGGGTTGTCCATTTTGTTCCTCTCGTTACACCGCTCATCGAACTCCCTTTTGATCTTATAGAGAAGGTGGTCAGATGCTTGTTCAGCTTCAGGCAAAAATATTGCATCAAATGCCTCGCGTGAGTTCGCTTTGATTTCTTTCTCAGTCTGTAATGGAAAATTAAATCAATTAGGACATTAGGAAATTACGTGGAAATAAGATACATCGATTTTGGTTTATTATTCAAAATTGGTTTATTGTTCAATCATTTTCTTCCATCATCATCTCCCAAAATTCGATGTTTTACGTTTCAATTCTTGTAGAATATAAAAATATCCCGTACGCTGTGAACACTTTCCCAACTAGCCGGAACCTTGAAATTAATGTTTATCATAGATCATTCTTGGTTTGACAGTGGTTCAATATTTCTACCTCAATTTTAAGGGTGTTTTTGGGGGGATTTCAAGGGGGGATTCATATTTTACCAGATTTTTAAAACATAGACGTGTTTGATACTGGTTTGTATAGATTATTTAACACTTAATCGAATGAGACCATAAAGAAGTCGTTACCTACTGGTTATTGCAATTTTTATATGAAATTCTTCAAATTTTTCAATATTTAGTAAAATGGTATAACTCATATCATTTGTGGAGCGTCTATAATCTCTCTATACTTTTTGAAAGCTCGTCAAATACTCCCTTTAGCTGTATCATTTTTGGAAATTAATTTCACTTTGAATTAAGTCTTGTAGAAAAATAAAAATAATCAAAATTAAGATAGTTGCCTAGTGTTGTAACCTTATTTACAATTATGTTGTTGGGAGGAAGCGTTTACACATGTTTGTGATAGTTACTCTCACAAATGGATGGTCTTCTTAAATCATAATTGAAGCAAAGGAATGATAAACCACTGAACAATCATTTGCAGGATTTTTTATTCCGAATTTCCTTTGATTAAATGATTATTGCTCAAGCAGGACGCAAGGTTTGGTTTGGGCCATTTTACAGACTCAAAAGTTTCACCAAAAACCCTGATTTTTACTGATGTAATTTTAGGCCTTCAAGCCATTAATTTGGTTATCCTCTTAATACATTTAAAAATATATATCGAAGGAAATTTAACATCAGAACGGAATTATTAATGATGTCAGAAACGAATGGCAAATAGTCGCTTAAACGCCAACATTATTTTCTAAGCGTTTCTGGAATAACAGAAAACGTTTACTTCGATATTTCTTTTCTTATATTATTTCTTTTGTAAAAACAAAACTTATTGCCTGTTTCATCATCAATCGATGAAACTGTAGAGTGCAGTGTATTGGAAACGTTAAATAATTATTATTTAGGTATGAGAAAAAATTGCTGAGTTGCTCTATGTTGTCATATTTTACTCTCGGGTCGTAGCAAGTTGGACTCTTCACTATAGCGATTAAATCAAGTTGCCGAATAAAATTGAGCTGAAGCAAATTGCGATTCACATGTTGATGCTCGATTTTCAATTTGTTCTTAGGTCTTACCAACTCTTATCTTGCTGTCTCTTCTCCGAACTGGGCCGATTTATGGCATGTTGTTTTGGATTTGAATTATATCCTGTTGGCAAAACTGACAATAGCAGCGCAACAAGTGGCTTGCTTGAGAAACTGACTACTAACCGATAGGGCGTGAGATTTCCAATAAAAAATTATATTTAACACTCATTTTTGCAAAAAAAATAAATAAATAAATAAATTTCAGCAAGTTGGCGTTTGAGCGACAAAATATTTTATCTATCCGAACGGTGTTTCATACATTTTTTGTTTTCATTTGGCAGAACTCTGTTTCCAAAATCTACTAGAGACACCTACGTTCGTCGACTTCTAGACGACGCAGAGATTCCGTTCGACTCCAGATCGTTTCAATTGACGATGCCCGAAATTCGTCGACTTTGCTTCGCTTATCAACGCATTTTAGATGAGGTTCCCACTCTGGCTAAATACAACTACAGAAAACATTTGGATGCCGATTTTGATAGTATACTGGAAGAGGAGGAAAGGGCTGTAGCGTCATTGTAGATAGTTTCTCTTCGCAGTTCATGTAGGTTCGTTGAAGTTGTGAAATCACACACTCCTTATACAGAAATATACAATTTTAACGTTCAGCGTCTCCACTTTTTTCGTTCCTGACGTTCTTGAAGTTTTCTTTCGTTCTAAAAAATTAGCTGAAAAAAATATACGTATATTCTTCTATATAAATTTAAAAATATGTATATACCTACATAAATTTAATTTAAAAAAATATTTTTTTAATTAAAATTTTAGTGTGATAGAAAAGGGTTGAAAAATTCTCCCAATATTAAAAATGCACTATTTAAAAACCATTGACGATTTTTTAAAAAATTATGAAAACCGATTAACCCTTATTAGGGCACAGTGTACTTAAGTACACCATCCTTTAAAATGCCCCCAGAAGCCACGGAAATCCTCGATTTCAACTTTTTTTTGCTCATATCTCTTTGCTATGATCTCCTCTACCGCGTGGTAAAATCAGTTAGCCGGAAATTCGTGATAAGGTTGTGTTTTCACTCATTGACTGCAGATGGTTCCAGTTTGTGAGATGTGTTGAGCCTCATCAGTCGTGAGGTAAGTTCAAACTGTTCAATTTTGTAATAAAATCGATTTTTTTCAGTTGAAAGTGATTAAAATGATTGGTACATATACCCTAGTTACTGTTTAGTGTGAAAGTTGTTAATTTATTTGCTTGTAAGTCGATTGAGGCGAAAAAAACTGAAGGTGTCTTTAAGTCACCTTTGCCCTGATAGGGTATGCGATTAGGGCATAACTTGAATTCTGTGACATGGGTTTTTACACCACTTCACCCTAGTTTGCAGATGTTTGGATCAACAGGCGAAGCCAGTCAGATCTTCATCGAATATAAATGAGTGAATATCAATCTGGTCCCTGATTCTATTAGACGTCATGGCGTAAGTCATCGTTTGGAGTTCACCACGGAAGGAAACTGTAGGCCCTGCCACGTCAAACAAACTGTTTTCGAATGTGAAAAATGCGACGTTAGGCTGCGTGTAGAAAGACAGGCATTGTTTCAAACAAATTCATTTGTAACAATGTAGGTACCTAAGTATAGAGAGATCATGTTGTGGTTTTGTATTTCGAATAATATTTTATTTTACACTCTTTGTGTAAATTGGTATATATGGGGGGGATGGATTCCTGAACTCTACATTCATTTTTAGCGAATTTCAGTTTGCAGTGGATTCCTAAGCATTTCTCCACACTCCATTGGAAACTTATCAGAATCAAGCGAAACTGAATTTTTTACACTGAGGGAGACAGTTGCTTGATTGTGATGAGATTTCTTGATGGAGCGTAGAGAAAAGTTCCGGAATCCACTACAAACTAAATTTCGCAAAAAATGAATGTAGACAATTCGGGAATACACCGCCCAAATATTCTCGTATAGTTATAAATTTCGAAGAACCAAAGATCCTAAAAAAATTTACATTCAATGCCTGCCTAATGTTTTATTCACTCTTTATACTCGTAGTTACCATGGTAAAATAATATTCGTTCGATCTCCAAGATGAGATAATCTGATACACCATCAATAAATAATGTGAATTATTTATTTACTTCAAATTTATTGTGATTTTGATAGAATTTTACCAGGAATAAAACTGAGAGAAAAGTTTTGTGTGATTTTCATTGAAAACCCTGATCATGCATCTTCAACAGCTATCCGGTCAAAGTGTACTTAAGTACACCGATACCAAAAAATTTTAGGTATGGGTAATTTTTGAAATTAAATTGCATATTATTCATATTGGAGGCCCTTAGAAGCCATTTAACCAAGAAATTTCAAAAAAATCCAACGAATTCCATGCTTGCCCTAATAAGGGTTAAGTAAGAGCTGAGTGCCATTAGAACGTTTTGAAATCGCGAGTAATAATAATCACAGTCATCAAAGATAAATTCTTGAAATTTTCACCACAAATGAATCTTGGTCGGACAATGGCGCGCTCAATTCTTCAGCTAAATTTTAATGTGGATTTGGTACTACACCACACAATTTTAATGGTATTTTTGAAGGGGAGATAATTCCCATTTTCCAGTAAAACATAGTGTTTAATTTGAAAATTAAGAAAAATGAAAACGATGAGTTATTTAAGTGTGCACCTATCCATTTTTCAACCGTTTTTGCGTTATTCAACAATACGTATTTTAGTAGACTACTATACACAAAAACATAGCATTTTTCAACTTTAAACTTTCTTTTCATCTATTTAGTGCAAAAGAAACATAGAATAAACCATATATTTTTGGCATACACATCATCAACTATCATTATGCTGAATTTGGGCGAAATATATTTCAAAAAAATTTTCGCGAAAAATCCAAGGGGAATCCCCGCGATTTTCTTGAACCGATCATTTAACGAATTTTTACTCGTCTTTCAACAAAGATAAAAATCTGAAATTTTAAGGAAAGTTGTGTCTCACCGAGTTATATTTTTGTGATTTTTTTTATTTCTCGGGAAAATCTGCAAGTGGTCCAAAAAAATCAGTTTTTTAAAACTCAAAAATGGACCTTTAAACGTGCTTTCCGGGGTCAAAATTAATGTGAATCAATTGTTTTATTATGCAGGAGTCTTCATTTGAATGCCTAACACACGTACATAGCAAAAAATTTGGTGAAAAAATTTTCAACAGCGCCGCAGAAATTATTTTCTGTAAATCGAGCCGGAATTTCGAGCTCCGCTGGCAGCAATAAGGGTGAAAAATTAAATGTTCGTTTTCAAGCGAATTTGAAAGCTATTCTTGGAGGAAATTTAGCGCTGAATCCGAATTTGACGTCAAAACTATGGAAATTTGACGACAACTATCAGTTTTTACTAATTTCAGTACTACACGTTTTCATATTTTTCAACTTTGAAAATTCGTTGCAAATACTTACAGTACTGTTCAAATTTGATTGATGAATGATTCTTACGGGAAATTAGACGTAGAATTCGAATTTAAAGTGAAAACAATCAAATTCTCACGATCGATAATATTTTTTTAACTTTTTTCGATTATCATACTTTTGAAGTTTCAACTTTGAATTTTTTTTTGTCGCGTTCGCGAATTTTGAAAAAATCGGATCTGTGTGAGCGAATTGAGGAAGTTTAATTTAGAATCATATAGTTTAGGTAAGTAGTAGTTTATTATTTGTGTATGGAGAGTGGGAATTTATGGATGTTATTATTAGTAGTTGCTATAATTCGGTGTGTTGTAGGAGGTGGTGTTTTCATGTAGTTTGTATCATAATACATTGGGTTTTTCAACTTGCGCAAAGTTTTACCCGAGGTATAGACGTTTCAACTTTCAAGTTTTCCAAGATATGTAACTTGCACAGCGGATAACTCAGACAAAAATCGTCAATTCAGATGTTTGAATATACCAAAAGTTAGGTTATTTAACTGTCCACATTTTCCTAATGTAATGTACCTATCCATTTTTCAACCGTTTTTGCGTTATTCAACAATATTAGTAGACTAAACACGAAAACATCACATTTTTCAACTTTAAACGTTATTTTCATCTATTTAGTGCGAAAGAAACAAAGAATGAACCATATATTATTGATATACACATCATCAACTATCGTTATGCTGAATTTGAGCGAAATCTATTCCAAAAAATGTTTCGCGAAAAATCCAAGGGGTACCCCTGCGATTTTTTTCATCCGAACAGTTAACGATTTTTTACTCCTCTCTCGACAGAGATAAAAATCTGAAATTTTCAGGGAAGTTGTATCTTACCGAGATATATTTTTGTGATTTTTTTTATTTCTCGGAAAAATCTGCAAGTGGTCCAAAAAAATCGGTTTTTGAAAGCTCGAAAATTGGACTTAAACCGCGATTTTCGGGGTCAAAATTTATGCGAATCAATTGTTTTATTATGCAGGAGTCTTCATTTGAACGGCTTACACACGTACATAGCAAAAAAGTTGGTGAAAAAAATGTAAACAGAGCCAGAGAAATTATTTTCCGTAAATCGAGTTTTTCACCGGCCGAAATTACAAGCGCCGCAGGCATAAAATATAAAATTTTCATTTTTCAGCAATTTTGATAGCTTTTCTCATTGGAAATTGAACGCTGAATCCGAAATTTACGTCAAAACGGCGGAAATTTGACAACAATGATCAGTTTTTCATATTTTTAGTGTTACAATACTTCATGTTTTTCAACTTTGAAGTTCGTTGCAAATACTTACAGTACTGTTCAAATTTGATTAATTAATGATTCCTTCAGGAAATTAGATGTAGAATCCGAATTGAAAGTGAAAACAATCAAATTCGAACGATTAATAACATTTTTTGAATTTTTTCGATTATCATACTCTTGCAGTTTCAACTTCAGAATTTTTTTCGTCACGTTCGCGAATTTTGAAAAAATAGTTTCTGTCGAAGAAAATCGGGAAAATTCAATTAAGAATCGATTAAAAATAAAAAAAGGACAGCAACTATTTTTTGTTTTCGAGATTTAATTCCACTTTATGGTATAAAAACGTGTTTTGAGCTTTCTTCGAGAGCTAATAGCTCTGCGGGGCATAACATAAAAATATAATTAAATACACCCAATAGTAGGATTTTTAGCTCTTTCTCGCCTCTGAGTAATATACCCATATAAAAGTAATTGGTTCAAAAGTTATATTTTATGCAAAAAAAAAAAAATAAATAAATAAATAAAATAGGCGAAAAACAGGGTTATTACAGTTTAAAGCTCAATAAAACTGAAATTAAGGCCTAATAAAAAAAAATACGATTTTTCCGCCCGAGGAGTTTGTCTCTATTTTACGAATAGGTATATGATCGAAATTTGATTACCTAGTCCCAGTTTCTCAATCAATAGTATTCCTTCTCCTCCTCCTTGTTGTGCAGCTTTTTATATAAATAAGTAAAAAGCTACACGATAACAGTTCCGACTATGTTGCGTCGAAGCGCAAACTTCTGTCCATAATAATATTATATTGGAGAGAAATCGATATTTTCTATCGATTTTTTCTACCATTGATAGCCTGTGATACGAGCATGAGAGCAGATGAGCACAGTGTGATTGTCATTGATTAAGTTTCTATTTTGACTTGAGGCAAGCTCGGAATTTTTTTAAATTTATTCCCACCTCATCGAATAAATCTAGTTCCTCGTGAATTTCTATCGAGTTTTGAATTCCGTAAGTAGACGTGCTAAGATTATTTCCTTTCCTACGCAATTTTCAACATGACTCATAAACTTGTCGGGTGCGGCTTGTCGCGAGAATACTTTTTTCCCATTTCGTCACTAAAACTCCCTATTATCTTATATTTTCTGCGTACTAATTTTCAAGCGCAACCGATGTACGAATTTGTGGTGTCGTCTATGCAATAGACGCCATGCGTTTTTTTTCCGACTTCGCAAATTAACCCTTATCATGGCAAGGTGAACTACAGTTCCCTTTTATGACAAGCGGCTTTAAAAATCAATTAAACAATTTTTCGCAGAAATTGAGAATTATTTCAGTTATAATGAAAGCTGAACTCGATTTCTGCAAAAAAATATTCAGAAAAATCACAATTATTCTGTTTTTGCCAGGAGAAGGGTTAAACTTAAGACGTTTCAAATCGGTGTTGCAGATTTTGTGAAAATGTCGACTACGTTGAGACCTTATTTAACAGCAGTGAGGAACACATTGAACGCAGCTATGTGCGTGGACAACTTCTGTTCTCAAGAAGTCGAGCGTCACAACAAGCCCGAAGTCGAAGTGCAGACGAGTAAAGAACTTCTTCTCACGCCAATCCTGATCAGCCGCAGTGAAACCGAACGAGTACTGATCGAAGGTTCGATCAACTCTGTGCGCATCAGCATAGCTGTCAAGCAAGCGGACGACATAGAAAAATTCCTGTGCAAAAAATTCATGCGCTTCATGATGATGCGGTCGGAGAGTTTTGTCATTTTGCGGCGCAAAGCCATCGAAGGCTACGATATTAGCTTTCTGATCACGAACTTTCACACGGAACAAATGTACAAGCACAAACTTGTCGATTTCGTGCTCCATTTTATGGAAGAGATCGACAAGGAGATCAGCGCTATGAAACTGGCGGTCAACGCAAGGGCCCGAATATGCACTGAAGAGTTTCTCAAACGATTTTAATTGGCCGCGAGTTCGTTGCAGCGAACCGGATTTAAAGCGTTTGACTTTTTTTTGAATTTTTGTGCAATATTTGTATTTATTGGAGAAATGTGAGGCGCAAGCAGCAGCCGTTTTACAACTGGTGGGTCATTTTTACTGTATACTTTGTACCTATCTAAATACTATACTATTATTATTATTATTATTATTATCTTTAAGTTGATTTATGCACTGGAAAATTGTAGGCTAATTTTGGTTCAAACCGTGGTATTTTTCGGCAAAGTGGAATTATCGATTGCTCTGCACAAAGGATTTACGCTTCACGAAGCAGTGATGCCCAATCGAAAATTATAAAAGAAGGGGAATAAGTTTTGAAGATTGACTAGACAAAGCAAACATTTTTGTTGCCTATAAAATCGATGAAAATAGACTTTCTATTATTTTTCCGTCTTTCATGTCGTTTTTATGGTGTCAGTGATCTATAATGACTTCACACCTTATGTTCCCCCGGTGCTTGAAAATGGCCGCTCTCCAAGAGATGGCCCTTTACAATTATTAATATAGATTATTCTAATTACACAAAAGTCTTCGATGCATTTATACTATTTTATACCTACCTTTTATAACTGTTTTATACCTTGTGCGACTATTTTTTTCCACATTTCGACGTTGAATCGAATTTCCATTACGTCGTGCTCAACTTGGATATCGAACTTGAAAATGTGTTACTCGCGTTTAATAATAGTTTGAAGATATGATTTGAAAATGTTCCCCTACCATAGAAAGTTATCAATGAGACATTGAAAATGTGTTTTGCCTCTGTTTATTACAGTTTTAACTGGGCACACCTATCAGATGGCTATGTCTCATTTTTAATCCGTGTTTCAAATCATCTTAAGCTACGGTTTCCCAGACATTCATCGACGCTTTGACAATGGCTTAAATGCGTACGCAGATTTGGCTACTTACACTAGGTACAAAAAAAGGATGTTATACAATTTGGAATAAATTATAATAACATAGTAGTTAATTTTCTAAAATACTATAATATTTGATCATTGAAGTGTTGATTAGTTACCTATTTAGTTCATGATTGGAAATAATTGTTTTTTATATTGTCAGCACTGTCAAGTCGCCATTGCATCAGTCAGTCAAGGAGTTGTTCTTTTCATGAGTCTGATCCTTGTCAAAAAATAAATGAGTGTCCTAAACCATCATTTCACCCATTTATCACCATATTAACAGTCTCATTCGGTTTAGCATACAAAAATTGCTACCAAAACACGCTTTTGTCTGAAAAAAGTTGGAAAACGCGGATTTGTACCCCCTCAACCCCCCATACCCTTACGATTGAGGTAGCGATTTAGTTGAAGAATTGAGTCATTGTTTGACAGAGATTGATTTTTGGTGACGATTTAGCTATTATTGTTCGTTATAGTTGATAGTAATTTCGTCAGAAAAGTGTTGACGGCATGCAGACGGAATTTTTTTTTCTTGAATATTCGGTTTCTACATGCATCGAAAAGTATCAAATCTTGAGGATAGTGGTGTTAGAACGTATTTAGGGAGTCATTATTGAATAATAAACAAAAAACTTTTTTTGAAATTCACCCGAAGCTCTCTCGATAGATTCTGCGGCACCAATTGTGATAATGCGTTAACGCATTGTTGCCAACACTCCTTCGATACTGTTGATGATTAAGGATTCCGAGTTGCACATTTCTGCTGTAACATTTTTTTTACACTACAGTGAATGTACACACCACTAACAGTTTATTTTCAAAACAAAACGAAACACCTTCATACGAATTGAGAACTGATAAAAAATGCTTTGGTGGAAGGATCCAGGAGTGCCAAAATGACGCCAGCCTAGCGACGTGTCAACAAAATAGCCAAATCTGTGAACGCATTCGTCAATGCGTCGACGAATGTCTGAGAAACCGTAGCTTTAGATAATTTGAAACACGGATTAAAAATGACTGTAGGTCTGCAGTTTAACAGTGTACTGTGTAGTATAATGCTGCAAATTGTGTTCTCTATTGATTAATATGAACGGTGCCAACTCGACTGTTACAATTGTGCGGTTTTGTATTTTTTTTACTCGATTACTTACGTCAACATTTCTCCGAGACGTGTCTGCTCAAAATTGTATTCGTTTGCATTTAAATTTAATTAAACGATTTTATCTTGTCTTAGAATTTTATCGTCCTAAATTCAATAGAGTAATAAATTTTACCAATAAAACAATCCTCCGTTGTTAACAATATTTTCTCTATTTTCGCGAATATTGCTTACACTGAGAAGATAAAGGGTTTCAATGAGTTACGCCGATTGTAATACAAAAAAATAATAATTTATTGCTTATATCTGTAAGACATGGTTGAGGGGAATTTTCATTAAAAAATACATAGCGCTTATTTACCGCTAGTTATTTAATTTCATCTATAGTTTCATCCTATGGACGAACTATTATTGGAAAGCCGTTACAATTATTAATCCTAGCAATGTTCAACATAAGCAAAAATACTCGATGATCAAAATGGAAATGTCTATTATACCTATTTGTGTAGCGACATAGGTCATAACACGTAATTTGAGGGGCACCTTTCTTGCCTTCGTTGTAACAACACATGGAATGTGATATTTACAAAATAAAATCTGCATTTTTTTGGAATGATTGCCATTCATGGCGATCTACGCTAACAATGATTTCGAAACTAGAGAGTAGAGGATTTCCTTGACGTTCCTTCGAAGAGTTCTCCTATATCTGATTTAAATGCAATAGTTTCCTCTACTGGAAGACATACTAAGGGATTTTTACGTGCGATATTGTACTTTTTTGACAGTATGGCACCAAGTACTGATTATAAATTCGCTAGATCTTTCTGCGCAGATGAAATTCAAGGTGTTCGAGAATTCCGGAGACAAACCTTCGTTTGACATCTGCAGAAATGAGGGGTTTTCAGAAAAGGAAAAAACTTAAGATTACGGATAGTACAAATGTCGGTCGATGTGTAGTCGGTCGAGTTACGCAGAAATGCTGTCGCGCGCCAGCTGATAATGGAAAACCCTTCAAAAAAATTCGACCGTTCCCTCGTGGGCTGTTTCTATAGCTGCTTCGGATCGACGTCAAGTTTACATGTGTCTCGTGTTGCCGAAATTGATACCGCTCTGAGTGGCGCCTTTGTTGCTTCCGTACTGTAGGCTGATGACCGTTTGACCAGCGCGCAATTGATCTTCGCTGAAGTTGCGCACGTTTTTGTCAGCTTCTTTCGGCCCAATGCTGGGCTGACCGTAAGAGGCGCCCTGAAAATAATATAAGCATCTGTGAGGTAATGTTTTCGATCGAGAACTGTTTTCGTAAATTGGCAAGGTTTTTGTGGATCGAGGTAGGAAAACGAAGGGATCTTGTGTCTTCGGAAGCTAGAGATAGCTAAGTATTGGACATATTAGGATAACTATAAAAAAATATATTACCTATATAAAAGAGCCCAATACCTAGCAGTAAATTTAAATTCCTGGTGAAAACATTTTTTGCTGTAATATAATATATTTATATTATACATTAAAACCGTTATTTTTTATAATTACTAATTTTTTTTTATTATTTATATAAATAACATGATATTTATATATACTGGAAGTAATTATGCTACCGATAAATGGTTAAACAGTTGTTGCGATCATCACGAAAATGTGGAAAATAGTCGAGCTTATCCAGGGAATGGTTTGTGGTAAAAAAATGTGTAGTTGGTCGAATGAGTTGCTTTGAAGTTGAGACATTTTTGTTATTTTTTCCTTTTCAGGTTTTTTTTCTTTTTTTAAATAGGAAAATCATTTTGAAGTCGGTTTAATTTTTTCTAAAAAAGCTTTCTTTATTGAGGTCATATTTGAAAACGATTTTGTCTGTTTTTGACCGATAATTGTGTGACTTGAATTTATGCTAGATTGATTGAATCGATTCGGTGTGAAAAATTGTCATTTTCCAATCTGAATTCACTTTATTTTGCTATACCTTGCGACCAAGAGATTGCAGGCAAATGACGACCGAGTTCAAATTCTGACGTTCCCACAGGTCGACCGTCTGGAATGTTTCCTGAGCAGGTACTCCCATCTCTTTCGCGACGACCAAGAATTTCTCAATGTTTTCCATGCATTTGAACGCCATTTGAGATTCGTTGATCTTCTTGATAACGCCGGGTTTCATTATGTTTACGAGCCTGAAGTTCAAAAAAATTAAGTTAGAAAAACGTTTCTAAATTGAATAATCACGCGTTCATTCAAATCGTGTTACTTACTTGCAGAGGAGAACACCGTTGCGAAGGACTTCGTAGAAATTGTCCATGTCACCGCTCGTATTGCTCGGTTCACCGGTGATCGCCTTGACCCACTCGAGTACTTCGGTTGCCAGCTCTTCGCTGTATTTGCTGTTGATCTAGAACACAATAAAATGTAATTTAGCGGGTGTCTGAAAACATTTTTTTTTTACTTTTACACTTAAAAGTTTTTAAACTAAACAATTTTTCAGCTTAAAACTTTTGAATTTTTTAAACTGAAAAATTTTTAAACTTGAAACTTTTTAAACGATTCAACTAAAAAAACTTTTAAACTTGAAACTTTTTAAGCCAAAAAACTTTTAAAACAAAAACTTTTTACCTAAATGTTGACACTTTCTAAAAAATATATGAACAAATAAATAGGTATATTAATTATAATATAATGATACACAATATAATAAATATATAAGTACAATAACGATAAACAAGTAATATATTATATATTTTTTTAAACTTTAAACTTTTAAACTTAAAACTTTTTTAATTTTCTTTTTAATATAAGACTATTTTTCTAGTTGCAAGCAACTTCATGCTTCGTGGTCACAAAAATTCTATAATAATATATATTCACTTTACAATTAGCCAGCAACCTATTCTTCAAAAACAACAGTGACTGAGGGCATGTTATAGTGAGCAGGGCGTTAGTAAAATAAATCATCATTTGCAACTTATTGCTAGTTGATAGTATCTTGAGAATAAACGGTATTCTTAGATAATTTTTGTTATTGATTCGAGCGCTTCCACCTCTTAGGGTCTCAGAAACACCTTCTTGCTAAAATTCCGTTACAATTCATGATTTAGCTATTATTTCAAACTAGTATCATAACAGTGCTAAAGTCAAGTCCTCTTAGCTCATTTAAAATAACGACTAGCCAAGGGCTAAGCGCCTAAAGCCCGAGAGGAGACCATAAAATTCCAAATCAACCCGTTTTACGTGAGAGTCAATAATCGAAAATGATTTTCTTCGCCAATGTGTGCGTTTGAAGTCGCTGATGAAGTTTTCCATCCGTAAAACCGTTATAGCAGTGTACGAGGTTTATGATTCGTTGTCCTCCATTGAGGACGTATAAAGAATCGAATAGCTGTGGAATAAAGTTTAATTTCTTTTTTATAGGGAGCCCAGTAATGGTTGCGTTAATTGTTGGAAGGCCAATTCTTTCTTTACTGTTCAGCATTCCTCAATCGTAAGAAATCCTATATTTTTGCACTATCCCGGCTATTGTGGAGAAGGTGGTAAGTCACCGCAAAATACCAGGACGTTACTGGTTTTTCAATTTATATTCTGAACGGTGCATTCTACGGATCATAGACTTCATCAAAAATTTAGGCGTATTGGACTGTCAAATTGTCCATCAAGTTGGTGAAACAATTGTTTTAGGACCGTTGATTGCAACCGTATTCCATAGGCGAATTTCAAGTATAGGAGTGTTGGAAAAATAGGAGCTTCAGAACTTAGTATTGCGCAAGACGTGGCAATACTCCAGTATATCAGTTTTTTGGCTGTGCGCAGCAGCGGTCCCCTAGCAACGGAAGGGACTACAGCTGACGAGATGGTTTGAGGCAGTGTTGCCAAGTGAGGGTATTTAAACGGTAGCTCAATGGGGAAGACGCCTATTTTTTATTTTCGTTCCTAATGGCCTGAATTCTGTTATTTGGTGTCTGCTGAAGACGGAATGACCAATTTTTCATGAAAATTGTTAGTTGCCGCGGAGAAAATCGCTAATGAAAACCGATGATTTTGAACGAAAAACGCTGCAAATGATTGTACAGTGGTTTATTATTATTTCGCTTCAATATTGATTTAAGAAGACTATCCATTTGTCATTTAAAATGTTCCGAACATTTGTGAACGTTCCCACCGAAAAACAGATAGTAACTATTGATTGATGAGATTGATTTTTGGTGAAAATTTCAAATTTTTAGCTCTTACAGTTTGGCCGGAAAACTGCTAACGGCGGACGGCGTACGGCGGACGGACAGAATTTTTTTTATTGGATATTCGGATTCTACATGCCTTGAAACGTAAAACATCAAATTTTGAGGGGGGTTAGAAATTTTTTTTTCTTGGGCGATTACAATGGTTTATTATCGAATAATAAACCAAAATGAATAATTATTACATCATAACTAGTCCGTTGAACGTGAATATCGATACTAG
The DNA here is from genome assembly GCA_037159825.1 of Tupiocoris notatus. NCBI lineage: Eukaryota > Metazoa > Arthropoda > Insecta > Hemiptera > Miridae > Tupiocoris > Tupiocoris notatus. Next base: position 278,498 of record JASJUZ010000174.1, read on the forward strand.
CGCTTGTAGCGATGTCGAATAAACTAACATTGGGAGCAATAATTTGAGGTTGCTGTGAGATTATCAAACCTCTCCCCAGCAATTGATTTGCTTTACGAGGCATTTTGGGCGGTACTAACTCGATGATTAAAAAAACATAAAAGTAGCAGTCTTGTTGTTCTTGTCTGTCTTTCAGCCGACTGCAGAGCGCTCTAGGGAGTTACTTCAATCGGTTAGAGTTACATATCCGGGTTTATTCAAACCGCTGATTTTCCTTAGCGATTTTCTCCGCGGTAACTCACAATTTTCATGAAAAATTGGTCATTCCCTCTTCGGCTGACACCAAATAGCAGAATTCAGGCCATTAGGAACGAAAATAAAAAATAGGCGTCTTCCCCATTCAGGAAAACACCTTGATAACACTTGTTGCCGACAAGAATGGTATAACACAAGTTGTTTAAGCAGGAATAACTCAATCCCAGCGCTACCAACAAAAAAACTGAGCCGACCACGAGATTCGGCTTGAAATTCTGAATAAAAATCATCCACAACCTCAAAATCAAATTTTTTCATATCACATGTGGTCCTGTAGCCATCGAAATGGGCCAAACTTTCTAACGATTTCGTACTTAGAAATAACATGGAATAAAATTAGGGGCGGAATTAATACGATCGAATAATTCTCGTGACGATCGATCAGAAACAAGTCCGGAGAAAATTGTTACCGTTGTTAAACGCAGATGGGATGAGGAAGTTGTGCATCCTGTGTGAGAAAGGGGAGTGAGTTTAGGGCCTTTAGATTGGCCGCTGTTTGTTACGAGGTGATCTCAATATTCTCCTCTCGGGTTATTACACTCTTTATCTACGCTCTCGAGAGATTATCTAGAGCATGCCATTTAGTTGACGATAATTTCGAATTGAGAGGAGCGTCCCGTTTGTTTACATATCATTCGACGTCAAAGTCGTTAAGATTTTATATCGAAGGCGTCCATTTTCCCAAGGAAATTCGCCGACGTTTATTTCCCGTCGTTTCAAACTCTATAGCGCCGGGAAGTTGTCTGTTGATAACATCATTATTAAAATGAGTATAATTAGTGTGCCGAAGTGTTGAGTCGAAATGAGCGTCTTTTCATGCATCCTCAACTATACTAAGAACTTATTCAATTCTGGAAAAAAAAAAAAAAAAAAATTAAAAAAATATTTTAGAAATGAATGATAATAATATGAAAATTAAGACATTTTAGGGCATTTTCCTTCAAGAATTCTTAAATTCTGGACATTTTTTACTTCCATGTTTACGTAGTAAATTAATGAAAGTATTGTGATCGCCGAGGTGAATTAGGAAGAAATTTTCTGCGAAAATTCCTGAACAAGTGTCTGTGGTAAAAAAATGACATAAATCAATAGGTATTTCTCCGTGAAAAATGAATGAAACTCAATGAATTTTTCAGAGAATGTTTTCCGAGTGATCGCGCAAAATTTTCCGTTTCCGGATTTTGGAGAACACACAGTACTTTCGAGATATGAGCGTTCAAATTTTTTTCTATTTTGATTTTTACAGGCTATGAAAGTAATTATTTTTTTCTATGTTTGAAGCCCTAAAATGTTTGTTATGGCGATTGAATGAAGTCTGATTTTTACCACGTGGGTCACATATTCCGCGTTATGCGACTATTGACCATATTTTAATTTTTCGGATTGCAAAAATGATTATATTTGAACGCTGGAGGACTTGAAAACCTTCTCTATGTTAGCTGAATGTTGTTTGATTTTTATCCTTGGTGTCACACACCGTACTTCCTCATAATTCGCATTTTCAGTTATTTTATTTGTGCACTTTTGTATATTAGGGTCTATTTACTTTAAAAATAACTCCATTTCACAAAACTTGCTATAAGTATCGATTGGATCACACACCGTACTTACGCCTCATGAGGTTTATTGACTATTCCGTTAATTTCAGGCAATTACAGGAAATAATGAATATCTTTGACGCTGGAGGTTCAATAAAATTATGCCTTTTTTACGTACAACTTGGCTTGTATTTTTATGTTTGGCTCACGTACTGTACTTCCACATTACTAACCTAATTTGTGAATTTTTCTATTTTCAATTCTCCTAGCTAGTTTTTCAATAACAGAGCAATAACGTTGCGCCTTTAGTACGAGCTTCTTGATTTCATAATCGGCTATTTTGCTAATCCTGTTACCGACTCCAAACATGGAAAAACTGTGTGATCTATGCACACCACTAGTATAGACTAACATTAACTTGACGTAAACTCGTTTTTATCAAGTTGAAAATTCTCTTCAATTCTCATTCAATTTATTGCAATTGAAGAGACATTTGCATGACATTTTCTTCAACTATTCTCCAAATTGGGATTTTTTTCTAGGCTAAAATTAACCTGACCTCGACTCATTTTATCAAATCGAAGATTCCATTATTCATAGTGGTGAAATTGCATTTGCTGCTCATGTTAGGAGCGATTCGGGAGCAGAGAGTGTAAGGTGCACTTCAAAAATTGAATAGAACAGACTTCAACAAAATCGGACTCTGGTCAATATCAACTAAGCATCTGACAAACTGGCAATTGAGATTCGACTGATGCTAAGCAGAACACTCATTTTCAAGAATCGCCTCTCCTCTCCGGCTCTTTCAAACAACAGACACTTCGGTGAAATATTTTCAAGTGCAGCCATGCAACAGAACCCATGAATGGGATTGTGATCCGATTTAAACTATCTACAGCAGAATGATTGAAACGCAACGAAGATTCTCAAGAGGACGATCGCGCTGAGCTCGGAGAACCGGTTCTTGGGTTTAATAAAACCATAACCGAAAGTGGACTAGAGATGAAAAAGTAAAGACGGGCGAGCCTTTCTAGTTACTTTGACTGGGACCTCTTTAAAAGGGCGAGGATTTCACCGTTAGAGTACACCTCGATTGCTCAGATGGTCTGATCCTTTTTGACAAATGTTCAAAAATATAGGAGTGATAGGTAACCTAGTAAGTATAACCTAGTGACTGAGCCGACTTGGCTGTGGACCCTATGGCTCCACGTCGCCCTGAGGATGCCCGAATGGGCGAAAGTGCTCGGCCAGCTATTAAAGAATTGGAGAATGAGCCTCACAGCCCCCAAAAATGTCAACTTTATTTCCAACATTTTAATCCTTCAAGGCGAATGAGAACCGATGCCAGGAGAGTTCTATATTCCATATTTGACACGATTTCCCTAATTAGCGCACACGGGAGACATCAATTTTGAGTTATTTTCGGAATTAATTAGCTCATTTCTTCAAGCTTGGAAGTGATAAGAAAAAGGGGAAAATTCATGGTAGCAGAGCGTGAGGTCCATATATATTATTCCATATTTGAAATTCCATATTCGAGTGACTCGAGTTCGAATTCTTGAAAACATTGCATCGGAAAAATCTGAAATTGAAGAACGGCGAATTTTCATACGAAATAAAGTGGAAAGATGGCCTTGAAATATTTCCGAACACTCCTACGTAAACCAATTGTTATCTATGATATTCGTAAAATTATAATTGTCATCTACTGTGTAAAAATTCATTCAATCATTCAAGCTTCTAAATACCCTCGCAAAAACGTACCATGGCTAATTGGCTACATAAATTCGTTCGTATTCCCCCTTTTCCTCCTTTTGCTTGAAAAATTCATTCTAAACTATACGTCGATTTAAATCAATAGGTACGCTTCCTTTCCTACCTTCATATAGCGGTCAAGGATTCCCTCGGGATATTTTGTCCTGTAACCCTTCCCGAAAGCATCGTGGGAAACAGTATCGATCACGTGCTTCTCGGTTACTAGGTCATGACGCCCTCTCAGTTCCCAAATCCGCACATCCCTTCTTGCCTGAAGCCGAACAATTTCTTTTCCTTCTTTTGGGTGTCGCTCTCTCTGATATTGTCAAGATGAGGGGGAGATTCGTATTGCGACTTTTTCTCCATATTTTTATTTCTCGGCCGAGATCTTTCGCCCATTCGGGCATCTTCAGGGCTGCATAGGTCCATCTGGTACCTATGACTCGAAAGATCTCGGGCGAGAAATAAAAATATGGAGAAAAAGTCGCAATATGAATCTCCCCCTCATCCTGAAAATAATTTCTTTTCCGTTCACTAAAGAAGTAGTACGTCACCTACGTTAAATTCGATGTAAATTCTAGGTTATCTTCAATCGAAGAAGAATGAGCTCAAAATTATCCTTCCTTGTTTTGAATTAGTTAACTTCTTTTTTTCTTCCTGTGTGTTCTTTTTTTTCAATTAACAATACCAATTTTAATTTTGCTTTAACTTGTAACTGCTGGTCGACTTAAAATACTTCGAATATTTCTTTACAAAATGAATACTTTATTGATTTATCGTACAAATAACTAACGCTCTATTTTATATACTCGTATAATTAATAAGAAAGATGAACAGAGTTTATTTTTTATAAGACCAATTGAATGGAGAACCAATATTTTTACTCAAATACTTCGTGAAAAATTTATATAAAATTGTAAATAAAATTAACCGTTTGGGCATTCATAGGGAGGTCAAATTTTTTTCATTTTTAGATCATTTCTGCGGAAAAATTACTACAAGGAAAACGCTGCAAATGATTGTACAGAGGTTTATGATTCCTTAGATTCAATTATAGCTTAAGACGACCATCCATTTGTGAAGGTATTATTCCAAAGATTTGTGCAAGTTTCCGTCTAACAGAATGGTGATTGTAAGAGAAAACGTCTTAGATACTATAGTAATTTTAATTATTTTTTTCTTCACTACCGTTCCAACGAGTATAGAAAGATTATTATAGCTCCGAAAGTTCTCGAGTTACACCTTTACAGTAATGGAAAATTTCTGAATGTCTCGAAAAGCTGCAATAACTCGTAAATTATTCATAAGCTGAGTATGCTCTCATTGGATTCAGCGTCCGAATATTTATAAAACTTGATACAAAATACACTTTTGTCCAAAAAACGTTGGAAATACGAATTTACTCCCCCTCAAAATCTTTATAAAATTGAAATAGCGATTTGGTTGAGCCATTGTCAGACCGAGATTACATCAACAAGAACAACACAACATTGCAGAATTCAGCTTCAAGAATTTACAAGAAATCAAGAACAATCAACGATAACACGTTCCAAGAAACACACAAGAATAAGAATTTAGCAGATTCAAGAATCAAGCTTACACATTCCAAGAATTTAGCTTCTATAGTTACTTGAGAAAAGCGTTGACGGCAATGGACAGATTTGTTTTGTTTTATTGGATACTCGGCTTCTACATGCCTTGCAACGTAAAACACCAAATTTAGAGGAAGGTGAGAAAATTGTTTTCCTTGGGCGATTACAATGGTTTATTATTGATAATTAAGATATATTATGATATATTGTATTATATTGTATTGTATTGTTGTATGTATTATATGATATAATATGATATATGATAATGGTTTATAAAATAATAATGGTTTATTATGATATAATATGTTTATTGGTTTATGGTTGATAATAAAAGTTTCTCCTAGGTACCCAATGGCGTAACTTTGATATTATTATGAAAATGATTCCTCGCTGTTTAAAATATCGGTGTGAATAAGCGAATAATGGTGAAAACATGCCGTCACGTGGTGGCCCCATTCAGTCCATCAGTCAGTGGCACATAATGGAAAGGCAACGAGGGACGACTTGTGTGATCGAGCTTTTTCAAAAGAGACCCGAGCTCAATGACAACACGAACGAGCCGTTGGAACGTGATTTTTTCCTCGAGTTGCGCAAAACGCGATTATGCAAAATCTCCCCGCTTAATATTTCATTGTTGCTCGACTTTAAAAAACATTTGCCACCGCTTGGTTGCTCGAACGACCGACTGACCTTCTATTTTATCAACGTATTATTACGTTCTTTCGATCTGACGCAGCGAAACAAAAAGAAAGAAGTGTTTCCTGCAAAACTTATTCCGCATAAAAGAGAGTTCGGCTCAAAATGTTTTATAAGGTTGAAAATGTTAAATTGAAAGTATCTTTTTCTAGATCGTTACATATTATTAATTTAGAAATCGAGAATTGTGGGCAGGGGCAAAGAAATGGTTAATTAATTAAATAATAATAATGGTTCATTTTTATGGAATTACCTCGAAATAATATAAAATAGTCAATTTCTCAGTATATTTTACGTAAACTGTTACTGTTCCAATGGAAGCTGGTCTTGAAAAAAAAATCCGGTCCTTGAAAAGAGGCGACATTGCAAGCCCGTGAACGGAAACAGAGGAAGATGCAGTAATGCAAGACTAGAACAGAAGAATCTGGCAACGTTGCGACGCTCCTATAGCCGTTTCCGACTCGTGAGAAAGATTCCTCTCGAAGAAGAATAATAAAACGAGCCTATTTATATGTGGGAGGCGGCCTGGTCTCAGGAGAACCAGTGATGTGGACCTGGAAAGGCGCATACGGACAAGGCAGAGAAAACAAGTCAAGGAAGACTAGAGGACAAGGTGGACTTCTTGCAAGCCGGCCTCGCAGAGAAATTTACAGCCGCTCCGGGACAAGAGTGCAATATATCACATAAATATCCATCAATTCAGCAGTTTCTGGTTCGCAGATCGAAAAATATTCTTAAAGAGATCGCAGCAGTGGAATCTCAAGTTTCAGCATTTTCAGTTTTTTACACGTGTCAACCTTCTGTACAGCAGGAAATTTTACTAGGCAACAAGAGTACTGTATTTTAAATGGGGAGTTCCTCCAACTTGAAATCCGTGCTTGAAATATAGTCATAGCCTATAGGAAAATCGTTGATCGTGTACAAGACTATTTGTTTCTCATAAATGGCGGTGTGGGAAATCCACTCCAAACTCAAAAAAAAAAAAAAAAAAAAAAAAAAAATTAGGCATCATCCAATTGCTGACCCAACATTTTAAGACCTTGAACGTTCAAATACATTGAGTTTTGCGGCCTGTAAAAATCAAAATACGAAATACGCACTAGCGAAATCGTGAAAAAAGCTCATAACGTGGAGATACAGTGTGTGGCCCAATATCCGAAAAATCAAGCATCATCCGCTCGCCATAGCGAACATTTTAAGACCTCAAACGTAGAAAATATTGACTCTTATAGCCTGTAAAAATCAAAGTAGAAAAAACTTTGAACGCTTATATTATCTCGGAAGTACGGTGTGCTATCCAGAAACCGGAAACGGCTAATTTTGCACAATTACTGGGAAAATATATCCTTAAAATTTCATGGAGTTTCATTCATTTTTCACGGAGTTATAAAATAATTAAAATTGCCATCGATTCTACGGAGTTTTCTCTTATATAGGAATGATAAACCACTGTACGATCATTTGTAGTTTTTTTTCCCAATTCAAATTCAAATAGCGACATTTTTAGCGAAAATTCGCAAAAAAAAATAAAAAAATACAGTGACTTAGTGATTTTCTTCATCCTCCTAAACCAACGAAAATAGAAATGCGACGATCAGAAAAATAAATAAATAAATAATCCACCTTTTCAGAAGATTTAGAAAAAATCAATTCGTAAGTTTTCGCGTATTATTTCGAACGATACAACTCAAAAACGCAATTCCCACATATCTGCGGTTTCTGCAGTTATTGAAGATGAACGGCTGTCAGAAATAACATAGAGAGGAAACTGACTCATCGTTAGAAAAAATATCATATTCCATAGATAACGAAGAGGGACGACTGGTGGCACGTAGTTCGCTACGAAACTCCAACACTCGTCGAATTCCAAGCGATTAATGAAGTGGGACTCGCCTAATCAAACAGACCTTGGACCTATCGTTTTTGTGCTCGAAGCTGAACAAACTTGATAAGAAAACCTATAGAAGTCACAACCGAAGAGATGAGCGGTTCGAAAACGAAGAGCGTCCAAGAGGATGACTGTTCGAACATAGTTCGAGCCTCACGTCACCGATATAAATAACCCGACTGACAAAATGATCCTTCAAAATTATTCGACGGCTAAGAACGTTTGTCCGATTATTGGAGTTGTGATTTGTCGCACATCCATTTGATTCGACGTGGCGTTGAGATTGAAAAATTATCAACGACGTTATCTCATTTTGCATTTCTATGTCTCTAGCGCTTTCGCCACTCTGGGCCTCTTCAGGAAACATCGTCTGTATAAAAGTTTTTGTAATGATACCAGAATAGTTCCTACAGTGCTGTTGCTACCACCGAATTGTGTTATTCCGACTACAAAGCATTGCCGTTAATTTAATTCTTTCAATAAATTCATTCTTGCTCTAGCATTCATAATTGCCTAAATCGCAGTATTTTTTTTTTGTCATGATTGTCATGAATAGGGAATTTTCTAAAACACGTCCGCTTTTTTAACCTAGAGTATAAATTAAAATAAATAGGGGACTAGATTCAAATGCAGGGGTGACTAGAAAGGGGCGAATTTAACATTAAACCATTATGACATGAAAATAACTAGAAGTGATCACATAATATTATAAACAAAAAATAAAATTAAAAAATAAATAAAGAAAATATAGAAATGCAAAATGAGATAACGTCGCCGATAATGTCTCAACCTCAACCCCACGTCGGATTATTGGAGTTGTACTTCACAGTAGACGAATCACATGTACGAAACGATGATGTTCCAGGTCATAATGGGCACAATACATCTGAAGAGAATATTTTGAGCTTTCCGACGAGTATAGAACGATTTTTATAGCTCCACAAATGATCGTTGTGATCCATCAAGCCAAACATCTCAAAAAATCTCATAAAAAAACTGCGATAACTCGAGAACCGTTAAAACGATCGTCTCCTTTATAATTTCATTCGATTCCATTCGAAGTTCAAAAATTATCACTTGCCATCAAACCCAATAATGGTTCAAAAATCTTGGAAAATTAAACCTCGCTAAACATACGCTTAAAATTGAAGTAGCGGTTTGGCTAAAGAATTGGGCCATTGTCAGACCAAGAGAATGATTTTTGGTGAAAATTTCTAATTTATGTAGGTCTTATAGTTTCCTCAGAAAAGTGTCGACGGCGTACGGATAGATTTTGGTGTATTATTCGATAATAAACCATTGTAATGGCTCTAGAAAAAAATTTCTAAACCTCTCTCGAAATTCAATGTTTTACGTTTCAAGGCATGCAACACTTTTCTGACAAAACTATAAAAGCTATGTTCTCACAAATGGATCGTCTTCTTATAGAATTATTGAAGCAAAATAATTATAAATTACTGTATGCTCATTTGCAGTTTTTTTTTTAAGTTGTAAACTCAGATTCTACATTCCTTGAAACGCAAAACGTCCAATTTCGTAATATATCAAATTTGGAGAGGGGGAGGGGTTAAAAATTTCTTCGCGAGCGATTACAATGGTTTATTATTGAATGAATTGAAAATGAAGGGTAATATATAAGCTTGTCATAACAAGACGATCCAAACAACTAATATTTCAAGACCTCAACCGTTCAAAAATATTGACTCTCATAATTATGGTCTGCAGAAATCATAAGAGAGAAAACTTCGAACGCGTACGCCACGGAAGTACTGTGTGTTATCCACAATCCAAAAACGGTTTTTTTGCACATTCGCTTGGAGAACATTATTTTTTCTTTATTTTATTATTTTTTCTATTTATTATATCTTTAATAATTTCATTCATTTTTCTCGCAGGTATGGAAACTTTTTTTTTGTCACTTTATGACCGCAGACAGAAGGCCACACAGACATTTAAATAATCATGAATCATAAACTTAAAATTCCGTCCGTCCGCAGTCAACACTTTTTAAGGAAACTATAAAACCTTCATGAATTTGAAGTTTTCACCTAATATTAGTCTTGGTCTGACAACGCTCAATTCTTCACCCGAATTGCAATCCAAGGGCATTGGGAGTTCTTCAAAATCATAATTGAAGCAAAGCTCTGTTCATTCATTTGTAGCGTTTTTTCATTAATATTCTTCAAACCTCTAAAGTTACTTGAGCTCTCTATTCTATGGTTTGTTTATTCCGTTGTAATCCTCCACGACAAATTTTCTAACCCCAGACGACCGTAGAAATAATATTTCAAGTCAAAACGCTCCAACTTCATATACCAGCAAATAATAATATTTTCAAGAATATTTCAAAAATATTTTCAAGCAAGCAATATTTCCGCTCGGAGTCTTCTAAGCGCAGAATAGCTTTTGTAAGTGTGCGTCGAAGCGCCTATCGTATCCAAAAGTCACGTCGTCTCGGGTATGACAAATAAGTAGCAGACGACTGGAGAATACCAATAGCAAGAGCGAAGACCGATTTCGCTGCGCCGGTTGGATTCGTTTTCCGTTCCCAGTCTTCCCAGAGCCACCCACACATCCTTTATCCGTTTCTGCTGCACCTCTTCAACGTCTGTTGGCCTTGAGTGTTGACAGCAGCTCCAATCGGCGCCTCAAATGAATCGGATCGTTCGCTCAACCGCCAAGTATCGGATGTCACAACGTACGGTTCACACTATAGCAGCACCAGCGAATCAATTTGCACTCTTCTGCATTTGATATACGAACCAGAGTGTAACGAGGACAACGGTGAATAAAGTTCCCCAAAAGAGCGTCGATTTTCCCGTTTTGTAAGTGTTTAACTGTATCGAGCGTTTCAATTTTTGAATTCAAACCTCATCTCCTGATCACCTCATCACCTGATCTCATTTCACGCCACTCTTTAGATACCGTTCAACGGAGCTCCAAAAAATTGAGATGAAAAACTCGACTTATTACCGGGTATGCCAATCTTAAAGTATTATTACCTATTAGGTACCTATCAAAAAAAAAAAAATAAAATAATAAATAATTTAAAACAAATAAGAAAAAACAGTTTTTTTAAATGTGCTCATCGAAATTTTTTCAAACCCAATTCGCCCAGCAACTGGACCATTTTTCGATTCTCACTTCAACCGTTTCTAAAAGGACAAGCCTCCGAGTCTTACGAAGATGATTTTCTCATCTAATGAATGCTCATTGTTTCAAAACAAAGGAACCCTGATAACATTCCCTTGCCTGAGGTCGGAAGATTGTTAAGAGAATCACGAACCAAGCACAACATCGGCCTCGGCTAGGATAATCTCTATAGTGATCTCATGTGGGACGACTGTGACAATTCCAAAGGGCGTGACTGAATGAACATGGAAATCGCGTCCTTTCACTTAACTTTTCGAAATTTTCTTCCCTCGATAAACAATACGCTGGCAAGTAGCAATTTTTCATCAAATAATGGAAACAGTAGGCAAGTTTTCCTCAGCTTCACGTCATCTTCAATTCTCAATAACTTCTATAAAAAATCGTCAATCCATACGACCAAATTTACAAAAAACAGCTAGCCAAATTCTCTTCTTCTTTTTAAGAAGAGTATATAATCTATTCTTACACAAGTCTCTATAAAAATACAGTCCGAATAAAAACAAAAAATGCTATTAAATCTCTTCTAAAAAAGTTTCCATCAAAATAGGACAAAAAAAAAAAATTAAGAAAATCGTATAAATACATAAATTATCTATGCATATTATCAACAAGCAATCAACAAAATCGACTTGGAAAATTTTTCCATGAAAACTCCAAATGATTCTGTGTCTTTAGTGAGGCCGATGGCGAAAGCGCCGCTAACACAAGCAAGATATGAATCTATCTTCTATTTGAGCTCCCATTTTTATGCGCAGTATCGCAAAATACTCTCGAATCAGAAAATGATAACGCTTAAATTCAGCGAAACAAACAAAAATAGATAGGTAGGCACAGTAAGTAGATAGGAAGAATAAAATCACTTAGAGAAAAAAAAAGAAAAATAGAAATAGTATGAAATTATATTTCCAGCTATTTTTTTTTTCCGGTTAAAATCGTTGTTTCGCTATTAACATTATCCATCGGACTCTAGGTAAATAATTCTGATGAAAATACTGACCTTCCTCTGCGCCTCAGCAGCGAAGCCAGATTTGGCTGCTCGGTTGTTGGCCATATCTCCCTCAATTGTGGCGGCTAAAAAGGGACCAAAGCCCTGACTTGGGTCAACGATGAAAATGAAAAAAGTTCGCCGAAATTTGTCGATCGAGTAACTGGGAAGCCCAGGTACAACAACAGGTGGCAATGGTTTGGGGAGTAGGCGGGTTAGTGGGCAACTTGGGCTGGCACTGGAGAGAAGGAACTCAAACGTGCTCGCGGTTCGAACGTTGGTGAACAACTGACGGGGTCTACGCTGAGGCAAAAGACAGTGTTCGTGGTGTAGAAGGCGCAGGCATTGCCGGGAAGCGAAGGGGCAGTCTGAGAGAAGTGAGGCGACCCGGGTTGTTGAGACTTGTACGGTATGACGTCACTGATCACTCGGTCGACACTCGGGTCAGACGGGTTGAACTTTACTGACATTCGCAGGAAACAATGACAGGTGAAACTTCAGATTTTGCACACGTGGCAAAGCATTGGCCATGTGGATTATAGAGATTGTTTGACTGCGACGTGACTAGGAGAGAGCTTGAATATTCTTTGGTGTTCATGTTGTCATGGCATAGGTTGACTAATTTTTGCGGATTTTTAGAATTCACTCGGGGGCTCCAGGCGGCGACTCGTGGCCTCAGGAGACTGTGATAGTGACTCTTTACTACTTAATATTATATAATTACCTATGCACTCCTTTCGACTCTTTGAACCGAACTTAGTACCTATTCAATAGTGAGAGAGTATAAGTTAGAATCGAATTAAACCATCTGTTCCACTATTAAGATTCATTTAAACAAAAATTTTCCTAGAAACTTTGATCGATTTGCGTCAAACTAAAAGAAAATCAGACATAGTTGGATCCTAAAAACTGATAAAAAAAACCCACTAACATTTCGACTTCACTTCTACTTCCCTCCCACTGCACCTCCACTTCCTTCCCTCTTCACTTCCACTTCACTCCCACTTCACTTCCTTCCCTCTTCACTTCCACTTCACTCCCACTTCACCTCCACCCCTTTTCACTTCCACTTCTCTTCCACTTCACGTTCACTTCCCTTCCATTTCACTCGGACTTCACTTACGCTTCACATCCACTCCACTTCTTCCACTTCCCTTCCACTCCACTTCTTCCACTTCCCTTCCACTCCTCTTCTACCACTTCCCTTTCACTCCTCTTCTTCCACTTCCCTTCCACTCCTCTTCTTCCACTCCTCTTCTTCCACTTCCCTTCCCCCCACTTATCTTCCACTTCCCTTTCACTCCTCTTCTTCCACCCCCCCCCCCCCCCCACTTATCTTCCACTTCACTTCCACTTCACTTCCCTTCCCCTCTCTTCCCCTTCCTTTCCACTTCACCCCACTTCCCTTCCACTTCACTCCCACTCCATTTCTACTTCATTTTCACTTCACTTCCACATTAGCTCCACTGTATACTATCCAAAATTCATTGTCGTTCTTCAATGTTGTTCCAGGTCTTTGACAGTCCCGAATGCCAGACAAGTATTTTCTTACCTGTCCTGTAAAAATTTGTCAGTACAGAACCCATAGTTTTTTTTTATGAAATACTGGATGAACTGTTTGTTTTTATTGTTTGATGGTATATATTTTTTAAAACCTTCACCTGCTAAACACCGTGTAATTTCGTCAAAGTAAAGCTTTTTTCGGTGACATTATTGTTGAACTATGGTGTTTATTTGTACTGTTTTTAGAATGTTTTTCCAAAAGTAGGACAATGAGAATTACATCTGAATTTCTCTCTGTTCTGATCACAATACAATGAACGAGGTACCCATAGATTTTTTGAGCATGTTCGAGAAATCGTATTTTTTCTTATAATAGGAGTTAACCTCGACATAATTTAAAACAGCACCCGCATAAACAAGAATGGCTAGGAAAGCATGATAAAGGCTGCTAAACTAAACATATTGCTTCTTGACACGTCTATCGCTCAGTTAAGCTTTTCCATATACGATAAAGACAACTCGAGCTTGCAATTTATGAACGGCCGACAACTTCTTTCGAAACTCGATGTCTGCTCGCCCTGTCTACAGTGTAAACTTGCAAGTGTAGTAATACGAAGATTACAGAAGGTCGAAGTCCTTCAACTCGACTCAGCGAGAACCGAATAGCTTCGAAATGGCGGGCTGAGTAAGCAAGAAATGACCAACTCGACACCTGAGGTCGCTCCTCGCCTATCTGATTCTTGAGCAGCCCTCTCGTACCTGTGGGCATCTGCCTCGTCAGGTGAATCATCTTCGGCACGGGCGATCGCTGAATATAAAACGCCGGATCTATACAACCGTAGACTGCTAAGTACGTTAGAAGAATAAATACAGGCTAGGCACGATACAAATGACCTCAAAGTCTGAGACTCGTGAAAGTCATGATCGGTTACCTACTGTAAAAGTTCCAGTAAATAATACAAATTTTTGACATTTTTATGTCTGCTATGGCTCACAAACTCGAAAAGCATCATGAAAAATCGTTATAAAAAATCGTAAGAAAAATTTTCTGATGATTTCCGATTACAACCTGTCGTTGCTAAGGATAAGTAGCTGCCTCATTTCATGTATTCTTCATGTATTGGATTTCTTCATGTATTTGCCTCACCAATAACTATCCCGATAACTAAGATTTAAGGTTGATCATAATGTATCTAAAAATTTGATAAAAAAGTCGTTTAAAAAAAAATTATTTTTATAAATAAATAATTATTTTATTATTATAATTATTATTTATAATAAAATACTTATTTATTTTTACTAGCCATAAAAGTCAATATTTTCGAAAGTTCGAAGCCTTGAAATATTCTCCATGGCAAGCAGATTGCCAAAAGATTTGATTTGCTAGCACACCGCACTTAGTTCCACGTTATGAGCTTTTTTGTGGGTGTCTTCCGCTGGCTTAAATAATCAATTTCTTTGAACGCTGGAGGTTTCTAAATGTTAGTAACGATAACTGACTAACGATAACTGGACGGCTAATGTCCAGTGGCAGGTAGTGAAAACTGAATGCTCGGGACTACTGAACGTAGATTTCGTCTTAGGCCTCTATTTTTCATCCGATCTTTTCAATTCCCAATATATCACAACACAGGATGTACCCGATTTTTCAAAATATTAATTGTTTAGTGTTTTAAAAATAGTTTTGATATTTTAAAATTTAAAAAAGAATTTGTTATGATGCGTTGTCTTGGTTGTTCGTCGGGAGCAACCTCAAAAAAAAAAAAAAAAAAAAAAAAAACTATTCCTTTTGGTTGCCGAGAAAAAGTGAAAATACTTAGAGCATCTTCCCTCTCACTCGTACACTTGTCGTCCACACTTGTCCATGGTTATTATAATGAAGTAAACTTTACAATCATTTCAACATGACATATTGGAGGGATTATTTCGGCTAAAACTTGGCAGAAGACGCCAGGGGCTCATCAGTTGAAAGAATGAATGATGATCAGTGGAATAATTAACCCATATATGTAGGAAAGATTACACTTTTTTGTTCTCGCGGAAATTTCGCTTGATTTGGCATGTTTTATATTCGTTCAATTGAATCCGATTAGCGCACGATGCTGAAAGAGATGGAGAAAGAACAACGTCAAAACTCGAACCAAATTTGGAAACACGAGTCTTGGAAGCGGTTCGTAGACTCGAAACCCGCATCGGACGTTTTGACGATATTGCCGATCGGTCGAGCTTATGAATCGCGTGAGTCATTTAAATCTAGTTGATGCTTTCCATACAAGGACTTGGGCGAAAACGGCTTAAAACTGTTGAGCCCGTCCAGTCTTGTGTAAATCTAGCTGAACGGCATTTGATTTATTTTAAGGACATGCGTAGGTTCATCTGTAACGGAATATGAAGCACGATAAAAATCATGGAACGTACTCGTACAACGAGGGGAATAAGTAGAATGTTGAGATCCTACGCTTTGAGTAGCCCACGGTCAACGATGGTCCTGGGGCTGGGCGAGGCTTGGGCGCCAGGCCAGCGGAGCGAACCGAAAGGCCCGAATCGTAGAATGCAATTTGAAATTTCGAAATACCCAAATAAGTCGAATAAATGTTTCAAATTTCCTCACAATAAAAACCAATATAAAGTCAGGACAGGTTAATTAATTTTTTGAAATTTTTTATAGGAACATATTTTTGGATGTAATTAGAAATTTCGTGACACCCAAATAAGTCGAATAAATTTTTCAACTTTTCTCAAAATAAAAACAAACGTTAATCCAGGACAGTTTATTATTTTTATTTTGTATTTTTATTTTATTTTTTACCATAGGAACATCGTTGGCCGTAATTTGAAATTTCGAAATACCCAAATATATCAAATAAATTGTCTAAGTTTTCTCACGATAAAAACATGAATTGAGTCAAGACAGTTTTTTTTTACTTCCATCTTCCAGACCGCAGAAAAATCAATATCTTAGGCGCTGGCTGTCTATAAAAATGATCGCATTTTACAAAACTTGGTTCGAATTGTTATGTTCGGCTCACATACTGCACTTCCGCATTATTAACCAATTCGTGCGTATTTCTATACTTGCGTTCTCCTACCTAGCTTTTCAATAACAGCTGTAGAAAAATAATGTTGCGCACTTAGTACAAGCTTCTCGATTGTATAATTGGTTTTTCCAGTTATCAGCTTTCTTAAAAGTTTTATTTAGGCTCGTTAATTATGTATATCAATCCATGTAAAAATCCTATCTAAAAATGATGCATAACCGGTGGTAACAGCTTCGAAACTACCCAATATTTCTCCCCGGCTTGAACCAGTCGGAAGTAGAATGCGCTCCTCGGAAGTGCAAAGCCTTACTTCCTACGAGAAAAAATCTCCACAGAAGGTCCTTCAAACTCCTGTCTGCATTTGATCGCGGTAGTCCTGTATCGATATTCTGCTCTGTGGCAATGGGTTACTGTAGATCGGGCTGCCGGGCGGGTCGCCAGATGACGGCCGTGACTAATACATCGCCAGCTTGTGCCGGCGTTGAGCACGTCATCGGCTTAAAAGGAGACGCACAGGCGAAGGTTGAACTAGGTCGGCGAGCCACGGCGATGGCCATTATCTCCCTATAAGGACTGTATCTCACTCTACAGCTCAAAGCTTGCCTCGCTCCAACATCTCTTCTGGCTCCTGCGAGATCCAATCTCCAAGATACCTCTCGCATCCATTCAATTCAGGACCGATTGACCATAGAGGGAAAAAAGATCAACCTCGAATCTGAGGTGAATTATACTCGGACGGCCGCTAAAACTGAATAATGTAATTTTGTCAAAATTGAATTGGTTGTGATTAGTCGCACATCTATGTTTGATTCGCTTTCGCCATTCAAGGCCTCTTTAGGAAACATCTTCATAATTATTTTTTTTAAAGTAAGTCCTGTAAGTAGCTCCACCTGGCATTGTCATGAATAGGAAATTTCTATACCACGTCCACTTTTTGAAACTAGAGTCTAATAAAATAAATAATAAATAGGGGGACTAGTTTAAAATCAGGGGTGACTAGAATCTAGCATTATTTGAATCTGCAATTGACTCTAGTCCCCCTATTTATTATTTTAATATATTAGACAGGTTCTATAGGTTCAAAAAGTGGAAGTGTTTTAGAAATTTCCTATTCATGACAATCCCAGCATTGTAAAACTACTTACAGGACCTATTTTAAAAAAATGTATGAAGATGTTTCCTGAAGAGGCCTTGAGTAGCAGAAGCGCTCGAAGTATAGAAGTTCAAGATGAAATAACGTCGCTGCTTTCATCTCAACCTCATCCCCTCGTCGAATAAAATTGAATTGGGTAATAGTCTTTTGTCTTACAGCTTGTCTTAATGCTATCATATTTTTTCACCTTGAGGCGAATTTTAAGAAGATGTTTTGAAATTAGAGTTGCGCACACAGTACTCCCATGATTGTGTCGGCAGACAAGTAGAACTCATAAAACCATTATAAAAAATTGTATTGGATAGAGCTTATATAATCGACAATCTCATTCAAAGGCCACGATTCGGTACAATAAAAGATATTTACAAAAAACTTGCCAGGAGACCGAAAAACGCACGAAATAGTTTATAACGGGGAAGTGCTGTGTGTGAGACTACTGACACATGACAAGTATAGTGAAATCGGATAATTTTTGTAGCAAAGATTTAAAATAAAAAACAACAAATTAAAATAAGTATCTAGAACAATTTTTATAGCTCCACAAACTCTCAAAATACCTCACGTTGAATTTCTGAAAATCCCCCAAATGTTACACAAAAGCTGCGATAAATCGAGAACCAATAAACCCCGTGATGGTCTCATTCGATTCAGCGTCCAAAAATCTATAGAAATTGATACCAAATACACATTTTTCTGAGTAACGTTGGAAAATACGAATTTTCTCCCTTTTAAAACCCCCCAAAAATACCCTTAAAATTGAAGTAGCGATTTGGTTAAAGGTTTGATAGGAAAAATTTCTTGGACGATTACAATGATTTATTATAAATAATAAATCAAAATTGTAAGTGTTTTTCGAAAAAAATTTCCGATAACCTATGGCTAGAAAAATATTTATTTGTGGACTAATTTCCATGAGAATTCAAAATGCCCAATTTGGGATCTAATTTGATCATTTTGCATACATCCTTCACCCGTAAAACGTAATAACTAAATAATATTTTTCGGAATCTTCGGATCTTATTATTATTTATAAGCCACAGAAAGAACCAAGGCATCCACAATAAATAAATAAAAATATAAATTATCCGCGAAGCCGAAAGGGCAGTGTGATTTTACAGTGAAGGCAAATAATAAGTCTAAGACACTAAAAGGTCTAGTATAGCAAAATTTCTGATTATGGACAAGAGTAATACTTATCAATTCTTGCGGCTGGGCAAATTGGAATTCGCACAAGAAATGAGCTGAGAGGTGGAGCTCAAGTCAATTAAGGTTCTTGGTGCATCGTCAGTAACGGTCCTATTTACAATTTACACACTTCGTTCCTGTCTTCCTGATTCGTCTACTTCCGTCCTCACCCGAGAGCCAAGAGAAATTCCATCGCCAAAGTCGTCTCATTTGGGTCAATATTCGGACGACGAAAACGCAAAAAGCAATAATGACGAAACTGGAGAATAAATAAAAATCACTTGGGCTCGAAATGCTAAAAAAACTGCAAACGTGACAGACATCGCATTGTATATTTTATCAAAATAATATTTTCATCGTGATAAGCGGAAATTACAAAATAGACAAGTTTGAACTTAAAATTAATAGTAACTATTCTATAGTAAAATACTCGTTCGGAGAGACGGATGCCGGAAAGCTCGAGACTGAACGGAAACTGTACAGATTTTCAAGTAAACAAGATTTTACGGTATTGTAAAATGTTGTAAAATTAATTTTCCATACTAAGCGAAGGAGGAAAATGTTTTATGGTCGATTACAGCTAACTTTCATTTATGCTTACTACGAGTGCATCTATTTGTAAAACAGAAAGTATCCTTGTATGGATGATAATTATTAACCGTTCATGTGTTCGTCGTGAAACTTGAAAAATCGTCAGGTAGATCCCCGCGATTGTTTCTGGACGAAAAGATCTCGGAAAAATCGAAAGTAATTTAGAGAAAAATTCGAATACATGAGGTCATTGTTTAAAACAATTCTGACGGTTTTTTTTCAATATCTTTTGACCGAAATTCTGTAGGGTCGTATCCGAGAAAAATATAGATTCATCAAAAACCTATATGCTGAAGGGGTCAAAAGTATGATTATATTTGTAGGTTTACTACACTATTGTTTTATATAAATTAATATCTCCAACCTACGGAGATCCCTAAGACATCTATTTTGGAGATATGTAGGTTTACTACAATATTGGTTAGTTAGAATTATTACAAAAAATACGTTTTTTGACGTTCGGTTTGAAGTATTTTGAAAAACGAGTTGCGTATCCACTTGCTTTGAATTTTTAAGATTCGAAGGCGTATTGCCATGATATTTTCTTATTGAATCATTCTCTGGAGGATTGCTACCATTTCAATAGTCAAACTTTCAACACGAATGACGAGAAAACCTCAAAAATCGGGGAACATGGACAGTTGTCGGTAAAATACGTTAACTTCGACTTATAAATCGAATTCTGCGGTGACTTTTGAATAAGTATTAGTTCTAACTCGCTGTAAACAAATTTTTTTTCAAGTTCGACTTAGTTTTGATTTAACGTTTTTTCGACGATCATGAGAAGACGAGCAAAATACCAATTGATTTACGAATGTTTTCATCACTTGAAGAATTCAAAAACTGATTTTCTTTTTGGCAAATAACAATTTTTTTTTGTGGGACTTGAAAAAAATTTGCCACTCATACCTTCGTAAGGTACAGCGTTTCGGAAATGTCAACTTCATAGCTGTCTCGAAGGTCGAGCAGAAAAAAATATTAAGTTCCCGAAAATCGGAACTGACAGATTTTTATTTTTATTTCGTTCAATTTCGGCAAAATGGCAGTTAACAATGTCTACATCATTGTTGAAAAAGGCGAATTTCTCCAATTCTATGTTCAAAATCGATAATACATTTTTCGCGTCCATGACTAATATTTAAGATTGTTGTTTCGTTTAGGAATTGTTTGCGTGGAAATCTGAGAAAAAATGCAGTTTTTAGTACTGTCATTATACGGGTGAATTTTGGGCCGATTTCACCCAGTTTTTAACTTTTGTCAAGCTATATTATTGTGTCATGGTTTGCGATGCCTGGAAAAAATAATTCAATGATTTAATTTTTCTAATAAACTATAGTTTGTTAATAGGAGGTTTATGAATGTTATTCGGTGGAGCTTTCACGCAGTTAAGGGAACGAAAGGGAAAGCTTTACCATCCACTTCATTCAGCCAATTACAAAATGACGCTTTTCGATCCTGTATAAATAGAAAAAATACACACGTGGAAAATCATTTTTATATTCACTGTATCACAAGAACTCGACGCGAAAGAAAAGGAAAATAATTGGTTACAAATTGTGCTACAAATTGTGACAGTATAAATTTCAAACGATGGTCGACTGGTTCTTATTTCATTTCGAATTCTCCAAAACAATTATAAAGCGATTGGGGACAAATTGTATTCGACAAACCGAGCATCGTCCGTCCGAACGAAACACATTGCACTTGACGTACGAATCGGTAACTAATAAAACCGATGCCATTTCACTCTCAAATCAATATTATTCGTGATAACCAATAACTGAAAATTCAATTATATATAAAGAGGTTCAATTTTTATAAGTCCAATATTTGCATGGAATTTTTATCAACTGAACATAACATTGAGGTTTTACTATTGCTACGGCACGTGAAACTTCTGGTTGAGGAAAATTTGATCTTCCATAGTAAGGCTCCAGTTAAACAGTTTTAAAGTAGGTATCTCCATTTCAAAATATATATCTTATCACAGACAACACCGGCAAATTAGCAAAATATTATTAAGTACAAAAAGGTGTAAATAAACACTATTCACAAAAAATACTCTCGACAGGTCTGAGCTACGTATAAAATCAAAATTAATCAAATTACCGCTTATCGAACGACCTTGGAACATTTTTTTGGACGATTCGATAGTTGAAGCGTCTCAGATTTTCTATCAGAGATAAAGTGTGGAATACAATTTTCAAGATAACTAATTTGCAACCTGCAGCAATTTTCACCCCAAAGCAGCGAAATTGTAATAAAAATGTCAACGACGGAAATTATTATTACAAGTCGGGATTTTATTCAGTTGACGGTCACATCAGCTGGTTCTATCTCCACAATTATTCCTCGAAGAACTATTTCAACCGGCTGTTTGCTACATAAATATTTCACCGACAAACTAAAGCTCTGTATAGCACTGTAAAATTATTCGAGTCAAAGTTTGACCTAGCGACAGCATTCCTTGGCATTAATTCCTCTTCTTTTGATCTCTTGGCTTGTTAGTTTGCCAGTAAGCCAACAGAGCACTCTACTGTTGACTATCCAGCATGTAACTACATCAACGGATTTGTCGAGCTGCGTTTTTTTTTGTGGAGAAATTGCATTTCATGACCGGTACATAGCGATCATTTTAGGAACTTGGAAATTATTCTACGATTTAAGACCTGTTTACTCTAATCCGACAATAGGAATAAAAATGTTACAGTGAAGTACATATAAAAACCATTGGTGTGCATGGATCACACAGTTCTTCCATGTTAGAGTTGGTAACAGGAATAACCGATTGTAAATTCGAGAAACTCATACTAAAAGCTCTACGTTATTACTCTAGAACCCGAAAATAGAAAACGCACGAATTACGTCAATAATGCGGAAGCGCAATATAAAAGCCTAACATAAAAAAAAAACAAGTTTTGTAAAATTGGATAATTTTTTTGAACCTCGAGTGTCAAAGATATTGATTTGTTCGCGGCCTGTAATAATCGGAACAGTCAATAAACCGCTAAGTCGGAAGTACGGTGTTTGATCCAATGATACAAAATGTTGTGAAATGGAGTCATTTTTATAGCAAATGACCCAAATATATAGAAGTGCACAAATAAAATAATTGAAAATGTGAATTACGAGGAAGTACGGTGCGTGAACCCAATAATAAAAATCAAACGACATTCAGCGGACATGAGAAACATTTAAAGTTCCCGGCTTTTAAATATTTCATTTTTGCAGTCCGAAAAAATTCGTATAATATACATATCGCGAAAGAAGTATGTTACCCAAACGATGGAGATTAGACTTCAATCTCCGTATCAAATATTTCAAGACCTTGTGCGTTCAAATATATAGATTTTTCCCGCCTGCAAAAATCAAAATACAAAATACGCGCTAAAGAAATCGAGAAAAGGCTCATAACGTGGAAGTACGGTGTGTGACCCGATGTACAAAAAATCAAGCATCATCTGGCATAAGCGAACCAGCTGGCCATAATGAACATTTAAAGACCACAAACGTTAAAAAACATTGAGACTTGTAGTCAGTAAAAGTCGAAACAGAAAAACGTCGCACGGTTGTATCTCGGAAGTACTTCGTGTTTTCAAAAATCCCGAAATTGCAATATCTGCACATTAACTAGGACAACATTCTCTGAATTCATTGAGTTTCATTCACTTTTCTCGGAGATATGACGATTTATGTATTTTTTTTACCACACACATACAGACAAACGGACACATATTTATACACTAACTTGTACAGAAAGCGTTTCTGGGTGTAGTACTGCGAAAATTTCTTCCAAATTCACCCCCGTTCCGAATTCGACTTTTCAGACGATCACAATACTTACATTTACTAAGTAAACATGGAAGTAATATTACGATAACTATAATACACAATACAACGTCCTTAAAGAGCAACTCAGAAAATCGCGGTTTAGAAGAAAAGTAAAAAAATTGACAGGACGTACAGTCGCTTTGAAATCTCTAGTAGAGACATCAAGAGTGATTTTTTTCATCTTAGATGTTCCTAAGACAATCATCCCCGCTATGCTGAGGATTCACTTATTCTGGCAATTCAAACATCATCGAGGAGACGTTTTGCTGAATTAGGCGACCAGCGTTGGAAAATCTTGAATTTCCGAACGAGTTTGCTCGAAATGTTACAGATGACTAGACTCAGGTAGGATTAGGACGGAAAGACCTCCTAAAATACTGCAGACGCCCAAGATGGCCATTGGGTTGAGTTTCAACGAGGCAGCCTGCGAAAAAGATAATAAATTTGTGACGTGATTATTGATGATTAATTTTTTTTATTTGGGATTTTTTTCACTGATCCCATTCACAGAAATATAATATTATTTGGCGTTTTATAAAATAGGAATTTCATCAAGAATTGATAACATTGCGCAAATTATAATATCTTTTCCCTCTCACAGTGAATTTTCACGAAGTATACGAGAGAGATACAAAAGTAACCGGAATGTCCATGTAAAACGTTACCTAATTATTCAATATTTTTACTCCAAATTTTGGTCACTTTAAAAGAAATTACCATTGACCACGCCACACTTGTCCAATCTTTTTATCCTTTGTTGGAAACAATTTTTAAATTCACTTATCGCAATCGCCTTTAGGCATTCCTGCGATTTTCTTTTCACCTCCTCTAAAGTGGCAAAACTGTAATGGAGGGTGCGGTGTTTTTCTCTTAAAAACCTCTATGCTCTGATCAACAGGTGGCAACACTGGACTGCGGTTTCCCACCTTCTTCCTCAATAGATCAAAACTGGCTTCGTCCACACCGTCATTATTCTCGATTCTAATTTAAATAAATAATATTTAGATCGAAGCCAATTTTCATGTGTACCTCGAAAAACACAACAGAGGGGTTGCAAATGACTCTTTGCTTGGTTCATTGGTCTTGGCTGTGATGGCTCCCCTCTCCATAGTGAAGGGGTGGGGAGTTGGTATAAAAGAGCAACTGGTGAGAAGTCGAGGAGAGTCTAGTGTTTGAAGTTGGTCGATAAAGTTGAGTCCAGTGCTGTCTTGTGTGTTAGTTTGTGACATTAGCAGCTGTGACAGTAACAGTTGTAAAAGTAACAATTTTTATGGTAACATAGGAACCACGTGGGTCCTGCTACATCGCGTGACAACGAGCCTACCTGGTGAGTGAGCTCATTGGACTCAGCTCCCATGCTCAGACATACACAATTCATTTTCATTGCAAGTTGAAATGAAGTCAGTGTTTCATATCTTCCGGACGATCTTCACGGACGAAGGTGTCGATTTTCTCGACATTCTCCTTTTTTGAAATGGGAAACAAGGGTACTTGTGTTTTCCCCACAGCAGCATCCCCATAAGCTGTACTGAGCATTGCGATACTTTCCCTGGGGAAGCCAGAAATGAAAATGGGGAGGATTTACGGAAAGGAGGAAAGATTAATTTTGTCTATGTTTCGGAGGAGTTTTCCCCCAAAAAGGGAAACCCAGCAACACTCTAAATGTTGCCTTTCATCTTTCACCCCACTCTACCGAAATTCCCCCTCCACTCT
Organism: Tupiocoris notatus; assembly: GCA_037159825.1. Classification (NCBI taxonomy): domain Eukaryota; kingdom Metazoa; phylum Arthropoda; class Insecta; order Hemiptera; family Miridae; genus Tupiocoris; species Tupiocoris notatus. Next base: position 303,413 of record JASJUZ010000174.1, read on the forward strand.
CTCACACCAGCCCCATCAAGGTTACTTTTGGGTTCCCATCAAAACACTAGCTTGCATGAGCTGATAAAACGACGAGCTCATTTTTTAAAGATGTAAAAAACAATTCAAGAGAGAAGTACATAGTACTTTTCCTAGTTTTTACAACAGTTCAAGGTCAACTTACAACACCCCATAAGTAGGGAACTATTAGTAAGGCGATTCCGGCTGGAGCGTTGGACGATCCAACACCGAGGTTTCTCATGGCGGTTGGAAATTTCTCCGCAGTGAAAATCGGCACCACAACGTTCGACGAGGAAATGAAGAACCTTGCAGCTGTCGCCAATGCTATGAAAGTCCAACCATCTTGCCCTGATAGGGAACAAAAATAGCGTCAATAAAGTTGACTAGGAAATAAAAATTGGATATCTATGCGAGTATTCGTAGTTGTGCTCAAAGGTATTTTAAATGTCAACACTCAACACGATGCGAATAATTAAAACTCGAGTATGGTTAGAGTCTCATTGGTGACATTGATTACCTCTTGAGATTCTTTAGCGTGAGCATTCCATGTTGAAATTCCTTACTTTAAAAGGGAGAATCAATACTGAAGCGGATTAAAGGTAAGTTTAACGAGTACAGTAACTTTGCTTACCTTTGTTGATAAATACAGTCGCAAGGCAGGCGATTCCGGCAAAAACGGTCGCCAAACAAAGGGGAATCCTTCTACCCATTTTCAGCAGGATCAAAATGCTCATGCCGATCGCCGGTAGCTCAACGACAGCTAAAACATGAATAAATTTAGGATTGAAACATTAAGTGGACAATGTTAATAAGACGAAGAGAGCGTGGTTTCAGTTAGACCGTAAAGTTCCTCTCTAACGCTTTTTTGCAGCTCCCGAACAAGAGTGTTAAAACTCCCAAAAAAAACATCAATTCATATCAAAATTCCGTTTACCCTGGATAGAATTTGTTGGGAAAATCTGTAGCTCATAAATCTCGCATAAAAAGGCACATTTTACTATTATTTTTAACTAAACGCTCCTATTTAACGGCTAGCATTTAAATTAGGACCCTCCAATGCTCAATGTTATGTTTTGCTAGTTTGATACCATTGGCATGATAAATGCTGATTTAAAAAAGATGATATTTAAACGGTTATTAGCAACCAAACTATTTTCATTTTTACTGAATTACTATTAGGCTGAGATTGTGCAATCTCATTTTACAAGAATAGGGGACGAAGAAACAGTCACGAATTTTACTGAATTAAATGAGTTATGTGGCGTTTTATCGATTCAATTTCTGGGGGAAAACTCCAACAGCTTATTGGTTTATTATTCAATAATAAACCATTGTAATCGCCCAAGAAAAAAATTTTTTAACCCCCAAAATTTGATGTTTTACGTTTTAAGGCAAGTAAAATCCGAATATTTAATAAAAAAAATTCTGTCCGTCCGCCGTCTACACTTTTCTGACGAAACTATAAAAGCTAAATTCTTGAAATTGTCACCCCAACGGACCAATTTTTTAGCCAAATCACTACCTCAATTTTAAGGGTATTTTTAGGGGGAGAAAATTCATATTTTCCAACGATTTTAAGAAAAAGTTGTATTTGGTATCAATTTCTATAGATTTTTGGACGCTGTATCGAATGAAACCATCGCGAGGTCGACAACTTTGTTGGTTCTCGAGTTATCGCAGCACAAAAGCTAAATTTGGAAGATTTTCACAAATTCGGCCTAAGGGCATAACTGGAGAGTTCTTGGAGCTATAAATTCGTTCTATACTCGTTGGAATGCTCGTCAAGCACTCTTCAACTAGGCGAAAAATTTAGCTTTTAATTTGGAAATCAAGAAAAATAAAAATTATTAAAATTACAATAGCTGCTACGAAATTTTTCCCAATCTGTTTTTCGGTGGGAACGTTCACAAATGGTCGGAATAATTACTATCACAAAAGGATAATCTTCTTAAATCATTACATATCAACCAAAATTCATGAATTCGTGAAATTCAATTTTATCTTTACACAACCCTTAACTAGGATTCGATATTTTTATTTTTGAACCCTAGCATGATTTTAATATTTTACCTACCCTGTTCGACCTGTTTTCAATAGTAAAGTATATATTGATCCACTTCTTCGTCTTGGCAAGAACCTCACTAACTAAATTTTACATCTCTCTACACTTCTTTCCTATTTCATATCGAATCAATGAGCTTTCTCCCGTACCCAATCATCTTCCTCTCTACCTCAACACCATGAGATCCATTAGTCAAAATAACTCACCAGAAATGACAGAATTGATGTAGATATCGCCGCCCCATTCATTTACGTTCATGACAAGGCCGTAGTAGACAAAGTATATGGTGAACCAGATGATGTACATGACGAAAGAGACTTTTCTCATCTGAGGTGTGCTAAAAAGATCGAAGAAACCGACTCTAGGAGCGTCTTCGCTTCCGTTTTCGAGGATGGCCTATGCGACAAAAAACAAAATTAAAGTAACAACGCGTGCCAGGGAATTTTCGAAATACCTTCAAAGTGGGAGATATAAACAACTAGGAATTGTTAAAATTCTAGCACCATTCAGAGTCAAGATAACAAGAACACCTAAAGCCGAAAACATTTTCAGGTTGAGAATTTTAAAAATGGAAATTTCAGTATCAGCCAATCGAGCAGGGAAAAATCTGATTTTCAACATCTTTCCAATAATTCCTGCAGCAAACTCTACAAAAGGAATGTTGAAGGACATTTCGCCAATCACCTGTTTTATGAGCTTGTCTGCATTGGGCGGGAGCTTGCGTTTGTTATTGGCTGCTATTCTCTTCATAACTTGAAGAGCTTTTTCACTGTTCCTCATTGTGATCAACCAGCGAGGAGACTCGGTAAACAACCTGAAATGCACGTTTTTTACTCTTTCTCGATCAAACGAATGGTCACATGAAGCTGAAATTTTCCATAGTAGTTCATTGAAACCCGGTGCGGATTATTGATATTAATATTTTGCTAGTTTTCTTTTTTTTACGATGCTCTTTCGATTTGAAGAAATACATTTTTTTATTTTGGCTCATTATACAATAATAAATCATTGTCATCGTCCAAGAAAGACAATTTCTAACTTCCCCATAAAATGTGATGTTTTACGTTTTAAGGAATGTAGAATTCGAATATCCTATAAAACAATACTGTCCGTATTACGCCGTCAACACTTTTTTGACGAAACTCTAAAAGCTAAATGTCTTGACATTTTCGCTGAAAATCAATCTTGTTCTGACAATGGCTCAGTTCATCAAGCAAATCAAAATGTCAATTTTAAGGTATTTTTGAGTGGGAGAAAAGTCGTGTTTTGTTTATTCGTTTATTTACGGGAAAGCCCAATTACATTTGAAAATATTTAAAAAAAATAATACTACTAATAAATAAATAAAAATAATATAACTCATTTTGACACAACGTTTGTTTTCTAACGTTTTTCAGAAAAAGGTGAATTCGGTATCAATTTCTATAGATTTTAGGACGCTGAATCCAATGAGACCATCGTGGGATCGATAGCTATATTTGTTCTCGAGTATCGGAGCTCTCGTTTCGAATTTAATAATTTTTGAAACTATACTCGTGTTCTATACTTGTTTGAATGGTCATCCAACACTATCTTCAACTGTATCGCTAGGCGAGAACTTCAGCTTTTAATTTGAAAATGAGGAAAAATGAAAAATAATTAAAATTACGATGTTATCACCTAATTTTCCCAATCTTCTGTTAGGTGCCAACGTTCACAATTGTTCGGAATAGTTACCGTCACAAACGGATGGTCTTCTTAAATTATAGTTGAGCAAAGGAATAATAAACCAAAAAATAATTATTTTTGCAGCGATTTTGTAATATAGAGGGCGCAGAATAAAAAGCACTCATAAATACTGCCCCAGCCAAGTATGCCAAAACTCAACATGCTCTCAACTAAAGTTTTATAAATGGTTATCAATGATTTGAGTTTTAGAAATCCACGAAAATTATTTTAAATAATACACAGAAATTTACGAATTCTTAGCGTTATAGTCCCAACTACAAATGAACAAATGTTCGGAATAGTTACTATCACAAATGGATGGTCTTCTTAAATCATAGTTAAGCAAAGTAATAATAAACCACAAAACAATTACTTGCAGCGGTTTCAAATTTTTTTTTTATATTCGGATTTTATTAGTCCAGAAACGTTGAAAATGAAATTTTGAGGGGTTGGAAATTTTTTTTCTCGGCCGATTACAATGGTTTACCTATTATTGATAATAATCCAAAAGAAAGAGCCTTCGAAAACCTACATGTGGCCATTTTAATCTAGCGCCCATTGTATTTATGACAGCAGATTTTGTAGCGAGTAAATGGAGTTTTGCTTTCACCAGTGTTTTACCTCGGTGGCCGGGGGAAATTTTGTTTACCTTGTGTTTACCTTTTGTTTACCTTGTGTTTACCTTATTAATAGAAACCACAATTCACGGACCACAAATTTTTTTTTAAACAAATTTACGGATTTTACAAAGTAACCAATACTCTTCGCGTTCATCGTGAAAAAGACACCGGTTAAAGCGAAATAATACTAAAAAAACGGCACATTTTAATTGAAAATGGCGGGCTATTTAAAAAAGAAACCGTTTATTAACACTCGTAGCGCTGAATTCAATCCGACTTGGGACAAAACCGATTTCCAAGAGGGGCGCACTGTGTGAAATTACGCCGTTCTTAAATCATAGGTTACACTTTTGTTTTTAAACTCGAATCAACTTTTTGTCAACAGTTCGAACCAGAGTGGCGCGAAAAAATAGCAGAGAGGCAGTTAGTATTGTTCTTCGGCGCAGACAATTCACGCTAGCTACGTTTCCCACAGTTGGGCTGCAATCACGGCTAACGAGCGGTTCTCTTGAGGGAAAATTGGAAATATTTTCAAATCTCGTTCAGAAGATTGCGCCATAAAATAACGGCTGTTTACCATGACAGAAGGGGAAATATGATAGCAGGTAGAGTGACAGCCAGTTGAAGTTCCCGCCAACCCTTGACGTAAAAAGCGATTCCGGCTATGGTGATGTAGCCCAGTGGAATAGTGAACACGTAGGACACGCCTGAGATAGTGACCCATTTACCTCCGACCAATTCGATACCTGAAAATATTTTATAAAAATTAAACCACGAAAAAGAGTAAGTATTATTCCTGATAGGTTTCAGAGGAGCTGATTTTTTACAGTCCTCATGAGGTGAGGATCGTTTTCTGCCTCCGGTCTCAGCAAACACTAATTACCTCCTATCTACTGAACAAACAGACGTTTACGAGAGCAACCGAGATTATTTTATTTGAGCTAATTATAATCTTCAAGCATGGTAAACTTACAGAGGACGAATCCACTTAATACAACGCTGACACAGAAGAATCCGAGGGCGCATCTGAGAACAACGTAGACCCAATAGCATGGAGAGAAAGCCACAGCGATGCCAAGAGTAATTTGCGCCAAAATTGAGCACATCAGGGTCATTTTGCGACCAAACCTGCAAAATAAGTTAACAATAAATTACCCTACTATTCAATTAATGGCGACAAAGAATAAAAACAATGGGGATTTTCATGATATTTTCAATTTGGCTTTCCAAAATACAGAATCACGTCCAAATTGAGGAAACCCTATTACAAGCGTGAGTTCTGAAGGCCATGAATACCCTACATTATTCATCAATCCTGATTCTGTACCAGCTTTACTATGTGTATTAGATAGTTATTAGGTTTTACCTGTCTGAAATAAAGCCCGAAGCAAGGCCTCCGACAGCAACTCCAGCCAGAAAAGCCATTTCTGCAAAGTCCTTCATGTTGTCTTTCTCGCAAACCAGATCCCACTAGAATGATAAATTTTGAACATTTCATTTTTTCTCTTTTTTATAGTCTATTTCCTTATACTGAGAAGGGTAAAACCAGGGGATTCTTTCTCTGAACTTTCACTATCTGGCCGAACACTTTCACCCATTTGGGCATCGCCAGGGACTGTGGCAAACTGGCAGGGACTGAAGTGATTTTAACCGTAAAAGACCGTACTTGTAGTACCTTTCAAGCAGATGAGGGCATATTAAATGTGCCCCAATACTCGTATGACAATTTATAGATCCCTTTTTTGGCGAATCGGTACAATTTAAACTCTGTTCATCGTGTCACTAACAATTCGTCATCTTAAATCCAGAATTTTACGATGAGCTCACCTCTGAAATGATCGTCTGCCCAAAATCGGACATATTGTACTCCCATTTTTCACATTTGAGCAAACTGACGGCGTATTCGGATTTACGATGAAGATCTTCAACGGAATCTTGGTCGTAATTCAAATCTTTTATGAGGCAAGGGTTCGGCTGGAAAATACCCTCCTGAAAAAAAGCATTTTATAAATGGTTTTTCCTTCTTCGAGTTTCTAATTTAGACTTCAACAGAAGAAAGTTACACGTAATCAATGAACGCTTCGATTCTTTTGTATGAGATAATCCAAAATATATAATAATTCAAATAATAATACAAAATTTTCATTCACTGTTTCCACTTATAATTCGGTTCATTATTCATGAATGAACCATCGTAATCGCACAAAAAAAAAAAAAAAAAAAAAAATCGGTTTTTGATTCTTCTTCAAAATTTGATGTTTTACGTTTCAAGATATGTATAGTCTTGAATAGTGTCCAATAATATGAAACAACTCTGTCCATCCACCGTCAACGCTTCAGATTTTCGACAACTAACCCGAGAATTTATGGAACTAAAAATTCGTCCTACACTCGATGAAATTGATGAAATTCTCTCTTGTTGTATCGTCGTGCGAATAGTTGAACTCTTAATCGGTAGATTAAGAAGATAAAAACGCTGCAAATGATTGTACAGTGGTTTATTATTATTTCGCTTCAATATTGATTTAAGAAGACCATCCATTTGTCATTTTAAATATTCCGAAAATTTGTGAACGTTCCCACCGAAAAACAGATGGTAACTATAGGGGAAAAATCCGTAGCAACTATTGTAATTTTAATCATTTTTATTTTTCTTAATTTCCTAATTAAAAACTAAACCTGTTGCCTAACGATACAGCTGGAGAGAGTGTTTAACGACCATTCCAATGAGTATAGAACGATTTTTATAGCTCCAAGAACTCTTGAGTTATACCCTCGTGTCAAATTTCTGAAAATCTCCCAAATTTTTCACAAAAGCTGCGATAACTCGAGAACCAATAAAGCTATCGACCCGGCGATGGTCTCATTCGATTCAGCGTCCAAAAATCTATATAATTTGATACCACGTACACATTTTTGCGAAAACCCTTGGAAAATATGAATTTTCTCCCCCTCAAAACCCCCCAAAAATACCCTTAAAATTGAGCTAGCAAGTTGGTTCAAGAATTGGGCCGTCGTAGGACCGAGATTGATTTTTGGTGAAAATTTCAAATTTTTAGCTCTTACAGTTTGGCCGGAAAACTGCTAACGGCGTACGGCGGACGGACAGAAATTTTTTTATTGGATATTCGGATTCTACATGCCTTGAAACGTAAAACATCAAATTTTGAGGGGGGGGTTAGAAAATTTTTTTTCTTGGGCGATTACAATGGTTTATTATTGAATAATAAACCAAAATAATTGAAATTACGATAGTTGCTGAGGAGTTTTCCCTTATAGCAAGCAATCTGTTGTTAGGTGGAAATAGTCACAAAGGTTCGGGTTGGTTACAAGTGTATTTATAGTCTCTTGATCCATAATCTATTGAAGCTAAGGAATATTAACTGTACAATCATTTGCAGCGTTTTAGTTTTAGGAAAGAACTCTATTTAAGGAAAAGTTTATTTAATATATTCATCCCAATTAGAATTGCAAAATCTCAATCGTGTTTTAGTTTATTCATTTTTTTGAGCTGCAACTTACCTGCAAATTGCTTCCTTATTAGCGTTCAAAATCGGGACGAGAAACTCGCTGAATAACAGAAATGAACCGTTTTTACGGCTTAACTTATGAACTTAATTTTCTTTCTATAACAGTATAACTAAACCTGCAAACCTGAACTGCAAAAATACTTTTAGAAATTAAAAAAAAAAAAAAAAAAAAAAAAAAAAAAAAAACTAACAGCGAAAAACTATCGAAAGTGGTACCTCATTCCTGCTCCAGACGTGGCTGATGTTGACCCATTCTTGAACGCTCAGATTGGCTAGCCCTGCTGGAGGAGCGCACCAAAAATTGCTACTGCCGGCTTCGAAAGTGGGAGCGTAAATATGAAACGTGCACGGGAAGTTGAGCAAAGACAACAGGAATGTAATCAGAAGTTGATACCGCCCGAAGTCGCCGATACATTTGGAGACGACATCTGATTCCGGAGGCGGCCCTTTGTCAACGCCGGATTCTTCATGTTTCTCTCCATCTACAATCCCAGTTGCTGTCATCTCTTCTGCTTCTGTTACAGAAATAAATAACATTTATTCAATAAATCGATGATAAATCTATGACAAAAAGCGTTCGGGAATTGGCGCTTAATATACAACCGAACTCATATCTGTGTCGTTCAGGATGTCAACAGATGTTAAAATAATAATCTTGACAAATTATTCCATAATTGATTTTCGTGTTTGATCATTCCCAGAATTCCTCAGTCTCTCATGAAATCGAGTCAAATTTCTGAATTTTTTTTTCATCGAACTATTACGGATCAATGGCTACAGGACAGCATGTGTTATGAAAATATGGCTAGTTTTCAGGAGAGAGAAAAAACGTTATAAAAATAATGGGCCAATTAGTGTTATGAAGAGTGCAGAAGTGGCGCAACCTGTGATATCATACTAGGTACATGCTTTGGAATCTAGATAGTAGTTCAATTCAGGAAAACACCTTGATAACACTTGTTGCAGACAAGAATGGTGAAAATGAAATGAAATATCTTCGCTTGGTAGTCATCGCATTTATTGTAGTAGAGGGGTTGTGAGGGGGAGAATAAGTCGCCTAGTTTTTCTCCCCCTCACAACCCCTCTACTAAATGAAATATCGTTTATTGTACAACCGTAAGGTATTACAAAGGACATGAATGGTATAACACATGTTGTTTAGGCGGGAATAACTAATTTCCAGCGCTACCAACAAAAAAACTGAGGCCACCACTAGATTCGGCTTGAAATTCTGAATAAAAATCATCCAAAACCTCAAAACCCATTTTTTTCACATCACATGTCCTGTATATAGCCATCGATATGTAATTGACTCCATCGAATCCTGACTAGGCAGTGTTTTCAATGCTACATTTAAACGCTGGGTGCTTATGATCTCGCGTGCCCTTTCCGCGGAATCGGAAAAGAGAAGGAAGTCTATAATCGGATCAACCAACCACCACGGGTGATAAGTAAGTAACGGGATATAGGCGAAAGGCATCCGGTCGATGGAGTCACCGACGACTTCCCGTTTCGTGAACGCGAACCGGTCTGAAGACTGGCAGACAGTCCATTATAGCCGACGGACAGCATCGTCGACCTTGACAATTCGAACGCTCGTTTTCAACCAATGGTACCTTTTGCGAACTTGGGCTACAGTTCCGACCTGACCTGCCCAACTTTTGGGGCTTGAAAAATTATATTTAATAAATTCATCAGGGATAGGGTCATGGATGTACGTTTTCGCTTCGTCAAGCTTTCAAAAATTTATTTTCTTCATCAGGGCCTATAAAAAACCACGTACGTACATCAATACGCTGGCATCCGATTATTCAAACCTTAAATACAACCTCAAATCGACAGAATATTCAACCTCAAATATACAGATTATTCAACCCCAAATATACAGAATATTCAACCTCAAATATACAGAATATTCAACCTCAAATAAAGAATAAATCAGTTCATCAATAATTGTAACTGAAAAATCATTTTGGTTTATTATTCAATAATAAACCATTGTAATCGCCCAAGAAAAAAAATTTTATAACCCCCCCTCAAAATTTGATGTTTTACGTTTCAAGGCATGTAGAATCCGAATATCCAATAAAAAAAACGCTGCAAATGATTGTACAGTGGTTTATTATTCCTTCGCATCAAATAAAATTTCAGAAGACTATCCATTTCAGATAGTCATTATTCAGAACATGTGTGAACATTTCAACCGAAAAACAGATTGGTAACTATCGGGGAAAATTCCGTAGCAACTATTGTAATTTTAATCTATTTTATTTTTCTTAATTTCCAAATTAAAAACTATATTTTTAGCCTAACGGTACAGCTGGAGAGAGTGTTTGACGACCATTCCAATGAGTATAGAACAATTTTTATAGCTCCAAGAACTCTCGAGTTATACCCTCATGTCAAATTTCTGAAAATCTCCCAAATTCGGCACAAAAGCTGCGATAACTCGAGAACCAATGAAGCTATCGACCCGGCAATGGTCTCATTCGATTCAGCGTCCAAAAATCTATATAATTTGATACCACGTACACCTTTTTCTGAAAAACCTTGGAAAATATGAATTTTCTCCCCCTCAAAACCCCCCAAAAATACCCTTAGAATTGAGCTAGCAAGTTGGTTCAAGAATTGGGCCGTCGTAGGACCGAGATTGATTTTTGGTGAAAATTTCAAAAATTTAGCTATTATGGTTTGGCCGGAAAAGTGTTGACGGCGTACGGCGTACGGCGTACGGCGTACGGCGTACGGCGGACAGACAGAATTTTTTTTATTGGATATTCGGATTCTACATGCCTTGAAACGTAAAACATCAAATTTTGAGGGGGGGTTATAAAATTTTTTTTCTTGGGCGATTACAATGGTTTATTATTGAATAATAAACCAAAATTCTGTCTGTCCGCCGTACGCCGTACGCCGTACGCCGTCAACACTTTTCCGGCCAAACCATAATAGCTAAATTTTTGAAATTTTCACCAAAAATCAATCTCGGTCCTACGACGGCCCAATTCTTGAACCAACTTGCTAGCTCAATTCTAAGGGTATTTTTGGGGGGTTTTGAGGGGGAGAAAATTCATATTTTCCAAGGTTTTTCAGAAAAAGGTGTACGTGGTATCAAATTATATAGATTTTTGGACGCTGAATCGAATGAGACCATCGCGAGGTCGATAGCTTCATTGGTTCTCGAGTTATCGCAGCTTTTGTGCCGAATTTGGGAGATTTTCAGAAATTTGACATGAGGGTATAACTCGAGAGTTCTTGGAGCTATAAAAATCGTTCTATACTCATTGGAATGGTCGTCAAACACTCTCTCCAGCTGTACGGTAGGGCAAAAAATTTAGTTTTTAATTTGGAAATTAAAAAAAATAAAATAGATTAAAATTACAATAGTTGCTACGGAATTTTCCCCGATAGTTACCAATCTGTTTTTCGGGTGAAATGTTCACACATGTTCTGAATAATGACTATCTGAAATGTATGGTCTTCTGAAATTTTATTTGAAGCGAAGGAATAATAAACCACTGTACAATCATTTGCAGCGTTTTCAGATTATTTTTTATTCTCATTCTTCACGTCGCATTTTTTGATGTCCGTGGATTGTGAGGGGGAGACAAACTAGCCCTGATGATGCCCGAACGGGCGAAAGTACTCGGCCAGAAAATCAGCAATTGGAAAATGAGTCGTCCAGTTTCTCTCCCCCTCACAATCCACAGACATTATTTTTTTGTTGCAATCGACGAACAAACTAATTTTCTAGACGTTAGTCATTTCGTGACCGTATGAGTCTGTTCCAAATTAGTAATTTCCTTCTATATTTGAGGTGATTTTTGGGTAATTGGACGCCAGCTTATCGATGTGCGTGTGTGGTTTTTTATAGGCCCCGATGAAGAAAATATATTTTTTCGAAAGCTTGGCGAAGAAACAGTGTACATCCATATGACCCTATCTGTAATTAATTGACTTATTAGATTTTAAGGGTCGATCAACGATGATTAATTAAGTCTTTGAAAAAGTATATTCCCGTATTAATACAGTAGAGTAACTGTACTGAAAGAGAACGAACTAGTTTATGGTTATTCAACTGTCCACATTTTCCTAATGTAATGTACCTATCCATTTTTCAACCGTTTATGCGTTATTCAACAGTAGTAGTAGACTATACACGAAAACATCAATTCATATACTCAATAGATTTAGATGCTTGCATTGAAATTTCCAAGATTTGTAACTTGCACAGTGGATAACTCAGACAAAAAATTGTCAATTCAGATGTTTGAATATACCAAAAGTTAGGTAGTTTAACTGTCCACATTTTCCTAATGTAATGTACCTATCCATTTTTCCACTGTTTTTGCGTTATTCAACAATATTAGTAGACTATACACAAAAACATCACATTTTTCAACTTCAAACGTTATTTTCATCTATTTAGTGCGAAAGAAACAAAGAATGAACCATATATTATTGATATACACATCATCAACTATCATTATGCTGAATTTGAGCTAAATCGATTTCAAAAAATTCTTTGCGAAAAATCCAAGGGGTACCCCTGCGATTTTCTTGGACCGATCATTTAACGAATTTTTACTCGTCTTTCAACAGAGATAAAAATCTGAAATTTTCAGGGAAGTTGTGTCTCACCGAGATATATTTTTGTGATTTTTTTTATTTCTGGGAAAAATCTGCAAGTGGTCCAAAAAAATCAGTTTTTGAAAGCTCGAAAATTGGACTATAACCGTGATTTTCGGGGTCAAAATTTATGTGAATCAATTGTTTTATTATGCAGGAGTGTTCATTTGAACGCCTTGCACACGTACATAGCAAAAGATTTGGCGAAAAACATTTAAACAGAGCCAGAGAAATTATTTTCCGTAAATCGAGTTTTTCACCGGCCGAAATCACGAGCTCCGCTGGCGTGAAAAATTAAATTTTCGGTTTCAAGCGAATTTGAAAGCTATTCTTATAGGAAATTGAACGTGAATCCAAATTTGACGTCAAAACTATGGAAATTTGACGACAACTATCACTTTTTACTCATTTCAGTACTACGCGTTTTCATGTTTTTCAACTTTGAAAATTCATTTCAAATACTTACAGTACTGTTAAAATTTGATTAATTAATGATTCCTACAGGAAATTAGATGTAGAATCCGAATTAAAAGTGAAAACAATCAAATTCGAACGATTAATAACATTTTTTGAATTTTTTCGATTATCATACTCTTGCAGTTTCAACTTCGGAATTTTTTTCGACACGTTCGCGAATTTTGAAAAAATAGTTTCTGTCGAAGAAAATCGGGAAAATTCAATTAAGAATCGATTAAAAATAATAAAAGGACAGCAACTATTTCTTGTTTTCGAGATTTAATTCCACTTTATGGTAAAAAAAAAAACGTGTTTTGAGCTTTCTTCGAGCGCTAATAGCTCCGCGGGGACATAACATAAAAATATAGGTAATTAAATACATCAAATTGTAGGATTTTGATAGCTCTTTCTCGCCTCTGAGTAATATACCAATGTAAAAGTGGTCGGTTCAAAATTTATCGAAGGAAAACAGGCAAAAAGCCTTTGTAATACCTTACGGTTGTACAATAAACTATATTTCATTTCATTTAATTCCAAAACAGGCAAAAAAAACGCGAAAATCCGGGTCATAAAATTTTAAAGCGCAATAAAATTTGAACGAAGGCCTAATAAAACAAAAGAAGATTTTTCCACGCGATGAGTTTGTCTCTATTTAACGACTCTATAATCAAAATTTAATTACCTTGCCCCAGTTTCTCAATCAATTGGGTACCCAAGATTTTTTTGACCTTCGCTTCGGGCCGCTCTAGCTCCAACTAAAAACAACCTACGAACAAAATCTTGTTCTTTGTCGTTTAAAGAATTTAAAATGTTAAATTTAAATTTAAAATTTAAAATTTTGTCGTTTCACAATTTTGCTCCACCCATGAGAGATTTTTCGGAACGAAATTTTTTAATTCCGACTTTGGAAGGCTATAGCTCCGCGGAAGTGAAAGCAAACTTAACAATTGTAATTACAAAAATTTTCAAAATTTATCTGGCTACAACTTTGCAATTTACTTAGTAAGTTTAAAACCGAATAGTTTGACCGCTAGGACCCCCGAAAGCGGAAATTCCGCGAAGCTGACTTTTTCCTAAAACGACGTTTTTCAATACAATTCAAATTAAAAAAAAAAAAAAAAAAAAAAAAAAATTGAAAAAACGAAGAAATATACGGAAAATTGGGGTCAGCTAACACAGAACGAGTCATTGACAAACATCTGAATTCACTTTTAACCCGCGGATGGTCGCAGTCGTCGATTCGCGGATTTCCGACCGCACTTCGGCATTCGCAGTTTTCACGAATGATCAATCATGCGACAGCGTTAATGGCACTTCGTTTTCAACCGCGTTTTCTCCAATTCTTGTTAGCTACATTGTCTAGAAGCTGCATCACAATGGAAAGAGAAAAGCCGGCCAAGAGACGAGACACAGTTGAACAACTGAGTACTTGCGGTATTCAGGTCAGAATGAGAATTCATTAGAAAATTTCGAAAAAATTGAGAAAAAATTGGAAAGCTTCGCGATAAGTCGCGAGTGTAGATTTTTTTCCTTATCATAATCGTCGCATTCGAGAGAAGGAAAACTAGGCGACTGATTCATCTATATATTTATTTTTGCCTGGCCCAGCACTTTCGCCCTCTGAGCATTCTCTGGGCAATGGTTTCTATAGTGCTCTGCCATGCCAAAATAAAGATATGGAGAATCTATCACCTAGTTTTTCTTCCCATCTACAAGAGACCAGACTTTTTTTTTAGTTTTATCGGAACAAAGATATATTGGTTTATTATTCAATAAAAAACCATTGTAATCGCCCAAGAAAAAAAATTTTCTAACCCCCCCTCAAAATTTGATGTTTTACGTTTCAAGGCATGTAGAATCCGAATATCCAATAAAAAAAATTCTGTCCGTCCGCCGTACGCCGTCCGCCGTCCGCCGTCCGCCGTCCGCCGTCCGCCGTCCGCCGTTAGCAGTTTTCCGGCCAAACTGTAAGAGCTAAAAATTTGAAATTTTCACCAAAAATCAATCTCGGTCCAAGGACGGCCCAATTCTTGAACCAACTTGCTAGCTCAATTTTAAGGGTATTTTTGGGGGGTTTGGAGGGGGAGAAAATTCATATTTTCCAAGGTTTTTCAGAAAAATGTGTACGTGGTATCAAATTATATAGATTTTTGGACGCTGAATCGAATGAGACCATCGCCGGGTCGATAGCTTTATTGGTTCTCGAGTTATCGCAGCTTTTGTGAAAAATTTGGGAGATTTTCAGAAATTTGACACGAGGGTATAACTCGAGAGTTCTTGGAGCTATAAAAATCGTTCTATACTCATTGGAATGGTCGTTAAACACTCTCTCCAGCTGTATCGTTAGGCAACAGGTTTAGTTCTTAATTAGGAAATTAAGAAAAATAAAAATTATTAAAATTACAATAGTTGCTACGGAGTTTTCCCCTATAGTTACCATCTGTTTTTCGGTGGGAACGTTCACAAATTTTCGGAATATTTAAAATGACAAATGGATGGTTTTCTTAAATCAATATTGAAGCGAAATAATAATAAACCACTGTACAATCATTTGCAGCGTTTTTTTTTTGCATTTATTATGGAAAAAACAATTTTAACAAAATATTATATCGTAATATACAAAATGCTTCAGTTCCCAATAAGTAAAACACTTGTGCCGGGAACAGGAGCTGCACCGAGCCAGATAAACAACAGACTATAATACCATTGATACAAATCTTACTAATTTAATTACAACTGAAACCACTTCAAACAATAACAACTTAATTTTTAACATGTTACAATTTTTTTTAAATTTGGAATAGATGCATAAAGTTTAACATTTAGGAACATATATATCGACCGTTATCCCAAAACCACCACACTGCCCAATCATTTCTCTCTACTTCTCTTTTGGTTTATTATTCAATAATAAACCATTGTAATCGCCCAAGAAAAAAATTTTCTAACCCCCCCTCAAAATTTGATGTTTTACGTTTCAAGGCATGTAGAATCCGAATATCCAATAAAAAAAATTCTGTCCGTCCGCCGTACGCCGTCCGCCGTCCGCCATCCGCCGTCCGCCGTCCGCCGTCCGCCGTTAGCAGTTTTCCGGCCAAACTGTAAGAGCTAAAAATTTGAAATTTTCACCAAAAATCAATCTCGGTCCAAGGACGGCCCAATTCTTGAACCAACTTGCTAGCCCAATTTTAAGGGTATTTTTGGGGGGTTTTGGGGGGAGAAAATTCATATTTTCCAAGGTTTTTCAGAAAAATGTGTACGTGGTATCAAATTATATAGATTTTTGGACGCTGAATCGAATGAGACCATCACCGGGTCGATAGCTTTATTGGTTCTCGAGTTATCGCAGCTTTTGTGCCGAATTTGGGAGATTTTTAGAGATTTGACAGGAGGGTATAACTCGAGAGTTCTTGGAGCTATAAAAATCGTTCTATACTCATTGGAATGATCGTCAAACACTCTCTCCAGCTGTATCGTTAGGCAATAAGTTTAGCTTTTAATTAGGAAATTAAGAAAAATAAAAATGATTAAAATTACAATAGTTGCTACGGAGTTTTCCCCTATAGTTACCATCTGCTTTTCGGTGGGAACGTTCACAAATGTTCGGAATATTTAAAATGACAAAAAATGTATAGTCTTCTCAAATCAATATTGAAGCGAAATAATAATAAACCACTGTACAATCATTTGCAGCGTTTTTAAAGTAATCTTTTATTTTTTGTTTAAATTTTGGAAGTGGAAGACCATCAGAAACAAACCCAGGCAGTTTGTTGAAATAATTATATAAAAATATAAAAAATATAATTCCGTTGTGTCAGTTAAAAAATAATGAAATCATATTAGAAAATGAAATACAAGAAAATATACAAAATAAGGAAAAATTAATTAATAGCAATAGATCTAGTACTTACCAAGGTATAAAAAATCTTTTTAAAAAAAGGTAAAAAAAAAATAAGCTGATTATATCTACGTTGAGTTTTCAATATCCCATCCGAGAATGGAGAATTACTTTAAATCAAGCGAGGCGAACGAAATGTTCTGGTCATTAAAAATGTCAGCCTGTCAAATGGGAAATGATATTTCTAATCAACTCTTTGCGCCATCTCATTGCCCCTGGCCTTCTGCAATGCTTCACAGCACAAAGAACTTGATCGCGTCAAACTGTACGGCATACGGTGCTCAATCTTGTTACGTCAGGTTGGTTGAGATAGACCAGGAAGACCAAGTAGGATAACGCCTTGCATTTGAATATATCATGAATAAACACCGGTTTCAGATGGGCGTGTTGGTTCATTCTTAGGACGCAAATGCAGCAAGAACCAATTGGATTATCTTTTCACCGCAAAAGATAATGTTGAGTCAGTTGCAAAAGTGCAGATAATAGACCAATTATCTGGTACGAATAATTTTGAAAAATAAATTAGTAAATGATATTTTCACAAATCAATTACATACAATTTTGTTGTATTTTTGCGTGAAAGCGCTCGCTATATAAGAAAATCCTCGATAAATCAATATAGAAAACAATTTTGACTCAGTTGATTCCATTATTATGGAAATTACTCGTTTCAACTTGATAAGGAAAGTTGTGCGTAGTCACTGATAGTTTGGTAGGCGGGAGAAGAAAAAAACCCAGTTGCAGCCGAAATGAGGTCGGTTACTCAAGCTTTTCCAGGCACGAGAGTTGTAAGACCGTTTCCTTCGACGAAGGTGACGACCGTTTCGCAACGTTGGGCTTTATAATGAGGGAAGGAAGGAAAGAAAATCGCCCAAAGAAAGTGTTAAGCAAGGTAGTCACACGAGGAGATTTTCTTAATATTGAGTTCGCTACGTATTTATTACTACTATTTGTTATTCAAACAGTATTGTAATCCCAAGAGGAAATTTCCTCACAAAATTTGATAAAATATATTTGGTTTATTAATCAATAATAAACCATTGCAATCGCACGAGAAAAGCAATTTTCTAACCCCTCCAAATGTGATGTTTTACGTTTCAAAGCGTTATATATAATCGAAAAATTCAAATATATAATCGAAAAATTCTGTCCGTACACGTTTTTGAGGAAATTTCTATGGCAGTTAAATTCTTGAAATTTTCATCAGAAATCAACCTTGGTCTGATAATTGAGTTTAGGGCAAAACTAACGCGTGCTAAAGTGGTTTTTATGAAAATCTAAAATTTAACTTTTCCTCGCGTGCAACGTGCAATTCTGTCGACCTAAACCTAATTCGGATAATTTCGGTTGCATCTTCGCGCACAATTGACTCCGCGTTTATGAATGAAAACCGCAGTACACAGACGATTCTGATTATTACCCAGAATCGTGATTATCCTAGCCAATCGGCCCATTTCCCAGCTAATATCACACGTAGAGGTGGGCGTTATTACGATAACAGTTAAAAATAACATGTTAACGAGAAATAACGAACGAACAGTTATTCATTTTGCAGATTAACAGTTAAATAATAACGGAACAATCTCTCCACAAACAAAACATTTCCACATTTTTTCATCCAGTATTAATTTTCCCCTTAAGAATGTGTGATTCACACGTGCTCCAAACGCCCTTGGAGGTTAGCGGTTATTTTCGCTCCGATGTGCCTTTTCCACAATCTAAATCAGCGGTGTCTTGGAAATTTTTAAGCACAATGATGATCTCAATAGCAAACGAGTGAAAACTGACTATAAAATACTTTTAACGTATATCGACGAATTTCGAATCATCTTCCCCTTTTATCGAACCAGTGAAATTTTCGCTTCTTTCGACTCGCTATGCAGGGAAGATTTCGTCACCGAGAGTTGTAGCGAAGGTCCTAAAAATAAATACTCGACAATTGGTGACATATAATCGCGTACTTGACGGGCGCGCGCAAATCACAGTCATTACGACGCATGCTCACCGATTATGGTGCTTTCTGCTCATTAGACATCCTGCAAACGCGGATTGTCAATGAAGTCGTAGCCATCGTAGGTAATCACGTCGGCCTCCTTAACGATGTCCTCAATATCAATCTGACTGTAGCGATTTCCATAAAATGCAGCTTATGCGTAATGGTTATGGTATTGCGAATCGATTCGTTACCGCGCCATCAAGGAAATTCGTTCTTGGAAGGCACAACGCGTTTGACAGGAAAATTACGCGAATAGAACGTGTGCGAGGCAGATATAATATAATAAAAAACGCTGCAAATGATTGTACAGTGGTTTATTATTCCTTCACTTCAATAATAATTTCAGAATCCTATCCATTTATGATAGTAATTATTCAGAACATGTGTAAACGTTTCAACCGAAAAACAGATCGGTAACTATCGGGGAAAATTCCGTAGCAACTATTGTAATTTTAATTAATTTTATTTTACTCAATTTCCTAATTAAAAACTAAATTTTTTGCCTAACAGTACAGCTGGAGAGAGTGTTTGTCGAACATTCCAATGAGTATAGAACGATTTTTATAGCTCCAAGAACTCTCGAGTTATGCCCTCATGTCAAATTTCTGAAAATCTCCCAAATTTTTCACAAAAGCTGCGATAGCTCGAGAACCAATGGAGCTATCGACCCCGCGATGGTCTCATTCGATTCAGCATCCAATGATCTCTATAATTTGATACCACGTACACATTTTCCTGAAAAAACCGTGGAAAATATGAATTTTCTCCCCCTCAAAACCCTCCAAAAATACCCTTAGAATTGAGCCAGCAAGTTGGTTCAAGAATTGGGCCGTCCTAGGACCGAGATTGATTTTTGGTGAAAATTTCAAGAATTTAGCTGTTATGGTTTGGCCGGAAAAGTGTTGACGACGTACGGCGGACAGACAGAATTTTTTTGGTTTATTATCCCATTGTAATTGCCAAAAAAAAAAAAATTATAACCCCCTCAAAATTTGATGTTTTACGTTTCAAGGCATGTAGAATCCGAATATCCAATAAAAAAAATTCTGTCTGTCCGCCGTACGTCGTACTGTTAGGCAAAAAATTTAGTTTTTAATTAGGAAATTGAGAAAAATAAAATTGATTAAAATTACAATAGTTGCTACGGAATTTTCCCCAATATTTTTTATTGGATATTCGGATTCTAGGTACATGCCTTGAAACGTAAAACATCACATTTTGAGGGGGGGTTATAAAATTTTTTTTCTTGGGCGATTACCATGGTTTATTATTAAATAATAAGCCAAAATAATCTGTAAACACTTGGTAAATGCACAAGGGCCGTGCTGAAGAGGTTGATGCCTCATCCGTCGGTCAGAAGTCTACCCCGTTCAGAACAAGGGGACTTATGGCGACCGTGAATCTTAAAGGATTGATTGGTAAAAAAGGTAGCTCAGTTCTGCTGGTATTAGCCCACCTACAATTCAAATCCTCCTAGGTTAAAGTCCTCTCTAACAAAAAACTGTCTCTCTTTTTTCTGCTGTTGAAAATTCTGAAAGATGGCTACTTGCAAAATGAAATCTAAAAAAGCGAAGCGCATTTCGACCTAATTCACTAGTTACCAATATCACCTGCTCGCTATCACGATTTGACATGAACCAATAAGGACACGATATTCACTCGGATATTGTTCCTTCAATATTCATCACCATATTATTACATGAGACGTTGGATATTTGGACTATCACCTGAACGAAGGAGACGAGAAGATAATTCCGCGACTTCGCACATTGTTGTATATCGAGGGCTCGAGAGAAACGAAAAGTATAAAACTCATCGGCCTAAATGCGCGTTACGTATTTCACCGTTTGGATTCAATACTTGTGAAACCAAAGGTTATCTCACTGAGTCGAATAAAACGCGTGAGCTCGCTTCGACCTAACAAACGGACGAACCGCGGTGAACTAATCTTGAGTTCTCTGGTCCATCATAATCATCGTTTTACGATGCACTTGAAATCTCACCGTAACTGTTGAACCACGTTATCTTTCTTCAATTCAGATTAAAACCGCTGCAAATTATCGTACAGTGGTTTATCGTTTCTTTGTTTCAATAATGATAGAAGAACATCATCTATTTGTTGTTGTAACTATTTCGGATGTTTGTGATCATTTTGAGCAAAAAAATATCGGTAACTTCTACGAGGGGAAACTCCGTAGTAGCTTTGGTAGTTTTAATTATTTTTGGTTTATTATTCAACATTATTTGGTTTATTGTTGTACTTTTGTAATCGCCCAAGAACAAAAAAATGTTCTAACTCCCCTCAAAATTTGATGTTATACGTTCCAAGGCATGCAGAATCCGAATATGCGATTTAAAAAAATCTGTCCGCCCGCCGACATCACTTTTTCGTCCAAACTATATTAGCTACATTCTTGAAATGTTCACCAAAAATCAATCTCGGTCTCACAAGGCCCAATTCTTGAACCACATTGCTAGCTCAATTTTATGGGTTTTTTGGGGGTAGATAATTTGTCTTTTCCAACGTTTTTCAAAAGAAAGATGTATTTTTTGGTAACAACTTCTATTTAGATTGCTGAATCTAATGAGACCATCGCGGATTGGATAACTTTAATGGTTCTCAAGTTATCGCTGTTTTTTTGTCGAATTTTTTTAGGTTTTCCGAAATTTGGCACGAGCGTATAATTAATAGTTCTTTGAGCTATAAAAATCATTCTGTACTCGTTGGAATGCTCGTCAATGTCTTCAGTTGACCGTTGGACGAAACATATAGCTTTCAATTTGAAAGTCAAGAAAAATAAAATAGATTAAAATTACACTAGTTGCTAGTGATTTTTCCCTTATGGTTACCAATCTGCTGTTTGGTGGGAATTTTTACAAATTTTCGGAATAGTTACTACCAGAAATGGACAGTCTTTTTAAATCATTATTGAAGCGAAGGAATAATAAACCGCTGTACAATCTTTTTTTGCAGATTTTTGGCTGGGAATCTCCTAACCGCAATGCAATCGATTTTCGACGACAAATCACTGTGAACTGATTTATGAAACACGTGTCAACGTGTGTGAGTGCAGGGGTGCCCTTGTAGGACGGAACAGACCACTTGGCCGGCGAGAGTAGAAAACTACTGTAATAGCCCATCAAGCAATACAGATCACATTCGAGTGCCAGTAGATAGTTGATCGTGGCCAAGCAACGCATGAGAACCCCTGTAAAGACCATGAGATGAATTGTTCTTGTCCATCACATTCGCTACAACAAAGCTGCGAATCTTCAGCTATTTCAGTTTCAGAGCTGAATAAAGTTTTTGATTTTCTTTCCCACGCATTGCGTGGAATTATATCATTTTCATTGAAGATGAATAAACCTGATAAACTGATGAAAAATGTTAATAAATTTAATAGGTACCTAGGTAGTACTTGATGCAATAAACTTTTACAAAAAAAAAAAAAAAATCAAGATGTGCTCGATAATTTCTGTATTTCGGAGATAGATACCCGAGGTGCAAACCCTTGTGAAATCTACCCAGCATAGGGATTACTACAAAGAGCGTCAAGGAGGCTCACTAATTGCTACGCACACTACTCACACTTAACATTGGATTTCAATCATCCTCAAGTATCTACGGGGTCGTTTATGCCGACCTATTTACGCTAAAATATCTACTCAGTCTAAATTTTCTGTGCGATGAAGGCAATTGATTGCAAAACGCTGCAAATGACAATACAGCGGTTTATTGCTGTTTTGCTCCAACAATGATTTAAGACCACCCATTTTGTGTTAGTAACTATCCCGAACGTTCCCACTTAACTTTATTAGTGAACGTCCCCACTTAACAATAGGTTGGTGACTACAAGGGAAAACTCCTTGGCGACAATGGTATTCAAATTATATTTATTTATCTTAATTAACTAATTAAAATTTGAATTATTCTTCTGACGTTACAGCTTAAGAATCTAATATATGAGCATTCCATCAAGTATAAATAGATTTTTATAACGTCGTAAATTTTTCAAAATCTCGAAAATACTAGACAAATGCTGCCATAACTTGAGAATCATTAAAGCTTGTCATATAAGTTTAGTAGAGGTCTCTTTGTCTTCTCCTTGTGAAATTAGATTTAGCAATCTCAGCGCGAATGATTTGGAAGTAAACCAAAACAATTATAATGAAGAAAAAGGAAAAAAAATTCTCCCTTAAACCTCCCGTTACTATACTTGAAATAGAGATGGTGGTTTGGTTGAAGAATTGAGCCGTTGTCATGCCATGTTTGGTTTTTAGTAGATATTTCAAGAATGTAGCTGGAGTAGTTTCCTTAGAAAAGTGTACGGACAGAATTTTTTTATTAGATATTCAGAGTCTACTTGTCTTTAAAGGTAAAACATCACATTTTAAGGAAAGGGGGTTAGAGTTTTTTTTTTTTTTTTTTTTGTGTGAGCGATTTTATGGGTCTATTATTGATAATAAACCAAAAGTATTTCGAAAATTGAAAAAGCATTATTAAAAAAAAATTAAAATTAAAAAGCAATATTGCCTATAAAAATTTCCCGATCATGAGTTATTAGAAAACTATATCTAGAAATTTCGTGGAGCTAGAATTTTTTTTTTCGTGCAACAACAACGGTACCTACCCATCTTATTGAATAATAAACCAAAAAAAATTCGCTCTTGTGCAGGCAAAAACGATCGATTAGAAGAGGATGAAAAAATGTCAGCAGTTCATTACGGTTTCTAGGGTAGCCAACGAACTGGGACAATAGCTGAGATCGGCACGAAGTGAAGAATGTTGGCTTGTTAGGCTAACCAAAGAAAATATTCCTTATAGAGAATGCAGCGGAATTTGATCGTTTGAACAGGTCGAGGTTTCGGTCCAAAAACTCCACCGATGAGCCGAGAGAACGTATTTGGAAAGTAATTTGAAGCAACCTAGTTCGTTCGGAAATATCTAGGGATTTCGACTCAGATTCAACGTTTGTAAAGGAATTTCGAAATATTAAGTCTAAAATAATTAAGCTATAAGTTCTCCACGGTTTAACTTTTTTCGCAGGTAGATTGAAAAAGTTATAATTTAAATTAGAAAAATTATCTTTACCGAAAATTAATTTATTGTTAGAGGACTACCCGCGCGATCTAATTTACTATATATTATACAGCTAATTGGTATTCGGATAATAACAAAATGAACTCGAACGATGATAATAGTAACGAAGAAATATAATCTACCAGTAGTTTTAACGCGGAATTAGCTAAAAATGTCATATAATTAAGATTTTTTCCAAGCAAACGGACTTCATTATATATCTTTTGTTAAAAAAAATGTCGAAGAACCTGGGATTTCAATTCAATTCATTTGAATCCGTATTCAATTGAATCGTACTCAATTTCAATTTCCGTAACAATCGTATTGAATTTGAATCGTATTCAATTCATTTGAATATATGTAGTATTAAACCTGGAAAAACTGATAGTTGTCGTGAAATTTCCGCCGTTTTGACGTCATATATTCGGATTCAGCATTTTATTTCCTATAAGAATAGCTTTCAAAATCGCTTTTTCACTATTACCGATGCAAGCGGAGCTCGGAATTTCGGCCGTTTAAGTTTTCAAAAAACGCAAAATTCACTTAAAGTCTCCATTAATAATAAAACAACGTAATCGCCCAAGAAACTTTTTTCCAACTCCTCTCCGAATCTGATGTTTTACGTTTCAAGGCATAAAAAAATAATCACTATCTATTTTTGATTTTTAATCGATTTTAAATGAAACATTCTCAGTTTTCTTACACAGATCATAGTTTTTCAAAATTCGCAAACGAGATGAAAATATGAAAATCTAAAAAAAAATTCGAAAAATATTATGAATCGCTAGAATTTGATTGTTTTTACTTTCGAATTATACGTCTAATTTCCTGTAGGAATCATTAATTAATCAAATGTTAACAGTATTGTAAGTATTTGTAATAGATTTTCAAAGTTGAAAAACATGAAAACGAGTGTCTAAAACTGGGAAAAACTTTCTTTTCTTCATTTTTTCGTTTTTCTTCATATTTTCGTAGTTTTTACGTCAAATTCGGATTCCGCGTTCAATTTCCTATAAGAATAACTTTCAAATTAGCTTGAAAACGAACATTTAATTTTTCACCCTTACCGCGCTGCCAGCAGAGCTCGTGAAAAACTCGATTTACGGAAAATAATTTCTCTGGCTCTGTTTAAATTTTTTTCACCAAATTTTTTGCTATGTACGTGTGTAAGGCATTCAAATGAACACTCTTGCCTAATAAAACAATTGATTCACATAAATTTTGACCCCGAAAATCACGGTTAAATTCCAGTTTTCGAGCTTACAAAAACTGAATTTTTTGGACCACTTGCAGATTTTTCCGAGAAATAAAAAAAATTACAAAAATATATCTCGGTGAGACACAACTTCCCTGAAAATTTCAGATTTTTATCTCTGTTGAAAGACGAGTAAAAATTCGTTAAATGATCGGTTCAAGAAAATCGCAGGGGTACCC
The DNA here is from genome assembly GCA_037159825.1 of Tupiocoris notatus. Taxonomy (NCBI): domain Eukaryota; kingdom Metazoa; phylum Arthropoda; class Insecta; order Hemiptera; family Miridae; genus Tupiocoris; species Tupiocoris notatus. Next base: position 328,825 of record JASJUZ010000174.1, read on the forward strand.
CTTGGATTTTTCGCAAAGAATTTTTTGAAATCGATTTAGCTCAAATTCAGCATAATGATAGTTGATGATGTGTATATCAATAATATATGGTTCATTCTTTGTTTCTTCCGCACTAAATAGATGAAAATAACGTTTAAAGTTGAAAAATGTGATGTTTTCGTGTATAGTCTACTAATATTGTTGAATAACGCTTAAACGGTTGAAAAATGGATAGGTACATTACATTAGGAAAATGTGAACAGTTAAATTACCTAACTATTGGTATATTCAAACATCTGAATTGACGACTTTTTGTTTGAGTTATCCACTGTGCAAGTTACAAATCTTGAAAATTTCAATGCAAGCATCTAAATCTATCGAGTGTATGAATTCTGAGCGTATATTTTTCCTGATTATAGATAGGTAATATCTTTTTAGAAAATGAATGGTTCAACTTGATGTTTGTAAGAATGCTATCGAGCACATCAAAAGCAGCGATCATATCAAGATTATTCGACGCGTAAGAAAAACGCGGGCAATTCGAGTTTTCATGCGATAATTGTAGCGTGCGTTGGATTGTTACCGTAGGCTGTAGTTGTAACATTCGAAGATTCCCTGGGACTGAAAATACACCCGAATTCCCTGCTAGAAGGAAACGAGCAATCTTGAGGTAAATTGAAGGTCGTGGCGATGTCCGCCGTTTGCCCGTCGTCGCACGAACTTCACCGCTGACATGACTGGGACGGAATAATTTATGAATGAAAAATTGAATTATAAGCCCTAACCAGCTCTAAACGCCGTGACATTTTCGCACCGAGTAGTGGCAATTGAATGAAAGGGACCATTGGTTGCAATCTAGAAAGGTCATTTTCCGAGAAATAAAATGCGCGAAAAAATCAAAAGCAAAAATAAAAACGCTGCAAATGATTGTACAGTGGTTTATTATTATTTCGCTTCAATATTGATTTAAGAAGACCATCCATTTGTCATATTCCGAAAATTTGTGAACGTCCCCACCGAAAAACAGATGGTAACTATAGGGAAAAAATCCGTAGCAACTATTGTAATTTTAATCATTTTTATTTTTCTTAATTTCCTAATTAAAAACTAAACCTGTTGCCTAACGATACAGCTGGAGAGAGTGTTTAACGACCATTCCAATGAGTATAGAACGATTTTTATAGCTCCAAGAACTCTCGAGTTATACCCTCGTGTCAAATTTCTGAAAATCTCCCAAATTTTTCACAAAAGCTGCGATAACTCGAGAACCAATGAAGCTATCGACCCGGCGATGGTCTCATTCGATTCAGCGTCCAAAAATCTATATAATTTGATACCACGTACACATTTCTCTGAAAAACCTTGGAAAATATGAATTTTCTCCCCCTCAAAACCCCCCAAAAATACCCTTAAAATTGAGCTAGCAAGTTGGTTCAAGAATTGGGCCGTCGTAGGACCGAGATTGATTTTTGGTGAAAATTTCAAATTTTTAGCTCTTACAGTTTGGCCGGAAAACTGCTAACGGCGTACGGCGGACGGACAGAAATTTTTTTATTGGATATTCGGATTCTACATACCTTGAAACGTAAAACATCAAATTTTGAGGGGGGGTTAGAAATTTTTTTTTCTTGGGCGATTACAATGGTTTATTATTGAATAATAAACCAAAAATATACTTCTTTTTTCTATTTAAATGTACATGTATATATTAATTAGAACTTGGCACTCTAAGGGAAAAGGGAAGGCAAGAAGGAAAATAATGGTGAGAAGAATAAGAAAGAAAAGGAACTGGTAAAAGGAAATATAATGTAAGTATTTAAAGAAAGATAAAACTCAGTTGGAGTTTGAAAAATTGGCGCTAATAGAGATTATAAAGGTAGATTAAAAATGCCAGTAATGGACATAAGAATGCAATTATTTTAATAAGTTGTAAACTAAAATGATATTTAACTAACTGTAGGTAAAACCACATTAATATGAAAATATAATCTAGAAAAATCTCTTATAATAAGAGATAACAGGAAAAATTACATATATTATGTTTATTAAGATTGCTGTCAGCAATTTGTGGATAATATACTCGTAGGATATATTAGTATTAGTACAATATCTGCAATAAATAGGTTAAGAAATAAATTAAATCCTGAGATCAGATAAAAAGATAAATTAGATTAAAAAATGAAAAAATAACAAACCAATTTGTCAAGTTTGCATTCTGGCTCGGGTCTTTCAAAAATAAAAAATAAAAATTATAAATCAGTCATTTATTTCTCTCTCCAGAACCTTATTAAGTCCTTCTACCCCCGCCCTTTGACTCTGTCTTTCATTTATCCAAATTATTGACATGAACGACTCGTACTTGGAGATTGAGCTGACCAAAGATTAGCGATTCGCTCAATTCGCTTCGATTTTCCTCATTTGGTTCCCTCTAAAAACTGACCTCTACAACTTCTGCGACGAGCCCGTCAAATTTATACCGAAATCGCTCCGTCCCTTGTTTACAGCGGATTCTGCGACGATCTAAGTCAATCAAAGTTCGTTAAGAGCGGCCGCACCTGAGGCGTTTTATTGTAACTATGCCAAGGACCTAGCAGAAAATAACAAAGGCATCAGGGGCATCATACCTTGAATACAGATCAGCTCGAATTGCTTTGAAAGCCCGAGAAGACCGTTTCAGCGTTACTTACAATCCGTCAGCTCGACTAGAGACGGTGAATTGGTAGTTGAAAGCTGTTTCGAAGTCATTGAAAATGGTGTCTACGACGAAAAATCAATAATCGGCGAAAATGAAGAATAAAGAAAATCACGATACATCTGAAACGTCAATGCTGACATTTTTTGCACTCTTTCGGTCATAAATCTCATGATACGATTGTCAAAAGCATGTAATGCAGCATGGAACTGTTTGTAGAATATTGCAACGAATATATATCAACCTTGTAATTAAGCTCAATAATTGCTCGAGTGTTCAAAAAATTATCATATATAATTGTAATTAGCATAGTTGATAAAAAATTCCTTAAAACTGCAATAACTCAAGAAATCCATTACAGTCTCGTTCGGTTCTGCGTTTAAAAAAATACATAGGCATGTATTTGATTGGATACTACATTCCTTGAATCGTAAAACATCAAGTTTTGAGGGGGAATCAGAAAAAAATTTCTTGGGCGACTACAATGTTTTAATATTGAATAATCAACCAAAACGCTGCAAATGAATGTACAGAGATTTATATTTGCCATACACTAGTGTTAGTAACTATATCCTGAACATTTGTGAACGTCTCCACTTATCATGCAATAGATAGTAACAACTCTCGTAATTGAAATAATTTTTATTTTACTTCATTATCTAATTAAAAGTTGAGTAATTCGCCGAACGATAGAGAGCGTTTGACGAGCTTTCCTACGAGTATAGAACGATTTTATAGCTCTAGAAAGTCACAAGTTTCGTCATCTTGCCAAATTGCTCAAAATCTAGAGCTCGCCTAACAAAAGCTGCGATAAATCGAGAACCGTTAAAGCTATATTGACTCCGTTATGGTCTCATTCGAATCAGTGTCCAATGGTCTTTAGTAATTGATACATGTGCGTGTTTGTGTTGTATATGTACATACAATTTTTTTAAAAAGAATTCGATTCTCTGATCTGAAACGGATTACGTATGTGTATTGGGTCGAAATTCGATGATAGATTTTTTCCGAACAAGCCAAACAGTGTCATTTTCAGCTAAAATTCGCTCAAACAAAAAAAAAAAAAAAAAATCAAAGAAACCTGTGATTTTTTCGTTTTTTTTTTTTTAAATTTTTTATCAGTCTTTTTGATTAGCTATCTTTCTTCAAGTTGACTCAACTTGCTACGATTTAAAACCAGAATCGGCACCTTCTTCCATGGCTACTGTTCAACTATTGTTCACCTTGCAGAGCTTTCAGGAATTGAAATTAAATTTTATTTTTTTTTAAACATTTTTATTCCTTAACTTTACACTATCAAAATGATTTCAATTTATTTGTAAGTATTAAAACGTTGCGTTATTCCTCCAAATTCGTACGATAGGCAGCTCAGCATATCACGATTGGCGACCTGCTTATTCGAACTAGTCCATATTCGATTTCGTCAAGTCATTGAAGAAATAATATGAAGTATCGGTCGCTTTTATTATTTCACGACTTATTCTGAAGCTCAAGGTCCTCGAGCGTTGTCATTCATATTCCAGGACAGGTGGGTCAGTTATCTGTTTAAAATCAATCAAGCGCGAGCTTTGCCAAGCGAAAATCAACCTTAGTCAAAACACAACAATGGCAAAAAATAATCCTTAGTACGTGAATTGAAAAAAGTCATAAATCGAAAATAATCATCCAATATTACGTAACTGAATCAAATTAGAAAATGCTTGACAGCCGATATGCATATTTTATTTAGTCCGTTGAACCGGTAATTGGCACTTTTGCTCGCACAGAGAGGACCTTGACCGTTATCGTACGTTTAAGTTTAATTAGTGTCTCCTGAAATAATAGATAGCCTGTCGCCAGACATGAGAATTCACTCCGACGTGGAATTATGAGATATGATATTGCTTTGTCGATCGAATCAACGAACTACCTTATTAAAAGTATGAAAATAAGCTGTTTTAATTGGCGAAATAAATGGAATTTACATACCGGTATTCAATCGAGACAGAAAACCAACAAAATCTAGGGTTTTCATTGACAGAACTAAATTGAAAACTTACTAACCAAAAAAATCTATCGTAATTTTGGTTTATTCATAAATAATAAACCATTCATGTCACCCAAGAAAAAAAAATTCTAATCCACCTCAAAATTTGATTTTTTGCGTTTCTGGGCATCTGAATATCCAATTAAAAAAATTCTGTCCGGCCGCCGTAAGCTGTCAACACTTGTCCGACAAAACTATAAAAGCTAAATTTTTGAAATTTAATCAAAAATCAATCTTGGCCTCACAACGGCTTAATTCTTTAACCAAATCGCTCAATTTTAAGGGTATTTTTGAGGGGGAGAAAATTTGTAGTTTCCAACGTTTTTCAGAAAAAGGTAAATTTTGTACAAATTTCTACAGATTTTTGGACGCTGAATCGAATGAGACCATCGCGGTGTCGATAGCTTTTTTGGTTTTCGAGTTATTGCAGCTTTTGTTATGAATTAGGGAGATTTTATGAAATTTGGCACGAGGTTATAACTCGAGAATTTTTGGAGCCATAAACATCGTTCGATATACCCGTAAGAGTGCTCGATAAACGCTCCATCAACTGTACCGTTTTGCGGAATATTTAGTTTTTAGTCGGAAAACGCTACAAATGAGTGTACAGTGGTTTATTATTCCTTCGCTTCAATAATGATTTAAGAATACTATCCATTTGTTATAGTAATTATTTTGAACACTTGTGAACGTTCCCACCGAAAACGGGGAAAACTCGGTAGCAACTATTGTAATTTTAATCCTTTTTATTTTTCTTGATTTCCAAATTAAAATCTGAATTTTTCGCCTTACGGTATAGTTGAAGAGGGTGTTCAACTAGCATTCCAACTAGTATACAATGATTTTTACAGCTCCATAAAATTCTCGAGTTATAACCTCGTGCCAAATTTCATAAAACCTCCACATTCGACACAAAAGCTGCGATAACTCGAGAACCAATAAAGCTATCGACCCCGCAATGGTCTCATTCGATTCAGCGTCCAAAAATCTATAGAAATTGATATCAAATACACATTTTCCTGAAAAACCTTGAAAAATACGCATTTTCTCCCCCTCAAAACCCCCAAAATATCCTTAGTTGTCAATGTGGTTCAAGAACTGGGCCGTTGAAGGACCGAGATTGAATTTTGATGAAAATTTCAAGAATGTATAGCTATTATAGTTCGGCCGGAAAAGTGTTGACGGCGAACGGCGGGCAGAAAATTTGGGATATTCGGATTCTACATGCTTTAAAACGTAAAACATCAAATTTTGAGGGGGGGTTAGCAAATTTTTTCCTCCTGGGCGATTACAATGGTTTATTATTGATTTATCATTCACAAATTTTGTGAACGTTCCAGCGAAAACAGATTGCCAACTATAGGTGAAAATTAACTCCATATAGCAACTGTTGTAATTTTAATTATTTTTTATTTTTGCTAATTTGGGTCTATTATTCAACAAAAACGCTGCAAATGATTGTACAGTGGTTTATTATTCCTTCGCTTCAAATAAAATTTCAGAAGACTATCCATTTCAGATTAGTAATTATTCAAAACATGTGTGAACATTTCAACCGAAAAACAGATTGGTAACTATCGGGGAAAATTCCGTAGCAACTATTGTAATTTTAATCTATTTTATTTTTCTTAATTTTCAAATTAAAAACTAAATTGTTTGCCCTACCGTACAGCTGGAGAGAGTGTTTGACGACCATTCCAATGAGTATAGAACGATTTTTATAGCTCCAAGAACTCTCGAGTTATACCCTCATGTCAAATTTCTGAAAATCTCCCAAATTCGGCACAAAAGCTGTGATAACTCGAGAACCAATGAAGCTATCGACCCCGCGATGGTCTCATTCGATTCAGCGTCCAAAAATCTATATAATTTGATACTACGTACACCTTTTTCTGAAAAACCATGGGAAATATGAATTTTCTCCCCCTCAAAACCCCCCAAAAATACCCTTAGAATTGAGCTAGCAAGTTGGTTCAAGAATTGGGCCGTCGTAGGACCGAAATTGATTTTTGGTGAAAATTTCAAAATTTAGCTATTATGGTTTGGCCGGAAAAGTGTTGACGGCGTACGGCGTACGGCGGACAGACAGAATTTTTTTTATTGGATATTCGGATTCTACATGCCTTGAAACGTAAAACATCAAATTTTGAGGGGGGTTATAAAATTTTTTTTCTTGGGCGATTACAATGGTTTATTATTGAATAATAAACCAAAACCATTGTAATCGTCCAACAGAAAAAAATTTTCTAACCCCTCACAAAATTTGATGTTTTACGTTTCAAGATGTAGTGGCTACTACTACATGTAGCCTTGGCATGTACAATCCAAATATCCAACAAAGAAACATAACATTATAACATTTAATATTATAGTTACTAATACGAATGTTGCTATCATAACTGGATAATCTCCTTACATAATTATTGAAGCGAAGGAATAACAAACCACTGTACAATGATTTGCCGCGTTTTCTTGACGAGCTGAACAAGTGCAAACTGGAGATCGATAGTTCCGTCTAAATTGGTCGTATGTCCTTCAATCGCGGAAATAAATTGTCGAGCACAGTTTGCCGATTTCAGGTAGCGATCTTCATTTCTAGAAGTCCGAATGTCTTCGAGAGGATAATGAGACACTCGGCGGCTCTCCGGAACTTGAGGGTGTGTCTGCTGTGGATCGTCGATTTGGGATTGAACTTCCGCGAGGAAATAGCGGATTTCGCTTACCGCGGAGATGATTAGTTGGCCTCATTACACGGACAGAACAAGTGGATCGCGCCAAGGACGTCAATCACTACTGGATAATTTACTGAGAAGAAAACCGGTCCAACAATATGTCAAGAACGTAGAATCTAGACAAATAGTATCATAGGTTGCTATGATTGTTTGATAGAAATATTTGAATTAATTTTTATTTTTCTGCACAGTTTAGGGTCATACTGCCCTTTCTTACAACTATGCAGAATGTAAATAAACTTGAACGTCCACACATTAATCAGCACTTCAAGAAATTTAACAAAAAAAAAAAAATAATAATAATAATAATAAGAATCTGCTGAGAGTTCAACGAGCACTCCAACGAGTATAGAACGATTTTTATAGCTCCATAAAATTCTCGAGTAATAACCTCATGTCAAATTTCATAAAATCTCCCACATTCGACACAAAAGCTGCGATAACTCGAGAACCAATAAAGCTATCGACCCCGCAACGGTCTCATTCGATTCAGCGTCCAAAAATCTATAGAAATTGATACCGCAAATACACATTTTTCTGTAAAACCTTGGAATATACGAATTTTCTCCCCCTCAAAAATACCCTCAAAATTGAGCTAGCAATGTGCTTCAAGAATTGGGCCGTCGTCGGCCCGAGTTGAATTTTGGCGAAAATTTCAAGAATTTAGCTATTATAGTTTGTCCGGAAAAGTGTTGACGGCGTACGGCGGACAGACAGAATTTTTTATTGGATATTCGGATTCTACATGCCTTGAAACGTAAAACATCAAATTTTGAGAGGGAGTTGGAAAAAAAATTTTCTTGGGCGATCAAAATGGTTTATTATTGGATAATAAACGAAAAGCAAAAGATCGTCTGAAAATACGATTTTTAAACCTATCGTACACAATTTTCCGCTTTGATCGACGATCTTCAACACGATCTCGCAACAGGACTAGTCAAAATTTAGCCGGCAGTATCTCAACCATGTTTTTCATTCAACGTCTTGCCTGGGTGAAAGTGAAATCACTTATCGTAATCCGAGTGACAGCCAGAATCATCAATTCAGCGCCAGATTTCATTAGTACTGTCGTATAAGAGCAATAGAGAAACCAATAGATCGATCCATTATTCGAGGTATGATAAGCAAACGTTGAGTGTCTGACGAAGAGAGTTGTTGGTGTTTGTTAAAATTAAAATTAAGAAGTTTTAGTACATAAATCAAAAAATAGGTACCAATGTAAAATGAAAATAATAATACATAAATCAATCAATACCTAAATGCCTACCTACTATTAAAAAAAATTAAAAACTAAAAGTTAAAGAATTTTAAAAATTACAGGTACTTGAAAAAATTAATGAATAAAAAAATTTACAATACTAGGCTTACTAGTCGTAGACATTTTCTGAAAGTTCTTCATTTTCAAACAACATAGACTTATTGCTGTTTTATTTTCCAACTTGGATATTTTTCCGTTTTTCCAAAAATTACTGAAACGATTTTACGCATTTTTTAAACCAATTTGATCATTTTTTGGTTTTAGTAATTTTTCCTATTTTGGGCTAGGTTTTCGAACCTTTCAACTCAAGATAATTTTATAGGCGGACGGTACAAAGACGTTTTCAAAAGCACAATATTTTTCTTTTAATCACGCGCGACACTTCAAGGTTATTCGGCATTGGTGGTTTTGCTGCGGCAATTTTCTCCAATCTAACGACTATTGGTATTAAAATTGGTTGGTTTTTCAACCATCCCACGATCAATCAGTTATTCGCTTCAATAATATAGTTTAAGAAGAAATAGAATAATTAACAGATTCACCTAACATTGAATAGAGTATTTGACAAGCATTCCGAAGAGTATTGAACGATTTTTATACATCCACGTAATTATTCGCGAGTTATACCTAAATGCCTAATTTCCGAAAAGTTCCCAAATTCGACACAAAAACTGCGATAACTCGAGAACCAATCAAGCTATCGACCCCGCGATGGTCTCATTCGATTCAGCGTCCAAAAATCTATAGCAATTGATTTCAAATACACCTTTTTCTGATAAACTTTGGAAAATACGAATTTTCTACCCCTCAAAACCCCCAAAAATACCCTTATAATTTAGCGATTTGGTTAAAAAATTGAGCCATTGTCAGGGCAAGATGATTTTTGGGGAAAATGTCAAGTTTCGATAGAAAAGTGTTGACGGTGTACGCCGGACAGACGGAATTTTTTAAAATTGGATATTTATCCTAGTTGTACATGCTCTGAAACAAAAATTTCAAATTTTGAGGGGGTTAGAAAAATGTTTTTTATGGACGATTGCGATGGTTTATTTTTCAATAATAAACCGAAAGCTATCTGAGGAAATACTAGAACATTTTCGGTGAATATCTTCGATGACCTCCTATAAGAAAATAATGAGACCTTGAACGGACGGGTTTTCGACAATGTTTCGTCCCATGAAAACAATTCATTTTTTCCTTAAAAAAAAGACAGATTTCAATTGACAATTCGAACGAGCCACTGGACCGTAAATGCTGCCATTTTACGTTCTAAGGCTAATTTTGTGGCCGGTTGTACTCGGAATTCTTTGACAGCTCTACACCGCATTTTACGTGGTCTTTTCAGGCCGAAAAGAGAAAATAATTCATTTTTTGTCGACTTTGCGGTGGTATTTTCTATATTTGCTACGAGACTGTTGAACTTGACGAATCAAGGTCGTCAAATCAAATCAAAAATATATAATCACCGGCAAACAAATTCCTGTTTTATCCGTTTTATCTCCTCTGCAACTAATATTTTATAATTGCCAGCTGGTAAGTTCGCGAAATAAATTATTTCCAATTCTTTCGCACATTAACAATTACACACTGACACGTGACAATCAAACCGTTATTATGATGAATAAGTTTCATCATACTTCGAAGATAAAAATCCAACTTTAATCTATGCATGCCGATGTATTACCATAATCGCCGAGGTGGAGTAACTCGAGCGCGTGCAATAGGTATTATTAGATGAACGATTCAATAATTATTAGCAGCTGAAGTCAACTGGGTGGAGTCAGTTACTATTGCTAGTTGGTAAGGAACTTGAAGCCATTTATTTGAATTTATTGCATTTTTTTGCGACGGATCTTATAAACAAGCATTGACCAGCAATTGGAAGGCGCCGAGAAATAAAAACCAATTAAAAATTACATCTTATCAATTAGATTAGATGGTTATTTACTCATTAACGACTATGATTTAATTTTGAAAATTTGCATTTATTATTCGATTGTATCATTAGAATGAAAAAATTTGTATTTTTTAATCTATTGTATAATTAAAATGAACAAAACCATACTTGATAATACCTACTATATAAAACTCCACCATGCACGAGATTGACGAGCGGTTTTCTACTTTTCACATCTACGAGCCCAACATTGTAAACGATTCCGCCTAAATTTTAATCGATTTCAAAATTCAATTTTACTTTTTAATTTTTAATTTTCCTTGCAGTTTTAAAAAAAATCAATTTCGTTTTTCCAGAACGATCGGTAATTGAAAGTTCAATTAATTTCCTGTCAAATTTAGAAGAGCAGTGTGAAGAGCATTCAAACAAGTAGACAATTCTTCTTCAGTATAAATTGTTCATTATGAGTTTATTAAAATCGCTCGCATATAATTTGCGATAACGTGAAAAAAAAACTAACGAGGTTACCTAAGGAAATAAGTGTGTTTTTATTACCTACATTCTGCGCATTCTTGGGGAGTATGGAGCATTGCACGGGCAAGGTGAGCAAATAATAGGAAGTGATAATTTATTGTTATACGGAGCGATAGCAGGACTAACCCAAACACGCATTTTACTATAACAGGTCAACGAGCGTCAAAGACTGCTAGTACAATACATATGAAGACCACAGGGGAAAAGGGGAATGTCACTTTTTTTGTCAAAAATGAATGAAGGTTGGTAGCAATGTCTCCCTTAGATCTAGTTTCTATATCTTAATCCAAAAATGGAAAAAACGGGGAGGAAAGACCTGAACTATTCATTTGCAAACCGACATTTACAGTGAGAAAAGGAGGAAGGTCATTACAGCCACTGAAAAAAGGGGAAGGTCAAATAAACAGGGAAAGAAAAGTACCACGATCTACTTCATTTACGACAATTCTGCCTTCAAATGAAATCAAGGAGGTTTTTCACTAAACTACCCTTCAAACGCGCACCGAAAAAGCCAGTGAAGAAAATTAGTGAAAAAAAAAACTAAAACGTGATATATCCAGACATTCCTCCTTTTGGTTTATTATTCAATAATAAACCATTGTAATCGCCCAAGAAAAAAAATTTCTAACCCCCCCTCAAAATTTGATGTTTTCCGTTTCAAGGCATGTAGAATCCGAATATCCAATAAAAAAATTTCTGTCCGTCCGCCGTACGCCGTCCGCCGTACGCCGTACGCCGTTAGCAGTTTTCCGGCCAAACTGTAAGAGCTAAAAATTTGAAATTTTCACCAAAAATCAATCTCGGTCCTACGACGGCCCAATTCTTGAACAAACTTGCTAGCTCAATTTTAAGGGTATTTTTGGGGGGTTTTGAGGGGGAGAAAATTCATATTTTCCAAGGTTTTCAGAAAAATGTGTACGTGGTATCAAATTATATAGATTTTTGGACGCTGAATCGAATGAGACCATCGCTGGGTCGATAGCTTTATTGGTTCTCGAGTTATCGCAGCTTTGTGTGCCGAATTTGGGAGAGTTTTTGAAATTTGACATGAGGGTATAACTCGAGAGTTCTTGGAGCTATAAAAATCGTTCTATACTCATTGGAATGGTCGTCAAACACCCAGTCTCTCCAGCTGTATCGTTAGGCAATAAGTTTAGCTTTTAATTAGGAAATTAAGAAAAATAACAATGATTAAAATTACAATAGTTGCTACGGAGTTTTCCCCTATAGTTACCATCTGTTTTTCGGCGGGAACGTTCACAAATGTTCGGAATATTTAAAATGACAAATGGATAGTCTTCTTAAATCAATATTGAAGCAAAATAATAATAAACCACTGTACAATCATTTTTTGCAGCGTTTTTTCCATGTTTCTTAGGGAAAAACTGCTTTTTTTCTAATAAAACGATTTCATGTTATTAGTGTTTTTCAAATTTCCAATACCTCCGTTTTTTTAAAAGATGAATAGATGAAGGTAGCAGAAAAATTGTTGGAACTTTTTAAATCCTGCTAGGATCCACGTCAGAAAAAGCTTCAAACTTAAAAATTTGATTATCTCGAAATGAAAAAAAGACTGTGGTCTTCATATACAAATAATCAATAATATTAATAATCAAAATATTGTACAATAATCGATTGAATAGATTTCGAATGGAAAAACGGAATTTTAAAAAGAGCAATATTACAGATGAAGTAAAGAAGCAGTATACACAGCTTTAATATAATAAGAATGGAAGTAAATGGTAAAAAATAAAAAATCAGCCAACTGATGGAGAGAGAAGCTGCCATTAATTGGAAACAAATGTATTATTTTGCTTCCTGGGCGAGATTTCAAAATGAGGACTGGACAAACCGGTAACTTCAAGTTCAGCCCGTTCAACTATACTAGGGATCGAAAAAGAAAAGGAATCCAACGCACTTGAGAGAAAACCGGGTTTCTCTAACATTTGCCAGTATTTTTGGAATTGAGATAGAATTAGAAAGATACGAACGATAAGAATTTTTTAGATAGCTGTTAGAATTTAATTATAACCTGTCACGGGCTGTGTTCTTTTCGTTCATTACTTGTGAATAAATACGTGACATCTTTAAATAAAACTGCGAAGGAGATAGACTGTCACCCTGAAGCACTTTATGGAGTCCATAGATGTATCGAATTTTTTAAGAAAAAAACATCAAATTTTGAGGGGGGTTATAAATATTAATAAACCAATATATAAATATAAGTTAAATTTTGCTAGTCGATGAAAATTGTGCAGTAAACAGTGGTGTTTATAAATAGTTAACGCATCCCTAGCAAATTGTTCTTTTGATGTATAACCTCGGCCCAACCCTTAGTAATCAATCTACTTGTTTGATCGCTGTTTACAGAGATATCAAGTATCAGGCATATGCGGTCATCTGTTTGCACACTGTCAGAATTTTCATTCGGAGAGTTAATAGAAAAGCAATATTAAATTCAAGTAGAATAGGGAGGAAGTTGATGGCATTTCAACAATTCGTACGTAGAATTCATTGGAAGCTATTATGTGAGAAGTTGACAGATGGACTAACAAAACAATATGGAACCTCGAATTGTGATTTTGTCATAGAGTGATTTTGGACTCAGTGATGATGAGTAAATTTTTAGGTGGAAACATCAATATTATTTTTTAATAATTTATTACGTTAGGTATTTGGTTTTATATTATTTTACATAATAAAATTGTTTTAATAGAAAATTAATTTTGCATTTTCTTTATATCTTTATTCTTTATATCTTATATGGTCTATGGGATATCTTTATATCTTATATGGTCAATTTTCTTAGCGAAACAAAACTTTTTTGTAGGATTTTTTCTCGAATAAACACTTTTTTCTCCTTTTTACAATCCAATTGCTTATGAGGTGAAAATAATTTTTTTCTTCACTCAAATGACCTTTTATTTTTAAATCCTCGGGTTTCGATGGGATATTTCGAAAATTATATTGTCGCACGCATAAAGAAAGTCACCTAAGTATTGAATATGGGAACAAATTATGCTGATGAGCCTAATCGGAAGTTCAGAAGTAAAAATGAGCTAGAACAGTCGATTAACTTCCTGCTCAGGATGCAAACAATAAGGAAAAATGACGGCATTCAAATCTAGACGGGCTAATAAACTGGCCAACGGTCCGTTTTGACGTAGTTCGTATCGGAAATGTGAAATTGTTCCTTTTGGTCGCGATTATCACAAGGACATGCAGCGAGGTCAAAACGAAGGTACCGATATAATCGAGTACATTAAATTTACTGTCAAACAAGGAATTTCAATTTTTTGGATCATCATCAGAACTGAAATTGTTTTGTTTTTAATAATTGTTGACAAAAATATATTTTTTTAAATTCTCGTTCCTACTGCTTCACAATCGTTGTTATTTTTGTAATGAGCGAAATAAATTAAATTAATCTAATAACGAAAAAAATGAATACCGGTGCAGATAGATTACGAAGATAGAAAATAGATGACTTCAAATCAAACTATCGAGAACCTAAGTTCTACGAATTCGAAGTTTTGTTGATTATTAAATTCCATAAAAAGCTGCCGGTGTTTTCCAAAGTGTTTCAATAATCTTATAGATTTGGCGGGGAATCGGATTCGAAGGCGATATCTTCTAATTACTTTCATTTACTACTAAAATTTCAATAAAAAACAATTTTATTTTTATATATTTTATTTTTGTCATTTTTCGCACCCAATGCAGAAATTAATAATGGAATCAAATTAATACCTATTTATTGTCATGTCACAGTTGATAAATTAAATAGACGATATTTTAACGTGATTGTTTAAAATTCCCTCAATAAATTATTAAACTGGAAATATTGAAAAATGTTCGTCCTAATGAATATTTTGAACTCACCTCAAATAATTTTTCGATCGAAGTTCTCCGCTCGAAGTTGTTACGGCACGAATCTCTCGAAATTTGAAACGAGCGGGGGAAAACTAAATTATCACTCGGGCTTTTATTCCTGGAAAATCATCGACGGAACGCGCGGAATGGTCGCGGAATTGTTTTGAACAATTTGAACGGAGCGCGGAGACTTTTATAAGATCGGTGCGTTGTCAAGGTGGAAGAAATGGAGGAGGTTGGTAGTTTGTTGTCCCTCCTCCCTCAGTGGGAGCTGTCTTGGCCAAGTTGCCGGACGACTCCACCGACGCCGAACTGTTTTCCTGGGCGCATGGCTCGTTAGGGATTTACGGCGAATTAGAATTTCAGAGCGTTGAACGATTACAGTGCATAAAGAGTCGCATTTAGCTACGAGGAAGTTTCAAGTGGTTTTCGGACTCGGGTATTTTCCCCTCGCAAGTTGAAGGGATTTGTAATTAAAGGTATGAAAAATGCTTTTTGCCCACAATCTAAAGCGATCCACGTTTTGCCGAGTGCGTATGTGTTCTTAATCCGTGTCCAAAGAGATTTTTTGTTGGTTGTTGTCGCTGATACATAATTGTGAGGTTGAGGTGGAGACAAAAAACGCGACCATTTCTCCTTATCATCTATATTGATTCGAGCGCTTTCGCGCTTACGGGCCTCTTCAGGAAACATCTGGAATTGATACGTGTAGGGGTGAGTATCCTTATTTTGTTTAAAAATGATAAGGAGAAATGGTCGCGTTTTTTGTCTCCACCTCAACCTCACAAAGAGATTTTTCGCACTAGGAATATATTTGTGTCCTCAGTTATTCGTGTCCTAAGAGACTACCAATATCTTCTAGGTACTTATTGAGTGCATCTTGAAAAGACTGGAGATTGGAGCGCCCATACCGAACGGAGGATGTTTTCCAGACGTGCGAAATATGTTGTAGAGAAATTGAAAATAGCTTCCATTTTGTAAGTAGGTGTACAGCGCTGGCTACGGCGAGGAGGAGATATTTAGGAAAGATTGTGCTCTCCTGAGATGAATATGTTGGTATTTTGAAGCATGGAGAGGCAAATTTGACAAAATACTGCCGCATTGCCTGGAATTTGAGGTATAGAACTATAGTGGAGTACGGATTTGCGATGTAACCACAATCATAAGCCTACGCTTTATGTAATTTCTGCCAACCAAAGTCAAATAATTATGTACATACCTGGAATGGATAGTTAGGTCCGATCTTTCGTTGATATTATTCTTCTTCTTTTTTTTTCTTTTGAAATTATTGACATTTTTGCTCTTCTTTTGATGTTAAAAAAGGCGAACTCATCTAACGGTCTGTAAGTAACGCATTTTATTCGCATGGTTCATTGTTGTGCATTTTCTGATCATTTTTGTTTCATAATAAAGCATCTATCTATTGGAGAATGGAGATTGGAAAATGAAGAATGAAGTCCTAAAAAAATGAACCTCAAAGTCCAATGAGTCCAAATTGGATAAGGACACGGAAGGACACGGATATATGAAGGGTTTGAATTACACCCCTGGGCACTACTCGAAGCTTATCCACCGAAATGTGGATGAACATTATAAATTAAAAATTTCAAATCTTTATTAATCTACAACGAACTATCTCAAAAACGCATCTGATTAAAATTGAACTTTCTCACTAATTTTTTTTTATTTTTTATTTTATTAGTGCAGCTTTACAAAGAAATCGATCGAACGCGTCATCTGACGCCTATCTTGGTAGCTGGGCGTCAACTATTTTAAGGGGCAGCAACGATTCAAAATAATAGTGGTGTTTCATCGCAATTTTGCAGCCTTACCGAGCAAATTCCAAGGTACAACTGCAGTTGCCTCCAAGTGCCTGTAAATATTCTGAGCCGTTGCCAACTATCCTGGCTCGCCAATTCAGGTTTATTAGTATAGAAATGTTGGCGGCGCCTTCCCATTGGTTCAGAACATTTCAGCTCTCTACTTACCTAGGCTGGCAGTCTAGCAAAGTCGCAGAAGGCAACGAGAAGTGCCATGCGAGTATTCGGCTTGTTTCCATACCAGCTCAAGTAATAAGGAAGTCGACCGGCCTCCTAGCTTGTTGAGCTCCCCTGACAAAGAAATACCAGGCAAAACTGTTTGAAATTTCATCAGTCGGCGAAGATGCTGTGTAAAAACGTATTTATACATTGCGATTTCGAGTTGTGAGTTTTTTTTTTTTTTAGCTCGTGAGAATGTATTTATCTTCGTTATCTAATTTGAATGACATCTTTCATGTTTTAGCTCACACTTTCGAACGTTTATTTTGAATGTAATTTTTTTAAATATAAAAAATAGGTATTACGAAAAAACAATAGGAGGATTTCCATACCTAAACAAAGGCAATTTTGTAAAAAAAAAAAAAATAATATAATAATTAAGAAGGCGACTGTTCGTGGGGTTGAAAAGCGGTTAGCTCAGTTTCTCGCAGTTTGCCTAAGAACTAGATCGAGTTTGTAGCTTTGTACGTTTGCGTATCCATTTTAGCTATTGAAGGCTGTTTGTCTCCTATAAATGTTTAACCAAACTTCTTCTGAGAATGTTCAACGTCATTTTTGATAAAATTGTATTTTATTATTTTTAATTCATTGTAATTGGTCTTTTTTCAATGTTTTGAGCAAGGTATATTTATATACACATAAATGTTTGGGAAATGGACAGATACCTATGGAAAATTGGAGAATTTTAGAATTATTTCCTACCCCATTGTTTAACAAAACACGTCAAAACGGAGAATCCTAGTTCCTCCTTCATTCAATTTTGTATTCTGATTCGCTCAGTCAACTGTAGATTCTGATTTGTCACAGAAGAAAAAGAACCACAGCGGAGCAAAAATCTTAGTGGCAGCGGTGGGATTCGAACCCACGCCTCCGAAGAGACTGGTGCCTTAAACCAGCGCCTTAGACCGCTCGGCCACGCTACCGGATGCCTAGATGGGAGAAAATTTATATATTCAGGGTTAACTCAAGTTAATTTACAGATTCACATCAGTTGGACCCGTGTTGGCTAGGGAAGCCCAGACCCGTCCGCGCATCGGCCAGAAAAACAGGGACCGGGATAAAATTATCGAATAAAATAAAATTAAAAAATTAAAATTATCATCCTCAAACACTGCACCGACTAACTTTGCTCAGTACCTAATTTCAAAGAAAACTATCTGACACCTTTTAAACACTGAAGGAACAAACATTGAATTTATTCGAATGTAAATTTCCAATTTTATCCATGTTCGAATGGCTACCGTAACGTGACAACAAAACGTATGCCAATGCTACGATAACGGGCTCGAGCGTATCAAATTACTAGCACAGTCTTCCAGAACAGAAATAAACAACGATATTTCATATTTGCACGTTTTCCTTCAAGAAGATCAAAGTAGGAAGCAACTAACTTGCGGTTATGTTAATTAAAATCCATTATAAAAATGCGTTCGTGCTATAACATAATAGTAATTAGTAGTAGGTAGTATGATTATAAATAATGAAACAAATGTATGATAAAATACAGACGAATACAAAAAAGAAATCGTGAAATAATAATATTTCGACCTCGGAACTTATTATGATAATGTCATACGCATAAGGAAAAACTATGCAAATGATTGTACCGTGCGAATTTTTCTCTCCTTGAAACCTTTCAAAAATACCCTTAAAATTGAGTTAACGGTTCGGCTAAAGAATGGAAAATTTCAATAATTTAGCTCTCATAGTTATATCACAGAAGTGCCGACTGCGGACAGACAGCATTTTTAATCGACTTCAAAAGGAAGAGGATACTGTGATTAACTTGTGTTTTTTTTTTAATTTTTATTAGTGAATATTCGGCTACCTTGAAATACTGAAAACATCCCATTTTTTGGGGCATTATAATTGAATACTAGGGGCTAAGCGCCCCTGGCGGCTTCGCCGACCAACCCCCCCTGTCGAGGAGGGGGGGCTCCGCCACCCTAAGGTGGGGCACGTCGGAGGGGCTCCGCCCCTCCTGCCTTACAATTAGTTGGGGGTGTTGTCCTTGTCACTACTTTACTTATGTATATTATTATAGTAGTTAATTATTTGTGTATGGGGAGTGGGAATCTATAGTTTTTATAGTACCTAGTAGTTGCGAAAATTTGGTACGTAGGTAGAGGTTTTTTCATGTAATTTTTTGTATCATAAAGTATTGAGTTTTTCAATTTGCGCAAAGTTTTAGCCCAGGTAGACGTTTCAACTTATAAGTTTTCTAAGATTTGTAACTTGAACAGTAGATAACTTTAACAAAAAGTCGTCAATTCAGATGTTTGAATACACCAAAATATAGGTTATTCAACTGTCTACATTTTCACAATGTAATGTACCTATCCATTTTTCAACCGTTTAAGCGTTATTCAACAATATTAGTAGACTATACACGAAAACAGCATTTTTCAACTTCAAACGTTCTTTTCATCTATTTAGTGCAAAAGACACAAAGAACAAACCATATATTATTGATATAGACATCATCAACTATCATTATGCTGAATTTGAGCAAAATCGATTTCAAAAAATTTTTCGCAAAAAATCCAAGGGGAACCCCTGCGATTTTCTTGAACCGATCATTTAACGAATTTTTACTCGTCTTTCAACGAAGCAAAAAATCTGAAATTTTAAGGAAAGTTGTGTCTCACCGAGATATATTTTTGTGATTTTTTTTATTTCTCGGAAAAATCTGCAGGTGGTCCAAAAAAATCAGTTTTTGAATGCTCGAAAATTGGACTATAACCGTGATTTTCGGGGTCAAAATGTATGTGAATCAATTGTTTTATTATGCAGGAGTCTTCATTTGAACGCCTTGCACACGTACATAGCAAAAGATTTGGTGAAAAACATTTAAACAGAGCCAGAGAAATTATTTTCCGTAAATCGAGTTTTTCACCGGCCGAAATTACGAGCTCCGCTGGCGTGAAAAATTAAATTTTCGGTTTCAAGCGAATTTGAAAGCTATTCTTATAGGAAATTGAACGCTGAATCCAAATTAGACGTCAAAACGGCGGAAATTCGACGACAACTATCACTTTTTACTCATTTCAGTACTACACGTTTTCATGTTTTTCAACTTTGAAAATTCATTGCAAATACTTACAGTACTGTTAAAATTTGATTAATTAATGATTCCTACAGGAAATTAGATGTAGAATTCGAATTAAAAGTGAAAACAATCAAATTCTAACAACTAATAATATTTTTTATTTATTTTTTCGATTTTGTTTAGGTACTTTTGGAGTTTTAAGGACAAAAAAAATCCAAGGCCTAAATCGAAAATTAACTATTTTTTCACCGTATCATTATCAACCATATTGACGAATTTGGTATAAAATTAATTTTATCTTTCACACGTTCCGTCGGGTCAAGAGCGTTTTTTTTTTTTTTTTTTTTTTTTTTTTTATATAAAAAAATTTATATGCGTAGATTTTTCATGATCGATTACAATGGTTTATTGTTGAATAATGAGCCAAAATCAGGTAATTGGTATCGAATAGATCATTGAATCGTAAAACAATAATTATTGGTTTTTCAACCGAAATTTACATTTATCCAGTGAAATTCGACGTTTACCGAGTCAAGCAGTATTTTTCAACAAAACAACAATACAATTACACGATTTTGACTACAAAAGCCAATAACAGCTCATCAATTAATAATATCATAAATGATAATATCATCAATTGATAATATCATCAATTTGGGATGACAAGCTGTTAATACTGTAATATTGCACGTCATTATATTATAATGACGATTCGAAAATGTGCACTCGAAATTTCAGGTAATATAAAATAAAGAGTAAACCATTTTTTTTCTAGGCCGTTTAGCAAACTGTTTTTGTGGCTTTCAAATATTTCCGTTAAGTGCAATATTACGAAAAAGCATTATAGTCTCGGAGTTTCAAGGCTTCATTTCAGGCTCGGTTACTTCACGCTCGACAAAGGCTCTCATTCTCCGTCAATGATTAACTGCGGTAGAGATCGGCGTTGTCAAGATTTTAAAACGGGTAAAAGACCTCTTTAACGGCAAAAAGCCAGTTTCAGATGTCTATCTCATTTTGAAATATTTCCATTCTCGATTTTTCAAACAATCTTCAAATAACTGGTGCGAACTTGTTAAATGGCGACTTTTGAACGACAACTGTATCGGCAAGAAGAAGAGCAATTCCGATGCAGAATTTTATGTAATTTCATTCTTAGAAGAGGGTGAAAAAAATTGTTCGACGACTGGGCCAGATGGAATGAACAAAAATTAATTCATTTAAGTACCTATTTCCTGTCATTTCTAAACACAGGATATTCAAACCAAAGATCCTAGGGATAATTTTGCCAACAAATATTTTCCAAATCGTCGCAATTTATTTTGATTAAAATAGAAGCAGCATTTCTTTATATTAATTTTAGGAAATAATATTAATTTTTCAATGAATTAATATTTTAAATTCAACAACGCAACTTTAAATTTTTTTAAAATAATAATAACCTTAATATTATTTATACATAATTAATTAGTATTTATTAATAATTGATCATAGCAATTGTTTTTAATTATTTTTAAGTTGATCTTCAATAAATGTTTAAAACTTCATTCGTTTATTAGAATTTTATTAATTATTATTATAAATGGTATTAAGATCTTCGTTTATTAGCGTTATTATTATTATTATAAATTAATACAAATGAAAATTATAATTAATTATTTCGTCAGAAAAAAACCTTTTGTGATTGATTTTACAAGGCAAGAGTTTTTTCGCCCACGCAACAGTTTCAGCGGCGTCAGAAACGCCCGTCGTTTCTGCGTGGTAAAATATTTAAAAACGATTTCACTGTTAATCATCTTCAAGTTAGTTGTCATCGATGCCAATTCTTTCCTGATTAGTCCTCCAATCTGACAATCTTGAAACTACAACAAGCGGATCTTCCTGGGCAAAGTCACGATATACACGCTAGCTGAAAGTTAATTTATCAATATTTTCATTAATTTTAGTACGAACCTTAACTGTCTATATTGAAGGTCGAATTAAATGTTCCCACGATCTTTACAGGTGCAACCCACGAGCACAGCATTTAACGCGCAGCCCTCTCAAGCGCAAACTTACGACCGAAAAATTGAGAGGAGGTCGAAGAAACGCTGAAAATGATTGTTCTGTATTGTTCCTTCGCTTCAATTATGATTTAAAATACCGTCCATTTATGATAGTAATTATTACGAACATTGTGAATGTTCCCACTATACAACAGACTATAAGAGATAACTCAATAGCAACCATTGTAATTTTAATCATTTTTATTTTCTTCATTTCCAAACTAAAAGCTGAATTTTGCCTGATGGTACAGTTGAAGAGTGTTTGACGTGTACAGAAAGATTTTTATGGCTTCAATAATTCTCGAGTTATACCCTCGTGCCAAATTCTCGAAAATTCTACACTAAAGCTGCAATAACTCAAGAACTCCGATATGGTCTCATTAGATTTAGCGTCCAAAAATCGATTGAAATTGATGCCAAACACAATTTGTCCCAAAAACCTTCGAAATCCCCTTGAAAACCCCCCAAAAATGCCCTTAAAATATTGAGGCAGCGAAATAATTGGGCTATTGTCCGGCCAAGAAATTTTGGTAAAAATTTCAATTATGTGCTCTTATTGTTTTGTCAGAAAATTTTTGACGGCGTACGGACAGATAATTTTTTGTCCGGGGGTTGTGGGGGGAGAAAAACAAGGCGACTCATTCTCCAGTTTTTTATTGCCTGGCCGAGCACTTTCGCCCATTCAGGCATCTTCAGGGCGACGTGGAGCCATACGGTCCACAGCTGTCCACAGGCTGAGTCGCCTAGTTTGTCTCCCCCTCACAACCCCTGGACATCAAGGAATGCGACGACAAGGAAAAGAAGATAATTTTTTATTCGGAATCTACGTAGGTATGTACTTTGAAACATAAAACACGAATTTTTTCGAGAGCTATTATGAAGCTCGACGTTTCATTATGATCAAGGGCGAATCCAAAATTCCACGTCAGATGTCGTGTACTCGGTTGCATCTGCGTGATAAAAAAAAAAAAAAAAAAAAAAAAAAAACCCAAGTCAACCATAGTAAACTCCTCTTTGTGAAGTCGGTTAAAAATAAAACCAACAACCCCTTGGCGAACCCCTTTCTCTTTCAGAGCGATTATATATATTTTATCTTATTGTTGAATACTTACCAGTAATCTTGATAGTTGAGACCGGAAGCTACTTCCTTATCATCACCCTTTCGAGGATGCCGATAGGTGTCTGTAGCTATCTTGCATCTTGTTGCTTTATATTCATAAATTTAATTAAACTCTACAATGAAGGAAGAGATTGTAGGTCAACGATCATATTGTCCTCTCGAAAGACGATTTACATGCCCTCAGGTTACCAAGCTTATTAGGACGTTGTTGTTCTCATAATGAACAACAAACCATTGGCGACTGCTTCATGGTTTTTGCGACCATGAACATCGTCTTCCTAATGTAGGCACGATCGTCAGAAAGTAGGTATATTAACTCAGACAAAATTTTAACTCAGATCGAATATCAGGTATTACTTTATTTCTAATAAATATATCGAAGTATATTAAAGATGAATGATCCAATATTTGCATGGAGTAAATTTTTAAAATTTCCATACGAATACTGTTGCGTTTGGAAGAGGAAATAACTTGAATGAAACTGGTGTTGATTTAATAATGCCTCAATTTTCGTATTGTAGATTTTAAAATTTCCCATTATTACGGAAAGATTATAATTCTCAGGAGATAATAATTAACTATAATTCTCTCTCAGGAGATTATAATTCTTATTTATAATTAATAATAATAATAAGCGTAAATGATTTATTATAATAATGATTTATTTATAATAAATTAATAATTATATTATAATTTATTTATTATAATAGTAATAATCTACAATAATAATTTTTTATTATAATAATTTACTATAACAATATATTATTATAATAATTTAGATTAGTATTGTTGATTTTAAAATTTCCCATTATTACAAAAACTAAATATAAATTATTTACGCTTATTATTATTATTTATAAATTAGAATTATAATCTCCTGAAGGAGAATTATAATTTATATTTAATTATTATCTCCTGAGAATTATTATCTTTCCATAATAATGGGATATTTCAAAATCTACAATACGAAAACTGAGGCACTAATTATTAATCAACCGCAGCTTCATTGCAGATCTTTCCTCTTCCAAACGCAATCGTAAAATATTCGTATGGAATTGTTTAAAATGTATTCCATACAAATGTTGGATCATTCATCTTTGATAGACTTTAGTATGTTTATTAGAAATAAATATCAATATTGCACTGTGCAAACAAAACAGCTAGATAGTTGCTCACATTATCTGTATGTATGTAACTAGTTGTTATATCAAATAAAACGCTCGAAAAAAAATTCTGTAGCCAAATCGCTACATCAATTTTAAAAGTATTTTTGGGAGTTTTGAGGGGAAGCAGAGTCGAATTTTCCAACGTTTTCCAGATAAAATTGTACGTGGTATCGATTTCTGTAGAATTTGGTTTATTTATTCAATAATAAACCATTGTGATCGCCCAAGATAAAAATCCCCCCCTCAAAAACAAACTTGAGAGTTCTTGGAGATTTTTTTTCTTGGGCGATTACAATAGTTTATCATTGAATAATAAACCAAAAGGGGTTGGGAATTTTTTTATAGGCGGCTACTATGGTTTATTGTCAAATAATAAACCAAAATTATATTTTTCTATAAAGGGAAAAAATACATGAAATTAGGATTGCTTTTGGTCTATTTTTGGTTGAAGCAAAAAAAATAATCAACCTCTGTACGATCATTTGCAGCGTTTTTCTAAGGTTGAAAATAACTTCAATTGACTACTTTTCTGAATTTTCAACTATAAAGAATACGATTGTAATAAAATTATACGCAAATATTGTCTTTATGATTTTTATAGCGGATAAACAACGTTCAAGCAACGTCACCTCGTTCCCTCATCCGATAGAAATATTTCGGAAATATTCTAGCCGTTATTTCAGTTCGAAAAAACTAACTGACCTTTTTTCCATAACCTTACTTGACAATTCTGTTGATTTTCGATTATTTACGCCTTCAATCGATCGTTAGTTTTCCCATATTCCCGTTACGCCGTAATTAGTGAAATGAGTAAAAGTCTTTCAATTCGCACGTAGATCGTTTGTCCGTAAGTTATAAAAGGATGTCCAACCGATGGGTGACGTGCAGTTCGCCACTTTCGCCGACAAAATGTACAAGGTAAGCCCAATATGTATTTTTATTCTGTACGTTTTCTTCGACCAAATTTGGGTTTTCTCCGAAAATAGGGAATTATGGCGGTAACAGTTCGAATATCTGAACTATGTGCGAAATTGGTGCAAATCAGCGGTAGAAACGACAATTAAGCAATAATGTAATTATTATAAAAAATAAATACGTTTTGGATCACTTTTACCATTTTCAAAAAAAAAATTACCTGGCAACTTTTAAAAAATAGTGCGACGAAAAATTTACAGCAGAGATTAATTACAAGTTATGGTGACATAAGAGAACCTAATTGAGAAGTGGAAACTGAAAAGTGTAATTTGAAAATAAATTAGGTATAGCTAATCATAAGAATTACGTGTAATTTTTCGCTTAAAACGTGGACTTACTAAAACATTGTGAATCAAAACATAATTATTTATTCGAATCGGAATCTTTTTGTTTTCATTTTTTGTCATTGTCTTGATTCCTAAGTCTTAGTTGATGGTAATCTTGAAATTACAGTAAACCAACATTTTAAATATTACAATGAATTTTCAGTTTTCTCGTCATTACATCCTTGAGTGTATTTGACATTTTTCAATTGCAAATTTTAAAAGAAATACGTGTTCCAAAAAAATATTAAGACGATTTCTTCCTGGACATCATTGCTATCTACTCGTTTTTATTTGAAAACTCTGTAAATTATTATACAGTGGCTTATAATTCCTTTGCTTGATTAATGATGTAAGAAGACTATCCATTTGAAATAATATTACTATTCCGTACAATATTTGTGAACTTTTCCGTCTAAAAACATATTTTTGCAATTATGAAGCAAACTCTGTAGCAACAATTATAGTTTTAATAATTTTTATTTGCCTTGATTTAAAAATTAAAATTTAATTTATTCGCCTAACGTTACAGCTGGAGAGAATGTTTGATTAGCATTCCAACGAGTAGAGAACGATTTTTATAGCTCCAAAATTTCACGAGTTACATCTTCATGCCAATTGTTCGAAAATCGCCAAATTCCTCGCGAAAGCTGCAAAAAAATTTTTCAAGCAATTTCAATGGTTATAATAATAATAAAAAACCGAAAACGCTGCTAATAATTATACAGTGGTTTCATTATTCGTTTTGCATACACATGAGTTAATGACTATCCCAAAAATTCGTAATCGTGTCTACCTGCTGACAAATTTGTAACTGTAATTTTTCATTTTCTTAATTATTTAATCAAAAGTAGCATTATTCGCCCGACAGAGTAAGAGAATGTTTTACTAGCATTCTAACAAGTGAAGAACGTTTCTTATAGCTTTAAAAATTCTTGAATCCAAATGGCCAAAATTTCTGCAAATTTCGAACTTGCCAGACAAAAGTTACGATGACTTGAGAACCATAAAATCTATCGACTTCTTGTCTCGTTCGATTCAGCGTTCAATATTCTATAAAAATTGATACTAAACACACCCAAAAACTTTCGAAATCTAATACCTTTAAAAATGCCCATAATTAACTTAAGTTGGCTATTTGGCTAAAGAATTGGGCGTACGGACAGAACTTTTTTATTGGATATTCGGGTTTTACATGCCTTGAAACGTAAAACATTTAATTTTGAGGGGGTTGGAGCATAATTTTTCTTGGCCGATTACAACGGTTGCAATTGCCTTGAATAATAAACAGAAAAAACGTCAAGACCTCGACAACCCACGAGATACTAGTTTCAGAAACTACCGCGTGATCTCTATAGCAGCACCAACCGAGACCAGTTTTGCGACAAGCCTTGCTAACGGAAGATGAATTTCGATATTACCCAGCTTTAGTCCTTGGCTGTCATAATACGATCCACGTTAATAAATAATAATATATCCGATACTGTCAATCAAGACGGTTTTACAAATTGTCGAAACGAGAATTTCACATTTGAACTGACATAATTGACGCGGGTAAAAAGCCTTTCCGTATCCGGCCAAGAAAAACGCAATTCAATCGATATATCGATGAGCTTATATCGATTATACGTTTCTCGATCGTTCGATAATGAGAAAATTATTACTATTTATTATTATCATTGAGAAAATCGCGAGTGTATAGCCAAATGAACAAGTGGGAAGCACGATGTTCGTGTTATCGCCGAAATTATGTCAATTTCAAATTAATTTTCAATATTGAATCGCATTTTAATTGATGAATTCATTCAATAAGCTTCACTAAATTTAGATATAATGTAACGAGTGTAAAGATGGAATGCATTTTTAAAGCATTATTATCAAGTTTTAATAATTTAATTCTATATTAAGCACAAAATCGATTTTCATTGAAAATTACCGTATCCTTTTAACTCATTTTTCAATATTATAACTAGGATCGTTGTAAATAAAGAGATGAGATAAATATAATGCACGTTTCAATGTCTCACTAACACAATTCAGTACTAATAATGAGAAAAGCACCAATAACCTACTGATAATAACTAATAATAGTATGACTAATAATAAATAAGAACTAATAATAACTAATAATATAATAAACTAAGAACTAATAAGCGAAACGAAACGTTTTCCCATAATTGAAGATTTTCCCCGCGTTCGATTATCATCTATCGATCGCTTAACAATCGATAGACGTTCGGAACGTTCCGATTCAGCTTATCTGTACGCTAGCGCTACGTCGGGCGTTGCTTAAACTATTTTCACTCCTCCTCGTTGAAACGGACCAATCAGAGACGTCGATTCGCTACCGAGGGCAGTTTTTTCAGTTCCCTAGCGACTGGTTCGTTGCAACAGTGATGAAGGTGCGGGGTGAGGATAAGTAAATTTATCTCCAACCTACCGTTCGGTTCCTTTCTCAACGGCCAACGGTCTCCTAATTGACGCGACCGTTTTTTATCAGGCGCTTTTTAATCGATTTATGACCCGCGTTGTAAAGATTTGACGTGCAATTCGTCGTCGACGATCGAAACCTTCTGTGCGGAGGCACGTGCGTGAATGTCGATCAGTTGGTCGGGTGCCATTGTGTTATCGGTTGCTGCTAAACTTTCGTTTCACGGCGGAAGCCGAGGCCGTCGTGCGTTGCATCTTGTTCGATAATAATTCGTAAAATACCCGAGCGGTCATCATGACCGAAGTGATCAATTTACGTTCCGGGATCAGCGTCCAAATTCGGCGGACGGACGGACGCGAACATTCGGCCGTCGTTTCCAAAGTCAACTTTTCCACTCGGTGCGTCCAAGTCGAGTGGCCCGAGGATGGCGAAACGAGAGGTAAGGAGATCGATTTTGCGTCGTTGTTCGAACTAAACGCATACCTTGCCGAGCCGAACGAGGAAAGGTCGACGCTCGACCGTACGACGGCATCTTCGGCGTCCGGTATTGTCAGGAATTCGACGCGATCGTCCATCGTCCAACGCTTGCCGGTACCGAGAGCTGGCAACTACAAGCATCGCAACACGATAAACGCGACCGTGAACGGCTCGTCGTCGACGTCCGATAAAATCCGCCCCTCGGCCACGATAGCGAACATCCCGCGAGGGCTGGAGAACATACCGCCGCCTACGCATCAGCAAATCAGCAGCTACAACAATCGCAACAACAATGTCAACGATTTGCCGACCGTCGCAGCGACGCCAAGGGCTACTATTCATGTGGCGAACGTCGCCGCCGAAAGGAAACAAATCGCCGCTCCTGCCGCGGCAGCGACCGGCGGACGGAGGAGCAACGTCGTCAAGGAGGTGGAGAAGTTGAAGCAGAATCGAGAGGAACGAAGAGCGCGACAGATAGAGAAAAAGGAAGTGAAAGAGGCGATGATGAACGTCGACCCGGGCAACCCAAATTGGCAATTTCTCCACATGATTCGCGAATACCGCGAAGCTCTCGATTTCCGACCTCTGCGCTCCACCGATCCGGTCGAGAGTCACCAAATCACAGTTTGCGTGCGTAAAAGACCTTTGAACAAAAAGGAGTTGAACAGAAAAGAGCTGGACGTCATCACGATTCCCCGCAAGGACACGATCGTCGTGCACGAGCCGAAAAACAAAGTCGACTTGACGAAATATCTCGAAAACCAACAGTTCCGTTTCGACTACGCTTTCGACGAACATTGCTCCAACGATCTTGTATACAATTTCACCGCCAAACCGTTGGTGAAGACCGTTTTCGACGGCGGAATGGCCACCTGTTTCGCTTACGGACAAACGGGCAGCGGCAAAACGCACACGATGGGCGGAGTCTTCAGCGGGAAGCAGCAGGATTGCAACAAAGGCATCTACGCTATGGTCGCCAAGGACGTGTTCCAATATTTGAACGTAGTCCCTTACAAATCGCAAAGATTGATCGTCACGTCGTCGTTTTTCGAAATCTACAGCGGCAAAGTGTTCGATTTATTGGCCGACAAAGCGAAACTCCGCGTTTTGGAAGACGGCAAACAGCAAGTGCAAGTCGTCGGTTTGACCGAGACCGTCGTCAATTCGGTCAACGAAGTTTTGCAGTTGATCCAAGCCGGAAACTCGGCGCGGACGTCGGGTCAAACTTCGGCGAATTCGAATTCGTCGAGGTCCCACGCCGTATTTCAATTGACCTTGCGCAACGCTTCGCATCGCATACACGGTAAATTCTCGTTGATCGATCTGGCAGGCAACGAGCGCGGAGCTGATACGATGTCGGCAAATCGGCTGACGCGAATGGAGGGCGCCGAAATCAACAAATCCTTGCTGGCTTTGAAAGAGTGCATTCGCGCTTTGGGCCGCCGCGGCGCCCATCTTCCGTTCCGCGCCAGTAAGCTGACCCAAGTGTTGCGCGACTCTTTCATCGGTGACAACTCTCGCATCTGCATGATCGCGATGATCAGCCCGGGCATGAATTCGTGCGAACATTCGCTGAATACGTTGCGCTACGCCGATCGCGTTAAAGAGCTTGCAGCGACAGATCCGATGGAAGAAGACGGCGACATCGAAGAGATGGCGACCTCAGGCCATCACGCCGATCAAGACGAAGAGATGGACGACGACGATGACGAAAATAACGATCTGGTGACGCTACGTTCGCTCAACAAAGGCGAACTATCGGCGGACCTGTACAATCATGCGGAGGCTTTGGCTCAGTTGCAATCGGCCGAAGATGAAATGCTGGACGCGCTAAAGGTCTACGTCGAATCGCGCAACGACGAGCTGAATCTGATGCGGATGACGCTCAGCGTGGATTACGATCCCGATTCGCTGACGTCGCAACTGGAAGCTTTGCTCGACGATCGCGTTAAACAAATCGACGCATTGCGCGACCGTGTAAAGACCTTCCGTCGCCAGTTGGACGCCGAAGAGGAGATTTCAAAACGGCTCAGTTCTCAGAAGAAGATCGGCCCTGGCGCCCCTTCACATCGCTGATCTGTGGATCGTCGCTGATCTGTAGATCGCCGCCGGTTCTTCTCTGTTGGTACTAATCCTATCTTTTTTAGCGTTATCAGCTTGCGGCAGGACGTTCTATGGAATAATACGGAAACAAAAAAAATCATAAAAATCCAATCGTGAGCTCAACAGCCTTGTCTATTTTTCTTTCATGGCATGCGGAAAAAAAATACTTAACTTTTCAAAATAAAAAATAATGAAATATTAATGATACGATAACACGAATAATTGTGTATTTATTTTTTACTCGTCGTTCCTCTAATTTTTTACTCTTTAATTTGCGTGATTACTTATATTTTAATGCGGAACACGCTAGACGTTGAATTTGATTAATATTGGCGAATTAAACTGTTATACAATTTATGATGTTTTTATTCCCTTTCTCCTAATTGAATGTGGTTTTTTATCTATCACGGTAGCAGAGTTGTAAGTTTTAAATTAAGGCGAATTTATATTGTGGGTCTACTATTAAATGGTAGCCGAGTTGTGATTTTTGAATTATGGAGAATTAATAATTATTGGTCTATTATTAAAATGGTAGCAGAGTTATGAGTTTTAAAAGTGGAAGCCGAGTTGTGAGTTTTAAATTATGGCGAATTAATTGTGGGTCTATTATAAAATGGCAGCAGAGTTGTGAGTTATTTAATAGTCTAAAATTCAATCATAGCCCATTGAAATCGCCCCGAAAAATCTAACCCCGTCAAAATTTTGATCTTTCATGTAGAATCCGAATACATGTTAAAAAAAAGAAATTTTCACCAAAAATATATTTTGGTTTGACAATGGCTCAAATTACCAAATCGTTACCTGAATTTTTTCAGCATTGCGGGGTCGATAGTTCTCATGGATATTACTGCTTTCGTGTGAAATTTTTGAGATTCGGCACGAGGAAATTATTTTTTATATTAGAATTTTTAAAGCGACAAACATTGTAACATAGTCGTTGGAATGGTAGTCTATTTTCAGCTGTACCGCAAGGCGAATTGATGAACTTGCTAAGGAGTTTTCCCATATGGATCGGTGGAAACGTTGAGAAATATTTGGAATAGTATTATCACAAGTGGATGGTCTTCATAAATCATGTTCGAAGCAAAGGAATAATGATTGGACAATCATTTGCAGCATTTTATTTATGAAAATATTAGTAGAGTCAGTTGATCACGTTAATTTATCTGTAGAAATTACTGTATAGTTGGAAGGAACTTGGTGCTGTAAATATTTTAATAACAATCAAAATGTATTTTTCTTATCAATCATTTATAACCCTACTAAATTATTTTAGGAAAAAATTATCGAGTTTGTCGGTAGTGAAACTCGTTTTTATAGAATATTACCATTTCCAGGCTCAACTATCAACTTGGCTTCTATTTGCAATCGCTGCGGTTGTTCTTGGTGAGCAAGGGGCAGAAAATGGCGAGCAACAATTGGACCAACTAGCTCAGAGGTTTCCTTTGCTTGGTGTTCTGATGGGACGTGCACCAGCATCAACGCCATCTGTATCACCACTAATTGTTCCCATTATAATGCCTATCCCTATGCTCAACGGGAGAGACGGAGGCTTCTTCGACGAGTACCTGGACAAATTTGACAAGTTCTTCTGCAAGGACAAACATAAAGACAAAGATCCCCATCATAATCACCACGGGGTGAGTATCTATTTGACAAATTTCATACTGAATTATTCAGGTAGGTTCAACTTTCATCCGCTGTTCACAAAAGCCACAGAATTATTGCAAACGACACGATGAATAAGGAACAATTGAAGAAAATGGTACTAAAAATAATTTTATTATCCTCGATATTAGTGAGTACATCAGCTAAGCTACTATCACACGAATTCGAAAAAAAAACTCATTAAAAGAGAAAAATAACCAAAATGCGCCATCAGTTCAAGTTAATTAGGCGATACAAAAATACGCTGAGAATGCGAACGGTTAGGAAAATTATAAGCCAAAGTTGGGCAATTTGGCTTTCTCGTTTCAGAGAACACACGTTGAAAAAATGCTGCACAGAGCCAAAATTGGAAGATTTCAACAGAACCAGGAAGCAATTTTGAATCATTTTTACGGTCGTACGTAAATTTTAAACGTCGCTGATTAAAAAATTTCAATTGACGATTATGCAACTAAAACTAGGTCAAGTTAGACTTGATATCTATGACTTTTTTTTTAAAGCAGAGTGAAATTTCATCGTATCTGCTACCGATAAGAGCCCTTCAAAAACTCTCCACTCACTTGGATATTATTACATGCAATCGAGAAGGATAAGGCCGATTATTCCTAATGAAAGTCTATTATACATTTTCTTTTAGTTATTAACCCTAGGAATAGAAGATAAAGTTCGAATCGCCTTTCACAATATTGAAAGTTCCGGTACGCGAGGTGTAGAGAACAAGTGCAACCTTCTCTCTTGCACATCATTTATATTTTCTTCCCGAGCGCTTTCCCTTCTCAAGGCCTCTTCAGGGGATATAATTCGTATAGTTAATCAATCAAAACAGTAATCCAAGTTCGTTAGCACTTGGTCGTCATGATCCTGCAGAGGCCTTGAGAGGCGAAAGCGCTGCGAAAAAATTATATGCGAAAGAAAAGGTGGCACTTATTCTCAATAGCTCGCCTGTCGGCAGATCCGTATGGACAATCGACAACTTACGTTATTGAAAATCGATGTAACCGTAAATTAAGCAGTTTTCAAACCGGTAAAATCAACTACTAAAAAATGCTAAGAAAGAATACATTGATGATAATGAATCTAGAAAAAATACGGGCGTGCCCAAGCCGTAATACAATGACAAATTCTCTACGCTGGAGTCATATTTTATTAATGCGCCTCGGAACGGAGCTTCTCGACAACCGTATGGTAATAGTCGCGGCAGATGTTCAAATTGTAATTTGCGATGTAGGCGAAGCGCGAGTTCAAGTTGTCGATCTCGTTGCGGAACAAGGCGAGCGAAATCGGAAAGTTGGCCTCCCTGGGAGATTTAGCAGCAGCCAAGAGGAAGCTGAGAACCCTCGAGCTGACCAGGGCGCGTACTTTGTTAGCCGGGTCGGCGACGAGAGGAATTTGTTCAGCGAACGATGCGCACTGGGCTTCAGAGAGAGGTCCGTGTCCTAGCTCGGCTAACCTCTCGTTGGCGTCAGTCTTGAACTGTTCGATGAGGTTAGGTAATATTTTTCTGAGCGTTTCATCGTCGTTAACTTCGTTCAAAAGAATCACAGCGTGCGATTTGAGCGATTGTTTGTAATTCAAATCGTTGGCTAACTCCGGCGGTGAACAACTGAACGATACCAAGACAACGCTGCTAGCGACGCATAATTTGTAGAAGGCGTTTTTCAACATTACCAGCCGCGGGGCGTCTATGAAAAGCGTTTCAGGGTAGGGACATTCGGGTTTCCAGGTCAGAATGTCGCCCAAAGCTCGAAGAACAAGATCCTCAACAGATTCTCCGGCGTCGTCGGTCAGATGATTTTTAAGCCACGCTTCCGTATTCGGCAACACTCCGTTCTCAACCTGGACCAAATCGTTGAACTTTTTCCTCTCGTATTCCATCTGGTTGTTGAGAATCTCCGGTTTGATCGAAGTCAACGCGAATTTGACCAAATCCAACTTCATCAACTCCAAAGTTTCTAATATGCCGCGGAACACTTTGACGATGTCGGTTTCCTCTTTCAGCCGAGCGAGCTGCTCGTCCCTTATTGAGGCGCAGATTTTGCTCATCGTTTGAATAATAAAGTCGGCGTACTTGCGAAAATCGAACGCCCCGTGAGCGAGCTGCTGGCTTAACAGTTCCACGTCGAGCGCTTCTTCGATTTCGTTTTTGATCGATTTGGCATTGGGCGTAACAACGGCGAGCAAGCTCTCTTTTATGTCCTGAATCAGCTGAAAAGCCATGTCCAACTTCGGAGGTTCCTCGTCGATCTCGGAGCGAAATTTGTCCCAAAACGCGTTATGCAATTGCTGTTTGACCGCGTTGAAGAACGGATCCGGGTTCGTCAATTCCTCTTCGGGCGGTTTCGTCTCGTCCGAAAGGAGACCTCCTGTGGCCAGTTCGTGGGCCAGGAACATCTTGAACATGAGATTCTCCCTTCGGTTGTCCCGATCGTCGTCCGAAGGCGGCCCCCCCGAACCGCTGTCTCTACTTGGAGAAGCCGCTGCCATAGTTTTTTAAAATCGAGACTGCCGAAACGTTCCTACTTCTTTCCGACAGGAACAACTGGGCTTTTCACTGGGAATTTCGCTCTCCCTCCAGCCTAACTGCGATGCATCACCTTCTGCAACTGAAGAAAGGAAAAATCGCTATTGTAAGTTACGCAGAGCCAAGGGAAACGCCGTTACAAAACATACGTCTCTTAGTAACGGTAACAAAGCCTTTTGTATGGAGAATCGAACAGAAAATAGCGAACGTATTGACTTGCCCTTGTTCGAATTCTCGTTTCAAACAAAATATTTAAACGAGCGATATTTAAACTTGGACAAAATATTTATTCTAAACAATATATTACCTATATTATTTATTCTCTATGCGAAGACTGCACTTCCTTTCACCTCAAAATTAGGTACCGCAATTAATATTTCAAGGTTCAAGTTAGAGAATGAAGAATATAATTATATTCATTATTCTCAAACTTTTATTGTATATTGTATTTTTTATTGTACATTTATACAAATCGTACAAGACTCGTCGATTGTCGTCGTATCGTTTATAGTTTATTTTATTTTTTTTTCATTTTTTTTTCATTTTTTTTTATTTATTTTTTTTGTTTCTATATTGTATATGTTTTGTTTTTATATTGTTTGTTAAATTTTTCATAGTTATTTTTTACTTTTTTATATTGTCTTCGCAAAGAGAATAAAGAATAAATTGTTTTATGTATATATATTATTCTTTATTCTCTTTGCGAAGACAATAAAAAACCAACTCTAAAAAAAAACTTGAAAATAACTATAAAAATATAACAAACAATATAAAAACAAAACAAATATACAATAAGTATAAAAAATTTAAATATACAATAAAAACAATATTTAAAAAAAACTACAGAAAATATATTTACTTTATTCTCTAAAAAATAGTGTCTTTAAAAATATACTTATTTTTTAGAGAATAAAGGATAGGTATATATTTTTCGAAGTAATTTTTTAAGTTTTTTTATATTGTTTTTCTAAATCCGAAATTATCGATAATTTGTTTTAGAAAATATTTTTTAGAAAATAAATAATATATTTTACTATATCAGATTTTAGTATGGTTTTTAGTCGATATTGTTTGTCAAGTCCGGTCATTCTGTTAATTATTTAATAATAAACTTTTGGCTTTTGTATGGAGAATGGAACAGAAAACAGTGAACGTATTGATTTGCCTTCGTTCAAGCTTTCAATCAAACAAAATATTTAAACGAGCGAAATTTAAATTTAACCAAATATTAAGCACGGTACTATTGATGTAAAAGGGAGTGTAATCTTCGCACAGAAAATAAAAATTATATGTCTTCTTTCGAGGAATTATTTTTTAGAAAGAAAATAATATTATACATATTTTATTAACAGTTATTTTTCAGTTTGTTTTCAATATTGTTTTTTAAATCCGAAACTATCTATTTTTTTTTCAGAAATTATTTATTAGAAAATAAAAAATATATTTTTTATCGTTATTTTTTAGTTTTTTCGATATTGTTTCTCAAGCACGATTATTAGGGTTTATTATTCATAATAAACCATTGTAATCGCCTAAGGCTAATGGAGAATCGGAAAGAAAAAATAAAGAACGTATTGACAATCAAAATCAATTCAAAAAAATATTTAGACGAGCAAAATTTAAGTTTAAACCAAATATTAATCACGATATATTGAAGTAGAAGGACTTCGTATGGAAAATAAAGAATATATTTTTTTGTTTTATATAAAAATACCTACCTAGGTACATAAATTATTAATTTTTTTTTTTTTTTGTTTTTTCGATGTTGCTTTTCCAGTCTAGTCATTTTGGTTTATTATAAAAAATGAACCATTGTAATAGTGGAACATTTGTCTCTTAGTAACGGTAACAAAGGCTTTTGTCTGGAGAATCGAACAGAAAAAAAAATAGTGAACGTATTGACTTACCCTTGTCCGAGCTTTCGCGTCAATAAAAGATGCGACGAATCATCGTCAATCGCAAATTGAGGAATCAGTTGAAAGGTGAGACTGAATTGATCACTTTCTGTACGAAAATAAAGGCGTCGACGATTGCGAGAGTTGCGAGCAATGCTTTGTGTTTCTGTTTCGGTTGATTTGTTTCCCTAAATAGGTGAACACGGAAGAGGAGGTTACATACGACCTGTCATATTCAAGGAGGTCAGGTATAAAGTAAAATCCCCACAGAGGGAAAATTTCCCCGCAAATTCCCGCTTCAGATTTCCACAGATGAGGACTTTTTTTAAACAAAATGATATTTTGTTCGTAATAATATTTAATTATATTTGTGTAGTAATTGTATTAACTAATATTTTCTAAATAATATATCCATAGGAATGGAAATAATATTTCCATTTCTTATGGAAAATGAGGAATATATTTTTGTTCTTTATTTACTATTTTATCAATATTTCAATGTTGATATTGCTCTTTCACTCTTATTTAATTGTTCTCTTTTTCTCGTTAATTATTCAATAATAACCTATTGTAATCTATCAAAGAAAATATTTTCTAACCCCAGTCGAAATTTGATGTTTTACATTTAAAAAAATGTACGACAAAAATGAAAACACTACAAATGACTGTACAGTAATTTATTTTACCTTTGCTACAATAATGATTAAGAAGACCATCTATTTGTGATGATAATTTGTATAGAAAGATTTTAATGCTCAAATATTTATAGCACGATGATGGAAATCGTGTAAAAAATCTTCACCTCAGACTTTGACAATATTGTTGGTTAAAAAATTCCCCGCGCTAGGGAAATTTTACAACTATCGGTGACAGACTGACTTCATTCCCTCAAAGCTCCGTTGCTCTCCTGATGACGAGTTTTGTATTCTTCGGTGATGTCGCTGACTTCTGACTCATGCGGCAAGCTTACCTCCTTTTCCTTCATTCGATTTTGACTGACGATGAAGGATAAAGCTCTCTAAACCGGCTTATTTCATGAATATGTAGAACGATCCAAATACGAAGTCAGTAGAGCAGCAGAACGCGTATTATAACATTATCTAAACACGTATTCTTAGTTGGGTTGTTTTTAATTGGTAATTAATTTCTTTCATAAACGATCACCGAGCTGAAACGTGACGTTTGACTATTCTAAATCCATTAATTTACCTATCAACACTATTCTTAAACCTAATCTTAATAAACTGTTTATAGAAACTATTTTTCAACTGATGAACAAAAATATTTGACTAGGTACATGCTGAAAAATACTTCAGATCAAATACAGTTTAGTGATCGGGAAAAAATTCTATTATGTTTTGAGTCAAAGCTGCTTTCTTAAATAAATAAATTGCCATTGCCGTTGAGTCAAATTTTAAAAACACTTGACAAACTAATAGAATCCATGCAATTTTCAAATAAATAAAAAATATTAAACAAATTTAATGAATTGACAAATTGAACATTAGGCAAATAAATTACGCCAATTAAATTAATTAAATCATATAATTATATACTATAAATAATATACAACAAAATCAAATAATTATAATTAAATTTAAAAAATATTTTAAAAACTAATTTGTTTAAAAGATAGTCAGTTTTGAGTAATATTTACTTCTTCTTTTGATTGAATAATGAAAATAATTTATTATCACTCGTTTGTCGTGAAGCGAGTGAAATTTATCTGAACTTTCTTAAGAGCTGTCCCCCGCAGAGC
Source organism: Tupiocoris notatus (assembly GCA_037159825.1). Lineage (NCBI taxonomy): Eukaryota > Metazoa > Arthropoda > Insecta > Hemiptera > Miridae > Tupiocoris > Tupiocoris notatus. The sequence goes on from JASJUZ010000174.1 coordinate 367,384, forward strand.
TTGAAAGTATTGCGGGACAGTATACCGACAACCAATTTTTAGTCCCGGCGTTTTGAGTAGAAATCGGAACATGATTGATGATAATATCAATGAAAAATGCTGATTATTAATTCGGGAAAAGGCATATCGCTGACGACGCAAGGGTTTTTGCAAATAGTCCTACAATAAGGTGGCGAATAAAAGAAGAAATAAATTGTCTATTTTCTGTCTTCTCCTTTATCAACAGAATCACGAAATAGATAGGCGTAAAAATATTAAGAAGGTCACCACAAGTGTGGAAAATAGCTTGCTCGCGTTATTAGAATCGTGCAATTAATTTGTCATGAAAATAAATATCGAGATGCGGAACAAGAAATCATTTTAGGTCGGTTCGGTTCATTTGATTTTTCTTCTGAGTAAAAAATCCAACCAACAGTTTTTTTTTTGATTTTTGGCTAAAATTAATAATAAAATAATCGACGTTTATTATTCAAATTCATTTTGTTATTATTCAAATATTCATTATTATTATTATTATTATTATTATTATTATGCTAATATATTTTTAAAGAGTATAGGTAATTAAAGTTTTTTTAAATTAATATTCCAGGGACACTACGGTCACCATCATCCCCACCTACATCACCCTCTTCTTCAGCCTCCCTACACATTATCATCATCGCCCTATTTACCTCATTCGCTCGAACTTCAGCCTGAGCTGATAAACGATGAGCGAGAGGCGGACGGTCCTGAGAATTTCGCTGATGCTCAAGACGATGACAAAGATAGGCAACCGGTAGAAACATCGACATCAGCTGATGATGAGAATCAATCTACGATCAATCTTACTACACCTCCTCCACATCTACCGGGCTATCCAAGCGTGCACAAACCGAACGCATCGAAGCCTACAAAACCAATCAAGTTGCCTTCCTGGTGGAGCTTGTTTACTACTCACAACGCCGGGAGTTTAAATAAAAATACGAGCGATAGGAAAAAGTAAGCTATCAATCCAAGCATCACAGAACCGTTGGTCAACTGTTGGGATACGGTTTGTGAAACGGTTGGCAAATGGCAATAGTCTTCAACGAATGGCCAACCAACAGTTGGCAAAAACGTATCAGTAATCACAGTTGGTGGCAACAAACTTGTTTTCCATTTCGTTCCCCAACAGTTGGCTAAAGGTTCAGTGATCACCATCAGTCAACCGTTTGTTGGCGGTCAATTTAATACAACTGATCCACTGTTGGACGATGGTGATTTACTTCCGTTACCTAACAGTTCGGCTCTGTGGTAGACAATCGATGTGCCAACTGTTGGCTACTATGATTCGCATATCAAATACGTTCATCAGTCGATCGTTTCATAGTTATTGTAAATGCTGATGAGTAATCGTTGATAAACAATATCAAGAGCGCTCTTAAACATTAATAAAAATAACTTTATAGGCGCTGTTCAGAAAATTGCAAATAAGCTGACTTCCAATATTTTCGGCTTGCAGTAAAGCACTTGCGTTTGGACAATTTGTGAAGTAGCAAAATAATATCACAATTTATAAAAATTTTAATAATGATTTTATAATAAAATTTATAATAATTTTAATTTGGTTAATAATTGTTTCGCTTGCACCTTCTAAATCACTCATTCTACAGATATTTCTTCATTTTTCAAATCATCTCCGCTAAATTTGACGTTTCGTGAGTTTTTTCAAATTTCAAAACTGACCGTATTTTCATAACACAAAATATGTATTTGATATGCGAATTATATGAGAGCCAGATAACACGTTTTTGCCTGTGATAATTATTTGCAACGCTCGTTCGTTTTCAAATGTTTTTTTTTTCGTTTCTATTATAATAAATTTGTTACGATTAAATTGCAGAGGATCTCGCCCAACGAAGACATTAGAACCTTCACAGTCGACACAGGAAACCGATTCGTCCGAAGATCGCTCGGAAATTGGCGATGACAAATCCGACGACTACGAGGAAGAGAATGCCGAATAAATTATCCCAGCTCGCGTAACTCTTAGAAAATCCCGTGACATCAATAATTTATAAACTTAAATTACCAAGTCGTCGTGGTTTTATTATCCTTGTAGCCGCGAATCGGTGAAATATCGAAAATCGCGAGTGCTCACGTATCGCGTCGAATTTCCGGTTCATTCCAGATTCGTACGGTTGTACGTAGCTGGAACGAGCCGGAATTCGACCGGTACCTAGGCAAAAAATGAGAAAGAAATCAATGGCAACATTGTCATCGATAGCTCGATCAACATGGAAGCCAATTAGCAATCGTGACAGAGGAGAAAATGAATAAAATCGGCGAAGAATCATTTTGATTTTCTTTCCCAACGATTTAAATATCGAAAATTAGTTAAATATTGAATAAATATTCTAAAAGGAATTTTTTTTCCGAATTATTTATTTTTTTTTTCAAGTGAAGTTCGGTTTAGGTAGGTACATGTTTTTTTTTTCGGTCGTTGAGTATGGTCAAATTTACAAGGACGCAATAGCTCCAAAATGAAAAAAAACCTCAAATTCCGAAGCAGCTATAATAATGTGATTGACAACGAACCTGATCAAAATTAAATATCTCATTTTATTATTTCACTTCGAAAATTTATAAATCATGTCTAGTTCGCTGAAAAATCTTATTATAAAATCTTATTATTAATATCTTCGTATTATCTGATAATATCTCAAAATCGAAAATATCAATTTCGGGACTTGGTCGAAATATTTATTTTTTAGCCGAATCGCCCGAATCTAGTGAAATGACAGGAAATGATCGTTCACTTTTAACGTAATTGGCTTCTCGCTTTTTGTGAATTATTATAGAAATAATCTAAACCCTGGTAGCAAATTGTGAAACTAAGTGAACACGCAACTGCATGTTCCAGAAAACGTCAGTAGTGCGAATAAAGGGACATAGATACCAACTGTTGTAGGGAAAGTTTCCCTGTTAATTTTACAACGCCATTTGTATGGATTTTTCCCCTACAGCAGTTGGCACTTCTGATCAGGTAATGTGGCGAAGGCAAAAATGTTTCCCATAAAAGGAGTAGGGATTGATCCGGATACTTTTCTCGCTTGAAGCAAAGGACAACTAAATGGAACTAGAGGTTCCGGCCTTAATTCAAATACATTACCCATAGGAGAAATTTACCCACACTCACTTGCAGGTATCTTATTTAAAGCTTGTACTCGGTGGCACCAATATCAGATCACTTCATGATTCACAACGAGCTCCTGAAGCTGGAACCTGTTTCGCCATTCAAGCCTCAATAGTGCAACGCAGTGTTGTCAGTTGATCCGACTTAAAGTATCAATCCCTATCAAGGTTGATAGTTTGATAGAGCTATCAACCTTGAATCCCTATGCCCTTATAGGAAAGTTGTTTGCCATTGCCGCAACATCATCTGATCAGGAGTGCCAACCGCTATAGGGAAAAATCCCAACAACGGGAAATTAATAGGGAAAATTTCCTACTATATTTGGGCAATTCTGAAAGTAGCTATATTTCCTACTAAATCTCACTCTACTACGTAGAACTGTTAGCAATTAAATATAATGATGAGCGTAGTGAGAATACTCAGTTGCGAATTCGAAGTCAAAACCGGGTTATACTTTTGATAGAATTCGCAATTCAGACGTTCGCCCGGTCTAATTCACAGAACTTGAGCTTCAGCAGTTTCCAAGTCAATAGAAACTGCCAAACAGTATTCGCGTTTAGTGAGCCGGTGAAGCGTATTGAAATTTAGATTCGATATTGACTCGAATAGAAAGCGTATACATTGCCGGAAAGGCGATACTCAAACGTAACTTTTGAATAATAGTACGTAACATCATTAATTGACTCGCGAGTTCTCTATGTTTATTTTTATATTAGTACAAAAAAAAAACGCAGAAATAAACTTAAAAAAAAATTCCTAAAATTGTTACGTATTTATTTTATTTGTAAAAATTGATTAATAATCTCTCTTTTACTTCCATGTTTACATAGTAAATGGAAGTATCGTGATCGTTGAAAAAGTTGAATTTGGAACGGAGATAGCTTGGAAGAAATTTTTATGCCCAGAAACACTTTCTGAACAAGAAAGTCCGTGTATCTGTGGTCAAAATGTGACAAAAACAGTCATATCTCCCCGAAAAATGAGGGAAACTCGATTAAATTTTCAGAGAACGTTCTCCCAGTGAAGGCACAAAATTGGCCGTTTCCGCCGGCAAAATTAGCCGAATAAAATATCACTTGGTTTATATCGTTTGGTTCAAATACCGCATTCTTTTTTTTTTTTTTTTTTTTTTAAGTGTGGTCAAAATCGCACAACTGGTATGCTACTAAACTAAATCTATTCCCTACTTAAAAGAGATTATTTTTCCTTTCATTGCTAATCGGCCTTTAAGATAATTCCTCGTTAGATTATGATCATTTTTTTCCCAGTTCAGTGCTCTGAGAGTAGCCTGGAAGAGGAAAATAGAACAGGAAGGAGTACTTTTTTTTTGGAGCCATTCAATCTATTGTGAACAATCGTCCTTGGAATACCTTGCTCTCCTGCTCGTTGTTATCCGTGTTTCGGCACTTCTCACAAGAAACGGCCGTCGATAAATAATCTGATGAAAATTGAAAGTGAACGAGAGAATATCAATTTGAACCAGCCCGAAGAAATGAAATAAATTCAACGATTTTTTATAATCTTTTTTTCAGTATCAAAAGCAAATTTTTGTAGCGACGCGCTTTTGCGAAAATGAGAAATTAATAATAATCGATCGACGAGTAAATACTATTAAATTAACAAGTGCACAAGTAAATGCAGATAAATCAATAAATGACTCCGGAAAATCGCATAAGGAATAAATTAAGAAAACGGCTTCGGCAAGATATTTTCACTTGTGTAAAAACTACACTAAATGGCTATTTTGACTAGATCGAGTTTGGAATGATTCTGCAAAAAAGCTGTTTGGCGATGCAATCATTTGGCTATTAGCATCCTCTTTCTCATCCTAAACACCTTTTTACTCCAATGAGCCAACCGAACATACTACGCTCTATCCGTATTGATTTGGGTCAAGGACATCTGGCCCACGAGTCCTGCGGCTGATTAGGCGTATTCTTTTGTGCCGGTTTTCTATACGGTAGATAGTGGAACAACGTCAAAAGAATTTTCCTCGACGGACTGATGTGACTATGATAATTTTTGGGTTATTAAATATTTATAAAAAAAACCATTGTAATCTCCCAAGGAAATTTTTTTTCTAACCCCCTTCAAAATTTGATGTTTTACATTTCAAGGCGTGTAGAATCCGAATATCGGATAAAAAAATTCTGTCCGTCCGCCGTACGCTGTAACAACTTTTCCGATGAAACTATAAAAGCTGAATTCTTGAAATTTCCGCCAAAAACCAATCTTGGTCTGACAATGGCTCAATTCTTCAGCCAAATCGCTACCTCAATTTGAAGGGTATTTTTGGTGGGTTCAGAGGTTGAGAAAACTCGTATTTTCCAACGGTTTTCAGAAAAAGGTGTACTTAGTATCAATTTCTATAGATTTTTGGACGCTGAATCGAATGCGGTCGATAGCTTTATCGGTTCTCGAATTATCGCAGCTTTTGTGATGAACTTAAGAGATTTTCACAAATTTGGCAAGAACTCGAGAGTTCTTAAAGCTATAAAAACGTTCTATACGTTTTGGAGTGGTCGTCAAAATTCTCTTCAACTGTACCCTTAAGTGAAAAATTTAGCCTATCATTTGAAAATTAAGAAACATAGAATTGATTGAAATTACTTACTAGGAGTAATTAATATCACGATCAGTTGTTCGGGATTAAAAAATAAATATTCCAAAATACATCGCGCATTACGTGATATACTTAGTTAATTCGACGTTTCGTGAACGAACGCTTCCCATCCTCAGGATTTGCCAGTAGGACATCCTAATTATAGTCATCCAAGAAGGAATTTGTCGAAACAATTAACAGCAGTCAACTCTCACACCTTCGACTCTAACAATTATAATAGCTACTACCAAAATCACAGCCAGGACGCATAAGAAACAAAGAGTAACATTTTTTTACTTGAAATGACTAGGGGAGCTGAGTATAAATTTTTTTTAAGGGACGAGATGAAATTAATCAGGGAAGCGGTCTATGTGCACGCTGTTGTTTCACCAAGCTTAAAAAAATAAATTCTCTTCATCAGGGCTTGAAACAGGCTCATGTCACGAAATGACCATCGTCAAAAAACTTAATAAATTTGTCGATATTAATTTTTTCCATTACGGATAAAGTGGGTTGAGAATATCCCCACTTAAGCGTGCTATGGATGGAATTAAAATTGACGAATTAATTGAGTTTTTGGACGGTGTTCATTTCGTGACCTGAGCCTGAAGAAAATATATACAGCGTGCACCTATATCGGTGTACGGATTCCAACATGAAGTCCCGACTCATGCTGTATGTGCAAGATTAAGAAAAATACTGTTTTCTCTCTGTTAAGGAGAGTTCTCTCACAGCGGCTCACGAGGACTACCAAAAGTAATGTCTGCGATAACCCTTCACTCGATGTTCATATTCAAGACCTCAAGCGGCGAAAAATAACGTCATCGTCGACATTTTTGAAATTTCGATAGTTTCATCTAAGCGAGGGCTATTTTCCAAAAATAATATTTTCACGATCGATATTCATCTTTTGACTATATCACTTTCGTACCTGCGATATTTCGAACCGCCGAGGATCCGTTAATTTTGACGATGATCGGTCGATTCTCCGATGCCCTCCCTTCCGAGGTTCGAGGGGCTCGTCCTGTTCTCAAGATTCGAGGATCAGCCGTTACGAGAAGCTTGGCCCTCTCCATCTCAAGGTTTTCCATATCCATCGCGTTATTTCTAACACCAACTGATAAAACAAGTTTCGCGTCGCGTCGTTCACTGGTCAGTACAGTCGCTTGGCGGTTCGGTCGTCTGTCACTAATGCGCGCACCTCTCGAGTGTCGACCCCCGCCTCCTTTTGTGACGCCGGCTACAGTCAGTACACAGGTCTCGAGACTCGTCTGCCTCAGGGGATGAATGGGGAATTTGTGCGAAGCGTGAAAGTCAGCGGACGTCAGCGGACCGTCGAGTACGAAGACTAACCAGCCCTAACCGAACCTAACCAGCCCTAACCACTCCTAACCAGCCCTAACCACTCCTAACCAAACCTAACCAGCCCTAACTAGTGCATGAAATTTCAGAAAAATATTGATCGTATAGTTCCTGAAAATCTTACCCAAATCTGACAAAAATTATTGAAGATATCATGCTTGTCGCATGATGCGGCAAAGGATTTAACTATCGCGCACGATTAATGAAACATTTGCGAATTTTGACAATCAGAATGTAAATTCACGAGGGATTTTTTTCAGCAGTTAATCTTGTTAATTTTTTTGGCCTGTGACACATTGAATTTGTTTTTTTTTTTTTAATTTTTTTTTTATTTTATTTTTTATTTTATTAGATAAATTGCCCGAATTCGGTGAAACGGAAGGAGATAAGGACATAAGGAATCGCAGTATTATTTAGAAAGGCCGGTTTCTAATCAAGCCTCGTTCTGTAAAGTCGAAGTGTACCGACTTTCCCCTCATTAATTTCGATTCTCCATTTAGCTGTCCATCTGTGAATTTTGGATAGATCGAATTCATCTGACCATTGATTCATCGTTGCTGTTTCCCACTGCAAGTATTGCAGTATTATCAGCAGCAGTAGCAGTTGTTTTGCTAGAAACTTCAGGTAGATCGCTGGTAATACAGGAATGGAACCAGCACGCTACCTTGTGGTACACCAGCATTGATTTGTCTCTGAGAATGCACCTACACCTGCTTGATTCGAAAATACCTATTTGAAAGGTACGAATCAAGGAGTTCCACATATTTAAAAGGGAGCATCTTTTTAAGTTTGTACTTGGAAACAGATTTTGTCGAGAACGTGAAAACGATAATTGGAAAAATCCCGTTTCGCCTGCCATTTGCTCAATGTTGCCTTTATCGCGAAGTAAAATGAGTTGTAGTGCGTTGATGGTTCTTTTAAAACTCGTGCGTGGTAGTTTTGGATACTCTGTAAAATCATATGCCTATAATCTGGTCACCACATTCCGCGATCATGTAGGCGAAACTGCAAGAAACTTTTTAAATATAACAAAGTAACCAAAACTCTCAGGTTCTAGTTTTAAAAAGACACGTAATTCACTAAAACTCTCTAAACTTTTGAATAGGTACTAAATCCATGTTTGGTTGCACGTTCTGCATTGAAAAATATTCGTAAAAATACCATTTATTCGATAAAATAATTAATGAACATAACAAGAACAAAACAACTACAAATGTACGCTTAATGGAATATTATTTACACTATGATGACTACCAAATTACAACAAACAATACTGATCATTAGTTTGCATCGCGTGAAATTTTTTTTTTATACTAGAGCAAAATGCCCGCACGAGCCCATTGGACATTAAAATGGTACAGAGAATTTCCTAGGTGCTTTTCAGAGCAAAGGCTTTCATTAATTCGGAAATTCAGTTCGCAGGAACGGCTCGAAAAATATCTACTATTATTAACTATAATTTTACGAGTATTTTAAGGCTACAAGTTTTTCTTTGCATTTTTACTGAGACTTTCAACAAAGCATACACGAAAAGTAGGTGTCACATGAAATAAATACACTGTTCACAATGCGAATTACTTGATAGATAATTCGGTCTAGCCAATCTTTTTTCGATATTGTATCGACTGAAAATAAAAATATGAAATGAAAATTGGCAATAAAAAGCGTATCAACAATGTCGAAGACCGAGCTAAGTTTTTCCAATTTTCTTACGTAATTATCAAAAGGCGGGCTCATCGATGACCATGGAAGCTGCTCTCTCAAGATTGAGAATCAACATGATTCGTTGATTGGTGAAGCGATGGAAAAAAAATCGTCACGTTTCCATACGAATCTCTTCGTCATAGGCTCGGTTTAAATTTCCATTCGTATTTGCGTCTTTGGTTTTCCTGAAAATATATCAAGCAATGAAAACTCCGGATTGGCATCAGTATTTTTCGAAATAATGTCGACTTTTACGCATGTAAGCAAACACACACTTCCTGGACATAAAAAAAATGTGACGGCAAGGGGAAAAAAAACATGTAAGCAAATATTCAGTTTCTTGACGAATCTCAATATTCGCTAGAGTTTTAGATAGTACATATGGATATCTAATAGTAAAATAAAATATATATATTATATCTAAATTATATTAGATAATATCTAAATCTATTATATCTAAAGTGGCACTTCCACAAATAAATGCTAACGCATACATGCTAACCCTCAATATCTAAATGTTTTGCAACTTGAGCATAACCAACTCCTGACAGATCACAAGCTAGTCGTTTACATATCCACGGTAAAAACATCATATTATCCATTAACTGAACATATTATTAACTGAAAAAAAATTGAGTTTGGAGGAAAAAAATGATTCCCTCTTGGTCTGGAAAACTGCGGGGGAATACCTCGTAATTACAAACAGATTTCCCCAATTCCTTCAGTGCAATATGGAGTACAAAAGCCGATTAAATACTTGAGGCTGGATTCTAGATCAGAAACGAACCAGATAAACTGAACTCACTTGCCAAAATTTTCCCCGTCTTCCAGACTAACCGGTAACACTGTTCTGACTGTCTCCGGCAACAGCAAGCAGAGAAGAGCCGAAGTTAGACTTGAAACTCCGAAAAATGCTGCCGGAATACTCGGAGACACAAGTGCCTGAACAATGAAAATTATTATTATTATTTTTAAGCATATTCACACCTCACAAGGTTCAATTCATGGATACGTACGAGAGAAGCAACGAACGGAGCAATCATGGACCCGATTCGAGCGCACATTGATCCGGATCCAAGACCTGTGTTTCGAACAACTGTCGGGAACAGTTCTGATGAGTACAAGTACAATGTCGTAAAGCCGACCGCAGTTCCAGTAACGCCCAACGTTGCAAAACACACCCTGTACCAATCAAGATGAGCCAAACCTGTGGAAAGTGCATTATTAAAACGGTTAAAAACAATTAAAACAGAAAAAAAAAACAATGCGGTGTCTGAACGATTTTTGAGCTCAAATTGTTCAAGGAAATAAGCTTCAGAAAAAAAGTACAACTGCACTCACTTTCAGGTAAAACGAGAATAACAAAACACGACAGTGCGGCCAGGATTTGGCCTCCGAAAAGCGTGAGTTTCCTGCCAAATTTGTCCATGGTGTATATCGAAGCCAGAACACCAGGGATCATGAAGGCACCTTTAAAAATAAAAGATTAGCCATAATAATTTATTATTAACAATAATTTATTCCAGCACCCTCGAGCCAGAATTCATTTGGATTTCTCGCGGATTGGCTATTACGATTCCATCTCCGGCCTCGTTTCCCAAATATAATCCAGGAAAGGTTCGAGTAAAGTATTGAAATGATTTAAAAATATAGTAATTCATAGCGATAAAAATAAAGACATGATTGTACACAGATCGCAGTTTAGGTTGTACACAGGTTGTAGTTTAGGTGTACACAATGACAGTGAACACAGTATAGTGAACGCTGTCCAGTGAATGCTGAAGGGGATCACAATAGAGAGATGGCTGTACACAGTTTCAGTAAAAGCTGTACAGTGTACACAGCTCCAATGAACGCTGTACAGTGTACCCAATAACAGTGAACGATATACAGTGTACTTAGAGGCACTGAACGCTTTACAGTGCACACGGTGACAGTGAACGCTGTATAGTGAACCCAGTGACAGTGGACGCATAACAGCATAGTGAACGTATAGATTACATTTTCCAGTGAATACTGAAGACGTATCCCAATAGAGAGACGGCTGTACACAGAACACCGTTTCAGTGAAAGCTGTACAGTGAGCTAGTCAAAGATTGCTGAAGATTGAATACAATAGAGTGAACTCTATCTAGTGAACGCTGATCACCGTACGCGAAAAAGGAACACTGAACTGATCAGCGAATTTCGAATATTCTCCATAAAGAGATAGTAACAGTGAAAATGAAACACTTTAAATAAGGCGCGATAAACAGTTGATCATTGTACGTTTTATAGAATTTTATCTAAAGCAAAATCGTATTCTTACTTGAGGCTGCCACATTTATGAAGATGTCTCCACCCGAATGGCTCAAGTACTGCTCAAGTCCGAAAAAGCAGAGGCCGATATTGGTCCAGTTCAACCATACGACGATAGTTTTCAATCTCATATTTGGCGTGCGGAATAAATCGATTATGGTCGCTTTGTTTTCAGCCGTCGGGTCGTGGTTGGCAGCTTTCTTTGGGAGGAAAAATGATGTACAAGTTAAGATTTCGTAGAAAATACAGAGTGGAAAGAAACGGAAGGATGTAAACAATCAATATTGGGCCAAAACTCGCACTAAGGTCATCAATTAACTATACAACGTAAATGAAAAATAAATACTAAAAGAAAAAAATTATTATTAAAATGTGAAAATTAACTATACAACGTAAATGAAAAATAAATACTAAAAGAAAAAAATTATTATTAAAATGTGAAAAAAAATTTTACATCAAATTTATTTGCGGCAGTAAACTTAAGGGAAATCACTTTTACGCTCTGGTGATCTATTCCTAACAAGTTGGTGGGGGGGGGGGATTGCTATAATTTCAATTACTATTATTCTTAGCCTACCTTCAACTAACAAACCCGAATTCCAAAGAACAAATTTTTATCCTTCAAACAAAGACATATTTTTGAGTATTTTTCACTAACTTCATCCTACTAACATGAATTGGAGCTCGGCCAGTTGAGGAACCTTATATTATTATAAGTCAATTATTAACAATATCTTAATTTAGATACTTTATTATTATTCCTATTTTAATCAAATACTCAAATCAAGTATTTGTGAACTTATGGCCGTAAATTTTTTTTTTACATTAACACTAACTTCTGGTATCTTCTCAGGTATTGGACGGTTATTTGTTTTTGCAATTTCCTGCAACAGAGCCAGAGCCTCTTTATCCTTGCCAACTGCAATCAGCCATCTCGGACTTTCTGGGATTAACCTGGAACGAAAATGATTTGGAACTGAGAGTAAATCCATAAATTACATTTATTTGCCAAGCTCTTGAAATAAAGTGCATGACGGAATTTGCACGATCTGATATCGTAACAATTTCTCTAATTCAATTCCTTCAACGTCGACGTGCTCCAAAAAATCAATGGAATAATGGCAGATTTTTTCATTTGTCGAATCAAAGCTTTTTTTGCTGAAAGCGATCCAAGCGAAATCTTTTAATATTTAGAGAGAATATTCCATTACCACCAATAGAAGATGATGATTCCGATAGGAAGGGAAATGATGAACTGGAAGAGGCGCCATTCTCTCGTGAAGTAAGCGATGACCGACATGATTATACTACCGAAGTTGAAAGGAATATGAGTCAACGTTGCCATGATTGTTCGCCACGAACCGCTTAGCGCTTCCATGCCTAGAATCGAACGTGAATTATATTGCGTCTTTAACTAGAGGATTTTGTCGTTTGTAACGATTTTCGAAACAGAATAAACCGAACTCACAAATGACAAACGCGATGGTCATATTTCCGCCGACGCAAAGGGCTTGAACGAAACGGAGAGCGACAAAACCCCAATACCAGGGAACAACTGAAGACGCGACGCCTGTGATCAGCTGCAGGACACCGGTCAGGATTAAGGGTTTCTTTCGACCGTATCTTGAACATATTAAACAAATATCATCAATACCAGTTACGTCAAAAAATTAATAGAATATTTATGAAGCTAATATACCCCATTTATATTGATTGAATGAATGAATGAATGAATGAGTTTATTCCGAGAAATGACATTAAAATTTACAAAGGGTCGCACAATGGAATATACCCCAGTACCATAAGAGAAATCTCTTGTGCGGACTGGGGGCGTTGCTCAGCAGTTCTGCATTTTACACTTCAAAAACATATGTATAGCGAGAAAAAAAAAATTAATTAGGAAAACCTCTTGACAGATCTGACAGTCAGAAATTAAATAAAAAACGCTGCAAATGATTGTACAGTGGTTTATTATTATTTCGCTTCAATATTGATTTAAAAAGACTATCCATTTGTGATTTTGAATATTCCGAACATTTGTGAACGTTCCCACCGGAAAACAGATGGTAACTATAAGAGAAAACTCCGTAGCAACTATTGTAATTTTAATCATTTTTATTTTTCTTAATTTCCTAATTAAAAGCTAAACTTATTGCCTAACGATACAGCTGGAGAGAGTATTTGACGACCATTCCAATGAGTATAGAACGATTTTTATAGCTCCAAGAACTCTCGAGTTATACCCTCATGCCAAATTTCTGAAAATCTCCCGAATTCGGCACAAAAGCTGCGATAACTCGAGAACCAATAAAGCTATCGACCTGGCGATGGTCTCATTCGATTCAGCGTCCAAAAATCTATAGAAATTGATACCACGTACACATTTTTCTGAAACACCCTGGAAAATATGAATTTTCTCCCCCTCAAAACCCCCCAAAAAAACCCTTAAAATTGAGCTAGCAAGTTGGTTCAAGAACTGTGCCGTCGTAGGACCGAGATTGATTTTTGGTGAAAATTTCAAGAATTTAGCTATTATAGTTTGGCCGGAAAACTGCTAACGGCGTACGGCGTACGGCGTACGGCGGACAGACAGAATTTTTTTTATTGGATATTCGGATTCTACATGCCTTGAAACGTAAAACATCAAATTTTGAGGGGGGGTTAGAAATTTTTTTTTCTTGGGCGATTACAATGGTTTATTATGAATAATAAACCAATATTATTGAATAATAAACCAAAAAAAAACAACAAAAGTTAACGGAAGCGGTTCTTACACAGCAGAGAAAATAAAGTGCGCTAGTGGCCTTCTATTATTTAAATACATAAATATACTTCTTAATACAGACGTGCAATTAAGCTCTCCATTACATATCAACCATGAAAAAACCTTATTATTGCTCCATTAAAAAATATTCTTCTTTTCCTTGTCGTCGCATTTCTTAATGCCAATGGGGTGCGAGGGGGAGAAAAACCATGCGACTCATTCTTCATTCGCTGGCCAGCAATTTCGCCCGTTCGGGCATCTTCAGGGCGAAAGGAGCTATAGGGTTCTACGTAGCCCTGAAGATGCCCGAACGGGCGAAAGTGCTGGCCAGCGAATGAAGAATCGGAGAATGCGTCGCCTGGTTTTTCTCCCCCTCACACCCTATCGACATTAAAAAATTTATTTCACATTTTTATGTCTTTGCTACGGCCCATAAACTCGAAAAGCGTTATAAAAAAAAATACTCGTAATGGTTGCGTACAAGTCCGCAACACAATTAGACATTTTTATGTGCTTCGCCAGCGACCGCCTCTGTGGAATTCGTATGGAAAACGTAAATACCATAATCTAAATACCTACATTAATTGATACCTACATCTAACGCTTTTCTCTAACGTTTGTTTCAACTTTATAGCAACACAAAAAAATGCAAAATTGATCACTGAATTGTTTATATCATACATTTATGAATGACCTTAAATCCCAGTTTTAGTTACTGGTGAGGTGAATATATAAAAATTTGTAGGTACCAGGGCTTTCGAACGAGTGGCGAACGATTTTTGTGGGATGGAAAATGGGGAAGTTACTCTTCTCTAGCAACGACTGGTTGTACGAGGAAATCATCACAAATTTTTCTATCGCTTTTTCGAAACGGTTTTTCGTAACGCTTTTCAAGTTTTTTTGCCATATCAAAGACATAAAAATGTCAAAAAGTGTAAGAAAAAATTTCTGATGATTCCCGCTTACAACCTGTCGTTGCAATGAAAAAGTAACTTCCTCATTTCCCATGCCAGAGAAATCTTTCACCACTCGTTCGAGAGGCTGAATTAACTACAAATTTTTATTATTCACCTCATCAGTAACTATCCCGATAACTGAGATTTAAGGCTATTCATAAATGTATAAAAACAAGTGATCAACTTCGTATTCGTTGCTATAAAGTGGAAACAAACGTTGGAAAAAATCGTTAGATGTAATTCAAAACAGCAAGTCACATTATTAAAGAGTTTTTTTATTTGTATCCTTTACTATAACCTCCAAATTGATTTTCACAATATTCTACATTACAAAATAAATACAAATATTAGCTATTTTTTCAATTTGACGACTAAAATATTTTGTCTTTCTTCTAACTTAATGGCGAAGCTCAACCATGACGAGCGGTACATCGTCGTTTGGCTGTTATTTAAGCTACCCAGACACTTTCCACAAATTTATGTGCTGGCGAAACACTTAAAAATGTCTGAGTTGCGGACTTGTACGCAAACATTTCAATTTTCCGACGAGTTCAGCTGAAAATCCAAACTTTCAACTTCAAATTTCAAACTTTTATCTTCAACCTCAATCCTTTGACCTCAACCGTCAACTCTATAACACCTCTGAAGGGAACTAAGGTGAGAGCTTTTGTCCTGTCAGGTGCATTATTTTCTTCTTTTTAAAAATGATTTGATTTATTTATATATTTATGTATTTGAAATATTATTTATTATTTCTTTAATTACTAATTGGTAATTAATTTTTAATAAATAATCAATTTCTACTATTAAACTAAATTAGATAAGGTTGAATTTCCTTGTAAAAAAAGGAATAAATAGAAACTTCAAATTATATATTTTTTCCTAAATCGGTTCGCTTGTTTGTTGAATTTCCTTGTAAAAAAAGGAATAAATAGAAACTTCAAAATATATATTTTTTCCTAAATCGGTTCGAATTTGTTTGTTGAATTTCCGTGTAAAAAAGGAATAAATAGAAACTTCGAATTATATATTTTTTTCGTAAATCGGTTCGCATTTGTCGATGCCACTCAACCGTACAACGTCCGGTCATTTTGTCCATATTTTCAGCTTAAGCTGCTATGTTACCAAGGACACTTCGTTTGCTTGTCGGTTCAGTACCGGTTAAACTACCGACCGTGGCGACTTCACCGCTCCGACACGGCCATTGACGTAGCTGTTGTTTATTCAAGTACGAAAAAACATGAAGGCAACAAATTGCGCGATTCAGCTCGACTAATGATACAAATTGTTCGGAAAATTACGAAAGGCAAATAATATTTTCCTCCGGTCGAAGCATTTTCGAGAAATATGAGCCGAATAGGGACAAATTAGTCGGCTCGTTTTCTTTATTTTCTTTTAACCATCGCGTAATTTTTTTTAGCCTATAAAAACGATTACATGAGGCGATTTTACTTTGGTCTTGTTTTTTTTTTTTCTTTAAGCTAGAGGTGCAATTTTTTTCTCGTTAAGGAGGATAATCGGAATAAATAATCGAATTAAAAAATTATCTTACTTATCAGACGCCATGCTGAAGAATATCGTTCCGAACAAAATTCCAATCATGTAAGTCGTTTGTGCCAAATTCGTAAGATGCTTCCGACCGCAGACTAAGTCCCACTGAAAATAAAATAGCAGGAAATCGAATTGAAATTTGGTATAAATTTTATTTGTATGTTAAGCGACCAATAGATTTGCTTCAAATAAAAAAAAATTTCAATAGCTATCAGTTGTTGTTTTCATTTTTCGCCAGAAATTCGGTCGAGAAGAGTTTTTCAACAGAATTTCGATTATTTCCGTTATAGAAAATTCCATAATTTCTTCCTCTTTCCCGTATACTCGCCTTTCTCGATCTAGAGTTTCATTTCCTAATAGAAAGCGAGAAAATTCGCCTTCAAGTTGTCTCGAGCCATAAATCGAATCGGAAATATCATCGTTTCGATAGAGGGATAATATTTTGAGTCATTTTACGACCTCGAGAAAGGTAAAATGCTCATGGCTCAGACTGAAATAAAACTTCTCACGTTTTAATGGCTCAGACGATTATTTGTGAAACATGCAACAGTCACGACTCACCTCAGTGGTAATAGTTTCCTTGAAAACTGTTCTGTTGTAAGTCCAACGGTTGCATTCCTTTCCTTGACTATCGATGCACTGCTCGGTCGAATCTTGGAACAGAAAAGATGGCTTAGAAATTCCGAATGCGCGAATTTCAACGAACAGCGCGAGAAGCGCTCTGATTTTTGATCGGAGTTGAAAACGTGTGGGTTGATCAGATTGCATGCCCGGTCACCCTAGGTCCTCGCATCCTCGCTTTCTAGAATATTAACGAGAACGTCGGCCCAAGACCTTGCGCACCCATTCTGCGATCCGACACTGCAATAGCGCAAAGCCGAATTCGGTACGACAGCTTTGCATTGTAACGGACGAATTTCTCGAAACTCGCCCCAAAGAAAAGACGCTTTAATAAATAAAAACGCTTCAAATGATTGCACAGCGGTTTATTATTATTTTGCCTCAATTACGATTTTAGAAGATCATCTACTTGCGATAACTATTCCGAACATTGGCGAAAGGTTTCGACATAAAAACATATCGGTAACTATAAAGGAAAACTCCGTAGCAATTGCTCGATTTTGGTTTACTATTTTGCATTTTTATCATTGCATTATCATTTTGCATTTTTTGAAAACTGAAACGTAGAAGTATTGGTTACTTCGTTAAATCATACGTTTCTTATGGTTAACGCCTGGTCGATGGCAGATTGTGACCACTAGGGACCTATGATTTAACAAAGTAACCAAAACTCCCACGTTGAAGTTTTCAAAAAACGCAAAATTCACTTAAAGTCTCCATTAATAATTAAACAACGTAATCGCCCAAGAAACTTTTTTCCAACCCCTCTCCGAATCTGATTTTTTACGTTTCAAGGCATAAAAAAATAATCACTATCCATTTTTGATTTTTAATCGATTCTAAATTAAATATTCTCAGTTTTCTTACACAGATCTTAGTTTTTCAAAATTCGCCAACGCTAAAATTCGCTAAAAAAAAGAAAAAAATTCGAAAAATATTATGAATTGCTAGAATTTGATTGTTTTTACTTTCGAATTATATGTCTAATTTCCTGTAGGAATCATTAATTAATCAAATTCGAACAGTACTGTAAGTATTTGCAATAGATTTTCAAAGTTGAAAAACATGAAAACGTGTGTAGTACTAAAACTGGGAAAAACTTAAAGTTTTCTTCATATTTTCGTAGTTTTCACGTCAAATTCGGATTCCGCGTTCAATTTCCTATAAGAATAACTTTCAAATTAGCTTGAAAACGAACATTTAATTTTTCACCCTTACCGCTGCCAGCAGAGCTCGTGAAAACTCGATTTACGGAAAATAATTTCTCTGGCTCTGTTTAAACTTTTTTCACCAAATCTTTTGCTATGTACGTGTGTAAGGCGTTCAAATGAACACTCCTGCATAATAAAACAATTGATTCGCATACATTTTGACCCCGAAAATCGCGGTTAAAGTCGAATTTTCGAGCTTTCAAAAACTGATTTTTTTGGACCACTTGCAGATTTTTCCGAGAAATAAAAAAAATCACAAAAATACATCTCGGTGAGACACAACTTCCCTGAAAATTTCAGATTTTTATCTCTGTTGAAAGACGAGTAAAAATTCGTTAAATGATCGGTTCAAGAAAATCGCAGGGGTTCCCCTTGGATTTTTCGCAAAGAATTTTTTGAAATCAATTTCGCTCAAAATCAGCATAATGATAGTTGATGATGTGTATATCAATAATATATGGTTTATTCTTTGTTTCCTTCGTACTAAATAGACGAAAAGAACGTTCGAAGTTGAAAAATGTCATTTTTTCGTGTATAGTCTACTAATATTGTTGAATAACGCATTAACGGTTGAAAAATGAATAGGTACATTACATTAGGAAAATGTGGCCAGTTAAATAACCTATCTTTTGGTATATTCAAACATATGAATTGACGCCTTTTTGTCTGAGTTATCCACTGTGCAAGTTACAAATCTTGGAAAACTTAAAGTTGGAATGTCTACCTCGGCTGAAATTTTTCGCAAGTTGAAAAACCCAATACTTTATGATACAAAGTACATGAAAACACCTCCACGGTACAATGAAGTACCCACCACCTTCATGCTAAATTATATCAACTACGATAATAACTATAATAAATAAACCGAAAACATTTTTCGTATGTATATTGCTCACAAGATAAAGTGCAGTCGGTATATAAAAAATTAATACTTCTATTTCGTCTATTTGGTTATTTGAGTATTACATGTTTTGTTAAGGTATTCATTATTATTTATTTACATTTCAAATACTTTGAAAATAATACATTTCTTCTTCTAAGAATATATAATCCATTATTATTCTGAAATCAGAAATTATGGACTGTCTTCAGATAATTAAAAAAAAAATAATACAAATATCTTTAGACAATCCATAAGTTCGCTTACCTGAGCAGGTGAAGGGAACAGGCGCGCCCATGAATATCATTCCAAGGAGGGTCCAAGCTGTTGGAAATTTGAGTAAACTGATGAGTAAGAAGATCTTCACTTGAAACGGTCCCACCTCGCCCATCGAGTCCATTATCAATTTCTCCCTGGCGCTCATCTAAAAAAATAAATAAAATAAAATAAAATAAATTAAAAATAAAAACGATTTATTGATTTAACGTAGTTTCAAAAACCATTGAATGATAAACGAATCTTAGGCTCTTAAAAATTCTATGTCAAATTTGACATTTTTTTGCTCGGTGCTTCTGAAATTTTTTTCTTCTTCAGTACCTAACAATGAATTGAACGGTCCCATAAACAATTGAAATTCGCGAAAATCAAGCCACATTTTGCGCAGCCTGACCTATTATATTGTCGACTTCAATAACCCGAAGTTCATTCTTCAACGAGTTTATCGTCAACCTTTTCAGGCGCTTTTTACAATTTTCTGCAACGCTGCGTGTACACGCTATAGGCACTTAATTCAGCCGAAATTCGCCGTATCCTTTCGACTCGATAGCTAATGGTCTGAATGAATTCCGAATAGCAATGACATTGGCGAGGCCAAGGTTACTAAATGGTCCAGAGCTGACGCTGAATTAGTCGTCGGTGTCATTTGATTTTGATAAAGCACTTTTCAATTGTAAATTGAGACGGAATCAAACCGGGACCGACCATTTAGCCACGTCTGTGAGTGCGACTATTGGTTGTATAATTTAGCTCAACGACCGACACGCGAAATGTGCAATGAGTTCGCAAACGAGAAGTATTCTTATTAAATAATAGCCCTTTTGCGCCAGATATTCTTCAACAATTAAAAGTAATCGATTCGTAATATTAGTAGAGAATATCTTAAAAATAATTTCCACAATAATTTTTACTTCCACGTTTACGTAGTAAATGGAAGTAGGTATTGAGATCGTCTGAAAAGTCGAATTTGGAACCGAGGTCCTGTTGGAAGAAATTTTCATAGTACTGTAACCAAAATAACTTTCTGAACAAGTGTCTGTGAGTCCGTCTGTCCGGCTGTCTGTGGTCACAAACTGACATAAAATGACCATATCTTGATCAAAATGAATGAAATTCAACGACATTTTTAGAAAATGTTTTCCTAGTGATTGAGAAAAATTAGCTTTTATTGCAATTTGAAAAACACTCTGTACATTTGAGATAAAAGGGTTCAACGTTTTTTCTGTTTTGATTTTTACTGGCTATTAGAGCCAATATTTTTCTACGTTTGAGGGCTCGAAATGTCGGTTATGGCAAGCAGAAAACACCAGATTTTTTGTATATTGGGTCACATACAGTGCCTCCACGTTATGAGCACTTTTTACGATTTCACTTGCGCGTGTTTTGTAATTTGATTTTTACAGTCCGCAAAACTCAATGTATTTGAACGTTCGAGCTCTTAAAATGTTGAGGTCGGCGATTGAATGATGCCTTATTCTTATCAAGTGGGTCACATACAGCACTTCGAGGTTATTTGCATATTGGCTACATTTTTATTTTTATAGACTGCAAAAATGAATATATTTGAACGTGGGGGACTTTAAATTTTCCTATATGACAGCTGAATATCGCTTGAATTTTATTATTGGGGTCATATGTAGTACTCCCACGTAATTTTTATTTGGGATAATTTCCATCACGCGAATATACTTTCGACTAGTCGACTCAATTACGGATTCTTCTTCCCGTAAGAACAAAGCTATTACCAACTGCAAACTTGGAATGCTCCTGGTAAGAGGATCATGCCGGATCTAGGAAACTGATGATAATTCCCGTCCAGAGATGGGAGAAATTGAAAGATTACGCGGAATCGGAAGAAACGCAATTGAGCGTTTAAGGTCCGATCACACGTACGAAAGGGCGATTTAGTCTCGGAAATGTTCCACAGCAGAAATTAGTTGAGATAAGACGATATGAATAGAATACGAATGTCTCTATACGAGTTATTCTCTATAGAATAATATAATTGGCCTTAATTGGCACTTATTCACTAATCTCATTGATTTAAGACAAAACGTGTAATAATCGGACAATTACGTACAAGATATCGGACAAGACATAACGTTTATATATAGACTTTACACAGCATATATATCAGAAAATAAAATTAAAATTAATCAAATTTCATTCAATTTCAACCATATTTTCATTCAATTTAATTAAAATTTCAACCATATTGACTCTTGAGGACTGTGAAGATTTCTAAACCCAAAAAACTAAGTAGATTGCGCGGATGCACTGTATGTGACGCTCCCGATAAAATTCAGGCGTCACTAACACGCCATTTTAACACTTATGACACCTAAGGTGTCAAATATATTCGTTTTTGCGGTCTGTGAAAATCAAAATATTGTCAATACGCGGAAGTGTGGTAAGTGATAAAAGCTATAAAAATCAGTTGGGCGTCATTCAATCGCCGTCCTAAACATTTTTAGACCTGGAATATACTGATTTATTCAGCCTGTAAAAATCATAATACAAAATATACGTCCGAGTAAAATCGTGAAAAAATACCATAGAGTGAGGTTCGGTGTGCGACCCAATAGACAAAATTCAAGCATAATGCTACTCGGCATAGCGAATATTTAAACGCCTCAAACGTTAAAAAAATATGAAATCTTATAGCCTGTAAAAACCAAAACAGGAAACAAATTTGAATGGTTATACGTCGACAATATTGTGTGTTACCCGAAATCAACGAGTTTTATACATTTTTCACGGAGATATAATTATATCATTTCTTACCACAGATAGACAGACGGAAAGAGTTTCTGAGTTACCTGAGTTTCCAATGAAAATTTCTTCCAAAGCCACCTCCGTTCCGGATTCAACTTTTCGTTAGATCAAAATACATTTTTTTCCCACGTAAAATTAATGAAACAAAATCGAATGTAAAATCCAACAACTTCAAATTTTAGTGTTTTTTTTTCTTCGAACATTATAGTATATCATTTTATTAAATTTTATTTTTTAGCATCATTATCAAAATTATTAATATTTTTCGTATTTTAGTATCGTCATATTCCTCTGTCAGAAAACAAACTTCGTACGTGTGCACCGATAATAAGTCGGTGAAATTCGGCAGAAGCCGCTCTCGAAAACGCTGAAGAAAATCTCTTCTCTCGCGTTCATCGATTTTGTTTCTCTGGGCGAAAACACGAGCAATAACGATGGTCTAAGCTCGAAGGATAAATTCATGAAAACCGCTCAATCAGACGCTAAATCTTATTTGGAGTAAGGTCATCAGCTTAGCCAATCGTGTCGTTGAACTTCGCGTGCATATGAGAATGTAGAAATCCCGTTCAAGTTCGAGAGAAACGTGAATGGCTCGTTTTTTTTTCTTATACATGTAAGTCTGCAATTTTTTCAAATGAATTTCGTAAACATATAATTACTTATTTAGCCGTTAGAAGAAAGTTGTTATCTTGGAAGTGTAGAATACCTCAATAGCAGACGGGATCTCTAAAATGTTTTGTTATGCTCTACGTGTGGGGATCCTCTCAAACGGTAATCATGGCATTGAAAGATGAGTATCAACTAGGTCACGTCAGGTCAATCGAGACTATCAAAAACTTGGCTTGAAGGACATCATTTAGGATATCCAATTTTCTCATGCCACAGTATATAATACTCCTGCGTTAATTATTGAAGGCTTGATATTTTCCCGAACCAGTCAATATTTTTGAATTTTTAGTGAAGTAAAAAATTTTAAAAATAATTATAATAAAATAAAAAATAAACTAATGAATAATAACTAATAAAATAAACTAACTAACAAATAAAAATAAAATAGAGAAAGAGAAATAAAAAATGAAATGAAAGAAATAGAGAAGAAAGAAAAAGAATTTAAAAAAAAAACTAATAAATAAATAAACTGCGTGATAGACTATCTGAAGCTTGGAAAACGGTAGGTTTCAACTTATAAGTCATGAAAATTATTATGCACAGCGACGAGGTCGTGAAAGTCTTAAGCGCGCCAAGATGACATAATTTTGCCCAGCCATAAAATAATTCAAACTCTTTCTCGCGTAAAACCGCTCTCTTGCCTGGCCGATAACGACGCCTGAAGCTTTGTTTATCTGAGTGGATCGTGATTTCTCTCGAGTAGAAAATGGAACAAATTCTGGGGAACATGAAAGTTACGATTATATGATGGTGAAATTGTCTAAATAGTCAACAAGAGGCAAAAGACAAAACTGGGCCATAAAAATAAACAAAATTACAACAAAAAATAAATAAATAACCCGTGGTGTACACCGATTACACTAAGTACTTTCATGCTTGAGTCTGCGAAAAGGTATACCTAAAATATCGAGAAATTTATATGAGAGGTGTATCAAAGTTAGCAAACTAAGGACAATAAAGGCGTAGAAATAATTAATAATACTAGTCGTTCAACTTCAAAAGTTATGGCGATGGTGAAAACAATGATGTCAATTTAATCTTCTGAAAATTAGACCTTTCTCTAGCCAGGAGATCCAAAACAGAGAAAAACAACACGAAGTTGGCTAATGACGCGAGTGTACGGCTAGAAGACGTCGTGACTAACGGTAGAAGACAAATTTTGTGAAACGGGATCATTATTTTCATATAAAAAATATCCCAAAGTAAGAAACCCGTTGAATAAACTCACGAAAAATGCTCATCACGTGAATGTACAGCGTGTGAACCAAGAGGTAATTATCAAGCGTCATCTGCTTTCAATAGTCGACATTTTAAAACAGTAAACGAACAGAAATAATTACTACTAAGGCCTGTAAAAATCAAAATAGAAGAAACATCGAACGATTATAACGAAATACTGTGTGCTATCCGAAATGCAATAATGGCTCGTTTTGCTCATTCACTGAGAAAACATTTTACGACAATTTCATTTGTTTACTCAAGTTTCATCCCATTTACAAGGAGATATGTGATCTTTTGTCGGGTTCTGACCACAGACACACGGGCAGAACACATTATGTTCAGATCGTGCTTCTGAGTATAGTATCCAAATTATTTATCGTTACCCAAAGTTCTCTCCGTTTCGAATCACTTCGATACAAGTAAAAAAGAATAACTTAAGTAGAGGGTAAAATAATAATATTTTAGGATTACGAATTATTTGTTTATTGCGTATTGTATTTGTGGCATTAATCCTTCCATTGAATAATATGTACGTAGAACCTTTACCATAAATTATAATATAATTTATATTTTTATAATATTTTTATAAAATGAATATAATTTATATTTTTATAAAATAAATATTATTTATAATATAATTTATAAAGGATATTAGTCCGATGAAAGAAAGAGCTATCAAACAACGAACATTTGGGAGTAGTCAAAAGAGACAAGCTTAAATTAGTAAAACTATAGAAAAATAATAATTTGAGAACAGTTATAACTCGGAAGTACTGTGTGTCCAAATCTGGAAACGGCTAATTTTGCACATTCACCGGAAAAACATTTCTTATAACTTTCATCGGGTTACGTTCATTTTTCGGGGAGATATAACGATTTTGTCACTTTTTGACCATAGACGGACAGACAGACACACAGAGTCTAACTTGGTCAGATAGTGTTTCTGAGTATAATGCTCTAAAAATGTTATCCTAATCCACCTCTGTTCCGAATTTGACTTTTCGGTTCTTTCGCACAATACTTGAATTTACCACGTAAACATGGAAGTAATAAATGAAGAGAAGGGCCGCAAATCGCCTTCTCTAGAGTTGAGATTTGGTCGAATTTTTATTTTCTTAACCAAGGTAGTTAGCAATAGTAGGACAAATTGTATTCATTTCCTCTCTCACGGCCGAAATTCGGACCCATCTATCTCACGGATGAGGCAGGACTTACAAATTTCCGTGTTTCTAGGTCAGGTTCGCAACTACAGTGGCTAACCCGACTGACAACTGTCACAGTTTTCTGATGAGTGGGGGCCCATATCGTGTTGGAACAGGAGAAATGTGC
Source organism: Tupiocoris notatus (assembly GCA_037159825.1). Classification (NCBI taxonomy): domain Eukaryota; kingdom Metazoa; phylum Arthropoda; class Insecta; order Hemiptera; family Miridae; genus Tupiocoris; species Tupiocoris notatus. The sequence goes on from JASJUZ010000174.1 coordinate 392,757, forward strand.
GAGGACTGACAACGGCATCAATTGCGTGATCTGTTTACGAGTGGCACCTTTTCGTAAAAGGCAACGTACAACTTTCCTTGTAAATACACAACGAAGGAATAGCGAACGTACGCGAGCTCAATTGGAGTGTCCGGTATCGAAAAAATTGAGATAAATTGAGAATAACGTTTACTTGAATATTGTCAATTGATTGCTATTTGCGGATTAAACACAATTGATCAAAATCGAACACCAAATTGGATCAACAGGTCGACGAATTCGGTATTCTCTCATTTTTTCGCTATGAATTTCAGTATTTCCACAAAAAATCGTGCGAATTAAATCTTCGCTGGTTACTCTTTCGCTCAAATAATTACGCTTCCAATAATACGCCCTAGTAAATTTTGGTAAATTATTCAATAATAAACCATTGCAAATCGCCCAAGAAAAAAATTTTCTAGCCCCCTCAAAATTTGATGTTTTACGTTTCAACGCATGTAGAATCCGAATATCCGATAAAAAAAATTCTGCCCGTACGCCGTCACGATTTTTCCGGCCAAACTATAATAGCTACATTCTTGAAATTTTCATTAAAAATCAATCTCAGTCTCACAACGGCCCAATTCTTAAACCACATTACTAGCTCAATTTTTAGGGTATTTTTGTGGGGTTTTGAGGAGTAGAAAATTCATATTTTCCAGGGGATTTCAGAAACATGCGTATTTGGCATCAATTTCTATAGATTTTTGGACGCTGAATCGAATGAGACCATCGCGGTGTCGATAGCTTTATTGGTTCTCGAGTTATCGCCGCTTTTGTGACAAATTTGGGAGATTTTTAGAAATTTGACGTGAAGGTGTAACTAGAGTTTTTGGAGCTATAAAAATCGATCTATTATACTCGTTGGAATGGTCGTCAAACACTCTCTCCAGCTGTACCGTTAGGCAAAAAAAATTAGCTTTTAATTAGGAAATTAAAAAAATAAAAATTATTAAAATTATAATAGTTGCTACGGAATTTTCCCCGATAGTTACCAATCTGTTTTTCGGTCGGAACGTTTACAAATGTTCACTTTCAGAAAGAAAGCCTGTGTGGCTGTCTGTCCTTGGTCCAAAAAAAGACAAAAATTGCCGTATCTCCGTGGAAAATGAACGAAATGCAAAGAAATTTCTAGAAAATGTTCCCCCAGTGAATGTGTAACATTAACTGTTTCCTGATTATGGATAACACACAGTACTTCTGAGTATAAACCGTTCAATGTTTTATCTGTTTCGATTTTTGCAGGCTATAACAGTTAATATTTTTGAACGGTCGAGCTCTTAAAATGTGGACTTAGAACAAGCAGTGGTTGAGAACTTGTTCTTTATAATGAATTCTTTTGATCGATCGCTAATTTCAATATGAAAAAATAATTGTATTGCCATAAATAACGCCAGGACTTTGTTTGTCCGAGTAATATCATTAGTCTTGAAACTTCGGTCAAGATTGTGGACGTAGTCTTCACACAGATGACGCTTGATTTTTTATCTATTGGCTCACACACCGTACTTCAACGGTGTGAGATTTTCGCTGTTTCTTTCCCTTTTGTAAATTAGTTTTTACAGGCTGCAAAATCAATGTATTAAAACCTTCAAGGTCTTCAAATGTTAATGAAGGCTATTGAATGACGATTTATTTTATTATTAGTGTCACACACCATACTTCCACGCGGTTCGCATTTTTCGTTATTCGATTCGTGTTTTGTTTTCTTATTGGGTCCCATTCCTGTAAAAATTATCCATTTCACCGAACCTTAACAGTAACTTTTTTTTACACTTTATCCTAACTCCGCGTTACTGTGAATTTCTCGGTTTTTGGTTCTTTTTTGCTAGCTTTTCAGTAACGATACTGTATTTTACGAACGTTAATGCGGCCTTTGAATGTTTTTCGATTATATAATTGGTTATATCCGTCTGCGGACCCGAAATATTATGTGATCTATGCACACCGCCGGTTTAGCATTTTTCAGGCGGATAAATCGCGAAAAGCTCGGATCGAATCCAGTTAGGGAAACATTCCGTCTCGTTTTTCGATGGAATAGCAACGCGAGTCCGCCCATTGAATTCGCCCGACGCTCCCGCGTTGCTGAGTGGACAAAATTACGAGCACAACAAAGACGGATAGACCATAACATAATGGACATTGTACAGCGGAAGGCCACTTTTGCTCAGTGCTCTGTCGTTAGCGTCTCTCTATTTCCTTCGAGAATATTCGACCTTCGGAGGAATTGGCACGGTACGTTAACTCCTATGTGTACGGGAATTTTCGATCTCTGCGACTTGAGAGACTCGGAAATCGCTCTTGAAAAATAAATTTTATCGCCGCATTTTCTCCTTCAGATATGCCCCTTAATTTAGGAAATTTTCTCGGCGAAAAAACTAATAACATTCCCACCTTGAAAACGCTAATTATGAAATCGTAAAAGAATGATAATACGATTATAAAACTTTTGCAAAGTCGCGATTAGGTCATTTTATCAGTAATTTTTCTACCAATTTTTCCCAACAGTTACCCATCGTGGAAGCTCAACTGCTTATGAAAATTCGGAAGCTAATTATCGTTAGGCGAGGAATAAACTGCTTCGACTGTTGTTCTCTTGATTGGATTAACGTTGGTGCAGAAAAAAACTAGCTCTTATTAGATGAGCTGCAAACCGTTCTTTTAAAACGGATTCCCGGCGTAGAAGAGTTGGCGAATTTCTCGATTGGGTAATTACCGGTTTTCTAACTGTACTGAACGAAGTGGGCGTTTTGCTGTCTACCGCATTGCGAATTTATTCGACCCACGTCGTTAGCGTGGACTCGAGTGCTCAATGAGGCGTTCAATCGTTTACTGGGATGTGCCAGAATATAACTATCAATATTGATTTTGAAATGAGGTAATTGGTGTCGAGAATTATTAAAATGTAGGGTTATTGAAATCGGCTATTTTTTCGTTTTTTATAATAAAATTGCCACCAATCATGGCACGGGCTCCAAGACATGTATTAGAAATGTCTAAATATAACCTTGAAATATAACCAAGTCGGTTTTTGGTTTATTATTCAATAATAAATAAATAAAATTATTTGTAAATTGCAAATAAAACCATTTGTAATCGTACAAGAAAAAAAATGTTTTAAAGGCAAATTTTAGGTTTTAAGGCATGTAGAATCCGAATGACCAATAAAAAAAATTCTGTCTGTCCGCCGTACCCCGTCAACACTTTTTCGGCCAAACTATAATAATAATTTTGAAATTTTCACCAAAACTCAATCTCAGCCTCACAACTGCCCAATTCTTGAATCACAATGCTAGCTCAATTTTAAGGGTATTTTTGGGGGGTTTTGAGGGGGAGAAAATTCATAATTTCCAAGGTTTTCCAGAAAAAGGTGTATTTGGTATCAATTTCTATAGATTTTTGGACGCTGAATCGAATGAGACCATTGCGGGGTCGATAACTTTCTTGGATCGAGTTATAGGCAGCTTTTGTATTGAATTTGGGAGATTTTCAAAAATTTTGCATGAGGGTATAACTCGAGAGTATTCGGAGCTATAAAAATCGTTCTATACTTGTTGGAGTGGTCGTCAAACGCTCTCATTTTCCCTTCTAGTTACCAATCTGTTCCTTGGTGGAACAGTTACAAATGTTCGGGATAATGGAAATCACGAATGGATGGTCGTCTAACGTCGAAGCAAAGGAACAATTAACCACTGTACAATCATTTGCAGCATTTTATAATAAAATTGCCACCACTGCTCACGGCTCCAAGAAATGTATATAAAAATGTCTAAAATTAACCTCGTAATATAAAAAAGAGAAAAATCTACCAAGTAGGTTTTTTTTACAGATTACAGTATGGATAAATTTCCTCACGTGATAAACGCTCAACGTTTTGTTAATCGATGAACTTTATTTTCCCTCCTCTATATTTTAACAATGGCCACTTTGAAGGGCATTTAGCCTTAAAAATTATGGGAATCTTATGAATCAACTGTCGACAGATGGTTGTCGTTATATAAACGGAACAAAGACAATACTCTCGAGTTTCAGACCAATTGTAATTTCTCATGGAAAGAAATAATGTGCTCAAACCTGTTTACATAGTACACGCAACCTTCTGTATCCACAAACAAAGGAATCTCCGAGAGAATGTTTAATTCAGGATGCTATAACTTAAGGATAATGCAAGATATAATAACTGTAATAATTTTGAATAACTGCTTCGAACGAATAAAACCTCAAAAAAATGTCACTCTAATAATTTCAGCCTTCGAACATTGTATTGTGATAAGAACTTATTTGAGTGCTTAAATGATCCAAAAAAAAAAAAATTCCTCTGGCCTTTTGAGATTTGATTAGTTAAGCCACACTATAGCCACCTCAAATAAGAGGAACGCTTTTATCACATTAAGTTCTAGTCAAACCGATGGATTGCAAATGCCTTCATATTCATGAGAGGTCCATAAAAAGCGGCTCGAAAGATGATTGTTATCCTGAAAATATCCATTATTCTAATAAATGGCAGGATGAAAAAGATGGTTTATTAAGGCTTCGCTATCAAGTGACGGGACTAGAAACGGGATCTTTTATAGAAGCGTCCAATATCGGCACGAACCATTTGGTTGATGAAGCGCGGTAAAATTCGTCGAAGATTGATCGACATGCGATACGAATATTTTCGCGAGTGTCGAGCTATCGATCAATAAAAATTCCTATACAGGATATGGTAGAATTGACACAATTATTCGGTAAATCACGATAGCAATTCCTTTAGCGCGATGCAATTGAAAAACCTTTCTAGCTGCCGAATTCACTGTCATATTATTCTATAACATTCAATAAATAGCGGCAAGATTCGCAGCGTAGGTAACTTCGATGTCAACATTAATGTGTATTAAGAGTTATATGACAAATAATTATTCTTCAACCTGAGAAATATTTTTGTGCCATCGTTGATAATAAATTTGAATTTATAATATTAATCTACGGTCGGAAAAGCGAAAGCAGAAAATTATTAATGAAGACGACGAGGATGTTAATCTAGTATTGAGAATTCAGCGTAAAATTCGAAATTCAAGACGAACTAACGCGCGTCCGATTTTTGAGTTTTTCTAATTATTTGTATTTCGAGTTGGGATATTGTAACTGTCGTAAATGCTGGAGAATTGTTCTGTTCGTAAAATCAGTCACAAATTCAAAGGACTATCAACAATAAAAAAAAAAAATAAAAAAATGTATGTGGCAACTATTACCTATTTTCTAAGTTTTATAACTCTAGCAAATCCTTAATTTGCGAATTGAATACCAGGAAGGAAATGAAGATGAGAAAATAGCGAAAAAATATTTGAATTGCTTTCAGTTATAATATTTTACCTAAAAAAGAGAGCTATTGAATTTACGCTATTGCCAATGCAGAGCAAATGCTTATTTCAATTGGTAGTTGAAAGCTGTTAACACACTCTCGCGCTACCCTAATGCGAAATCGCTTTTGCGTAACTCTATTCTCTCTGACCTAAAGATAATAATAATTATCCGAGCGCTACTATGCTGATATTAATCGCGACCGCATTTATGCGGCCGTATCTGATCCATGCGTTTAATTATTTATTAACACTGATGCACAGTAGGATGATCTTATGACAATCGAAAATACAAATTGAATAGAGACCTAACGGAATAGAGGACGAATTGTGATCGAAGGATTAGATTTTTAAAAAGTGTCGCGTCATCACAACGGGAAAGTTCAATTTGCGAAATGCCGAGTTTCAACTTTAGAAATCGAAAAATACCATAATACACAATAAGGAGCAGTCTTATTATATCAAATTTTTTCCCTCTTGGCAGAAATATTTTCAACTATCCGGATTTATACATCGAAGCACCAATAATTCTGCTACTCCAAATTGAGATTTTTTCTATACTTTAAAGGCCGCAATAATATAAAACGCTGCGAATGATTGTACAGTGGTTTATCATTCCTTCGCTTCAATATTGATTTAAGAAGACTATCCATTTGTGGTAGTAATTATTCCGACCATTTGTTAACGTTCCCACCGAAAAACAGATTGATAATAAATTCTATCGGGGAAAACTCCGTAGCAACTATTGTAATTTTAATCATTTTTATTTTTCTTAATTTCCTAATGAAAAGCTAAATTTTTTTGCCTCACGGTACAGCTGGAGAGAGTGTATGACGACCATTCCAATGAGTATAGAACGATTTTTATAGCTCCAAGAACTCTCGAGTTATACCCTCATGTCAAATTTCTGAAAATCTCCCAAATTCGACACAAAAGCTGCGATAACTCGAGAACCAATAAAGCTATCGACCCCGCGATGGTCTCATTCGATTCAGCGTCCAAAAATCTATATAATTTGATACCAAATACACATTTTTCTGAAAAACTCTGGAAAATATGAATTTTCTCCCCCTCAAAACCCCCCAAAAATACCCTTAGAATTGAGCTGGCAATGTGGTTCAAGAATAAAAAGATTGTTAGGCTGAGATTTATTATTGATGAAAATTTCAACAATGCAGCTATTATAGTTTGGCCGGAAAAATGTTGACGTCGTACGGCGGACGGACAAAATTTTTTCATTGGATATTCGGATTCTACATGCCTTGAAACGTAAAACATCAAATTTTGAGGGGAGTCAGAAATTTTTTTTCTTGGGCGATTACAATGGTTCATTATTGAATAATAAATCAAAATTGCTCGTTCTGATACCAATATTATTTAGATCATTATTATTGACGTCGTATTGAATAATAGCTATAATTTTTGAAGCGCTAAACTTATAATAATTTTTCTATTTGTATTTTTGTGTATTATTCTATCAATTTGAATAGGTTTTAAACAATTTAAAAAATCATTTATCGTTTTTTTTATGATCGTTATCATTTTACTTTTGATTGATTAATCAAGATTTCATTTTCAAAAGCTTTTGCTTGTCGATATAAGGTATGTACATCTAATTTTTATATTATGCCAAATTTGGAGGAGCAGAATTATTGGCGCTTCAATGTATAAATCCAGGTACTTGAAAATAGTTCGGCCACGAGGGGAAAAATTCATTTTGCTACTTGTAGCCGGCAAATGATAAACAACCAACTAACTTTTGTGTCACCTTTATTATCTATGGAACATGCGAGAGCCGTAACGGCGTTTATGGAAATTGATATGTTAGGTAACTTTTATTACCTATTGAATGCACCTGAGCGAGCGCTTTTGACGTGAGTGAAGCGAGCCCTCTGACACGCTCTAGATAAACCGAAAAAGCGCTGACTCCGAGCAAAAGCAAATAATACTACAATATTATTATTTAGATTCTAAAATCTTACTCATGTTTTTTTTTTTTTTTGTCTGAAATTGAATTAATGGACCTGCATTAAGTATCAAAGGGGAGAAAAATAAGGCGAACTTACGTACAGAAACTCGTGTATAAAAAAAAATTAATAAAACAGTTTTCCTTTAAAATGAAACAATTCTAAATTAATTTTTCACTGATTAAAGAAACAGGTTTCTTAAAAATCCCTAAATCTACAAAATGCCTATGCTATTTTCTCAAGTTTTAACGGCCCGGACAAAATGAGCTGTTTTTTAACAATCGTTATTTATTTCCAAATAAATCGTCGGCTGTTTAATTAACGTCTGTTGATAAGTCTCTATCAACGATAACTTTTCATTTAGAAAGCTGCGAGGATCCGGTTCTCATTCTCAATTGCTACCTTCGATCAACGGTCAGAGGAAACTGAAAATTAGGTTCATCCAGGCACAGAACGTGTTTCTCTCGCCTCTTGACCGCCAGTGCGAACTGCCAATCAACTTTTTCAATTATTATATCCACTTGAATCACGACAGACAAATTCTCTTGACGAAGTGTTAATAGCATAATACGACTAAAAAAAAATCACTACGTATTTTTATTCGTCCTTTTTCTGCGAGGTCGTTGAATAATTTACAGCGCAATTCTCTCCCAATCTGGAACGGAGTTGACAAGGGCAGTTGATGAGGGTCAGGACGCCTCTGGGAGGAAATGCTAATATTATTGCACCATCAACCGTTCAATATGCTGATTTTCTGATGGCGAAAACTTTCCCATACAGTTTTTATGGTAATGGTCAACTCGATATGAAATTGGCGCAAAAATTGCAAAAAAATTAATAAATGTAGTATGTATCGCACGGCGTTTGTTTTCAAGATCAAAAGTATTCATTCCTATTATTTATTGCTTTAACCATTAGAAAAGAAAAGAAAAAAGGCGCTACATAGACGTCATTATCAATTAATTTTTTGACTGCTCAAGTTCTCTTAGTACAACTGGTAAGCTACACTAATCAAACGAACAATTTTTTAAATACTGGTGCAAATTGATTTGGCAACAAGGACAAATTTAATTCCCCGATTGGTACCTATGTCGTCAGCTTTACCTAGCGTATTATGATTTTTTTTTCTCTTAACTCTCAGGGCGCGGATTCAGTTCCTTTGTCTTTTATTCCAATGTTTTACCATAATTTGCTAACCAGATTTGCTAGTATTCCTTTTTAGTTCCTTCCCTTTTACTTTTTTTGGGGTAAGTTCCGTATACGCTCAAAAGAAATAATCACAACACAAAAAAATCGTGATTTTGCTACTTAAAAAATGTGTGAAAATTTGGCTTAAATTAAAAACGCTGCAAATTATGGTTATTTATTTTTTTGTCATGCACTAGTGCATTGGTGAACACATTTTTTTCTAGCAACAGATTGATCACTATTGTAGCAACTATTGTAGTTTGATCATTTTTCAAAAAAAAAAAAAAAAAATTGGAGTTACCTGTACAGACAACGCTAACAACAAGCAATGTTATTAGCGAAAACTAAGGTTGTTGCTAGTTACATTGCTTGTGGGCATTGTCTGTACAGCTAACTCAGAGGCTGACTCCAACCTTTTTTTTTTCAATTATTTTTTTTAATTCCACTATTAATTAGGTATCTAAAATTTAAATCTTTCGCCTAACAATAAGAGAGTATTTGACGTGCATTTCCAACGAGTACAGAACGCTCTTGTAGCCCTAGAAAGTCACAAGTTATGCCATCTTGCCAAATATCTGAAAATCTCGAACTATCCACACAATAGATGCGATAACTCGAGAACAATTAGAGCTATCGACTTCGTTATAATCTCACTAAATTCAGCGCCCAAAACTCTATAGATACCAAACACAACTTTGTCCGAAAACCTTCGAAAATACGAATGGGGGCTTAAAACCCCCCCAAAAAAATACCCTTAAAGTTGAGGTAGCGTTTGGCTAAAGAATCGAGCCATTGTCAGGCCAAGATTGATTTTTTGAGAAAATTTCAAAACATGGAGCTCTTATAGTTTCGTCAGAATAGTGTTGACGGCGTATGGACGGGAATTTTTTCATTCGATATTTGGATTCTACGTTGGTACCTTGAAACGTAAACCATCAAATTTTGAAGGGGGGTTGGAAATTTTTTTTTGTGTGCGATTGCAATAGTTTATTGTTGTATAATAAACCAAAACCTCAATGATCTGATGAGTAAAAATCACCAATCAATTAGTAATATTCGGAGATTTATAACAAATCAAAATTTTCAACCCTGTACAAAAGCGACAGTTTATCGAGATTGATGCTGCGCTTCATTGCTGGAATTTTGAGAGAACTTTTACGTTGGAAGCATCACCACCTGCACGAGGCGAACCATAATTTTCAACTTACGTTCGTTAGATTTGTTGATTTTGATTATTTGTTTTCAAGACGTCGTTCACCGGTTGACGACGAGCGGTCGGAAGTGACGGGACGACTACTGGACCGTTCACTGTGATGGACTCGACTGCTGAGACGATCCCGTTGACGCGACGAGCGCCGAATGCCCCTCTCATCCGAGGATCAGCTATAGCAGCGGCGGGGGCGGTGACAAGGGTCGTCTCCGTCTCCAGCCTCCGATGGTCCATCGTAGAGACGAGTATTTTGAAAGAGGAAGTGAACTAATGTTAAGAGGTCGATGAACTCTACTTCGGAAAACCAAGAATAGAAAAAATGTACAAGTCCGCCACTCAGATTTTTATGTCGCCTGAACATATATTTGTGGGAATCATCTGGGAAGCGTAAATACGAGCCGAGCGACGACATACCGTCGTTGAGCTTCGCCATTAAGTAAAAAGAAAGAAAAAAGAGAAAATATTTTAATTGTCAAATAAAAGACATTTATTTGTATTTATTTTGTAATGCACAATTTTGTGAAAACTAGTTAGAGGAAAAATGTCAAGATAAATCTCCTTAATAATTTGAATTGAATGTTTTGAATGATATCTATCGCATTTTGCTAACGTTTCTTTCAACTTTATAGCAACACAATTGTGAAGTTGATCACTTAATTGTATACGTATATTATGAATAACCTTAAATCTTAGTTACTGGGAAAGATACTGGTGAGGTGAAAGTACATAAAAATTAATACATAAAAATTATACATAAACAATACATAAACATTTGTAGGCCGTGCACTTTCGCCCGTTCGGGCACCTTCAGGGCGACGAGGGTCCACAGCCCTGAAGAAGCCCGAATGAGCGAAAGTGCTCGGTCTGCCAATAAAGAATCGAAAGATGAGTCGCCTGGTATTGCTCCATCTCAAAACCCCCGGACGTCAAGAAATACGACGACAAGGAAACGAATAAAATTTTTAGTTAATTCAGAGCTTTCGGCTGGTGAACGATTTTTTTGACATGAAAAAGAGGAAGTTACTTTTCCTTAGGTTGTAAGCGGAAATCATCAGAAATTTTTTCTTACGCTTTTGGTTTATATTCAATAATAAACCATTGTAATCGCCCAAGAAAAAAATTTCCTAAGCCCCTCAAAATTCGATGTTTTCCTCCGCATATACAAAATAATAAAAATATAAGTGAACCTAAATTTGTCCGTCGTCAACACTTTACCTAAATTCTTGAAACTTTCACTGAAAATCAATCTTGGCCTAACAACGGCTCAATGCTTACCAAATCGATAGCTCCATCAGTTGTAATCAATGCTGACTAAATACTTTATTAATTCAAATTGAATTATTTATATTGTAATAACTTTTAATTTATTTAGGTATATATTTTTTGTTCTTTTAGACCACAATTAGCTATTTCTTTTTTTTTTCTTTCTATTTCTTATATTTCTTTTATTTCTATTTTAATTTCGACTAAATACTATTTCTAAATCGATTTTGTTTTCGACTAAATTATAGTACTTTATTCCAACTGAAGGCCCAGCACCGAAAAACATCTGACCCAAGGGACCTTCAAGTGCCCAACTATTCCCCTGCTAGTACCCTACTCTCCCGTCTGATTTATTGGCTGCTCGGCTGCCCAAGGGAGAACCTGTCGGAGAACTATTGCCAGAGATCCCCTATTCGAACAGGAAGGAAGAGCAGAGTTGTGTTTTTGCAATTTTTTGCAATCCTTCACCTTTGGCGCCAAAGGTTGGAAATATTCGCATTCGGGCATTATTTTTTGTTTAAGTAGGTACGTGATGACCTTGGCCTAATGGAAACAGATGGTTGGCCACTTGAAATGTCTTTAAAGCCAAGAAACAGGTATAATCTGACGGAACAGACTCTTCGCGGATAATCACCGCTTACGGATTCTTGTTCACTTCCGATTCGAAACGACAAAACGATATTGAGGGGAAATCGCAAATTTATTTAAATACTATAATAAAATGGGAAAAGAATAGAAATTTATAAACTTACTTTTTACCAATATTTTTCCTCAGTTAGCCTTGATCTTTTAAAACGCAATCAATAATGGCCAATTTTACTATGCTCTTACTGATCGAGAGCAAATCTAATTTGAAATACATAATAGTATACATCGAAGTATAAAATCAATTGTATTTTAATTAAACCAAATCGAATTTATTTATTTTATTTTATTTTTATTTTTTTCGTTTTCGAATTGCGATTTGCTAAACGACACAAAGTTTTTCTTTTTTATATACCTATATATTTTTTTTTACGTAGACATACTTAAAGGCAAAAAAAACCTTTAATGGAAAATTTGATAAATGGTTCCTCTCGTAGTGGCGCCAATTTTTTTTATTTGGTTTTGCGAAGGAGGCGATGACTTAGTTTTCTCTTCGAAGACCTCACTGTAATTACGGAAAACGTTCAACTTTCCGCTCTCTCTCTCTCTCTGGTTTTAATTTAAAGTAGATTATACTCGCGGAGCCGATATTGCTTAACAATACCTAATTATCAGATAACATCATCGTCGGTTTGAGACGTCTCGGCTAGGGCGTTGACCAGGGACAGTGAGTATAGAAGTATATAGAGCGGCCTTCCCTATGCTAGAAGGCGAGTGGACGTATGCTCAACCCCCCCAACTCTCTGGAGGGCCCCCTGCCCTTGGCCGGCCTTCCACTGCACGTGACCAAGTACGCTATTTGAATCCAATTGCTCATCGCCTTTCAATCCAAGTACCTACAGATTATTTAATGTCATTAGAAATAAATAAAATTTTACATAAATAAACCGTTTTCGAAATTATTTGCCTATAAAAAAACTGAAAAGGAAAATATTACGAAAATTCCAACTTCACAGCGACTCAATCATCAACTACACATTTTAAGGACTACTACTCGTATTGCCGTGACCACTTTGATTGATAGGACCACCTCCCTTAGTAATACAAAAAATAATTATTTCTCATTTCCCAAATGATTGAACGAATTTCCTTTTTATCACTTCGTCTCAATCGTCTCCAGAATGATCAGTTTATGGAGTCGGCGCCTCTCTGACAAAATGACGACCGGATGATTACACTTAGGTGATGGTTACAAATAAATTTGAATTTCCAGTAGATTAGTAGTAGCCTGAGTAATAAATTAGATGAAACAAGGTTGAGTCAAATCGTAAATATCCATAGGCAAATGTGAAATGGTTTTTAGGAAAAGGCGTAGTCATTGTCATACTGATCTTGTTAAAAATTGGATCTCAAGAATGCTGACTTTTTTTTCAAGTATCATGAAAACTTATTATAACTAAGTATATTTTTGCTTATTAACATTCGATTGGCTTCTCCAAAATATTATGAGAGAGGCGCCGACCCCAAAAAAAAAAAAAAAACTATTTTGGAGCCCCGCTCAGAGTTGAAAAGGAAATTCGTTCAATCATCAGGAAAATGAGAAATATTTATTTTTTATATTATTAAGGGAGGCGGTCCAATCAATAAAGAAAAGGTCACGTCAATACGAGTAGTGAAGTAGTCCTTAAAATGTGTAGTTGGTATTTGAGCTGTTGTGATTGAGTTGCGTTAATTTTATAGGCAAATAATTTTGATGTCGGTTTTACTGTATTTTTAAGTTTTTTTTTAAAAATTTTTCTCTTTTGAGTGCTATACAATACTGAACATCTCTCTTCATCTATTTTACCCAACGTTTCTTTATTGAGCTTTTGTCACTTACTAATAACAACCTAATTGTTGGAATATTGGAATAAATTGATATTGCCATTTAAACGTTTTACTCACCGCGTTCTTCAGAATACACCGCTTCGACTCTTGAAGAATAAGGAATTTATACACCGCTTCAATAATGAATTTGGTCAAACACAAGAGCTTTTAATTATAGTCCTTTCTAGTTGTAGATAGGTACAACATACAAGTACGCAGTAACAACGGTAGAGAGGAAGTGTTCCTCCTCGGGCAGAGTCTCTTAGCAAAGATGAGACAGTGTTGCCACTATTTAATTGTCCCTCCGGGATGTTGAATTGTCCGTTTTCCAACACCCCCCTTCAAATCAACACCCAGGTAACGCCACCGTCCGTGGCATTCGTAGTAGGATGACGTCTACATCTTTGGCAAGAGGTTGGTTGGTTCCACATCTTCTTGAATCCGCTTAGACATGGAAGAGGATGCATCCTTTTCTTCTGGGCAAAGTCTCTTGAATTGCTGCATCTGTGTCCAAGGGTCCATGCAGCCTCCGCACTGTTGGCCTGTCTCCGCAGTAATGCCTTGGCACCGTATGATGGCATATCTCCGCAGTTATAGCATGTTTCCACGTAGATGGCATGTCTCCGCATTGATGCCATGTCTCCGCATATTGTTTAGGGATGAGTCTCCGCATTGGTCCCCCAGTGGTAGCTGTACTCCGCATCCATACAGCACTCCGCATACACCTGGATCCTCCGCTGCCTTCAATCCAGGTCGTTCATGAATGTGTCTGAAACACCACCATCAGTACGCATCAACATTCTTGCAATAAAGTTTTACGAAAATGTACAAATTTGTGATGAGCCAGAGGCTTAGTGAGGGTGTCCGCCACCTGATTATCCGTGGATATCCATTCAATCCTGATGTTTCCTAGCTGGAACTCCCTTCTTACATACAGGTAGTTCAGCCTAACAAGGTGCTTCAAGGTTGAAGAATCATCCACCTCAGCCAGTCTTATGGCTGGTCTTGAATCCTCATACATCACTGGTATCAGCCTCACGCCTATCATCCAAAAGCAGAGCGTTCTCAATGACGCTAACTCCCGGCAGGCTTGGGACATGGCTACAAATTCACTCTCCGCAGATGAAAGTGCTATGTGATTCTGGCGTTTCGTCTTCCAGACTACTGGGTTACCAAAAACCCGAATCACAAAGCCTGTGGTCGAGAAGCCTTCCTCCGCAGAAATACCTAGTGATGCATCAACAAAGCAATCTATCGAATCAGACTTGTCCGCGTATACCAGTCCCAGATTGATTGTTCCCCGCAAGTACCGCATCACTCTAATAATGGCTTTCCAATCTGACCACGTAAAGTTTGACTGTTTACGACTCAAGATATTCACCGCGTACGAAATATCAGGTCTAGTCCCACTCTGAAGATATAGCAATGACCCTACTGCTTGTCTATATGGGATTTTGCTCATATCTATGTCCTCCGCGTCTTTGTCACCGCTGTATGTGTCAGTTGTCATTGGGGTGGATGCAGTTTTGTCAGAGTCAGGGTCAAACTTCTGAAGCATTTGTTTTATGTGGGTTCTTTGGACAATTTCAACTGTCCCTTTCGTCCGCTTTCTAGTAATTTCCATTCCCAAGTACTTTTTAGGTTCTCCAAGTATTGTAATTGAAAATTCGGATTCAAGTAATGCCGTCACACGATCTACCATCGATCCGCAATTTGACGCTACCAGAATATCATCTACGTATAGTAATAATATTGTCACCGCACTATCCGATTTCCAGATGAACAAACAAGGCTGAAAAGGGTAGGGCTTGAAGCCCATCTTCTCCACCGCATGCCTAAATCGTTCAAACCACCGCTTTGGAGAAACCTTAAGACCATATAATGCCCGGTGGACCTCACAAACTTTCCCCCGCTTCAAGTCCGGACCACAGCCAAGATACTCCGCGTAACCATCAGGAAGCTCTATGTACACAAGCTTCTCTAGGTGGCCATGAAGAAAGGCCGTTTTTACATCATATTGGATGAGGTCCAAATCAAATTTCACCGCCATAGCCAAGAGAAGTTTAACGTCAGGCAACCGCGCTACCGGAGCATATATCTCCGCAAGGTCATAATAGTGGTTATCCGCAAAACCCTTAACCACCAGCCGACTACGATACCGAACCGAACCATCCGCTTCCACCTTTCGTTTATGAACCCACCGCGTTTTCATCAGTTTGATTCCCTGAGGCACCGCACTTCGAGAAACTAGTTTCCAAGTGTCACACCGCTCGATAGCTTGGAACTCTGAATGGATGGCCTCCAGCCATTTCGCCGCATCAGGAGATTGGACAGCCTCAGAATATGTTTGTGGAGTGCCGTCAACCTCAACCACATCACCTTGGAAATAACAAGCATGACTATTATCTCCAGGAGTCTCAAAAAATTGGCACTCATCATTTTCATGAAGGAGTGTTGGACTCTGAGATATTTCAAAGAATTGAACCTGATCGTTCTCATGAATAAGTCCCTGCGACTGATCTCGATCTATTGCGTTAGAGGGGCCAGGTAAGGACTCCTGCTGACGACCGCATTTTGTCATGGCATCCCCAGACGATGGCTCCGCCTCCGCAACTGTCACCGCGTCTACTCCGAAATCCAAATTACACCGCGGTATGTCGACTTGAGAGATCGATTTGACGTAGTCAGAATACGTCCTACTCTCAACAAAGTCAACATCTTTTGAGCGTACTACAACTTGAGTTTTCGCATCCAAGACAAAATAGCCAGAATCACCGCATTGTAGAAGGAATCCTACCGCCGCTCTAGGAACCAACTTAGTCTTTGACTTTTTGTCCAGGACATAGGCTTCACACCCAAACCGCCGCAGAAACTTTAAAGAGGGGAGTCTTCCCAACGCCGCTTCAAAGGGAGACTTGTATCCAATAGATTTATTAGGGGTGCGATTATGTACATGAAGCACATGTCGCATAGCATACGCCCAAAAGTAAGAGGGAATGCCAGATGACAACAGGTTAACCCTTACCTTCTCTAACAATTCTCGATTCAGCCTCTCCGCCGCACCATTTAACTGAGGTGTGTAGGGCTCGCTCACCGCCAGCGCTATTTGTTCGCTCCCCAACAACATCCGCATTTCCTCAGTTTTGTACTCTAGCCCACCATCAACCCGAATCTCCGCAACTTTGGTATGCCTCCCTGTTAAACTACGAATCTCCGCTAAACACATTTTTAACGCCGCATTAACTTGTGTTTTATTCGCTATTTCGTAACCAAAGACATACCTACTCATATCATCTGTGAAAGTTACAATGTATTTGGCCTGTGACCGATGAGCCAAGGGTTTGATGGGACCTAGCAAATCACTGTGCAGTCTCAGAAAGGCTTCCTCCGCACGTACTCTTTCTGATGTACACGGTTTGCTCCGCGCTTTTGACTGTAAGCAGTCGGGACAATCCAGAATATTTGACCCAAACTTCACCGCTTTCAATTCGGGGTAGAACTTCGCCGCCCGTTCTAAATAATTTTTCGATGCGTGGTTCATCCTAAAATGCCACAACAACCCTTTATCTTCCCTAAGATTCACCGCGACCTTCTGCCTCTTAGGAAGAGAAACCCCCTCATTTGGGATCAAATTAGTTCTCCGCTTCCCTGGATTTCCGACTGATTCAGCATTTAGATTCTTTGTCTCTGTCTCCGCCACCGATTCAGACCCGCCATCACTATCGACACTACATGTCGAGGGCATGGTCTGTTGAGCATTCTGGATTATTAAAGCTTTCTTACGCCGCAATCTAGCTAATACTAAGTCTTTCTTATGTGCATCAGCACCTTGCAAAGGAAGCTGAAAGACTATCCACCAGAATTTTCCGTCAAACCATCCTGACTTCAATATATGTCCATCCTTAGAATCCTCAATTTTAAAAGATACACTGTCAAATGTCGCTCTATAGCCTTTCAACATTTGCTTACGGACCGAGAAAAGATTCTCCCCTAGTTCTGGAGCATACAGAACGTCAGAAAGAATTCCATACCTCCGCGATTCTCCGCAATAGTACACAATATCGCCCGCCTCGTGTATGACTAAATCAGCATTCTCATTATTATTTGCACAAGCTATTCGAATAGGTTTTGCAAGTCTCCGCAACTCCGAAAATACGGCACGATCATTTACTATATGGTCAGTCGCACCCGAATCAGCAATAAACTTAATCTGAGGAAATCTGTTACCTGCAAGAAGTAAAGATTCCATCGAGCTGTCTATCGGCTCTTTGGGTTTTTGGCCCGTCTCCGCATCCATCCTTGAAGCAGCCACCGCAGCAATGCCGCTTAGGATTGGTTGATCGTCAGTCTCCGCTCTCCGCGCCAGCTTGGCCTTGTAGTCAAGGAGTTTTTGTTGGGCAGCTTGTTTTGAGTAGTTTGGAGTATTTGGCTGCTGCTTGAATGAGTTTCGACTCTTTCCACCGCTCACATTATTTCTTTTGCCAGACCGCCGCGTTGTCTGGACTCCGCTTCGAGGTGTTCCTGAGGTTTTTGACTTGGTCCTTGTTTTATTTCCTCCGCGAGGACGGTCTCCATCAGGTTTGTCTCCGCCACTGCGCTCAGAGTTCCTCATTTTGCGCGTTTCAGCCGTCCATGGGATGTCGCAATCTTTGGACAGGTGCCCGGTGTCTCCGCAATTATAGCAGACCTTTCCGCTTTTGATTAGACAGTCCTTCCGCCAGTGCCCTGTCAATCCACACTGGTAGCAGACAGTGGATTTTCGTTTTGCGCCCTCATAATCAGGACGCCACTCCGCTTTACGTTTGGGTCCAGCGCCGCGTCGCCGCAACCCAATCAAGGCTTTGCTAGGTCCAGCAGCTGCAGATCTTCTCGAATTTTCCATCTGCAGGTCGTACCAGGAGTGCATCCTATCGAAAATACGCTCCACTGACGTCTGTTCTTGAAGTGCATCCTCCGCGATCCTGGGACATTCCTCCGCAATTGCATTCACCAAGTGCCTTCTCACAGCCTTGTCAGTCAGATCTGCATCAGGACATCTCCTGATTTTTTCCACTAGGGCCTTGAACCTGTTTTGAAATTCAATGACAGTTTCACGCCGCGCATCGAACCTGACATTGATCATTTCAATTTGGAGGCGATGTTCCTTAGCGAGGGATGGTGGCTCCACTACATTTTCAATCATTTCTAACGCCTCGCTAGGTTCATCAATATTTTTCACCGCATCCTCCAAATCCACCGCAACATTTGACATTAGCTAAGCCATTACGCCAGCCTTGACCTGAGCCAGATCAGACAAGGAGAATTCAGAAGGGGTTCGGCGTGACGGGTCCAGTAGGAACTCAACTCCGCAAGCTTTGAGATCCAGGGTCACCCTCCTCCTCCAGACAGAATAAGTATCAGGTGATAGCCTATTCTGACCGCGAGGAAGAGCCAGGTCCATATGTCGTCGAATACGACGGGACTCAGCGACCTTCGGAACCACGCTGACCGCCCCCAATCTTTCATTCTCCGAGTCATCAGTGGTTTTATTGACTCCGCTTTTCATTTTATGCCCAATCTGCTCGCCAGTATCCATTGCCTCCGCATTACCGGCCCGTACCGATGATAGCGCCTCCATCCGCAATATAAGCTCTTCACCGCGTTGAGATATATTTTCCACCGCCTCCCGCAGGAACTGAGCGTTCAACTCAGTCATGCGAGCCAACATTCTCTGTTCAAAACTAGCCAGCTTTTCCTCCAAACTACCCAAATCGTGCTGTTCCATCTCCGCTTAAGTCAGTTCTGAAACACTATCATTCAAGCTGTTAAAAACTTGTCAGAAAAGGCACAGGAAATTCTTTGCATTCCTTCTCACTTAATTCTGCTGTCACCGCATTTACACCGCATCAAAATACACAACACACCGCCTTCAATTTATGTATTTATTTATTTTTTAACTGCATTTACACCGCATTAAAATACACACACCGCAAACATTTTTCCATTCATTTACACCGCAATAAATTAATGCACGAACACCGCCGACAATTTCGTAGAATCACTCCGCTCTTTTTGTGGAAAAGGTTTAATACTTTGTCTCCGCAGCATCCCTTTCCAGTTTTTGTACTCCGCCATAGTCAAAGCTGTTGCTTACCACCGCCATCCAACGGAAAAAGGAAATTAAATGACACCGCCCTAAATATTTCCCCCGTTTCTAAGCAACTCG
Organism: Tupiocoris notatus; assembly: GCA_037159825.1. Classification (NCBI taxonomy): domain Eukaryota; kingdom Metazoa; phylum Arthropoda; class Insecta; order Hemiptera; family Miridae; genus Tupiocoris; species Tupiocoris notatus. The sequence goes on from JASJUZ010000174.1 coordinate 412,401, forward strand.
AATAAGAGGCAAACCCCTTTTTTTCACCGCCTGGGGTCCTCCTACTGACATGGAAAATCTAAGCAGTAGGTGTTTCATCAAGAATAACGCCCAGCCAGGAAGACGCAAATTTCCCCTGTAGCCGCTAGACTGAGAAATCTACCTACTAAATACCCGCCGCATCACTCCGGGCCGTTCCAAACTTTGCTTAGTTTTCTTTTCCATTAAAAAATTCTAGGTTTTTTTTTTTAATTTCAGTCTGACCGTTTGGAACTATTTCACTTCTTAAAGTTTTCATTTTTTCCAGTTCCACCTAGAAGAGGAACCTCCGTATTTTCTCCGCGACAAGTCGGACTGTTTAATTGGGACAGGTCGGCACCTCAGTTTTTTTTTTTTTTTTTTTTTTAAACTTCCACATCATTTTTTTTTTTTTATTCTTAGGCCTCCGCAGTAATTACTATTTTTAACCTCCGCAATTATGGTTTGAATGTTCAAAAATACCTCCGCTTCGTGAACAATAAAAATAATCTCCGCAATATTTTTAAACCTAAGCAGTAATTATTTCTTAATTGTTCAAGATTACCTCCGCTTCATGAACAATTCCTGAGATGACCGGCAGTGCCCCAGAAAAGGGTAATATCACGCACGGGATTTAAAGTTCTGTTTATTCTGTGAATGATCAATCTCGCCGCAATGGTCTTAGCGGGAAGACCGTGCCCTGCCCCGACCATCGAGTTGTCTCCGCACTTACTACTCGATGCCACTCGCAGGGTGCCGCAAAAAATAGAATTATCAGCAAAGAGAACAGTTATATTAAAATTAATTAACAGCACTCCGCCGAGCTGTAATATCTCCGCACCTTAATAACGTTCCATTATAGTTAGCCTCCGCAACTTAGCCAACACAACACCAGAAAAGTTCGACAATTATTTTTGTACTTGATTGTATTTATTAATTTTACAGCTCTTTTTGTGTTTGACCAATAAAACCTCCGCCTGAATAAAATTGTGAACTTTCCTGTGACTGTTCTTCCTCTGTATTAAGCTGATACTTCCATTTAAAAGTCCACAACCCTTTAAAAGGATTGGGAATAATTATGTCATTATTCTCGCGAGAATCCGCCCGAGTTGCAATTGAAAAAGTGACAGGCTGCGCGACCTGTTGGGCTTTCAATCAACTCCTACCTCTCCGAGAAGGGTTTTCCACCGCATTCCACCCACTTTGGGCTTTCGCCATGTAGCGCAACGGCGCAGATTGGTTGGGAGCCCGCCGCTCCGTACAAAATCTCGCCGAGGACTAAAATGGCTACCCCTTTAACCCCGAACTCAATAAAATAGAACTCCGATCGAAAATTGGAAATTTCTCATAATGAACCGCCTCCGATACGAGATTTTTAAAACGTCCAGGGTGGAAATTGTTCTGGGATTTTTCCAGTCGAGTGCACTCTCGTCTCCGCCACGTACTCGTAAGACACAATTCGAGACCCAGGTAGAGAAGTCCGCCGCCCGTGGCTTCACTCTAATAAACATTGGATACCACAGGCATTTCCAACACGAATTGGTCCCAGATTCATTCCTATCGGATGGTGCCAATAACCAATAGCCGCAACATCGCAATATGAGAAAATTCCCCGAGAATTGATCTTTCACAAACACCGCCATACAGAACAACATAAAAGGTTAATGTCTCCGCCGGGCCGCGAGTCGGCCGCCGAACAGCCACCGCTCGCCGAATCAATTCAGCAATATTACCAATACGATCGTTTTTTGCGTTTGATCGTTTTTTTCGCGCCGGACTGCTAGCATGTTGGAATATTGGAATAAATTGATATTGCCATTTAAACGTTTTACTCACCGCGTTCTTCAGAATACACCGCTTCGACTCTTGAAGAATAAGGAATTTATACACCGCTTCAATAATGAATTTGGTCAAACACAAGAGCTTTTAATTATAGTCCTTTCTAGTTGTAGATAGGTACAACATACAAGTACGCAGTAACAACGGTAGAGAGGAAGTGTTCCTCCTCGGGCAGAGTCTCTTAGCAAAGATGAGACAGTGTTGCCACTATTTAATTGTCCCTCCGGGATGTTGAATTGTCCGTTTTCCAACACTAATAAAATTCATACATCAGTTGAGCACTGCAATTCTAAACTACATTGATTACCTTAATACATTAAATAATTGAAATTCAGAAATTCACCGAACGTTATTTCATTATAATGCAATTATTTGGCCCTAACCACACAAATAACTGAAAATTTGACGCAGAATTCAATTATTTTAACGAAAATGCAATGGTTTGTGCAGTTATTTTTCTACAATCATAAATATTATGGAAAACGTGATTAAAAAACATTTTCTTTTGAAATATAGCCTAAAAAGTATTTATGTTTAGTCCAATCGCGCAAACTAGACGCAAATTGGAACAGTTTAGGTTTACAAGCAATGGAAAGGCAGTTTTCATTCAGAAATTAACGACTTCCAAAAATAGGTCTATAAAAACATTGATGGCTGAAACATTGACTATTATGCCATGTAAAGTTGATTTTTTACCATCGTTGTAAAGTTTTTACTTACTAATTTCAAGTTCAAGAATGTTCTTATTTTTTACTCGACGTGGTTGCGAATGGTTCTCGAAAAACGACAAAAATGTAAAAATCTGTATAACGTTTTTCGTTGCACTTTCTTCTCTACACGCCATATCAGAATACCAAAAATTGATGGAATTATAAACAAAATGCGTCCCAAACAATAAAATTCGTATTAATCTATTAAAACAATCCACAATTCCCATCAATAAACTGATTTATTAAAAAGAAGATGAAAGCAGTGCGGAGCGCAGATCCGCCGAGCGAGGAGTTTTGACCTCCAAGGAGTGGGGGAAGGTTGACACATGCCGGTGCCCGCCTAGGCCGCTCTATTAACTTCTATACTCACTGACCAGGGATGAGAATGACAATCGTGTGGTACCTCATACATCTAACTAAGGGGAAATAAACAGCCAATGAACATAAAATGACCAATAAAAACGTTATTTTTTAGAATAGTGTCCAGGTTTTTGCTTCTGTAGGTCATTTCTTTGTAAGAATTTTAGACGAATCTGGTATAGTATTAATCAGCATCTGATGGACAAAAGTTTGTGGGTTATTTGGACATTTGCCTTAAAAATTTTAGATGAACTGATGATAAATTTTTAGATATTGACTTCAAATGATCTTGGCGTTACCATTAACCGCCAAGCAGAAACGTAATACATAATAGTATAATCATAATAGGATACGAGAACCTATTTCTATGTATCTGATGTAGAGTTAATTTAATCGATTATGATTTAATTTTATAATTTAATTTAATTGATTATAATGAGTAATGATACTTACCTTCCTTATGAATTCAGCTGAAAATAATTAATAATTCGTTCATATTTCATAAAAATTTAATTTCAGTCCAAGATGGAATTCTTTTTATGTCCTATGGAATTCTTTTTATGTCCTATGGAATTCTTTTTAGTCCTATGGAATTGTTTTTTATTCGTCAAGGTGGACATTGTTGATAATGAAAAATCTTCAACAATTATTGTTGGCCGTTGAACGAAACGTTAGTATTGCAAGGTCGCGAGCAGACAGCGATCATGAAAGTTTAGCTTCGAAAATAGAGCAATGTCAGGGTTTACGGCAAGCCGTTGAAGCTGAACTGGGAGATATCACGGTTCCGGGGCTGGTGTAAGAAATAGAATGAAAACCAACGATAGAGATGACGGGGAAGAATCGATCCGCACCCGGAAAGTAAGAAAGGTTGACCTACTAAACTCCTTCGTTCCCTCGCCATAGTTATGCTCCGCCATACTTTTACCACATGGCTCCAACTATAACTAAAAAATTTCCGCCGCGTTCTCCAGCAGCGAGTACTTTTCGAGTACAATTCGCAATTAAAATATTGGGTTTTTAGAAGCACTCCATTTTAACTTTCGAATTATTTTCCCGAGATTTTGAAAACAGATATGCAAAATAGAATTTTTCGTTATTGTATTGTTTTATTAATTTATTCCTTGTTTGTTACTGCAAAAATGTAGAGAGCATAAATGTGGACAAGGATGACGAAAACTTGAAAAATAAAATTAATTGAACTATCTCACGTAAATTGAAGTGAGCTGTTTTACATAAAAACGCTGCAAAATTATTGTACAGCGGTTAGATTTTGGCATGAGGGTACTATATACCTCGAGAGTTCTTGGAACCATAAAAATCGTTCTACATATTTATACTCCTGGAATGCCCGTCAAACAGGCTCTTCAGCTGTACCGTTTGGCAAAAAATTCAGATTTCAATTCGGAAATTAAAAAAAAATAAAAATGATTAAAATTACTATAGTTGTTACGGAGTTTTCCCCCATAGTTACCAAACAGTTTTTCGGTGGGGACGTTCACAAATCTTCGGAATAATTACTATCACTAATGGATAATCTTCTTAAATAATTATTGAAGCGTAGGAATAATAAACCACTGTACAATCATTTGCAGCGGGGTTTTTCACGATTTCGCAAATGTGTACTTTGTATTCTGATTTTTACTGGCCAAGAAAATCAGTACATTTGAACGCTCAAGGTCTTGAAATGTTTGGGACGGCGATTGAATGAAGTCTGATTTTTATCACGTGGGTCACATACAGTAATTCCGCTATATACGCATATTGGCTGTTTTTTATTTTTTTCAGGCTGCAAAAATGATTATATTTAAACGCTGTACGACTTGATTTGTCGTTTCATTTTTATTATTGGTGTCACACACCGCAATTCCTCGTAGTTCGCATTTTCAGTCATTTTATTTGTGCACTTTTGTATATTTGGGTCTCCTTGCTTAAAAATGTATCCATTTCACTAAATTTGTTTTGTATCGATTGGATCACACTACGTACTTCCGCCTTATGCCGTTTATTGCCAATTTTTAGTTTTACAGGCCGCGAAAAAATCAATATCTTTGACGCTGGAGGCAATTTTTTAGTTGGGTGAATACAATTGTTAAATAATGATAAACCAATAGCACTAAATATTCGTTGAATTGTATTTCGCCTGAATTTCCGGGTCTTGTTAGGTAGTACGAAAAATTCTTTTCCTGTTCTGTTTTCCGATCGGAAAAAATCCTTTGATTTTGCTTTAATATCGTTTCTGAAAAATATTGAAGCTCTCTCTCTCCTTCTTTTCTTTGGTGAAAATGCCGTTAATTGCAGCCGAATATTTATCAACCGAAGCGGTCTGAAAAGGCTCAAAGGTACGAGAGGGAGGAACAACTGTTGTTTCCAACTTGTTTATCGGAAAGCGTTTGCGCTGTTCGCGCTCTCGAGGTCACGGTGGAAATGTCAAGGGTAACGTGCGTAGGACCCTTTTCAAGTTCAAGGCAACACGCCCAACCTGACGTGACTCCCAGATGCGTTAAATTTCTAATCGTACCACGTGGAAACGGGCCCTTGTCAGAAATCGTACGCCAGTCGGAACCAAACGCGGAAATACGAGGAAATCGTACGAACAGCTGAATTCCATGTATATTCCATCCACTCAAAGAGTTTTCAGATGAGCTGCTGAGAAAAGGACGGAAGAATGCTGACATAACAGAAGAAACAAAGTTGAGCACCAAAAAAATTTGATACACCTATTTTCAAATGTATGGACAGGTATATTGCTAGGAACAAATTAATTTTTTATTGATTTTTATATATTTACATAGCATAGGACCAATAAGACAAGTAAGGGACGGGCCTTACTATGTACATAATTTATAAACAATTAGATTGATTTTAATTTAAAATTAAATAGAACGAGTCGCATTTTTTTCAGCCTGAAGCTTTTTCTAATAAATTGTTTTTTGTTGTATTAAATCATCAAAAACGAACTTCACATAGATCGTTATATAAATCGTTTATAAATAAATCGTTCGTAATAATAGACAAATAATAATAATATAATAGATAAATCGTAAATAATAGAATCGTCGTGAATTTATTTTTTAATGATTTATTTTATATTATTTATTTATTTTTAATTTATTTTATTTTTTAATTATTTAAAACTTTCTCCCTTGTTATTTTTGCATTCCAAAACTTACTACTACGTCTTGTGAAGTGCTGATATAGTGCATTAGCATCTTCAGTGTACGTTAAAACTGTTGAATTTTAATTCATTGTCTATTCTTGTACATATTACGTTCTAAAAATAGCCCAAGACTTTGCCAGCTTCTTTGGTACAAACTTCTGACCCACCCGTGGCCCCACGTGTCATTGTAGGGCCTGCTGCTGATATCAGAAAGGGTCGATAGGGTCAGCGACATTCTGTGACGTAAGAAAAGGATCGAAGGTGTTGCGATGGGTGGTATGGCTTACAGTACTGGGGTAGGCGTCGCTAGGCTCAGCCAGGAGCTGAGTCAATCACCTCTGAGCCTGCGTTCTATCGGAGAAAGGTCCGTTCAACTTGCCCATCCCAGACTTCGTCTCTTCTTCGCTTCTTACACGTACGACGAACGAATTTAGAAATAATAATGCTCAATTTAGAAATATTTCGAAAACGCTCGAAATTTTGGTTTAATCCCCCTCAAAATTTGATGTTTTACGTTTCAAGGTATGTAGAATCCGAATATCCAATAAAAAATCTGTCTGTCCGCCGTTAGCAGTTTTCCGGCCAAACTATAATAGCTAAATTCTTGAAATGTTCACCAAAAATCAACCTTGGTCCTACGACGGCCCAATCCTTGAACCACATTGCTTGCTCAATTTTATGGTATTTTTTGGGGGGTTTAATTGCGGGAACATTATTGTAGATTCGTTGTAACTTGATTGGGATAATTGTGGGCAGTGCCAAGGGCAAAAATTGCCGCTCTCTCTTGCGAGGGCTATTGCAACTTGCTCCAACTAACTTCTCAGTCATAAAGAACAAAATATCGCAAAATAATATTTTCTATCATCATATCTGAACTCAGTAATGAAACGCTAGCGTGCGTCCATGACTTTGTGTCCTTGGCTGAGGAGGATATTAGCACCCTTCAACTCTCCAAGAATACCCTTAAAATTGAGCTAGCAATGTGGTTCAAGAATCGGGCCGTTGTGGAGCGAGATTGATTTTTGGTGAACGTTTCGAGAATGTAGCTGTAATAGTTTGGCCAGAAAAATGTTGACGGCGTACGACGTACACTGAATTTTGGTCTATTATTCAATAATATACCATTGTAATCGCCCAAGAAAAATTTTTTTTTAACCACCCTCAAAATTTGATGTTTTACGTTGCAAGGCATGTATGATCCGAATATCCGATAAAAATAAATAAATAAATTTTGTCTGTCCGCCGTACGCCGTCAACACTTTTCTGGTCAAACTATAATAATTGTACCTACCTAGCTTCATTCTTGAAATTTTCACCAAAAATCAATCTCGGTCTCACGACGGAACTGCATTGCTAGCTCAATTTTAAGGGTATTTTGGGGCGTTTTGAGGGGGGAAAATTCTTATTTTCCAAGGTATTTCAGAAAAAGGTGTATTTGGTATCAATTTTTATAGATTTTTGGACGCTCAATGAGACCATCGCGGGGTCGATTGATTTATTAGTTCTCGAGTTATCGCAGTTTTTGTGTTGAATTCGAGAGATTTTCAGAAATTTGGCATGAATGGTATAACTCGAGAGCTTATGGAGCTATAAAAATCGTTTTACACTCGTTGGAATGCTCGTCGAACACTTTCTTCAACTGTACCGTAAGGCGAAAAAATCAGATTTTAATTAGAAAATTAAGAAAAATTAAAATGTCAATAATTGCTACGGAGTGTGTCCCCTATAGTTAACAATCTGTTTTTCGGTGGGAACGTTCCCAAATAATCGTAATAATTACTATCGCAAATGGATAGTCGTCTTAAATCATAATTGAAGCGAAGGAATAACAAACCACTGTAAAATTATTTGCAGCGTTTTTTTTTTTTTTTTTTTTTTTTTCAATTGGATATTCAGATTTTACATGCCTTGAAACGTAAAACATCAAATTTTGACGGGGTTAGAAAATTTTTTCTGTTGGGCGATTGGAATGGTTTAGGATAATAAACCAAAAAGAACTCCGCCGAGACAAAAGCCTTCGCCATCGACGGTTTCAAATGGAAAGTCGGCAACCAACCGCTTTCTCTCATTTTCGTTCAATCGGATCTTATCTTGACGGAGTAGGACAATTGACTCCAAGTTAGCTTTTGTGATTTGAACTCGTGGGAGGCTTTGCGCTGCAATGTTAGCCGCTAGGCTGCAGCACAACAGTATCAACAGCCTAGCGACCTCGCAAGACAGTCGGCCTAGCGGTTCGAAAAGTAATCCTATCTTTATCAAGACGTGTTATCATTTGTTTAGCATTCTTTGTTTAGGCGTTGAAAACGACAAGTAACCAAGTAAGCTCGTCTATTTCGTCTTGTTTGCGAGTAGTTCGCTTTACTTCCCAATGCATAAGGGTTTACCTTGGCCGAAATACGTTTGTGGGGTTTGACCTATTTCGCGTGGATTGGCTGTTCCTGTACCCCTGAAGCAGAGGGCGGATTTTCACCCCACTAGCCTGGTTTTCCTTATTGATTCCTCCAAGGGGTGGCAACGCTGGTGAATTCCTCTTGACGACCGACCTATTTTCCGCGAATCTCTTCCCCCGACCCGCCAAGGGTCACCATACCCTCGTATATAAAGGTAAAATTTCCCGAGTTGTAGGTCACTTGCTCTTGCAACTGCGGGTGGACCTCGTCGCGTCTTCGACTTGACCTATTCAGATCACTGTGAGTTTTTAATTTAAATTCAGTTCATTTTCATTCCGCGCCGATCAAGTTTTTCGACGATGGAGTTGGAAGCGCACGACGACGATATGATACCCTACAAGATCGTCGATGTCACGAGAGAGAAGAGATTCGGTATTGTTGCTAACTCTTTGGAGTTGCTGACTAGCAGAGGTAAGCTACCAAAATAAAAAACAAACATTTTTATAATTAGTAATTTTATAATTTTAAAATTTGGTAATTTAAATTTTATACCTAATGGTTTACCTATTTATTTATTTTTTATTTTATTTTTTTTAATGTAATGTTCGTAAAAGTACGTTGGAATTGACTTGCGTAGGGGTAGAAAATAATTTAGTTTCTTTAAATTTGGAAGCAGAGAGTGAAAATTATTTTATTATTGTCTAGAAGGGAAAAAGTTTCGTTCCAGTTTGGTTTTTTTGGCCCTTTTGTTCACGAATCTGAAGTAGCTATGCCGTTTCTCTTTTCTTATTTTCTATTCAAATTTTGATGTTATACGTTTCAATGTCGTAGGATCCGATTATCGAAAGAAAAACGCGGCAAATGATTTTACAGTGGTTTATTATTCCTTCGCTTCAATAATTATTTAAGAAGATTATCCATTAGTGATAGTAATTATTCCGAACATTTGTGAACGTTCCCACCGAAAAACAGATGGTAACTATAGGAGAAAACTCCGTAACAACTATTGTAATTTTAATCATTTTATTTTCTTAATTTCCAAATTGAAATCTGAATTTTTCGCCTAACGGTACAGCTGAAGAGCCTGTTTGACAGGCATTCCAACGAGTATAGATCGATTTTTATAGTTCCAAGAACTCTCGAGGTATAGTACGCTCATGCCAAATTTCTGAAAATCTCCCAAATTCGACACAATAGCTGCGATAGCTCGAGAACCAATAAAGCTATCGACCCCGTAATGGTCTCATTCGATTCAGCGTCCAAAAATCTGTAGAAATTGATAGAAAATACACGTTTTTCTGGAAAACGTTGGAAAATACGAATTTTCTCACCCCGTAAACTCCCAAAAATACCTTTAAAATTGATGTAGCGATTTGGTTAAAGAATTGAGCTGTTGTCAGGCCAAGATTGATTTTTGGTGACAATTTCAAGAATTTTGCTATTATAGTTTCGTCAGAGAAGTGTTGACGGCGGAGAGTGCTGGCGTAGCACATAAAAATGTTCGAGTTGCGGACTAGTACGCAATTTCACTAGATTTTTTGCTTGTTTTTTTTTTTTTCAAATTTACGAACTTTTTGCCTGCGTTTCAAATTGTATTGGCGTTTTTTTCCTCAATACTTAACTAATATATTGATAATGATATATTGATAATGATATACTGATAATAATGTTACCAAAGACACAAGTAATCCAGATATGTATAACAGATATGTATAACCTTGTCATCATATAATATCATCTTATATATAACCTTCAATCGCAATCTAAAATATAACTCGCTTCGTTCGCCTCTTGATAGCATAATTGTACTGATATTTTAACACATTTTACCGCTACAAACTTTCTTGTTTGTTTCCTAATGATTTTTTATTCCTTTGATCCTTCAGCCGTCAACAAATTGGGCATCGTAGACGAATCGGTCAAAGTAGTTCTCGAGCAAGACGGGACGGAAGTCGACGAAGAAGATTATTTCAACACTTTGGAGAAAAACACTAGTCTGATGATCCTCGCTCAAGATCAAAACTGGGCACCGCCGGGAAAAAGGTAATTTATCCCCCAAAACGGAAAAAAATCCTTGTAAAGGGAAGGTATCGAAGTTGGTTTATGGAAAAATAAAAATGTAAGTTTAATTGATTATTGAAAAACATTTATTCCTTCCGGTGGATTTCAGTTGCAAAAAAATCGTCCGAATCGCAATTATAGTCGGACTTGTTGATTGAAGATGTGGTACATGATTCTTTTCTGTAGTGCTCTAAACTCATCCTTAGCCGCGTTTCCACAAGATAGATCCTTGTCACCTAATTATGAGATATTTGCAGTGATGAACATTTTTTAAATCTCTCAAAAATTATTTTGAGATTCGCATAATCTACAACTTCTGGCATGGAAGAATTGGCTCACCTTTACATGCTACAAGTAAACTGCATGTGGAAATTTGGCTTCCCACAGAAGTTTGTTCTGCCATTGTTCCAAAATGGTCTTCACTATAGAGAATTTTTGCTTTCCATGGTGGCCGGAGCCTTTGAACGTGAGTCTAGGAAAAGGGAAGATCATGAACCTCCAAACGGCTCTCTTGCTCTCTTTCAAAGTGTCACATGACTGCTCCCCACGGTGTTGCACCGGTGCCAACTTAAATGACACACGTCTGATTTGCTGTTGAGTTCAATTCAATTACCCCCAACCCGAATTGAGTAAAATAACTTCACTATTACGTATTTAATATTAACTTTTATTTTTTACACAATAATAAACCATTTTAATCGCCAAATAACATACTACTATAATCCGCAACAAACAATGTTCTATTTCTGAGATAAGAAAGTGTATATTCACAAGTTATTCCAATTGTGTATTATTTCGAAAAATCAGATATCACAAATGCCATGTAAAGTCGAAACACATTTGATCAGCGACCCGTGAATTCAATTCTTCAGAACATTGGGAAACATGGCAGTTGTTGCCATTGAAATGTAAACAAATATGGCGACTGGTTAGCTGTTAGTCTAGCGTTGAGATTGAATAGGTTGGATTTCTTGCGGCAAGGAGAGAGAGCGTTTTGGCGAGTAGGGATAGAGCGAGTTCATGTAGACCATTCTAATAAGGTTATTAGGTTCTATCGCTGAAACTGGGGCGCTGGACGTGGGGTAAAAGTGTTCCAAATCGTCTAATTTCGTAATGTTGGAACTCCTTCATTGTTCGTTACAAATAACCTAATACTAGGAGAAAATTGAGTTGAGATTCTTATGCTACTTTTCTGTATAAAGGCATTAGACTATTTATTTCTCTCCCACTCTACAAAATGCGACGTCATACCAAATCAGATAAGTATTCGTCCTCTCGATTTCATAAAAATTCACCCATGGGATTCAATAAAATTGGACAAAATGCCTGTGATTACTCGTTCAAGAATATTAGTTTGTCTGTGCCCCAAGGGTCGTGCCATGTATCTCATTTGAATTCGCATCAGTGCGCTCAGCTCTTCTATTCCACACACCGCCTCATCACTGCCTATATCCTCGTAAGTACTTTTTCTAGGAATGCATCTCTCTACCTCATTTATGCACATGCTTTTTCTTAGATAGCGATCTGCCATCTGCCCTTATCCCTGCCTTTCTTTTTAAAATTTTTTTAGATTGTAAAGTCGTTTACGATGAACGTACCGCTAAATGTATCAGAATGGTTTTTATATGGGGGTGGGATTTTTTATATAAATTATTCATTATTATAAATAATTGGCGAAAAAGTACTCTAAAAGTTACATTAAATTCATTATTATTATTATTTCAATTTGAGTTTAGGAACTTGAGCCAAATCAGCTAAATACACCGACTTATAAAAAGAGAGGCGGTTAAAAAAAAAGAAGAAAATAAAAATTGAGACTGAAAAAAATGTGAGAAAGGTTTTTCTTGTGGATTATTTGAACTCATCATACTACCAATCAACTAGAATAGGCATGACCTGGTTAGGAAACGTTCGTTATTAATGTTCCCCTTATGAATAAACCAGATATTAATTCCTGCGCTCAAATGGTTTCGACTATTCGATACTTCTTCACCTGCCAACGTTCGCTTTTGTCTTCGTCCTTTCCAATTTATTTTCTTCTATTCAAATCCTCCCGCTTCCTTGGCCCCATTCTGTTCCGCTGCTGCTCTCAGTTGCCCATCGAAATGTTAAACTGTCCTTTTGTTTCCGTTAATTGATTTTCTCTTCGTCCTCCCCCTTTATTTCTTTTGGAGCAGGACTGTATTTGTCATGGCAGACAACAGTTTGACATCATCATTCATCTCTGCTGCTCTTTTACGATGAGCTGTGAGAAAGGTTTTCTTGTGTTCTGAACGAGTCATCACTTTATTGGTTTATTTTTATGACAAAACAAACATTGCATTTTAAAATTGGGAGCCCAAAAAAAACGGTATTTTGATTGTCCAATTCAATTTTTGACGAAGCAAAATTATTCATCTCCTAACATGGCTGCATGACTGGTTTTTATTTCTCTAGGAATCGTCATTAGTTGAAGTGTGAGAGCTATGAACCATATTATGCTGGATTGAGTTTATTTTACGAGCTTCCATCCACCTATTATCTACCTTTTATTTCTTATTTGTTCGCAGAAAAGTGCACCAAGAAGGCTGTTGCGACGAGACTGACGGAGGCTGCGGTATACAGGGTTTGCTCCAGAGGCTCCAATCTGACGTCGGCCAAGTATCATTACTGGGAGGCTGTGAGCTCGAACTTCTCTCGGACATGGACCCTGACAGTCTCACGGACATCGTCCAAGACAGGTGAGTTTCTATCCTGTTTCAATTGAAAGGAGCGATGGAATCAAATTACCAAAGGAATCGAATACCAGAAACGTTGGAAAATTGAGAAGCCCTTAGGAATTGGGTGTCAATGGTTTTGATGTCCCTCAGAAAAGTCCAGTATATTAACCACCGAATTGAGGAGAGACTGCAGCCTGACCGATTATCATGCGATTGTGCAATACTGAATGTGCTGCAGCAGCTTTTCGGTCTGCGGTGCAGAAGGTTATCGATTGCCATTAGGTATACCTAATTTTTTCGTTTTCCAAGGTTTGTAAAAAAATGGGCGCGTTTGATAGCAATTTCTATAGATTTTTTTACGCTGATTCTAATGAAACCATAACGAATTCTATAGTTTTAATGGTTCTCAAGTTATAACTGCTTTTTGTGCAATTTTCGAGATTTTTGGCTTGATGGTATAACTTGATCATTAGAAAAATCTTCAGATATTTGCTTTCAACGCTTGCCTAAACTATTCGTAATAGTCAAGAAACAGCCATGCGGTCTAATCGGGTTCTTATTTCTGACCAAAATCTAATTTCTTAATTTCTTAACTCCCGTTGCGCCTGATTATGAGTGATTTCGAAATTATATTCCTGCACGAAGATAAGGGCACGAAAAAACAGGAGTGATAGAAACAATGTCAATTTTATCTGCAGAATTTTCGTCTTCGTCACGTTAGGCTAAAAGTAGTACTGGAAAATATATTATGAGGCTGTGAGTTAAATTTTTACTTGCTCAACTACTAAAAATTACTACCGAACCTTCATAATTTCTATAGATTTTTTGACGCTGAATCGAATGAAAGTATAACGGAGTCGACAGTTTTAATGGTTCTCGAGTCAGCTCAGCTCATAGCTACCAATATGTTTGTTGGTAGAAACAAAAGAGTTTGAGTTAGGTACTATAGCGAGTGGGTGGTCTTTACAAATCATGATTGAAGCAAAGAAATTATGAACCGCTGTGCAATTATTTGCACCGTTTTTCATTCGGCCGCTTGGACAGATAAAAATTTAAATTTTCAGGTGATCGGTATTTTACCATGATATAATTATTAGATTTTTTCAACTCTTGATTCTTGAGTTCACAAATTCTACATGGATTTGGATCTAGACGTGTTACTCAGTTGACTTCTGATCTAACTGTAGAGTTTTACCGGTACTTAATGTTTTTTCCCTTGGAGATGCAAACAAAGATCATCTAATAAAGTATTTTTCCAATAATAGTTGAAGATTTTGACCCAGACGATTCAGCATTACAAAATTAAGATGGATATAGTATTATTATTTATTCTTTCCCTTCTCGTCGTATTTTTTTATGTCAAGGGGTTGTGAGGGGGAGAAAAACCAGGTGGCTCGAGACTCTCACTGGCTTTTTAGAGTTGTGTTATCTAGCGCTGCTAGAGTGCTTGAGACCACAAGCTTGATGGTCAGGCCCAAGCCTTTTCTACCAAACCGCTGCTATCTTTCTGCTAATGATAGCCTATCATCAATGAATAACTATTGAAATATTGCCAATGGAAATACTGGATTTAAGCGTGTGCACTTTTTAGTACGGCTCGAAAAATCCTGGATTGGTTTCTGGATATTCCATATTGGTGGGCTGAAATAAAATGCTCAGAGTTGAAATAGTAAAGCCCTAATTTATTCCAAGATGGTGTGATTTATTTCTGCATTGCCTGACCTTGGAAAATTCTGAATTTCCAAAAATGCTCTTACCGTAAGATGTCCATAAGGAAAATGTCCCCTATTATGGTAAAAGTTCTGGTGTCTCCTTGACGGTCACAAAGCGAAACTCATTTTCATTTTGCGCCTCCTATTCAGCGGGCTTGATGTGCTTTCGGACATGGACCCAGATAACCTGATGGACATCGTACCTGACAGGTAGGTTCTTCAACCCATAGTTTCAAACGAAACTACCCGATCCGAAGGAACGAAATCTTTTTCTATGGATTCAAGGTCACCTCTGCCATCGCATATCATATGATCGATGTTTTGCATGCGACCTTCAATGTTCGAATGGTTGTACGTGCAACTCCTTCGTTACATTTGACTCTCTATGTTTTGAAGTAGACAAAATCACCAACGAAGTGTCATTTTGTAGTTCATCTACTTCACACATTGTTTAGTACTCCAGCTCAGTTCACTATACAATATTTAATTATTTTGCTATGTGAAAGGTTAGAGCTCGTCCTTTCCGATCTGGAGATACTCAGTTTTAATCGTGGGCGTTTGTGATTTCGATGGTGCTTCCAGTCTAGAGGGATGTACCTAGTGTAAAATGGTTCCTTGCTGAAAATTGTTTCAATATGAAGAAGTTGGTTACAATTTCCAAGTTTGACATAATTTTCTGAATGAGCACGAGGATGCCTTCATAATTTTGTTGGTTAGGCCACTATCCGTGCACTACTACTCACCATAATCATTTTCCATGCTGTGGAATGAGCATGATATTCGTTCAAGTTCACTGTCTAAAATTTATTCAATTTAAGATAAGAATTTAATAATAAAATTACTTAAATTTATTAAATAATTGAAACGCAGGTCTAAACGTTAACTGGGAAATTAATTTTCTACTAATTTCAGCACAATTTGTCCATGTACAACGGTCTTTTATCCCTGCTCTGCTTAAATTTATATTCATAGAGTTTTCAGAGTTTAAATACTTGTGAATGAACTTTGTATGGTATGTCGTTAACTTGACCTTCAAAACACTGCCGCCAATTTTTCATAATTCATTTTACTCAGTTTTGGTTCCATTTTGTTGCAGGGTATTCCTTGACCAGTTGAAAGAAGCTTCTGGGCGATTCCTCAGCGATAAACGACAGGCTCAAGAAGCCATGGATCTCTTGAAACTCTATCATCGCCAGTCGAGTGGGATCGTCGAAACGAAAAAAGGTACATTGGCGCAATGAGGGTGCTCAACTGGCGCCGACTGCGCCAAAGAAATCGACTCGTTGCCCGACGATGATCGTCAGATTCTTCAGACCTACAAGTACTTCCCGTGCTTCAATAGAATTTTCTGTTTCTAAGTTACCTCTTCTGTTTTTTTTTCCATTTTCCAGCTACGTTTAATTGGGTCGCTCTGAAAATATAGCTTCGACTTCAGTGTAATAGTAGACAATTGTGTGAATTATTTACGTTTATTAAGTTTTATTTATTTTTTTTTGCTGATGTGAAAAATATTTGAGACAGGAAGCCGGTATTGATTGAAAGTGTTATTGAAATTAGGCGTTTTATTTTTTATTTTCGAGCGATGGGTGAGCGGATCATTTAAAATAGTCTCTAGCTCTAAGTGCTCTATACGTTATGTGGTAATAGGTAGTCTTTCAGTCATGGCAACCAAAAATTTAAATTATCATAAAACTATAAAATACGGGATTACAATTTTAACTAAAACTGCCCCTTTCAGATGGAAACATTCGTACTGAAAAATATTTCCCTTTGCACTTCTATAGGTTTAGATTAGGTTTACTTATGTATGTTTATAACGAGTTTTATACTATTTGGACGCCGTTGCGCAAGTAATCGTATAAGTACTAGTTATATGCTGTAAAACGTAAGTGAATGTGGTTTGGAACGATTGGGGAAATCTTGATTTTTTTGTTGAGGATTCGCAATATCTTTGATGCTCGCTATAATTGTTTCACCTAAATAATGGAAAACTTTCTGCAATAACTTCGCCGTGAAATTAATGAAAAGAGTAAAGCAAGAATAAAATATACAATGGAGAAGGGTAATTATAGCAGACGGATAAAGGTTAGAATCGCATGTTTAAGATGCATCCGTTTATTCGGCTAACACGGAGAGGTTCCTCTTCAGCCTCAGTGTTGCCACAGGCTCAAAATATATTAAATATTGAATATCCCACACTTTCCATTCGTTTTCGTCAATATGTGTGCCAAAATTGTTACTTGTGACTAGTGATTCCTTACGGTGGAATTGCCATGAGACGGTGTGGAGCCTAATTGAAATTTATATACGACTCAATTGTAAAAGCGGTTTCGCAAGTGAACGCGCAAAAATAATGTTTGGATGTGATATGGAATTATTGGAGTGCAATTTAAACAGCAACAATGCCAAAGAGCAACGTGAGCTGTCCACTCGAATACGATCTTAGTCCGCAAGTATGATGCTCCTGTTGCGGAGAATATTTATTTTATAGCCCTCTTACCTTCATTATATCTCTATTATGGGCAGTTGTATTATGAGAGTTGTTACTCAAACATCGATCAAGAACAAGCGGACATAAGTGTAGTTATTCTTGCATTTGATGTAAATTTCACCACGAATAGAGCCTTACGCGTGCTGTAGAAAATCCAATTTGTAAGGATCCTGGTCAACAGTACGATACTCTTCACATTTTATACCATAAATGTCAAAAAGGCCACTTCTCTTAGAATGAATTTAACAGTTCGGTCAATTTATTCACATTTCGTTCACCCGCGAGCTTCAAAATCTCCATTTGGCCGTCTACTTCGTTGAACATAGCTTAGATTTCACAGGAAGAACTTCGTATTGTACTGGTTGGCCAGTAATCAAAACTATAGAGAAGACCAAGTCGCTCTCCGGGAGCTAAGTTCTTCAGGTTTGAAAAACTAGCTTCCTGTCTGAATCCTGGTAATGCCTCGAGCCTCAAACATTCAGCCGTTCGCCTTGAGCATGGTCCCCCATTTTGAGGAAAAGCTCTTTTCCATTCAAAGAGGTTTATACCAGTCTTTTGACTCGTCGCACTACTCTTCCATAACTGTAGGCCACGACATATTGTGAAAAGCACCCGAGATATCACACCTATCGCAATCGCATATTCTACCTCCGTTTGTGCGACTTCCACAATCGTTAGGAGCACATCGTTCGTGCTGTACTGCTCGAGCTTGATCTCATATTTCTCCAGTCTGTTTCCCATCGATTTATCAAGGCCCTCGGCGTCCAACTGCTGGATGATTCTGTATGACTTGGAAATATCTCGGGAATTGTTGTTCCCTTTGTAAATCAGCATTTCCAATTTTCCATCGGTTGGGGAACATACAGCACTCAAGGCACTGACACATGAGTCGTCTGATGTTCTCAAGGTTTTCGTCATCATCTTGGGAGAGTGGTCTGGAGGAGCAGAATCGTTTTTGCCGCAATTCGAATCCATTTGTGCACTTTGTTGACAAATATTGATTTCTTCCAACCATGATAATTTCATTTTATCAAGCGTTTCCCGTCGAGCTTGAAAATTACATTAAATGATAGTGTCTGAATCTGGCTAAAATTACGGATAAATTTATAATGTATGTTTTCGGTCGTGTCGAGTCAGTTTTTCCGGCGATCGGCCTTTGCGTGAGTGGAAATTCTCGTTAGATATTTCTTTATGAATGATGTGTCAGATTTGAAACTATAATTTCAATCGAATTTTTACTTTCAGAAATCCGTACTTTCAAATATTATCAGTAGCTGGTATTTTATTTTAATGCAGTGCGTTGAAGTTGTTTAAAAAATGTTTGTCAATTATAAAATAATAACATGTCCCCGGATGACATTTTACGTATTCAGGAGTTTAACGGTTGTATTTTTGAATTTATGAATACTTCAAGAATAACATCCAATCGTTGTTCACATACTCTGAAAAATTGAAGAAAAAAATTGTAATTTTTGTTGAGCAACAAAGTTTCTAAGGAATTTATTCTCCTGTGCCAATCAGAGATTTTTTTTAACTTGAGTATGTTAAGGGTGTTCGTGGTCAATTTCGACCATGTTAAACGTGTTATATCAGAGCTGAAACGAGGCCATTTTGGGCTACCCAAAAATGTTGACGGATAACAAGGTTAGCAAACTAATTGTATACTCCTTGAACATGAACACTCTTTTGTTTTACCTAATCTATGGATGGTCGAAAGTTGAATCGTACGGCTTTCAAATTATACGCCTGTTCAATATTGACTTAAAATTGGGACTTCCACTACGGATACATTGCCTATAAATGCGACGCCGAGGAAAATGTTCTGATAGGATATCTGAAGTGGTTAATAACTTCATGATTAGTCCAGAAACATTGTCCTTCATCCCTCACTGCCAACATCGTTGGACCACCCTTCGAATTTGAAAATAAAATTCGTACAATAATATGCCAATTGTTTTTAGTGAAATAAAATTTCAATGTTCATAAGAGCTTCTATTGAGACTCTTCTAAATGCATAGTTCTGATATCAGTGGAAATTTGTCCTAATTGATGGAGAAAACTTTCGCTAAAAAACTTGACGACTTAAAATTTACTCGATTGATTTAACTTGCATAACTTTCCACGTTAAGTGCTGATGGTAGGTTAAAATTGGATAAATCAATCGATAAGATAACAGAATTATTCTTTCATTGACGCTCAATAAACTGGAAAACGTTGCTGAAGGTTTTCGCCTTTTGCGTCTCCTAGTTCAATTGGGGAAGCACATTTGCGAATTTACAGAGCCAATACACAGAGCAAAGGAAGAACATTTACCGTTCTATCAAAAGGCGTTCAACATTTCCACTGATTTAGTTCGAATCACCCAGTTCCATATTCACTAATTGCTTTATTTCTTGACATTTAAAAATAGTAGTTTTTTAAAAAATGTTACTGGGCAAGAATTTGTGAAAAAAATGCACCTGAAACCGAGATCAATTAGATGAAAACGCTAACTTATCGGTGAAAACCGTTTAAAAATTCAAGTAATACGTATTTATTATAGATGTAATACACTGAATGTTTGAGATTTTCTTCTGTTGGCTCATCTACCTTTGGACAGAAATTAACCAAATTATCTCTGATCGATTGATATGTTCAAATGAAACGTCGCCCTTTTTCAAATCGAAACTCATCTACTGCTCTTGAAATTAATAGAAGCTTCAAGGCTCGAGCAACGTTGAAAATCTCATCCGTTCGCATAAAAATTAGAACAAATAAATATCTCACATTTTATACGTCATTTATACTTTGATATATGATTTTCGTTCGTACGAGTTACCCATAATGAATTACTAAGTAATGGCATTTCGAATATTCTTCAACGATTTCTCTCGGATGTTGATTTAAATTTTTTTCTTCTTCTTTTATCGACAATATTTTCAATAAATTGCTCAAATAACTTACACGTTAGAATGGATCTGAGACGATGGGTTATTTATGATTTTCACGGTTGTCGCTGTTATCGAGCGGAAAATTTCAAATTCATGCGGCATAATTCATGTTTTTTTACCTCATCCGCTTTATATCTTTCTAAAATAAATCTGAAAACGCTTCGCTCTCATTTTTCATCGTTTATAATTTAAGAAAGGCATTTTGGCAGCTTCGGTGTAAGTAATCGCTCAAAATGTTATTACAAATCGTGTGAAAATCTCTTTGTGCCATTATTCTGTAATAATTATCGTATAATAGAAGCTAATAAACGGTATAATATACTTTGGTTTCTAATTCTTCATCGATATTCGAGCTACGTTCATCATAAATCGCAAGGGATTTAAAAATACAGAAGTGCTCGAATAAAATAACTGATAATGCAGTTCACGCGAAAGTAGGTACTGTGTGTGACACCTATAATTAAAATCAGTTCAGAGACATTCGGCTGCCGTAAAAAGAAATTTCAAGTCCTCCAGCGTTGAAATGTATTCATTTTTGCGGCCTGTAAAAATAAAAATACTATCAATATGCGAATAACGCGGAAGTACTGTATGTGACCCACCTGATAAAAATCAGGCATCATTCAATCGCCCTTCCAAATATTTCAAGACATTGAGCGTTCAAATATTGATTACAAAATACGCTCTTCTTGGTTGAGTCGTCGCATCTCTCATTGTATTGGGTAGGTGAGGGGGAGAAGAACCAGGCGACATATTCTCCGATTTTTTATTATTTTCCGGCCGAGTACTTTCGCCCCTTCGGGCATCCTCAGGGCGATGTGGAACCATAGGTTACCACAGCCCTATGGTAACCTATGGTAACCTGTGGTAACCTATGGTTCCACATCGCCCTGAGGATGCCCGAAGGGGCGAAAGTACTCGGCCGGAAAATAATAAAAAATCGGAGAATATGTCGCCTGGTTCTTCTCCCCCTCACCTACCCAATACAAATACGCTCTTGAAATAGTGAAAAAATCTCATATTGCGGAAGTACAGTGTGTGAGCCAATGATAAAAATCAAGTGATCATTTGCTCGTCATAACAAACATTTTAGGAACTCAAAAGTTGAACAATAATTTACTCTTATAGCCTCTAAAAATCGAAATAGAAAAAAAATGCACAGTATGTTATCCAAAACTCAATAAAAGCTAATTTTGCGCATTCGCAGGGAGAACATTACCTGAAAATTGCATCGAGTTTCGTTCATTTTTTAGGGAGATATATCATTTGTTGACGATAGACACAAACACTTGTTCAGAAGGCGATTCTGAGTATATGAATGAAAATTTCTTCCAATACGACTTCCGTTCTGAATTCGACTTTTCAGACGTTCGCAATACAATGAATCGACGTATCAAAGATTTTAATATCGCAGGTGTATATTGTAGCATTAACACTGCTTTGATAGAAATGTTAAGGGACACAGTAATATAAACACATTATAATAATTTATGCAAAATATTATGATTGATGTCAAAAGACTTGGAAGCATAAAGACATTATTAATTATATTAAATTTACAATTTGTTCAAGCTTTTGCAGCCTTCGTTTGTTCCAATGAAACTGCTGTTGAAGTTTCTCTCCCTGTTGGTTCTTTTCAGCATCCAACGAGGATATCAGATCGTCCATTCTTTTTAGCTCAGCGTTGATGCTAAATCCTCTTACGCAAGTTTTGTTTAGCCTCGACTAGCTCCTGTTTAACAAGGATCATCACTATCATTTTATACACTTCGCCATCGCTTTCCCACGGTTTTAATTCCTGTTTGACGCCCATGTTTTCATGAAGTTGCCCATCCAACACCTCGCGTTTGGACACTGCATTGTTGTATAGTTTCCCCACGTCCTTTTTAATTTGTCCAGCTCTGATTGAAACTTGTTCTGCAGTTCATGTTGGTGTCGTGCTATAGTTAATTCAAATGGGGAAGACGCCTATTTTTTATTTTCGTTCCTAATGGCCTGAATTCTGCTATTTGGTGTCAGCCGAAGAGGGAATGACCATTTTTTAATGAAAATTGTGAGTTTCCGCGAAGAAAATCGCTAAGGAAAATCAGCGGTTTGAATAAACCCGGAGATGTAACTCCAACCGATTGAAGTAACTCCCTAGAGCGCTCTGCAGACGGCTGAAAGACAGACAGTAACAACAAGACGGTCTTTAAGACTGGAGTCATGCTAAATCGAGTAAGTGACGCTAACTTCACTGCTACTTGTTAGGTTTTTTATTCGTTGAGTTAGTACCCGAAATGCCTCGTAAAGCAAATAAATTGCTGAGGGGGGTTGGTAATCTCACAGCAACCTCAAATCATTGCTCCCAATGTTAGTTTATCCTCCGAAGATACAAGCGCTAGTATCGATATTCACGTTCAACGGACTAGTTATGACGTAATAACTATTCATTTTTCGTTCAAAATCATCGGTTTTCATTAGCGATTTTCTCCGCGGAAACTCACAATTTTCATGAAAAATTGGTCGTTCCGTCTTCAGCTGACACCAAATAGCAGAATTCAGGCCATTAGGAACGAAAATAAAAAATAGGCGTCTTCCCCATTAAAGACGTTCACAATACTTCACTATGTGAACATGGGAATAATAATGTCTTTAAAAATTATTCCTCTTCAATTGTAATTTCAAAGTTCAAACACTCAATTAAGTATCACAAATTAAGAAGATTATTTTTAGACGGATCTATTGCTATTGGAAAATAAATCGGTATTCGATTACGCTAGGTTGATAGCTGAAACATCTTACAATGAAACAATCATTGAACCGGACAGTAAATCTAAAAATATTCACATCAATGTGGCTCTTACAGATTAAATATGCACAGCTTTGTGGCGAAATATTAATGTTACATGAATTCAGTCGAGACTGCTGTAGCTTGTTGGGATAAAACGTTATCAATATGCAAAAGGGCATTATTCCACAAAGAACTTCATGATATGTAAACGTTACATAGCAGAATTGCATTCAACTTATGAGCTTATGCGAACAAAATTAATGCTTACAGATGGATCATCAAATTGCTCTTAGGCGACTCAGCCGTATCACATTTGTTACTTCAACCTCGAATATTACAAGACTGAACTGCAATCGTAAAAACGGTTGGCGTACAAGTTGATGATTACTGCCAATTCCATAATTTACAACAAAAAAAATTTTCCAATCTACAAGATGACCAGTAAGGACAAGAGTGATCATCGCATTTAAGCTAAACGCGTACCGCACTTTTTCAAAGAACTCGCTCTTTCTTATCCCAAACTAGTTTCCCATTTTTCCCAACATCTGCGCTCTCGCATTATCGACACTTTCAACATCGACGTACAAATATAATTTATTATAAAAAATATTCGACAAGGCCTCCACATATGATATGTCATGTTAATGCGCGGACAGCGTTTCTAATATTACATCTAGGTCAAGCGAACGTTTTGCCAAGATTCGCAACACTGCTATTAAGCTGTTGAGCGAATGTATAAAATTTTATTAAATGACATTTAGAATTTTGGCTTCTCGTAACCGAGACGAAAATTGAATAAGTACGTAATGGAAGAACGTAATTTCTAGTTCGAAAAGCGTTTTAACTAACGCCGATAGCGGTAAACCTAAAAAGCTTTCTTCCGTTTAACCGCGAACATTAAAACGTTTCAGAGAATTCTTTAGCGCAGAATTCTTAAAGTCATCACGAATTGTGCAGCTTTCGCTAAAAGCTATCCGGAACAACCTTTATCAAACGCTCATAGTGCGCAAGATTTTTCATCGCGATCCTAATTTGGCACAAAACTAAAATGATATTGTCAGAACTTATTGATACTGGTTGTAACATTTTTGACAATGTACACATTGCCAACATAGGGTTAGTGAAAGATGCAATTATTGCTGGTTAAACACATCTAGGTTATTAAGAATTAACCTTAAAAGGGAATCGGGCCGGGAAATTAAGAAGTTTTCCCCATGAACTCGAATTGTGAACTGAATTAACAACAGATTTTCACGAATTTTCGTCAACCAAGCTTTGAGGTCAAGTCATCAGTTTGTACTAAAGCGATAATACTGATTTTTTTTTTTGTTTTATTGGTGAACGGAATTTTATGACAGTTGAATAAAACTTGAGGGATGAAGATGTGCCCGAACGCATTACTTAGTGGCCTGTCGTTACTGCATAGGGATCTCTAGAGGAAAGAATTATTTGAAAAATGGCCAATCAGAATAGGGAACAATTCGGTATAACTGAGGAAACGGAGGACTTCTAAGCTGCAGTAACTGGCCAACCGTAAAATTTTACTGGTTCGATGAACTTTTTCTGTGTAAAAATACTCCTAAGGAGTCCCCTTGAAACAGAGACAAAAATGGCAATTAGAGACCTATGCAAGTTTCCCATGACCGCTTCTGAGGTTATTCAACTGCATGGAAGAAAAAAGTGAGAGAAAGTGTATTATATTTTGATAGCGGTCGGTTTGTGATTCAAAACTGCCGACAACTAATTGATTTTCCTCCTCTCATGGTTCAAGATGTACTTTACTAATATTCCCCGGTTCCCTATTATGTATTATTGCCTGCCGTTTTATTGTCGGCGGCTTCTTTTAACCTCTGCGTCCTTCGGTTGAAAAATGGAGCTGCCAACCATACAGCAGCGCCAATGATAAGGACGATACCAAGACCACTGATAATTGCCTTGTACGATTTGACTCGTTGGAATATTGCACCGCAAATGGGAGGCCCTATCAGCTGTAAGATGCCATTAACGAATAGGGAAATTCCATAGGATGATGCAAGCAACTCTTCTCCCAGAATGTCGACCATGACAACCGTTGTAATGCCAACGTACGTTCCGGACGCGAGACCGAACAGAGCACAGACGGCGCTCATGGCTCTGTAGTCCGTGAATACGGGTAGAAATGTCAAGCTCAACCCGGACACGAGGAAACCACCGATGTAGTAAACCTGCGCACAAAAAAAAAAAATTTTATATTTTGGCCAACTTAATGATATGATACTTTGTTATTGATTTTGGTTTATTATTCAATAGTAAACCATTGTAATCGCCCAAGAAAAAAATGTCTACGACCCTCCTGAATATTTGACGTTTTAGGTTTCATTCGTTGTGATTTGTCGTATTTGATTCGACGTGGGGATGAAGTTGAGATGTAATCAGCGACGTTAACTCATTCGGAACTTTGATACTTCTAGCGCTTTTGCCATTCAAGGCCTCTTCAGAAAACATATTCTTCATAATTTTTTTTAAAAAATAGGTCCGTAAGTAGCTCTACAAGGCTTAATATTATGTGATCACTTCTAGTCATTGTCATGCCCTTTCAATATTAAATTCTCCCCTTTCTAGTCACCCCTCCATTCGAATCTAGTCCCCCTATTTATTTTAATTTATTAGGCTCTAGGTTCAAAAAGCGGAAGTGTTTGATTGTGTTTTAATTTGAAAATTGAGAAATATAAAAATTATTAAAATGGCTACAGGACAACATGTGATATAAAAAAAAGGGTTTTGAGGTTTTGGATGATCTTTATTCAGAATTTCAAGCCGAATCTTGTGGTGGCCTCAGTTGTTTTGTTGGTAGTACTGGGAATGAGTTATTCCCGTTTAAACAACATGTGTTATACCATTCTTGTCGGCAACAAGTTTTATCAAGGTGTTTTCCTGAATTCAGCTACTATCTAGATTCCAAAGCATGTAGCATGATATCACAGTTTGTCCACTTCACAACACTAATTGCGCCATTATTTTTAAAACGTTTTTTCTCTCTCTTGAAAACCAGCCAAAGTTTTATAACACATGTTGTCCTGTAGCCATCGAATTACTATCACAAAAACATCTTCTTAAAGTCTTCTTAAATCATTATTGAAGAGAAGGAATAATAAACAACAGTGCAATCATTTGCAGCCTTTTGTATTACCATGTTCGGAATCTACATGCCTTGAAACGTAAAACATTGAGTTTTGAAGGAGAGGTTAAGATTTTTTTTTTAGTGAGCAAAGGTTTATTATTGAATAATAAAGATAAAAACCTAGTTGACAATCTCACCCTAATTGACGTCAGCTATAACCTAAATAATTCACGAAATTCGTAGATAGATATTTGAAATTGATCTAGCCTCTGGAAAAAACTACTCTCTGAATACGCACCTTCTTATCGAGTTTAAGAAAATCCGAAAGTGCTGCACCTCCAATCCGACCGACCAAATCAGTCATCGAAATTATAGACAGCAGATAGGACGCTTTATTCTTGTCGAAGCCCAAATCGATGGCGTAACTGGGAGCGAGAATTGTGAAGTTGACGTAGCCGATCGCGTTCGTTGCGTTTGAAATCAGCACGATGATGTAGATCGGGTTTCTAAGTAAACCCATCGTCACGCTAGGCTTCTTTTCCTTCTGAGGAAAAATATTTACAGAGAATTGCGTCAGAATCGGAGGTTTGGAACGAAAAAGGGAGCATCTTTTAACTGATGCTGCGTGGAAATATTTTGCGAGCTCGCCAACTGAATACGGCTTGAATTCTTCTGTCACTTGAATTCTGTCACTTCTACATTTTATGGTATATTAGTTAATTATTTGTGTATGGAGAGTGGGGATCTATAGCAGTAGTTTCTATAATTTGGTATGTAGGTGGTGGGTATTGCATTGTACTTAGTATCATAAATTATTATCGAGTTTGTAACTTGGTCAAAGTATTGACCGAAAACTTTTAAGTTTTCCAAGATTTTTAACTTGCAAAGTGGATAACTTGGACAAAAAGTCGTCAATTCAGATGTTTAAATATACCAAAAGATAGGTAATTCAACTGTACATATTTTCCCAATGTAATGTACCTATCCATTTTTCAACGGGTTGTGCGTTATTCAACAATATTTGCACACTATACACGAAAACATGACATTTTTCCACTTTAAACGTTCTTTTCATCTATTTAGTGCAAAAGAAACAAAGAATGAACCATATATTATTGATATACACATCATCAACTATCATTATGCTGAATTTGAGCGAAATCGATTTCAAAAATTTTTTCGCAAAAAATCCAAGGGGAACCCCTGCGATTTTTTTCAACCGAACAGTTAACGAATTTTTACTCGTCTTCCAATACAGATAAAAATCTGAAATTTTCAGGAAAGTTGTATCTTACCAAGATGTATTCTTGTGATTTTTTTTAATTCTCGGAAAAATCTGCAAGTGGTCCAAAAAAATCAGTTTTTGAAAGCTCGAAAATTGGACTTTAACCGCGATTTTCGGGATCAAAATTCAAGCGAATCAATTGTTTTATTATGCAGGCGTATTCATTTGTACACCTAACACACGTACTTAGCAAAAAAATTGGTGAAAAAAAGGCAAACAGCGCCTCAGAAATTATTTTCCGTAAATCGAGTCATTCACCGGCCGAAATTTCAAGCTCCGCTGGCATCGGTAAGAGTAAAAAATTAAATTTTCGTTATCAAGCGAATTTGAAAGCTATTTTTATAGGAAATTGAGCTGATGATTAAATTTGATTCAGCTATCCCTAATTATTGTACCGTACTGGCAATTATCTAATGACTATACATATTGATAAATATTTTTCACTCACCTTGGTTTTCGGCTCGTCTCCGCCTTTACGACAGCAATTGAACAACGAAAAGGGCTTCGATTTGCTTTCGCTATCTTTGATTGCTGTGTTCGACGAGAAATCGTGATGCAAGTTCACCAAAGTGCTACCGTGAAAAGCTGTGCTTACGTATCTGAAACATTAGTAAACGGCGTCAGCAATGATAAATCATTTTACATATATCAGCTATCGATTTTTTTTTTCTTTCTCAAAGAGAAAGCGCATCATAAATTACGATGGATGACAAACAGTTTGAGGCGAATAATAAAATGAAGAGAAAACAATTCAATTGCAACCACGATGCTTTAGAATTACCATGCACTTGCGTTTAAAAAAATTAAATTTCATTAGAAAAAACTGATCGTTAGTCAAGAATATTTTAGGAGATTTACAGCGAGCAAGGAAAAGTGCTCTTTGCGTGCAATGCTGAGAAGTCATGCTCTTATTCAAACTATGAAGCTATCTTAGAACCACTAATGTCGAAGAAATTTTTCCCCCTTAACTATTCCCATTCTTTTCCGTTCAGATTTTTTTGTTTCATTATTCAATAATGCGTAAACCAACGTAACCGCCCAAGAAACTTTTTTCATCCCCTCCCTCACAATCAATATAAACAAATCCAGTGGAGAAGTACTAAATCACGCAGTATTTCCATGTTTGAGCCGGTAACGGGTATTATCAACCGTAAAATCAAAAAACAATTTCAGAGGCCGCAACCTTACAACGCTAAAATTATTATTGAAACTACGTAGTTCGATTCGGCTTCTGAAAGGAATAGCAAAACGAAAAAAACGTGACTTGAGGCGCCTCAACGGCGCTCATGATATCAAGAAAAACCTGATGGTTGCTTAAGACTAAGCATTAAACTGCAATTGTAATTTAAAAAAAAAAAAAAAAAAAAAAAAAAAACAGCATTTTGGCTATATTTTCTGAAGAGTTCAGCGTCGAATTAAGTACGCTATCATAATTCAAAAGGATAGGTGCAAGTAACGGTAAACATAGATTACATATTATAGTGCGAAATATTGGAGTGTCAAATCAAGGGCGATAAGAATTCCACCAAAAAATGCACCTAAATACGATCGATGAGTTTCGAACAGGGATCTAAAATTATACAATAAAATCATACACGTGCTTGGAATAAATTCGACTCTAGGAGGCGAACTATCAGCAACCGGGGGAAATATTAAATACTTTCTGACACAAATTTTCAATAATTGCGCACGTGTTTCAACATACGGGAGAAAGCCAGATCTTTTTGGCAGAAAGTTCCTGGGCAGTGTGAACGTAATACATTCAACATTGACAGCTGGATGGCAGCCTCCGTTCGGAATATCACCTGACAGGCAGCTAATAATATGACATCGATCAAAATCAACCGAATATAATAACTGAACCAATATGATTTTAATCTATTCCTATACATTTTTCCGGAGCACCGATCAATCGATTTGGTGCACTCGTTGAATATTTTTTTGATGAACGAACAAAGATGTTCACAAAATACCTAAAAGTTTTATCCTGCGGCCAGAAATTCAACTGAGGGTGTCCTCCGATTCTAATCCATCAGTTTGAAACCTGACAACGCGTGTGAGCTGCTGAAAAAACATAATTTCATCCCAATGTAGATTCGTCGCTCCCTCGAGTATCTTAAAATACAGCCACCACGTGCCAACCTTCACCGTCTCCAGGCAAATGAAATAAATTGATGTTATATCAGCTCAAGAGTTTGGGGAACTTGAGATGAATTATACGTTTAGAGAGGTTTTGCAATGAAGTAGGCCTTCGACATGACAAACCGAAAAATGATGCTTGCCAAGTAAAATGACTGTTTTTCCCTCGGTGGACGCATGATGGAGGAGGATGAAGTAAAGGGTGAGTTAAAACAACGCATCTCTTCTATAGCATTTCATAATTTATACACGTTCTTAATTTACAAGACTCAGTTGCATTGAATCCACGCTCTGCTACCAATTTGTCTTTCTCCCCTTGGTGTGAGGTTAAGGGGAAAGAGAAAAAAAATAATATCGTCGTTGGCGACCAAAAAGAAATGTATTCTTCAAAGGCCCTGGCGAGAAGAGCGAAAAAGGAAAATTTTCAAGTGGCGACCTCCAAGCCACAAAGGAAAAGCCCTGAGTCGCACGTTAAAATAAAAGTTAATAATGTCGCTTAGTTTCCTAACCGATAAATTTAATGGTTATTATGTAAAGTTTGAAAGTAACGAGGGTATTTGTAAAGTAACATTCTGATATAATAGCTGGCGATCGCTGACTTGTATCTAGCTGAAGAGTAAAGCTAGTAGGGAAAAAATGACGAAATAGGGAAGCCATCCTTATTCCACCATGTCCATCTTTGTATTGATCAATGTCGGCACCTTCAGAGTATATAGTTACCAAGTTGGAGAAAGGCTTGGCTTGATATTTGAAGACAGACAGCCGTACTTGGTTTTCAAGCTTCTAAATCCAAGTATTTTACTGCTGTTAGTTTCATTTCTATTTGCATCTTTACAAAACACGGCAGTAAATATGTAACATCCACAAAGATACCTCCATTCTGGAACGCTCATGCCTTTTGATTCTGCTGACTTGTGCTATCCACATCATGCGCACGAATTTCGACTGAAAAATTCTACCTTTTCGGCTTCTCGTTGAAACAGTGCGCCAAATAGTACAAATTCGGTTGCTGCAGTTTTCAGGATAACCTCTAACTGTTGCATCAATAAGTCGTCAGAGTTTTCATTGAATAAGCATCGCTTTCATTTGCTTTCCTTCACTGATAGCGTAACACAGTGGAAGTTTTGACAGCTATTCAAGCAACTGAGCAGGCAGAAATAGCGCCATCCTGCTCGAAAGAAAGGTAGGAAAGGACTTGAAGCTGCCAGAATCAATTATTAGCAGTCAAGCTGCACTAAAGACGATATCATCATTTACCTTTTGATCAAGGCTGATCTGGGAACGCCTTAGTGCTCTGACGACAATATAACTCCACAGCAAAATCACACTGATGTGGCTAGCTGCTCTTAGGAGCTTTGATGGCAATGAAAAGGTGCCTAACCTTGCAAAAGAAAGCACTAAAACTCTTCCCATCGGCCCAGAGCCAATTGCTGGGCTAGCCAAAATCAACCCAATCAAAAGGATTGTACAACTGGAAGCACAAAACCTAACTGCCTATTTGAATATCCTTCCAGGGCTCAGGCAGTCAAAGAGGCTGATCACACCCTTAAATCAAAGGGTGAAGACGCAACTGGCGTTGGGCTCCTAATCCTGACAGAGTTTGTAACCGGCCACTTTCCCACTGAGATAGTATCGCAACAAAACGGGCAAGTCGGAAGATATCAGATTCCAACTCTGCCTGGAAGAGATGGGGACGGCAGAACACATTCTCTGTGACTATGCAGCAGTTGCAGCCAAGAGAGTCCGGTGTCTTTCTTAGTGTTCCAGGATCCCATCAAATCTCTTGTGCTACTGTGAAGGACATCCTGGCCTTCCTTCGGGAGAATGGGATGCCCGTTAAGAAAGGGCTACATCACAATAGAACCCTTTTGGAAGCAGCAGTGACCCAGGAGATGCCCAACCCCACAAAGCCTTCAGGCTGAATAGAAAAAAAGCAACTGAGCTACTTTACACAATATCCTGCTCTCGCAATATCAGTTTGGATTACATGCGTTGATTTAGGCTCACCCTATAAAACCCGATTAAGTAATAATATCATTCCAATAGCCGAAGTACAGCTCCTTCTCACCGGCTCAGTCCCCAGTTGCATTGGAAAAAGTAGCGCCTTCCGGAAGTCCACTCCCAGAGTTCAGTTGAGCAGAGGTAAGATTGATGAATTTAGAATAGACCGTCCCACTTTGTTTTTTTCGTTTTTACCTGAAATGACCCTGCGGCGACGCGTGCTCGAAAAGTGATTCCAAATTTCGTACTTTCAGCTCGACGAAATTCAGATGTTTTTTGAACGGGCGTCGAAGCTCCAAATGTGTGGCTTTTGAGAAAGGCTCTGATTTATACCTTGACCTGACAAACAATTTACCTTTTCACTCGTTTAAAATGTTTTGTCGACGTTAGTACAGATCGGAGAGGTGATTTTTATTTGTTTATTTTTGCGTGGAAGTTTTATGAAAGAGCAGGTGGAACTTTATTAGCAGTGGAGTGTCTAAGTGAGATAAATGATTTGAGATTGGGCTTTGATGTGTATTGGAGTAAATAGTGAATGCGAATAGTTTTATAATTCTAACCTAAGAAACATTATTCATTGTTAAGATTCAAAAGTCAAAGCTGCCAGTTTTGGACCAATAAAACAGGCCGAAGTACCACTGCGAAGTAATTACACTCGAAGGTGAGTACAATTCGATTTATGAATGACCCTCAAATAGAAAATTAGTACTAGAGACTGTACTAATGTCACAAGTTAAGGTTATTGCCGAAGAAGAACACATTTTTTTCTTTTTAGATGGTTCACAGATTTACTCATACTTTAGAGCCAGTCGGATACAGATAAGGGTATTTTTAGGGTAACTAGGTCAAGTATATCGACAAGTAACTTCAGATTACCCCTGAAATCCTTTAAACTCTTCGATTTCTTTAAGCTGCTTAACATGGTACGATCAACGTCAGCGTAAGTATGGAAAAAGTTAGCTAGGAAAAGAGTAGGGACAGGGTGTCGAATTCAGTTAAGGAGGTTCTGGTTGGGGATTAAAATTAATTAAATCGATTTCGTCAAGTGTTAAATTAGTTGAAGGCAACAATACAACAAATCAGACGTGTGTCATTTAAGTGAACATCGGTGAGATAGTGCGGGGAGCAGATTTGCGCTCTCCTAGACTCACGTTCACCTGCTACCGACACCATGGAAAGCAAATACTCTCTGCTTCTCATTTAACGACTGAAGTACCTTCCATTAACACTTTTGACAGACTAACGGGCCTGTTTTACACAAAATCACAACGAAACTTGAACAAAACCACAGCGCAGTGACGGTCACACAGAAGAACACGGAAACGTCAACCCAGCTTGAGAATCATTTTGTATAAAAACGGGCCGCTTAGCCACAGATGACTCTAACCCGACGTCATAAACCTTATTCTTCTTCATCTTTGATAAATTGGTGCATTTGCAGAGTTATGTCGACTCAACACCAGCAGCCAAACTAGTTGGGCCTAGGGCGATTTTTGCTTCCATGTTTACACAGTAAATTGAGGTATTGTGATGGTCTGAAAAGTCAATTTCGGAAGTGAGGTGAATTTGTGAATACAAAGCACAAATTGTTACCGAGCTGTACGACATACAAACAGATGTTTTTGTTATTGTTGACAAAAATACAACATGCTAGAAAGAAAAAAAAGGTTGAAGATATTGGTTCAGTTATAACTGAACGTCTCCTGTTGCAAGATTGCAATTAAAGCCTTCCCACAATTAGAATCCAGTCGTCGTGCACTAATGCTACGACTGAAGTTTTGGGTGATCCTTTTAGCCTTTGACCTGTTGTTTCTTGAGAAATCACATCTCCTCTTCCCCTAAATGAAGTTACCCAAAAAATGATCGGCCCCTGGAAATAGGAGCAGTACCGGGATGGCGGAAATGGGTACAGAAAACCCACTTCCTGGCAATGACGCACGTTGGTTTCTTGTCCAGTGCATGACGACAACTGAACTTGGGTGAAGGAAACTATGAACTACTCTCTCCAGTGAAACCCCCTGCTTTTTTGGTGGAAAGTTTAAATCAGCAAGTTTCATCAGCTCACCCTGTACAAAGTAACCAATCCTCCCACTACCACCGTGGAAAAACACCGATAAAGCAAGAACTCCCTATTGTATCGTCAGAAACACAGCAACATGAAAATTAATCTTTCAATTTATTTAGCCGTCTCTTGCAAATCATACTATGCTCTGTTGTAAGTCATGCTCTCAAATCTTTCTTCAGATGAACTTCATGAATATAGCCCTAGTTGTATACTACAATCTTGGTTAATCATTTTATGGTATTGTGACAACCAACCTGAAAGACGAGCTGGACATGTTGGAGGCGACGCTATAATTCCGCGTCATTTGGCCTGTGCTGCCAACATTGTACGGACTTGCGTATGCGCTGATTTTCCTGTTGATTTGGTTCGAACTGCCCACATTCTGCATCCATCCGGCATAGGAGGAACTACTGATTTTCCTTACAACGTTGTAGTTGTCCAAGTTCAAGTTCGACTTCCGCATGCTTAGCTTCCTACCAGAGTGTTCCACCAATAGTGGCTGCTCTGATTCTTTTTCCACTTTATTCTGCGGCTGTGCTGTGTTGGTCGTTGAAACGGGGGATAATTGTTCGTTCGGCTCCTCTGAATCTTCCGTAAGTGGAGTGATGATCTCCAAAGGGGATTTCTCTTCAGCACTATTGACAAGAGCATCGCCATTTTCTACATCTTTTACGACGCGCACTTTTTTCAGGTGCATTGAAACCGGATGGTACATTAGAGCAGCAACAATCACATTGAACGTCATTCCACCCAGTAGTAAAACGGCGCCTCTGTAAAATAGGTATTAAATTGTATAATTGTAGAGTCTACAGTATTTGGAATATAAGCTCAAGCTTCGGTTCAAATAAAGCACACTTCCAAGTATCTCTTATAAAATAGAGATGAGCTGTGAGCTACTTTTAAAGTTTTTCGAAGTTCTTATACCTGTAGCCGTAGTATTGAAGAAGGAACTGAATCAATGGAGGGAAGATTATTGAACCAATGGCGCTGCCTGATATGGCCAGACCATTGGCTAAGCCTCGATACTTGACGAAGTATGAAGTGACAAGGTAGATCCCAGGAGGAAAGGAAAGGCCGGCTCCCAGGCCGACCATGATACCATAACTGGAAAAGACGAGTATCAGCAGCTAGGCACAAAGAGAAAACAAGATATTAGCAGCTTTAATTGACATTTCAGCAATTACTGCAAATCAGTGGCCAATGCAAGTGCTGGGGATTTGAAAGTCGAAAATGGAAGCTCATACTAGCATTGGTTTTCAGTCTTGTTGAAAAACGATACTCCTTAAAGAATCGAGGATAATACTCAGTCAGTTGATATGTTTTGTTAAAGACCACTTTGTGTTGGGATTGATACACCCACAAAAGAAGGAGAGGATCAAGTTGTTGGCCGGATAGAGTCGTTTCAAAATAAATCAAATTAATTAATAATTATTGTTTTTTATTTTATTTTTTTTTTTAATGCGGAACTTCAGAAAATGTTTGTGATAACAAGGTTGCCACCTTGTCACACAAATCAACACCAAGCTCAGCCCTGCTCGTTTCCTGGAGTTATGAGGAACTCAAGAGACATCCACGATTTCGTCATGCTCAGTGTTGACACCAAAAAACTTGTAACTCTAATCATTCTAGAAAATCTGTTTACCAACCTAATATATAGATAAGTGATGGACGTAGCAAAACAACTAAGAATGTAACCGAAAGCGGCCGAAAGACCGCCAGCTATCGTCACCGCTTTATATGATGTCTTCTGTGACAGCCAAGCCGTGAAAGGACCTGAAAATATATGAATTCTAATCATTCTACTATGGCTGTAGTAACGAGAATAATTTAATATCGATATAATGGCCACCTTACCAAGAGAACAGTACAGAAAATAACAGAGAGCCGGTATCCACGAGGCGTCCACAGGATTCGATTCGAAGACTTCGATGAATTCGACAAAGAGGACGCCAAACGATTTGATGGTGCCTGGGATGAGCATGTTGATGAGGAGCGTTCCCCCCAACACCAGCCAACCCCATCCCCCGTCCGGAGGTACCAGCTCATATTCTTCTTCAGCTTCTTCTGAAATTGACAAAATTCAGGTAACACGCAAGGTTTGTTAGCTTTGCTATATATATAATTATATTCCTATTTTATACGTAATAAAAAAATTATTGTCCGGGGGTTGTGAAGTGGAGGAAAACCAGACGACTCATACTCCAATTCTTTATTAGCTGGCCGAGCACTTTCGCCCATTCGGGCATCCTCAGGGCGACGTGGAGCCATAGGGTCCACAGCCACATATTATGGACAGCTAATAAAGAATTGGAGAATGAGTCGCCTGGTTTTTCTCCACCTCACAACCCCCGGACATCAAGAAATGCGACGAGAAGGAAAGGAAAAAAAATTATTATCACAACTTTGACCATTACCCGCTTTCATGTGCGTTAGAAAAATATTTTCAGGCAATACTCTTAGCTGTTATGAATTTTTCATAGCAAATTTGGGATAATTTTGAATCAAATTTTTCCATAATGAAATAATAAAAATCCGCAATTCGTATTGAAAAAGTCATTATTTGTTTCTGTGCTCTGAATTTGGTATGTAAAATTCTGAACAAGTTAGATCAATATAATCATTCATTAGATCAATTAGTAATATAAGTTCTCCCTTTCTCTATGAAATGCCATAAAATGTCTGTTGGAACGAACAGTTTCTCATTTCAAGGGAGAATTATAATTATATCAATTAACCTAATTTGGCAACAGCTCTAAGGTGTAAACTATTCTAATTTGTAAGCACCGAACTACCGAGACTTTTCCTTTTAGATGATACTGCAGATCGAGCTGATCGAAGATGACATAATGATATCGAAACATCAAGGACGGCGAGCGACAATGCAACTACCTGCCTATTGTCACCGGATCATTTCCACCCATAGCGAGGCCTTGCAATATTGCGTTACTTTATATAATTTTTCTTCTCTCGTTTGAAAAAATTTGCACCAACTGAAGCACTAGTTTCATTGTGATGAGTGAAAGCAAAAAATTATACATGGCAGAGAACGGAAAAAATCGTAGTAGAACGTTGATAGGGTTACCGATTTGACAAGATTATTTGAAATTCGTTCCGGTTAGTTCTTATCTAGTTATATTCTTTTTACATCCATGTTTACGTAGTAAATGGAAGTATCGCGATCTTCTGAAAAGTCGAATTCAGAACGGTGGTCCTATTGGAAGAAATTTTCATAGTACTATTACTCAGAATCACCTTCTGAACAAGTATCTGCGGTCAAAAAGTGACAAAAATCGCCATATCTCTCTAAAACAGAACGTGATTCGAAGAAATTTTCGAGACAATGTTCTCCCAGTGAATGTGCAAAAATAGCCGTGTCCAAATTTAGGATAACGCACAGTACTTCCGAGATATAACCGTTCAAAGTTTTTTCTAATTTTTGTTTTTACAATCAATAAACTTAAATAATTTTTCAAAATTAAAAAATTATTATTTATTAATTGTTTATCTAATATTTATTTTTAAATTTAAATTTTTTCAAAAAATTTCAATTTTTTAATCAAAATGTTTGTTATGGTGAGCAGATGTCCAAGGTTTTTGGATAAAGGTGTGTTTTGTACAAATTTATGCAGATTTATGGACGCTAATTCGAATGAGAACACAACGAGGATAATATAGCTCTAGTGGTTCCTGAGTTATCACAGCTTTCGCGTGGCATATATAAGAGATTTGGCGAGATTGTCGATAATTTTTGGAGCTGAAAAAATCGTTTTATACCCGTTGGAATAGTCATCATACACTCTCGTCGACTGTACCGTCCGCCGATCAATTCGACTTTAAATTGAGTAATCAAGGAAGATTAAAATATTCAAAATTACAATTTCTATGATTTTTGGTATTGTAATCGCACAAGAAATTTTCTTCTAATCCCCCTTAAAATTGTATATGTTACTGTTCAAGGCATGTAGAATCCGATTATCCGAATAAAATAAACCGAAATTCTGTCCGTCCGCTGTCAACAGCTTTTGACAAAACTATAACAGCGACATACTTTAAATTTTCACCAAAAATCAATCTTGATCTGAGCACGGCTCAATTCTTCAAACAAATCGCTACCTTAGTTTTAAGGATATTGGGGATTTCTAAAGGGGGAATGCGTATTTTTCAACTTTTTCAGACAAAAGTGTATCTGGTTTGTATTTCAGTAGATTTTTGGACTCTGAACCGAATAAAACCGCAGCTATCGAATTAATTTTTTGATTTTTCCAGACATTTCTTTGCATTTGGGTATGGATCGGGAAGTTTTGGAGCTACAAAAACTCTTCTGCACTCGGAAGTTGTCAAACACTCTCTTAAGCTACACCTATAGGTGAATAATTTCACTTTTAATTTAAAAAAAAAATAATAATAAAATTAGAAGAAAAAAATCTTAAAACGAGTGAATGTTTTTACTCCCAAGAGTAGTAGCGTTGTTTATTTTCATATGTGTAACGATGTACGTGTTTCTTTTTTCTCTAAATAAATGCATTAAAAAAAAAAAAAATTTTAAGGAGTTTGCGAGTTTCTGTTGGTAGTTAGAAACGTTCACAAATGTTCGGAATATGTAGTTACACTCACAAATATGGATGATGGTCATACTTTTTTAGATCAATTGATTATTTTTATTGCGCAATTGCTTAACATAACGACCGACGTCAAATGCGACTATTGACTCCATGTTTTGAAATCAATTGAATTTTGAAGCTCGTACACGTACATCACGGAACCTTGCGGAACATTTGGTTCTCATTAGTTTACGAGGAATTCAAGTCACAGCGGAGAAAGAGCTTTAGTCATTTGTATCGTCCCTGAACTAAATTAGTTCTAATTTTCCGAGGACGACTTCAGATAGTCAACAAGTTGATCGTTATAAAGCCAGCGGATTCTTTTCGTTCGATACAAAACAATGTTCAACTGAAATTTCCAAGTGCAGATTAGAACTGTATCTGTTCTGACTTTTCAAAATAACATTTTCGGCGCTTTTTGATTGAAAAAATTCGGCGCTAAATTTACGCGGGAATTTCGAAAACAATTTATTACCGATTTTTTAATTATTTTCCTCGATTTCTCTAATTCAAGTGTTCACTGGACGATTCAAGATTTTGTTAACTGTCATTGTACTTTCGAGAGTTTTAGTGAGTGATTTTTCAACCGTTTTTGCGTTATTCTACAATAACAGTGGAATATACACGGAAACATCACATTTTTCAACTTCAAACGTTCTTTTCGTCTATTTAGTGCAAAAGAAACAAAGAATGAACCATATATTATTGATGTACACATCATCAATTGTCATTATGCTGAATTTGAGCGAAATCTATTACAAAAAATTTTTCGCGAAAAATCCTAGGGTAACCCCTGCGATTTTTTTCAACCGAACAGTTAACGAATTTTTACTCGTCTTCCAATACAGATAAAAATCTGAA
This sequence comes from Tupiocoris notatus, assembly GCA_037159825.1. NCBI lineage: Eukaryota > Metazoa > Arthropoda > Insecta > Hemiptera > Miridae > Tupiocoris > Tupiocoris notatus. The sequence goes on from JASJUZ010000174.1 coordinate 451,572, forward strand.
ATTTTCAGGAAAGTTGTGTCTTGCCGAGATGTATTTTTGTGATTTTTTTTATTTCTCGGAAAAATCTGCAAGTGGTCCAAAAAAATCGGGTTTTGAAAGCTCGAAAATTGGACTTTAACCGTGATTTTCGGGGTTAAATTTTATGCGAATCAATTGTTTTATTATGCAGGAGTCTTCATTTGAACGCCTTACACACGTACATAGCAAAAAATTTGGTGAAAACAATTTAAACAGAGCCAGAGAAATTATTTTCCGTAAATCGAGTCATTCACCGGCCGGAATTTCGAGCTCCGCTGGCATCGGTAAGAATGAAGAATTAAATTTTCGTTACCAAGCGAATTTGAAAGCTATTCTTATAGGAAATTTAACGCTGAGTCCGAATTTAACTTCAAAACGTCGGAAATTTGACGACAACTATCAGTTTTATCCATTTTTAATGTTATACAACCCTCAAAATCTGTTGCAAATATTAACACAGTACTGTTCAATATAAATTTATTAGTCATTCTTAAAGGAAATTTAACGCTGAGTTCGAATTTGACGTAAAAACTATGGAAATTTGACGTCAACGATTGGTTTTCCTCGTTTCAGTATTCCACCGTCGTTTTGGCCTTAAACTATGAAACTCTGTTGCAAATACTTACAGCACTGTTCGAATTTGATTAATTAGTTATTTCTACAGGAAATTAGACGTAGGATTCGAATTTAAAGTGAAAACAATCAAATTCTGACGACTATTAATATTTTTCGAATTTTATTCCGATTTTCATACTTTTGGAGTTTTAACTTTAGAAAAAATAGTTCCTGTTGAAGCAAATTGAGGGAATTTAATTTAGAGTCTATTAAAAATAAAAAACCACAGCGATTATTTTTTTTTCGCTTTCATGTAAAAAACGTGTTTTGTGTTTTCTTCGAGCCATCCAGGTATGTTATCTCACTTACTGGCGGACAATCCAACCCAATAACTTTATTAACGAACAAATTCTTGTACTATGTTACAAGGAAAATTACAAAGTTCGGAATAATTACTATCAGAAGATAAGTCATCTTAAATCATTAGTGAAGCGAAGGAATAATAAACGACTGTACAATCATTTGCAGCGTTTTTTCTTAGTCGTCTAATTAAAATTTAAATTATTCGCTTAATGGCACAGCCGAGGAGTGTTTTACGAAAATTCTAACGAGTACAGAACGATTTTTATACCAACAAAATTTCTCCAGGTATTCCACCAGGCCGAATTTCTGAAAATCTCGAGAATTCTACACGAAAACTGTGATAACTTGAGAACCATTAAATCGATCTAAATAGCGATGGTCTCATTCGATTCAGTGTCGAAAAATCAATAGAAATAGATACCAAGTAGACCTTTTTTGAAAAACAGAAAAACGTGTCAAAATATAAATTGCCTCTCCTTCTCAAAACTCCTCAAAAACACCCTTAAAATTGAGTTTAGCCATTTCAGGGTTTTTTTTTTTTTCAAAGGGGGATTTCATGTGAATCATGCGTTTTTTTTATATCAATTTATACAATTTTTTAACGCTGAATCGAATGAGACCAAAGAGTGAGGTCGATGACTACTTGCAGAATTGACGACATTGTCAGAAATTTGGAATGTTCGGAGCTTTAAAAAATCGTGCTATAATCGTTGGCACGGCAGTCAAATATTCTCTTCAGCTGGCGAATAATTTAACGCTCAACTAGAAAATATTATGAAAAATAAAAATTAATCAAAAATACCGTATTTTTCAAGTTTTCCCTTATTGGTGGAAACGTGTTCGGAATTGTATCACAAATGCATGGTCTACTTAAATCACAATTGTACGAACATTTGCAGAGTTTTTACGTTTAGCGATATTTTTAACGTGCAATTCAAATACAGCGATGGGATAATTTATTCATTTTTCCAAAATAATAATCCTCTTCCACGTTTTCACGGTTTTTGTCGCCAACAATGGGGGAAAATCATTTTCATAATAACGTCACCGTTTAATGTGAGAGAATTGTCATCGAAGTGGCCGAGTGCGGAGCTCAATCGGTCAGTTCTTGAGGTCAGCAAATCTAACCACCGTAACAGCCGTAATATGGCGCGAATAAAAGTAAAATCGTGAGAGATCTATTGTTACCGAAAAAAATTGCTTAGACCACAAAGTTGATTGTTGTCGAAATGGACTTGAGCAAATGAGATGCAAATGAGGTTATTAGGCGTTAAAAAAGGAGTTGTTAAGGAAAAAGGAATGGTTTGTGAACGAAAATTTCCTCAACTCGATGGAGACGATTAATTTTTTTTCTGAGCAATTTCCACGTTTTTTTCTGAGCAGGTTTTTTTCTAAATTAATATCTCACTGCCTTATGCAAGCATGTATTATACATATTATTAGCGTATTATATCATATTATTCAAAAATCAACCCTGCTACGAATTTTGCGTTTTTGAAAATGGCTGGGCGAGCGCAGGTCTATTTTCAGGCCAAATAATACGCGTGGTCAACTCTGGAGGTTGGAGGGGGTTGTTGGCCCATCTGATATCGATCACTCGGTTTACACCGGCAACACCTGCTTATATATTACGGTCCGTAATATATTTCCAAGTTCGGCTGAGCGTTTTTGTCAACATTATGATAAGATTTCATCATTATTTGTTTTTAAATTTTTTATTATTTTATTAGTATCATTATATTCACATTGTTATATTATTATGGTGAAATTTGATTATTATTTTATTATCAAATATATTTATATTTAAATATAATCTATATATTATATTTGGCAACACATTGAGAGTTTTTTTGTATCATAATGATCATATATTTTTTACATTTATTGTTATTGTTATTATTATTATGATTATTATTGTCATTATTAAAATTATTTGTTTTTATTTTATTATTATATTCACATTGTTATAATAATATAATGGTAAAATTTTTTAAATATTTTATCATCAATTACTACATTTTGGTAACAATAGGGCGTTTTATTTAACATAATGATAAGATATTTTAAAAATTTATTATTATTTCATCATCATTCTAATATTATTTTTAGGTACAATTTTATTATCATTTAGGTAAACTCGCTGACTTATTTTAACTATGATTTCAAATTTGCTATGACATTTTTGAAAAACGGCTCAATTCTTTAGCCAAATCGCTAGCTCAATTTTAAGGATATTTTTGGGGGATTTTGAGGGGGGAAAATTAATATTTTCCAAGGTTTTCCAGAAAAAGGTGTATTTGGTCTCAATTTCTATAGATTTTTGGACGCTGAATGAGACCATTGCAGGGACGATAGCTCTATTGGTTCTCGAATTATCTCAGCTTTTTTGTTGAATTTGGGAGATTTTCAGAAATTTGGCATGAGGGTATAAAACGAGAGCTTTTGGAGCTATAAAAATCGTTCTATACTCGTTGGAATGGTCGTCAAACACTGTCTTCAACTGCACCGTTAGACGAAAAATTCGTGTTTTAATTTTGAAATAAGAAAAAAAATGTATTAAAATTACAATCGTGATTACCATTACTACTGTGTTTCCCCTGTAGTTTCCAATCTTTTTTTCTGTGGGAACGTTCACTAATGTTCGGAATAATTACTATCATAAATGGATGATATTCTCAAATATTGAAACGAAGGAATAACAAATCACTGTATAATCATTAGCAGCGTTTTTAAATTTTTATTTTTTTACACTCCTTCGGTTTTGTATTTTTCACCCGAGCTACCACAGTTTCGTTTTATACAATTGACACTATTCAGTTTCCTGGGTAGCTGCACATCTAGTAGCGTTCTCCACATTATCTCTGCCTTTGCAGGTCAAAAGGCGAGAAATCGAGACGGAAATCGTTCTTCATGAAATTGGGACGAGATTTTTGGGGATTCACGACAACGCGTAGATGATATTTATTCGGACTCGGATTTTTCTCAAATCGCAAATTTTTTTTAACATAATTTTCTCAGCAAGATCGCATTTAAAAATAAAATCGACCTCATCGCCGGAAAAATGACATTTTAGCGTAAATTTTCACCTGATTGCAACTTGGAAAAAAATTATTTAACAAATTGCGCATGAAAACAATAGATATTCACCAACATGGTGCAACTTGCTTTTTAGTGAGCTTTCTCGTGACTCGAACTACATTACAAGGAAGTTAACGCATTTATCAAACATGAAATTTACTTAATTAATTAATTTACTTCCCTTGAATTAATTACTCATGGAATTAAAGAGGTACGACCGTTTTAATGTTGTAACATGGAATAAAAATCTTGAATCTGGAATATATTGAAACGGGAAAAATTCGAGAACTATGCGCTTCAAAAAAATGTTGCAGGAGAACTTCGAACAGAATTGTGAAATTGATTCTTCTAGTATCCTTTTGTAGATTGTTTGTACATAATCTATGTATAGAAAGCGGAAAGTATATATTACGTATGTTACAGATAAACTGAAAAATGAAATTGCCGTGGAATTCTAGTAGGTAATCGCCAAAAAAAAAAAAAAAAAAAAAAAAAAAAAAAAAAAAAAAAAAAAAAAAACGGAAAAATCGAAAGTAATTTAGTGAAAATTTTAAATTATTACTATGCCGTGTTTTGAGGTCATTTTTGAGAACGGTTCTGCCGGTTTTTGCCTTAAATTTTGGACAGTTAGGAATTCGGTTGGGTCTTATCCGAGAAAAATATAGATCTATCGATAACCTATCTGTTGATGAGGTCGAAAGTATAAATACGTTGGTTCATTTACGAATTATTCGCTTTCCAAAAAATGCAAGACTCGTTTTTCGACGTTCGGCCAGAAATATTCCGATAACGATAAGTGATAGACTTAGTTTTGAATTTTCAACAGATTCGACGGTTTATTTCCAAGAGATTTTCACGTTGAAATAATTTTCAAACTTGTCCAACTTTTCAAACGTACATCAATGACCGGAAAACTCAAAAATCGGGTAAAATACATTTATTTAGATTTTTAAGATGAAATAAGAAACTCGCTGTAAACAACGAATGAGAGTCGCTTTATTTCGGCTGCATCTCGTTTTTCCGTGCCTCGGGGCTCGGAGACACATAAAGATAAATTTGGAAACAACTCATAATAAAGGACAGGCCGGCCTTGACTGACTCAAGTGACTGCTGTGCTTAATACTGGCATTAATTCATAATAAATCGATACGGTTATTCAACAAGTTTCTTCGCCGAAAAAACATCAATCCTTACGATATTATTAATATTAAAACTGCTCTAGAAAGAAAAGTATTTTGGAATGTGACGAAAAATAATAATTTGAAGAAAGAAAAAACTGACCATAAACGAGGAACAGTTCACAATTACATAGCGTTGAATAGCGTTTTTTATTCCTAAATGCACGAAATTTCTCTTTAGGTGCTACATTGGTATGCGATATACGAATCCGACTCAAACAGGATCGAAATATGAATTACATAATAATCCGAGTCGCAACTCGCGTTTCATCTGTTCAATGTTTATTGTTATTTGCCTGGCAGATAGCGTACACACGATAACGCTACTTCAGACGAACCAACTACCTTGAAGACGAACATGGGAAACAAATAGTCGATAATGAAATGTTTTTGCGCCAATCGATCGGCGACGTCTTCTCGCAACTTTGAATAAATTATTTTATTCGCGACTATGAAAATGCTCACTTTCGCTCGTTGAATATATCATGGAAAACTTGTAGAAACTCGTAAAAATCTCGAAGACTTGAAAAATTAAATTTTTTTTCTCCTCGGTTTATTATTGAATAGTAAAGCATTGTAATCGCCCAAGAAAAAAATTTTCCAACACCCCCTCAAAATTTGATGTTTTACGTTTCAAGGCATGTAGAATCCGAATATCCAATAAAAAAAATTCTCTCTGTCCGCCGTACGAAGTCAACACTTTTCCGGTCAAACTATATATAATAGCTAAATTTTTGAAATTTTCACCAAAAATCAATCTCGGCCCTACGACGGCCCAATTATTGAACCATATTGCTAGCTCAATTTTAAGGGTATTTTTGGGGGTTTTGAAGGGGAGAAAATTAGTATTTTCCAACGTTTTTCAGAAAAAGGTGTATTTGGTATCAATATCCATAGATTTTTGGACGCTGAATCGAATGAGACCATTGCGGGGTCGATAGCTTTAATGGTTCTCGTGCTATCGCAGATTTTGTGTCGAATTTGGGAGAATTTTCGGAAATTATGGCATGAGGGTATAAAACGAGAGTTCTTGGAGCTATACAAATCGTTCTATACTGGAAGGCTCCTCGAACACTCTTCAATTATACCGTAAGGCGGAAAAATCAGATTTTAATTTGGAAATTAAGAAAAATAAAAATGATTAAAATTACAGATTTTTGCTATCTACGGCATTTTCCCCTATAGTTAGTTACCAAACTGTTTTTCGGTGGGATAATTACTATCAGAAATGATAGCTTCTTAAATCATTATTGAAGCGAAGGAATAATAAACCACTGTACAATCATTTGCAGCTTTTTATTTATTATTGTTTTTTAATTAAATACCTAGAAATAAAATTTTGTCAAACAAAAAAAAAAATAACTGGCTTCAAATTATTTGAGTAAAAAAGATCATCCCAGCCCTGAAGGGGGATTCGAGCAATTACCGAGTTGAATTCGGTTTACAGTAAGCTGCAGGCAAACAAAATGAACAAAACTCAATAAAGAAACGTTTGTTTCGATTGTATATATTCCCCCTCATCATACGACGAGGAATAATTCGGACAAATTCATCACCGCAGAGAGAAGGCGAAATTTGCACTCGTGTTGAATAACTGTACCGCAAATTAATGAACAATGCTATAATATAGCAGCATTGACATATTATGTCACTTTTCTATGAACGATTATATTGAAGTAGTTCTTAGAATTGGACAGCTGAGACGATCCGTTGTGTTAGATCTATCGCCTCTTTGCAATAGGCGCCTGCCTTGCAGAAAAGAAGCTGGGAATGCGGATGACCTTTCATTCTACACCGATCCTTCTACTCGAGGAAATAAAGACCTGTTTTTCCGTAGAAACGGGGGAAAAAAACGATGACGCCAAGAAGTGGCCGATTGTTGGAAACTGTCGTGCGACACCTCATCTCCTAGTGAACAGCGCAGAAATTGTTTTCAACCGGTAATTACAACCAACGTTTGAAGAGGAGTCAATTTTTCAGCACTAAAATACGAAGCGATGAAATTAATTCTCGTTCAGAAGTGACGAGGTTTTTCCCAACGCGCCGATATATAATTGATCGATTTAATTAATAAGCCGTTCTAAAATATGCTTGTAACGTTTGATTTAAAAAATATACGTATAAACTGTTTCGTAATTAAAAGCCAATTTTTAATTTATTATTTATTTTTTTTATATATTTTTTTTAGAAATGCTGAACGGAAAAAATACACATAATATTCCACTTATGAGGAACACACTTGGCTCATTCAAATGGGCTATGAACAAGTGGAGACAATAATGCGTAGATATGTGGGCATCTAGGTAAAAGTGATATTGCTGAAATACATATATCATTATATACATAATATATATTATATTAAATTTAAAAAATTGGTATAATTGGGTAAATGAGGTATAACTATAAATGAAATTTTGTTTTTTTCTTTTTTACTTTATAAATTTCAGAAGTGAATTGTATTTTATTTGTTCTGTTCCAAGATTAGGAACTCTTGTGTAATGTAAACGGGCATTGTATGCCTCTAGTAATACACAATAATTGGAATTTTCATTTTTTGGGATGAAGTAAGTACCTATTACTAAAATCTTTTTGTATTAATTTTCTCTTTTTTCTCTCTTATTATTATTATTATTATTTTTTTTTTTTGCACTTGTTATATGATTTTGATGATTGCTGAATTTTTATTTTTACTTTATTCTGTTGAAAGAAGTGTGGTGTTTCGTTTTGTGTAAATAATCTTCTACATTGTAATTTACGAGCCGAGGCATATATTTATAATTTGTAATAATGCTCCCAGGGGAGATGGACCTATTTGGTCCTAACCTTCCCTGGTAAAATAAAAAGCTGCAATCCATCAATCGCTCTCTCTGCAATATTCAATAATTCATTTACTGTTCAGGCCATTAGATTATACAATATGTATTTGAACTGTTTTGACCAGAACTCTTCCGTGGAATCATTCGAAACACGAATCAAAGCTGAAATTGCTAACGACTGTTAATTAATGCACATATTGCATGTAAATTATTTGCGCGAACTCGTAGAGCTTAATTTTTTATTATTGCAGATTACTATTTTATTTATCTATAATATTATTAGTTTATTTTTTCTTGATAAGTGGAATTACAATTAATGTAACCTGACGATAAATTTACTTCAATTTTTATTTTTATCTGTGTAAAAAGGCAGAGAGGACCAAATGGTCCTATTTTGTGCACCGTTTTTGTTTAATAAATGAATAATCAATCGCAAATAAATCTATTCCAACTAAATATTCGTAAAACACAATAAGAGTCCCAAAATTATTTATTTACTCGAATGATGAACTGAATTCAAGTCGTTTTTATCGATAAGCTCAAATCAATTTCCAACCATAAATATATCGATAATGAGGTAAGTTCAAGGAGAATATTTTATCTCAGAGCGCCTTTCATTTCGAGGACAATCGAGCGCGTATTATTTTTCCAAGTACATCGGCTCTTGAGCCGATGAAAAAAGGCGGTCTTTGTGAAAAAAAGAAAGCACCCTGCACACAACTTTGTTTGCAGATTCCATTGTGAACGACGAGTTCGCAGATTGAACAATAGAGCTTCGCTTCGTGGCACATTTGCAAATCGGCGGATGGAATTTTTTCTCAGAAACTTCAGTCAAATTTTATTGGCTTTTTTACCTTTTTTTAAAATTACTATAATTAGTAGTATTTTTAGTAATATAGTATAGTATTTTACTAGTACTATTAGTAGTATTTTTAGTTATTATTTAAGCAAGTATATCGGAGGGTTCAATTCTACTCAATTCTCCAAGCTTAAATGTTCACAGGTTCATCAAGAGAAAATACTGCGAAGTCTTAGTTTTCGCCATTCATCGAAAAACTACTCGCAGTGAGGGCGTAAATTTTAAATAAATTCCATAGCGTTATAATAGTTTCTTCAAAACAATTATAAATTCACCAAAATGATATTAATTGCTACAAAATTATTATAGTTTAATCAAAATCGTTGGGTATAATTTCTTCAAAAAGTGCCGAGTCTCGGACGATTATCATGGTATCAATAATAAACAATAATTGTTATCGTCCAAGACTCAACACTTTTTGAAGATATTATACCCAACTTTAGTATTAATAATAAACCAAAATCGATCAGGATTGTGGAAAAATTGAAAATCGGCATAAAAAATTATGTTGATCGCGTATAATTATTTCGCACGAATTGCTAAAAATCTGAGTCAATGGTCAACACTTTATCAGCCGTAGTTTGAACAGAAACATCTATATAGGCCCGAAAAAACCCCAGTCGTCAATTCTCATCTGGGAATCCTCACAAAGAAACATTTTCTGTCTCGACGATTGCGAATTCCCCATCTCGATTAAATCCGACAGTCATAATGTCGTTAAAGAAAAATTATTCTTGTGACACATTATATTATGCGTAGCAGTTTCGTAGCTACAACTGTATTTCAAAATTTTCAAACCAACGGACTTGTACCAAGATTAATATTTCTTCAAAATGACTAACATTTCTTCATAATGACTATATTTTCTTCAACACGACCACAATATCTTTTTTGGAAGATAATAATTTTTTTCAAAACGACAACAATTTCTTTAAATATTATTACCATTGGACTTGTACCAAGATTAATATTTCTTCAAAATGACAAACATTTCTTCAAAATGACAAACATTTCTTCAAAATGACAAACATTTCTTCAAAATGACTAAAATTTCTTCAAAATGACTATATTTTCTTAAAAACGAGTACAATTTCTTTAATATGATTAACAATTTTTTAAAAGATAATAATTTTTTTCAAAACGACAAAAAGTTCTTTAATAAGATTACTATTTTTTTCCTTCAAAATGACTAAAATTTCTTCAAAATGATTATATTTTCTTCAAAACGCGCACAATTTTTTCAATACGATTACAATTTTTTTAAAAGATAATAATTTTTTTCAAAACGACAAAAATATCTTTAATATACATAATATGATCACTATTTTTTTCTTCAAAATGACTAAAATTTATTCAAAATGACTACCTATATTTTCTTTTAAACGACTACAATTTTTTTTTTTTTTTTTTTTAATATGATGACAACTTTTTTAAAGATAATAATTTTTTCAAAACGACAAAAATTTCTTTAATATGATCACCATTTTTTCTTCAAAATGACTATATTTTCTTCTAAACGACTACAATTAATATGATCACAACTTTTTTAAAAGATAATAACTTTTTCCAAAACGGCAAAAAAATTTTTAATATGATTACTATTTTTTTTTCCTTCAAAATGACTAAAATTTCTTCAAAATGACTATATTTTCTTCTAAACGACCACAATTCTTTTTTTAGTATGATTACAACTTTTTTAAAAGATAATAATTTTTTTCAAAACGACAAAAAGTTCTTTAGTATGATTACTATTTTTTTCTTAAAGACGACTACGATTTCTTCAAAATTATTACAATTTCTTCAAAACGACTTTTATGAAGATTTCCGGCTATGAACAGAAAAAATCGATATAGGCCAGATTAAAAAAAAAACCAGTCGCCTACCCTCATTTGGGAATCCTCACAAGGAAAACATTTCTCTCTCGACGGTTGCGAATTCCCCATCTCGATTAAATCCGATAGCCAATGTCAACAGACAATTGCCGGTTCTTCCGTTTGCCAATTGGTCCGCTCGGACGTTCGCTATTCGTTCGGACCATTCTTCTCTATCCACGTAATAAAGGACAGAAGGCGTGTCGCTATAAATTGCTTACCAATTTCCCTTACTCTGCAATTTGGGGGGCAAACGACGTCATAGTTGCGGCCAAGGACATGGGCATTCCCGTTGTGTTGGGTCAGAACCGGTTTTAGACTGTTTTTTTTTTTTTTTTTTTTTTTTTTTTTTTTTTTTTTTTTTTTTTTCTCCAATTCAGAATAATATCTTTTTTCGTCTGATTATTTTTCAATTTGCGTAAAATCGAGTGTGCGTTTTTCTTCGCCAAAGGACCAATAGTTCGTTCAACTCCGGTTGAGGAAAAGGCGAAAGAAATAGCCGGCTCAGGATTGGCAGTGCCAATCTCGATGCAGGAAATGAAAACAAGTCGAACAGGTTATACCTACCTACTGAATAAGGAAAGTGAAGGCGTGTGACGTGGGCAGAAACGGATTTTTTTTCGTCGTTTCGAAATTCGCGATCCCTATGTTTTGCAACGCATTTTGAACGTCATTTTTAAGTTGAAGAATTCACATTTAAATTGCTTACAAAACAGATGGGAGTGACTGTAATTGAATTAGAATCGAGGACAATATTGCGTTTATTGAATTTTGACTTATTATTCAATTAGTAAATTGTAATTGCTCGAGAAAAAATGTTCAACCCTCTCCCCATCAATATTTGATGTTTTACGTTTCAAAGTACGTGAAATTAAAAAAAAAAAAAAAAAAAAAAAAAAAAAAAAAAAAAAAAAAAAAAAAAAAAAAAAAAAAAAAAAAAAAAAAACGCTGCAAATGATTGTACAGTGGTTTATCATTCCTTCGCTTCACTACTGATTTAAGAAGACATATCCATTTCTCATAGTAATTATTCCGACAATTTGTGAATTTTCCTTGTAACATACTTAGTACAAGAATTTGTTCGCTGATCGATTTTAGCCGGAGCTAGAGCGGCCCGAAGAGAAAGTCAAAAATCCTTGGGTATACGATTGATTGAGAAACGTACATACTGGTACAATGTAGCCAAATTTTGATCATAGAGTCGTTAAATAAAGAGAACTTCATAGGCTGGGAAAATCATAATTTGTTTTAATTAGGCCTTCATGAAAGTTTTATTGCACTATAAAATTTGGTGACTCGGATTTTCGCGTTTTTTTGCCTGTTTTTTGCAAATAACTTTTGAACCGAGTACTTTTGCACAGGTATATTACTCAGAGGCGAGAAAGGTCTATCAAAATCATACAAGTTGGTGTATTTAATTATATTTTTATGCTATGTCCCCGCGGAGCTATTCGCGCTCGAAGAAAACCGAAAACGCGTTTTTTCCATGAAAGCGGAATATATCTCGAAAACAAAAAATAATCGCTGTCGTTTTTTATTTTTAATAGACTCTAAATTAAATTCCCTCAATTTGCTTCCACAGAAACTATTTTTTCAAAATTCGCGAACGTGACGAAAAACAATTCCAAAGTTAAAACTCCAAAAATATGAAAATCGGAAAAAATTCGGAAAATATTAATAGTCGTCAGAATTTGATTGTTTTCACTTTAAATTCGAATTCTACGTCTAATTTCCTGCAGGAATAACTAATTAATCAAATTCGAACAGCGCTGTAAGTATTTGCAACAGAGTTTCATAGTTTAAGGCCAAAACGACGGTGGAATACTAAAACGAGGAAAACCAATCGTTGACGTCAAATTTCCATAGTTTTTACGTCAAATTCGAACTCAGCGTTAAATTTCCTTTAAGAATGACTAATAAATTGATATTGAACAGTACTGTGTTAGTATTTGCAACAGATTTTAAGGGTTGTATAACATTAAAAATGGATAAAACTGATAGTTGTTGTCAAATTTCCGACGTTTTGAAGCTAAATTCGGACTCAGCGTTAAATTTCCTATAAGAATAGCTTTCAAATTCGCTTGGTAACGAAAATTTAATTCTTCATTCTTACCGATGCCAGCGGAGCTCGAAATTCCGGCCGGTGAATGACTCGATTTACGGAAAATAATTTCTGAGGCGCTGTTTAAATTTTTTTTACCAATTTTTTTGCTAAGTACGTGTGTAAGGGGTTCAAATGAAGACTCCTGCATAATAAAACAATTGATTCGTATAAATTTTAACCCCGAAAATCACAGTTAAAGTCCAATTTTCGAGCTTTCAAAAACTGATTTTTTTGGACCACTTGCAGATTTTTCCGAGAAATAAAAAAAATCACAAAAATACATCTCGGTAAGATACAACTTTCTTGAAAATTTCAGATTTTTATCTGTATTGGAAGACGAGTAAAAATTCGTTAACTGTTCGGTTGGAAAAAATCGCAGGGGTTCCCCTTGGATTTTTCGCGAAAAATTTTTTGTAATAGATTTCGCTCAAATTTAGCATAATGACAATTGATGATGTGTACATCAATAATATATGGTTCATTCTTTGTTTCTTTTGCACTAAATAGACGAAAAGAACGTTTGAATTGGAAAAATGTCATGTTTTCGTGTATAGTCTACCAATATTGTTGAATAACGCAAAAACGGTTGAAAAATGGATAGGTACATTACATTAGGAAAATGTGGGCAATTAAATTACCTATCTTTTGGTATATTCAAACATCTGAATTGACGACTTTTTGTTCAAGTTATCCACTATGCAAGTTACAAATCTTGGAAAACTTAATAGTTGAAACGTCAACGTCGGCTAAAACTTTGACCTAGTTACAAACACGATACTTAATGATGCAATACCATGCACAATGCAATACCCACCACCTACATACCAAATTATAGAAACTACTATTATAAAAACTACTATCGATCCCCACTCTCCATACACAAATAATTAACTACTATACCATATAATAACATAGCATTGACAAGGACACTACCCCCACCAATATGTAAGGCACGGGAGGAGGGGAGATAGCGGAGGGGGCGTAGCCCCCCCCCAGCCGCCAGGGGCGCTCAGCCCCTGGTCTTGAATATGATTACAATTTTTTTCTTACTATTTATTAAATATGATAACTTTTTTTACGATTTCTTTAATATGATAACTATTTTGTTTTCTTCAAAACGACTACAATTTCTTCAAATTATTATAATTTCTTCAAAACGCTTGCTCGAACTTAATAATTGGTATGTACTTAGTTCTTAAAAATTTTCAAGTTCGACAAAATCCATACAAATGAATACAAAATTTTTTTTTTTTTTTGGCGAAAAAGTTAATTTTTTTTTTAACAACCGTGATTTTAATATGAATATGAAAATGAAAATATTAATAAAACTCAGGTGACAATCTGGCTAACGAATAGAAACGATGTTTTGAAAATGATCTCCAACTAAATATGTAACTCATATTTCCTTAAATGGACAGAAATATCCTAAATAAATAGAATTAATTTCAGAATTTTTCCGCAACTTAGTTGCAACTTACAATTTTTTTAAATTGTCTTCTACTTTTTAAAATATTTTTTAATTTTATTTTTATTTTATTTCAATTTATTTTTATTTTATTCATTTTATTATTTATTTATTTTGTTTTTTTTTTTTTTGTCGCGTGCATGTTTTATTATTGAAGAACGAAACAAAAATATGCAAATTAACCTTCTAAAGGCGAGAAGGAAAATATATGTGAATATTCTGTTCGCCTCGTCTGTTTCGTGGAACGTATGAATTATATTTCCATTCGGGTCAGGTACAATACAAGCGAATTCCTCCTGACAGATATGACGCAATTTGACACACTGGCAGGAAAACATACAAATATATACAAGAAACAAACATAAACAATTCTCACTTTCGTCAGCCGCCGGCGTTCGCGGCGACTCGAGTTTGTTATCGGCGCCGCGCGTCATTGGCACATGTTTTCGATGACCGGCCTGAGTCGCTACTGGCGTGGGCGGTCACTGCTCGAATCGTCACGAAACTGGGGAGCGTCACGAGATTTGTTTATGGAATTACGATACGAGAGGGAGGCGGAAGACGGCACTCGCTAGAACACCACATACGACTACAAGGCCTTCGCCACGGGCGGTTGACAGACAGCTACGAGCTACTGTCCAGACTACAGACAGGGTCCGCAGATGACCCAATTGCTCCAGTGTTGTGGAGGGTGTGCGGAGGGGTGGTTTCTGGGCGGGGAGGGGAGGTGGATCAGCTGACTTGTCGCGGTTCGTGGCAACATGGCTGTACTGCGCTTCGGGAAACCTCCCGACCCCACAGCGGATTCCGCGGGTATAAGCAAGTTGCCACGTGACAGAAGCGCGTAGCCGACGGAACGTGGCGAAGGGAACGTGGCAAATTTAATGAAAGCGATTTGTACTTATAGTAAAAAAATGCGGAGAAACAATCAGCGTAATAATTAAGGGAAAAACATGTCACCCAAATTTTTTAGCCGCTGGTTACACGAATCGAATATATTACCGATATTATGATAAACAATAAACCAAAAGAGGAGAAAAAACATATTTACAACGATAAAGATTACACAATAACAATACAACAACATCTGGACAATAAGAGAGTCCAAATTAATAAGACTGCCAGTGATTATACAGTATTTTATTATTTCTTCGCTTCAATAATGATTTAAGAAGACTATCTTTATGTAATGGTAATTATGCCGAACATTATTTTGTCAACGTTCCCACCGAAAAACAGCTAGGTAACTATAGGGAAAATTCCGTAGCAACTATTGTAATTTTAATCATTTTTATTTTCCTTATTTTTCGAAATTAAAATTTGAATATTTCGCCTAACCGTACAGCTGAAAAGACTGTTTGACGACCATTACAAAAAAAAAATTAACAAATTTACAACAAAAAAAATTACAAAAAATTACAAAAAAATAAAAATACACAAAAAAAAATAAATAAAATAAATACAAAAAAAAAACAACACAAAATTACAAATGGAAAATTTACAAATGTTCGGAATAATTACGTACAGCTGGAGAGAGTGTTTGACGACCATTACAAAAAAAAAATTAACAAATTTACAAAAAAAAAAATTACAAAAAAATGAAAATACACAAAAAAAAAAAAAAAATACAACAAAACAAAAAACACAAAATTACAAATGGAAAATTTACAAATGTTCGGAATAATTACTAAATGGACAGTCTTCTTAAATCATATTGAAGCGGATGAATAATAAACACTGTACAATAATTTACAGCTTTTTTGCATATTTGGGTCTCCTTGCTTTAATATAATGACTCCATTCCACAAAACTTGTTTTATATCGATTGGATCGCACGCCTTATGCGGTTTATTGACTATTTCGATTTTTACAGGAAGCGAAAAATATTTTTGACGCTGAAGGTTCATAAAAATCCTTTCTTTTATTTACAAAACTCGGCTTGCACTTGGCATTATTGTACGTCCGCATTATTCACGTGAGCGTTTTTCTATTTTCTGGTTCTCCTAGCTAGTTTTTTAATAATAGTTGTAGAAAAATAACATTTCGCCCTTGCTACAAGCTTCTTGATTTTATAATCGGTTATTTCTTTTACCATGGAAGTGCTGTGTGATCTATACACACTTCTTTCGAGAACAAGTCCGTTTATGAATTTGGATTTAGCGTCCTTAGTATTAATTGAGAAATTCGTTCTCATCTAGAGCAGTCATTAAAGTAAATTTGTAATAACCCGAGGAAAAAATTAAGTTTTTCAATTAGGTTTCAAAAAATTAAGTTTTTCAATTAAGTTTCAAAAAATTAAGTTTTTCAATTAAGTTTCAAAAAATTAAGTTTTTCAATTAAGTTTCAAAAAATTAACTTTTTAAATTAAGTTTCAAAAAATTAAGTTTTTCAATTAAGTTTCAACTAAGGACCGTTACGATTTTCGAATTGAATCGACGTTCATTTATTGAATCTCAACATTTTAAACTGCACCTTCAGTATATTACGGGTTTCCTATTTTCTCCTGGTTATTTTTCTCTAGGAAACATTGTAAACTGTTTCATCTGCCGTATTGAACTCTATCTTAAGAATTTTGACCAATTTAATACAAGAGCAATGCCGAACCCGAAGTGCAAACAATGTTTGATCAATATGTTCAAACTTGATCAGGACGAAGAAGCAAGAATTACGAGTGTATGGTCCTGCGCAGCTGTCGTGATGCCGAAAATATTTCGGTTTTTCATACTGATCATACCTCTCATTATTATTCCAATCATCCTTTTTACCTGATCGTTAAAAAATATATTAAATACAACTATATAGTTCGGTATTTTTTCGAGGCGAAGAATTGTCATATTTTTATTTCATGTTTACGTAGTAAATTGTGATCGTCTGAAAAGTCGAATTCGGAACGGAGGTGAATTTGGAGGAAATTTTCATAGTTAAATCAGGAACACTTTTTGATACAGTCTCCGTGTGTCTGAGGTCTGGGCGGCAAAAATTGTCTTATCTCTGCGACAGATGAAATTTTCAGAAAATATTCTTCCGATGAATGTGAAAAATTAGTCAATGAAAAAGCTGTTTAAACGTTCTAGACCTAAATCTATATATTTTGGTGCTGTGAAACCGAAAAAATATTGAAAAAATGCTAGACATCAGGATTTGCCACAAAATGCAAAAATATATTTGAAAAATGTAAAAATATATTTGAACGTTTATGGTCGTGAAATTTTCTCTAGGCGGGTGAATAACAGCCGCTTTTTAACATTAGAGTCACATACCGTACTTACACGTTATCCAAATATCGTTTGTAATTATAATAGTTAATGGCTTAGAGATTGCGAAAAAAGTGAGAACGGGTCGAGATAAGCTTTCGCCACTTTCCCACCAGTTGAAAAGTTCATTAGGAGTTCATTGAAGGTTCAAACCTTTTTTTTTAATTTCACGCTACTTCTGTTCTCAGCAAGCGATACAATTAGGAGCTCTTCCCAATTCTCCAATATCGAAATTCCAAGTCAATATTCGCGTCATATATTTACATTCCCTGCATTTCTGAATCGGAAGCTTCCCAGGTCGAGTTCTCGTCTTGCTATCGGGAAATTTTGAATAATGAAAATCGCGAGGTGGGGATGTGCGTCGGGTTGCAGACAATGACCGAGTTACCATGGCGATGGCGATCCAAAATAAACCGCCACCCTAGCGGGAAATATATGGAAAGGAAATTTCGCTACATTTTCTAAGTAAACGTGCTTCGCGAATTTTTTCCTCCACCTTTGACATTCGGATGAGCCGAATTTGAATCAATATGGCTATTACAGCGGAGGACATCGACAACTTCGACGCCAGGTTTTCCACTCGTTTAGAATAAATGACAGCCTTTAGGAGGCGAAAGATCGAATTTTTCCTATAGCTAAAAACGGCAAAATATTTTCGCCTATAAAAGAATGTAAAAGTTGCAGTTTGAGAATGTGGTCCATTTATTTTTGACCTTTTAGCGAGGAAAAATTTCAATTATTACAAATTTTTCACGTGCCACCTTGAATCACTTATACTAGATTGTTGATTAAATAATAATTCTCAAAGTAAAACTAGTGGAAGCGAGTGGTAGCACTGTACCATCTGCAGCGGTTTTTAAATATTTTTTTAATTGAATATTTGGAATCTACATGATTTCAAACGTAAAAATCAAATTTTGAGAGGTGGTTAGAAAATTGTTTTCTTGGGCTATTAGGTACAATGGTTTAATATTTATTTATTTATTTACATGAGAACGAGCAACCGCTCAATTTACAAAAAAAGAAAATAACATTTCTGGCCAAGTTGTGGCTTTTGATAAGCTGACATTGGCTTCAACATTAGAGTAGTTTCGTAGCGGGGAAACTGGGCACGCACTACATAGCCGGGTCTATAGCACAGCTCAAGACGTTTATTATTTTTCACGAGTTTTTTTTAAATATTGAATAATACACCAAAAATTATCTGACCTCAAAATTATCTCACTATTATCTAACCCCTTGAATTGTTGAAAACGTATATTGCACGTTTCAAGGCATGTAAAATCGGAAGATCTAATAGACCTGAGGTATGCTTAATCACACACAGTAATTCCATGTTTGAGTCGGTAACTGGACTAATCAATTTTAAAATCAAGAAGCTTGCACTAAGGGCGCAACATTTTTCTCTATAAATATAACTGTTATTGAAAACTTGGTAGGAGAGTGCGCAAATAGAAATACGCACGAATTGGGTTAATAATACGGAAGTGTTGTATGTGAACCTAACATAATACAAGCCAAGTTTTGTAAAATGGTATAATTTTTATAGAAGGCCAGCGTCAAAGATATTGATTTTTCTGCGGGCATAATGCGGAAGTACGGTGTGTAATCCAATCAATACAAAATAATTTATGTGAAATGGAGTCGTTTTTACAGCAAGGAAACCCAAATATACAATAGTGCACAAATAAGATGACTGAAAATGCGAACTATAAGGAAGTACGGTGTCTGACACCAATAATAAAAATCAAACAACATTCAGCTGACAGAAAGAAACATTCCAATTACCCAGCGTTTATATTATAACCATTTTAGCTGTCTGAAAAAATCGAAATACAGACAATATGCGTATAACACGGAAGTACTGTATGTGACTCGCTTATACAAATCAGGCATCGTTCGATCACCGTCCCAAACATTTCAAGACCTTGAACGTTCAAGTATTTTGATTTTTCCGGCTAGTAAAAATCAAAATAAAAAATACGCACTACCGAAATTGTGAAAAAGGCTCATAACGGGGGATTCGGTGTGTGACCCAATATCCAAAAAATCAAGCGTCATCTGCTCGCCATAACAAACATTTTAAGACATCGATTCTTGAAAAAATATTGACTATTATAGCATGTAAAAATTGAAATAGAAAAAAACTACATATATATCGCTTATATCTCGGAAGTACATTGTGTTATCCAAAATCCGGAAACGGGTAATTTTGCACAATCACTAGGGCAACAGTCTCTGAAAATTTCCTCGCGTTTCATTCATTTTTCGCGAATTTAAGACGATTTATGTCATTTTCTAACCACAGACACAATCTAGAAAACCTGTAAGTTCCTCAAATGAATTTTTTTAAATTTAAATACAAAATTAGGAAAACTTAACGGTATAATCCGAGTGAAAATGAAGCTGAGTCGTTGCTCGAGCTTACAAATTACCAACCAACTTACAATTACAATTATTAAAAAAAAATTATTTATTTTATTTTATTTTAATATATTTATTTTTAATTTTATTTTATTTTAATATATTTATTTTTAATTTTATTTTATTTTAATATATTTATTTTTAATTTTATTTTATTTTAATATATTTATTTTTAATTTTATTTTATTTTAATATATTTATTTTTAATTTTATTTTATTTTAATATATTTATTTTTAATTTTATTTTATTTTGATATATTTATTTTTAATTTTATTTTATTTTAATATATTTATTTTTAATTTTATTTTATTTTAATATATTTATTTTTATTTTATTTTTAATTTTTAAAAATTTATTTTGCTCTAACTTACAATTAAAATTATTTAAAAAAATTCACAACGCAGTTTTATTTCAGATCAAGACTTATCCACGGTTTGGACTCGTGTTTCGACAATGAATCTTCTTGCGTCGAATTGATTTTCGAGGTGATATTTCCATTTAAATCGTCTACCGATTCTATTCAAAATCGACGAAAAAGTTTAACAATTATTAGATCAATGAACTTTTTCATTATACAAACAAAAGAAATTCTAAAAACACGAAGAGATATTTTTAAATAAAAAAGTATTTTTTTTAGATAGGTAATAAATACTTTTTTTAAAAATTTTTCAGTTCTTGGATTGTCAAGGCTTTGAAAAGACAAAAGAAGCGTTTAAATTGGAAGCAGCTAACGCCGGATTTCCGTTGTTGAAAATTCGTCGTTTCAATAAAGATCGAATTCAACGATCGGGCGCGCTTCGTCTCTTCAACGGATTAGAAACGTCCGACTGTTCGAGTTTTTTCAAGGTGCTTTTCATAAGTGGTGGTTTTTCATATAGGAGAGCAGTCAGGTTTCAATCTAAATTTTCATTATAATTATTTAATTTCTGGTGGACATCTTACACATCTAAAAATGATACCAATCGCTTAACCATCTCGAAAAATGCCCTTCCAATTTACATTTATCACCTGAAAACGACGATATGAATCAAAACAATTACTTTAATATTGGGTTTATCTTGCAGGATTGGGATGAAATTGTTCCGGCGCGTATAAAATCGAAAACCGCTTACAAAAAACTGACGATTTACCTGTACACATATTTTTCAACGCATTTATCCGACAGAGGCGCGCAAAATCGGGTCGACGTCATGAACGATGACATAACGGAGAGTTCGGAGAAGGGACTGAGCAAATATACGGCGATTTTGGATCGGAAAAAAAGCGAAGACGAGGGGAAAGAGGGGTCATCTAACGATCCGACAGTTGAAGGTATCAGATTCTCGTTGTGAATCGCTACTTATGACGTAAATCTCAGTCAAAAAAAAAAAAAAAAAAAACAATCTAGGGGGGAAACGTTAAAATTTTTATTAGTTTGATTTATTTAAACAACATTATATTTAAAGATTCAAAAAAAAAAATTTGCATATTTATTTCAAAAATTTGTATCAGGAAAATATTCTATTGGTTAACAGCTACGGGACTTCAGTCGCTTGATCAATTGACAAAACTAAACGGAACGTTCGTATTGGAAAAACCGCTTTTCAAGGAGATCCCTCGAATCGAGACAGATGATACAGAACCGCCGATACCAAAGAGGTACGAAAATGACACATTTATCAAATATCGTTTCGTTCAAACCAGCTTACCAATCTTTGTTTCCAAGGGAAAGAAGCGAATCGAAAGATTTCGAAGTTGACAGTCTGGAAGACGATAGCGAGCGACGGAGAAATAGTTGCTTGAGCTTTGCCGGCAACGATAGCAACCAAATAACGTCTGCCATGGCTATGTTCAAGCGTTTCTTGTCAGAACATGGAGCAGAATTTGCCTCCGAACCGGAGTTTCTACCGTATTTTGCACTGCCGTTTGTCGAAAATCCCAAAGAACATCCAACCTTCACTCAGGTTTTCGAAGTGAGAACAAAAGTTGGCAAGGCACTATTCAAACGCCTCTGTTGCCTCAATCGTATCCATGATTATCTATCTCGTCAGTTATTGTCTCATCCATTTACATCTAATCAGCTTTTATTTTATGTACTATTATCATATCTGCTTTTATCTTATCAGCTTTTATCACATCTATTGTTATCTTGTCTGCCTTCACCTTATCTATTGTTATCTAATCAGCTCTTATCACGACTATTGTTATATTTATTATCTATTTTTATCTTATAAGCTTTTATTTTATTTGTTGTTATCATGTCTGGCTTTATCTTATCAGCTTTCTTAATATCCCATCTGCTTTTATCAAATCAATTGCTATCTAATCAACTCTTATCACAGCTATTGTTATCTAATCAGCTTTATATCAAATCTGTTGTTGTCTTATCAGCTAATATCACATTATTGGTATCTTATCTGCCTTATTTTCTCTATTATGTAATCTGCCCTATCTGTTACCATCTCCTATCAGCCTAATGCTATCTTATCCAGATTTGAACAGCAACGTTCTTCTTTCAGGAAACGTGGATCGAGAATCTCAAAGATAATTTGGCCAATTTTCTCATCGAATACAGCTGCGGAGAGCAAGCGGTGCCAGATATTGTCAACATGTACAATGAGAATGCAAAAAATGAACAAAAATTAACCCGCGGGAGAACGGAGGAGAAGAAGAGCTACAAAGAACTGAAAAGGGGGATGCATAAGTTGAAAAGAGACCATCAGAGATTAGTAGGTGAGCCTGGTTTATGGAAGCAATTTGAAAACTGGATAGAGACAAAATCAATAAGCCTCAAAGTTGAAACGCTCTCATTTGATTCGATCATAGCAACTGAATAGAAGGTCTAGAGCTCATATCACGTTAGTAGAAGGTTACCCAAACATTAATCCATCTCTGAATTGTTCCCAGGCGTGGCAAACGAGCTGGCGTGCGCTCTTGAAAAATCGGTACAAGGAGAAGCAGTCGATCTGAAAGTGACGCTGATGAAATGCGCCAATATATTTCCCGATCTCTTTCCCACTCATTTGCCCCCTCACCACAAGAAGGTAGGCCAACATTTAATTAATCCCAGGAAGGTGAAAGCCGGAGAATCAAAATAAAAATACTTGAATTCGATGCTACCTGGGGAAAATACTAAGCCAAACTACTTTTGCGGAAGAATTCATCACTTTTGCTGTTATTATCATTATCCAAACATCGTCGCCACCGAAATATTAAATGTTTGTTTCAGTGGCATTCGCCAGATAGGTACAACGTCAATAAAAAGAGTCAAGTATTTGTGGGCGATTTAGACGTGAAGAAGATAAAGCACGATTTGAACGAGGGCAGCGTCAAGGTGCAACTGCTTCTTTTACAAGCTCTCCGATGGGTGAGTGAGGATCATAAAAAGAACCATAATTCTAGCTAAGTTGAACAATAGAGAGCAAGTTTGGTAAATTTATATCGCCTATCTCTTTAGAGCTTCTCAATCGAGAGTTCTTTGAAATGATTTTTTGGAGCACAGCAATAACATTCTCTTCATAATCTTTAGATGTTGACGAAATCGAGAAGTGACGATCGAGGAGAAGTGGTGAGGTGGCTGAGCAAACATGACGTACTTGGCCTGCACGACGGATCTGTCAAAGAGTTTCTCGCTCCGGTAACAACGCCACATCCGATTCAACAGAGCGTCGTACGAATAATCAACGCATTATCATCTTTGAGAGAGGGTCGCAAATATTTAGAGAGCTCAGAAACAACGATCGGCCTTTTATTGGATTTAACCAAGCAAAACGAACTAGATCCTGTCACTGAGGATATGCTGATAGCCATTCTTCAGAAACTCAGCATTCGGTAAGCCTCGACAAGATAAACGATGATATATAATAGACAAATACGCCGTACAACAAACCTTGTCATTTAATACGTGCGACTGTCAAATTTAACGACAGGAAAGATCGAGCTGAAATTTTCGTCCAACAAAACCTCATCGAATGGATTTTGGACAAATTGGAACGCCAGCCGCTGAAAATGTTCACATTAGAATATTCCGTGTCCCTCCTTATGAACCTGGCTCTCACCGTTCTCCCTGAATACTGGAACTCGTGCTCGAACAAAGTAGCCGACGTCTTGATGTCCCTGATGGGCACTCACAGACAAGTAAGACCTAAAGTAAGGGCACCGACTCATCAAAATTAAGTTTCATTATGCTAATCAGGGGTTCCAAAGCACCGATAGATAAAATCAAAAGTTGACCTCTGACTTTGTCCATTGCTTCCGAACTAGCCAAGTCCTACAATCTTTACTTTCCATGAGGACATATTAAGCTATCTTGTTTTCCAGTGGGTAAAATAAAAATGTAAGACAATGATAGGAGAGATATGAGATGATACCGATTACTTTCAGAAATCAAGCTACACAAATAAGACATTCCATCAGCAACTTGCACGGTCGAAGCATCTTGGCAATAATATCGGCATTCTACTCATCAATGCACAATTGCCCCATTTTTTCCCAGGCGTTCGAGTTCGTATGTGGATCTCTCTGTTGCGCCCTGAGAAACGACAGAGTCAACGACCAGTGCGCAAGTCAAGGCTTTGAACAAAAGTTGACAAACAGTCTAACCAATTATGCGGGAGATCCGGTGATACAGAAACAAATACAGGCGCTGCAACAGGTGCACAAAAGAATAGCCAAGCCGGAAGATTACGTAAACAGTATCAACATCTACAATGATGACGAACTTCTGGTAAGTCTGGTTTTAATTTTTCAAGTGAATGAAAAAAGATAAAGTGAATAACATTTTTCAAATGGCTATAGACACATTTTCTATTTTCAAATTCCTCTTGGGTAACAGGAGGATCCCGACGAGCTAGATCCAGAAATCGACGAACAAGACCCGGTGACAGGAACGCCCAGCGGGACAGACCTTCTCTTGCAGCATTACTGTCACGTATTCAACCCTCCAAGTAAGCAACAGATTTATCAATATTTCATTGTAGTAGATACCTGATACCAATAAGGTTTCTTGCTATGTTTCTAGGGATCGGCAGGAGCCCCGCTAGGCTCTATACGATTCCCGCCTCTCCAGTGGCCATGCTTCCAGCCTGGGCTCAATATCTATAGCTGTGACCATTCTGCTTCATGTTTCCTATTTTATTTTCAACATTCAACACACAAAGATATATATTTGCTCTCTTAATCTGTTACGGTTTATAGAATATAATTAACTCTGTTCCAACCAATGTCCGGTTATATTCAAAAACGATTCCCATTTTACTCTTCAACATAGCTTCACTTTCAACAGTAATTGTAGGATGTTAAAACGATTATTCTACACTATATTGCAATAGTATGTAATTCAATCTGATAAAACGTACATCTTGACAATGAATATGATTCACTACACGAAAATTGCAATAACTAAAGTATTCAAGATTCTGAACTTACAATAGATAAAAGTACAATTTTCAGGGAAATCTCAGTTTTACAGGCAAACACGAATTCCTCGAACGCAAGGGTGAAACGATTTGAACTAATGGAAACCAGGGACGTACGTGGAGTGCAATTTTTAGTCACTTTCTGATCCAGACCGTTTCCCTCCTGGAATCAGAGAAATACAATTAACGATTGAATTGACGCAGAAGATTAATGTCGAATATTCGTAAGCAAATTCCCGGTTACTAATCTTTATGAGCGAATAATTTTCCCACAGACACAAAGCTCGTAAATCTCATGTGCAGCTGAAAATTGATTTTATCAATTGTCGTTAAATGTGTTTACGTCGTCTATAAATCGAAAAACTACAGGTCGACTCCAAATTCACTTAGCAGATTTTATAGAAAAAAAATTTAAATTAAATAGATAAAGTTTAGATAAAGATTCACTTGGCAGATTTTGTAGAAAAAAAATTGAATTCAATTAAAAAAGTAAATAGATAAAATTGAAACAAAAAAAAACTCACCAGATTCAGCGTCAGACCCTGAAATTGATTTTCTCGTCTCTGGAGATGGCGATCTGAAAGCCAAACGATTTTTTTTTATTAACAATTTAAAGTAAGCAGTAACTACATGATATTTAAGATCATGAGTCAGATCTTCCAAAGTAAAATTAGGAATTAGGTTAAAGTTTTTCCAGCGTACCTGCTTCTTGAACCGGATCCACTTCGGCTCCTGTAAATTAAAACGTGATTACACAAAGGAATAATTGGAACCATTCAATTTCAAGGGAAAAAATCAGATGATTCTCAACTAAATTGAATCTTTAGAAATTCTGCGAAATTGTCCAACCTTGAGCGCGATTTTGACTTCGACCTCGACCGCGACCGAGATGGCGATTTCGACCTTGATCTAGATTTAGACTTCGACCTTGACCTGGATCTCGACCCAGAACCGGATCTAGACCTTGATCTGGACTTGGACTTCGACCTGGACCTTGATTTGGAGCGAGACCTGGACCTCGATTTAGAGCGAGATCTGGAGCGCGAACCTGAGCCTGAGCGGGATCTAGATTTGGAACGGCTGCGCGACCTGTCGCTAGCCGACGATGCAATGCGACGTCGTCCTCGAGGAGCACTGTCATCACTTCCGCTACCGCTTCCTCTGCAGGACGAGAGAATAATATTTACAAAAGCAACGGTAACAGAAATAACTTCCAATTGACAAAAAGGTGGCAGACCTGACAATAAAAATGACAAATGAAAAAAGAAACTAAATTTTTTTTCTTTTCTGTGGCATTTTTTATGTCCAGGGGTTGTGAGGAGAAAAACCCGGCGACTCATTCTCCGATTCTTCATTTGCTCACCGAGCACTTTTGCCTGTTTGGACATCAAATAAAGAATCCGAGAATGAGTCGCCTGGTTTTTCTCCCCCTCACAACCCCTGGACATCAAATCTTGATTGTTAAAATTGATATTAATAAATCCTTTATTCATAAATTAGAACAATCGATCAATTTAGAACTGTAGTTTATAAAAATTTCGAGAGAGGAAAAATTACAAGAACGGATACAAAAGTAGGTTAGCCTGACCAAGAGAGAGCTCAGGACCAGCGCTGCCACAAAAACTATATACATTAGATCAATGTTTGCCCAAACTTGGAACAATTCATCACCTAGGGTGATCCATCATATTGTCCAAATTTTATACTTGGATTAAACTTAGGTTGACTGCCGCTCAGGAGAACACTGCCGACTGGGAACTATTACACTACTGTCTTTCGGTCTAACACTATCTCCACAACTGGATCAAGCAGCAGTCAATCTCTTTTGGTTAGAAAAAAACTAAAAGCAAATAAGCAAGTTCCTCAACTGAAACAAAAATACCAACCCGCTGGCAATTTTCAGTTTGTCACTGTCGCTGTCCGATTCACTCGTAGATATGACAGCCTTCGAAACGACTTTCAATTTCTGTTTAGCTGTTAACCTCTCTTCAGCTCTGTCCTTGCGATTAACTTTTTTGATACGACCACCGCTTTCCTGCAAAGATTTTCCCAAAAACGTATCATGAAGTAGGTCTTATATCTATTCATTTACCTGGGTAGTTGATAAAAAAACTTCTTGATTTCAATAACTACAATAAACTATCTCCAACCAATTACCTTCTTTCTGGGTCTCTTGGATTTGGGCTTATCACTTCCACCGCTCTCGCTATCACTTCCATCGCCTCGCTTTTGCTTCTTCTTCCTGCCTCTTTTGCGTTTCTCCCCCTTTTCTCTGCGGAATATGAAACATTTTTCACACCTCTGCCACCAATATATTGATAAGAATAAAACTAGAAGAGGCCAGTTCAATCATCACATTGAAAATTGAAATAATCGGCTCACTTTCTTTCTGAAGGGCTCCTTGGCCGATCAACGTCGCTACCTGAATCCGATAAAATGTCTCCTTCTTTGCCACTTTTCCTCCCACGGCTTCCTTTGCTCGCTTTCTTTTCGGAAGGCATTTCCCCGAAAACGAGAGCGTTTTTTGTTTTTTCTTTGTACTGTTGACGTTTCAAGATCATCTCCTCAAACTCGGCTTTACGTTTCTCTTCTTGTTTTTTCTGCAACAATGAAAATTGGTGGGAAATGAAGAATATTATGCCAAAGCTATCAAGCTAGACTAGCAGCTGCATTTTTTTAATTTTGACGAATTTTCCTTGACTGTTTTCTAATTTTGAATACCTGAAGTTCAAGTTGTTTCAGCCGGAATGCGTTTCTCTCTTCTTCTTGTTTGGCTCGAAGTTCTTTCTCTTCTTTATCAGTCCTTCGAGCTCTAGCCACGTGGTATTGAGCCTGAGATAGTAGATCTTGACATTGACGAGCCTCGTCACCGGCGACGGACACATCATATTTCATTTTGTCTCCGTACGCTGACAAATATTGGAAATATCTGAAAAAGTAATTAGACGATAAGCTCAAAAAAGTGGAACACTTAGTGTTTCGTCTTGAAAAATCACAAATCGGTATACATTTGTATAATTCTCTCAAATATGCCACAATTGCATAAATTATAGAAGCTCGGAAGAAACCGTACTTTTGAGACAAGGTGAGTTCGTGTACAGCTTGCAAAACGACGTCCAACGATGACTTTTCGTCCTTCAAAATTTGCATTGCCAGTTTTTGCAGAACCAATGCAATGTTGTACAGTATAACGGTATCTTGTGGCGCCACTCTTCTCGCCTTGAAAAAAAACCTCTCCATAGAGTTTTGACAACTGGATTTTTTAGTTCTGGTTATATTTTACTAACAACAGAATATAGATAAATTTGAACGTAGATAACTTAAAATCCGCCTCAACTGCTGTTCCGTCTTATCAGACAAAATGATAGCTCTAATGTTCTCACTTTGAGAAGAATGTCCTTGGCTTCCCTCAACTTCCCAGCTTTGTAACACGCTCGAGCCAAATACTGCATCACTTCGACGTTGTGGTATTTGAAAAACTTGCGAAGACAGTTTTCATACTGAAAATAATAATACAATGACGAATTTATTTAATTAATTCAGCTCTCAAGGTCTGAAACGAACTAAGCAACTAGTATAACATACCATTTGAATGGCACTGACGAACTGTTTCTGTTCAACGTAAATGTGTGCAATGTTGAGCCAAACATCGCAAAACTCAGCCGTCGCCTCACGAACTTGGGCAAAAATATCTCGCGCTTCGTTGACGTAGCCTTTTTGAGCAAGTATAGCTCCTGAAATCAAATTTTTTTGAACCACAAAGAAGATTTGGTTCGGCTGTCAAGGATTGAGAAGCAGCATTCATTGAGCGAACCTTCAGTTATTTTTTTAAATGCTTAACAACTCACCGATGCCGTTGGTAGCCCAAATGTTTCGAGGATCGTTTTTGAGCACTTTTGTGTAAAGGCTGAGGGCACGATCCATATGTATCTTTTCTTTGGCTTTGTCTTTGGCCGGCTGAAGGAACCAAACGTTTCCAAGGGCCACTTGTGAATAGGCGTCATTCTGCGTTGCAGGGCACTGGAAAATAATATCCTTGTCAAAAAATGTTTATACGATGGACGAAAGCGATAAAAACGCACAATAGATTACCTTTAGTATCCTCTCGAACTTTTTCTGTCCCAGTCCCCATTCGTGCTTTGTAAGATGGAGGTTTCCCAACAAGGACCAAGCGTCCGGATGGTTATTGTCAATCCTCATTGCATCTTTGAACCAATATGATGCCTCGTAGATTTGACCTTTATCCCGAGCCATGCATCCTAGCCTCAGGTAGCCTACGAAAAAATATTTCAAAAGTCGCCTCAATGCCAGAAGAAAAAAAATATAATATAAAAATCCAGTAATTTTTTTTTTTTTTTTTTTTTTTTGTGAGAGATAAGTAAATATACTTATTTCCAATGAAACAACAAATTTATAAACATCGGGCATTTTTTACAAAATATTATTGTCTGGCAGTAGGCAAAGCGCAGGTTACCAGACAAAAGGTGCACTGAGCTTTACTTTTTCAAGATAGAAATTCAAGATAATTCATGTACTTTGTGATATGAACTTCTACCGAGGCATTTCTAAGGGTAATATTATATTGAGATGGCGTACTGCTGTCGACTCTAATATTGATATGTAAATAAGCTTCAAGCGTTTCATCGGTAACTTAAAAAAAAAATTTTTCCAAGTAACTTACAATCAATGTAATTCGGATGCTCTTTGATAATATCTTTGTAGAGTTTCTCAGCTTTATCAAAATGGCAAAGAGCTTCACTTAGCCGGGCCAAATTGTACGTCGTCGTGACAGCGATCGAATTGTAATACTGAAAGTCCGTTTGAGCGTCAACTTTCGACCTGGCGAGCGAATCTTCGAAGTACTTTTTGGCTTCCTCTAGGTTGTCCAACCTGGTGAAGTAAAATGACAAACAATGTGAAACGAAGTAAAAATAAATTTAAAAATATTTCCTAAAAGAAAGTAAACAATTGGAATATTAGCTCTTTATAAAAAACAATCAACTTTTTTCCAAATGCATACCTATAATGGAGACAAGCGACGTTGTTCAGGATTTCTGGCGGTATTTCAATCTGAACGGTGTCAGTCAGAATTTTCATCGCTGTTGTGTAGGCTTGCAGCGATGCCTGGAGGTCGGACTGTTCCAGAATTTGCGCCAGTTCAATCCATGCTTCAACATCTTCAGGGTATTGTTCTGTAACCTAAAAATAAAGAAAAAAGAAACACGCACGGGCGAAGTTGTTTATAAATGAAACGCAGCGATGAAACAAATTGAACAAAAATAAGATGTTTGAATTATAAAAAAGAAAATTTACCTTTCGAAGATGGTTCTTGGCGATGTCACGTTTCGACTGGCTTGACGAATTCGCGTACAAAGATCCCAAAATTTTCATCGTTTCATAATTTCCTGGCTGAACTTTCAATACTTTTTCAAAACATTGGGCAGCCTGGAATACGAAAATGACTTAAGCGCACGTAGCATACAGAAATATAGAATCTGAACTCTCTCAAGGAATAAACGCTCACATTTTCAGAGTCTTCTCGGTAAATGTACATTTGCCCGAGTCCAAAATGAGGAAGAACGAATGACGGTGGAGCGAATTGCGTTGCTTGGTAATAATATTGGAAAGCCTGATCGTAATCCTCCTGGAATAAAACCCATAAATTAAATAAATGCGCAAATAGAAATAATCTGACACTATTTTTTTATTACGCAGGTTCAATAAACAGCTTAGAGGCACTAAAAATATTCTGATCATGGTGGAATAAGAGTATAGATCTACTCACTTGGACATGATAAGCTCGGGCCAAATGGTAGCAACTTTCCGCTCGCATGGCTTCATTTTCCGTGTAATGGAAAGCGTGCAAAGCTAAATGTTTCACTTTAAAGTAGTCCTAGAACGGTTGAAAAATATTTCTGGTTTATAATGCCCTTGTTGGTTAATCAAGTTGATGGTATTGTATGAATTCTCAAGCAATGCAACAAAATCAACGGGTAACGAACTTTTTTGAAGAAAAAATGATTTGCCAAGTGATTGAGAACCATCGGATTCGAAGCGTCGATTGTATATGCTTTTGAGAGCATTTGTACTCCGGTTTTGATGTCTTCCGGCTGCTGCTTGTTCAATTTTAAAATTGCTAAACCAACCAGAGCGCCAACACACTTTGTATCCAACTCTAAAGCGCGCTCGAATGCCAATCTGTCAAAATAAATCTTTTCATTCACATACTAAATGATAAAAAATCTATTACTGAGACCTGAAGCATACAAGTTTTTTTGGACATAGAAGACATAATATACGGGTATGAATAGAGATTGATAGATAGCAGAGCTCCCAGCTCAGGGAAGGAGTAAATCTGTCTAACCTGGCTTTGTCCTGATTTCCCAACTTCATGAAGCAATGCCCCATGCCGAGCCTGACAGCAGCTGGACAATTTGGATTCGTGCGGAGAGCTTTCTTGTAAAAAGCCAGCGCTCCCCTGTAATCCTAAGGTTACAAACAGATTAAAAAACGCAGCAAATTATTGTACAGTGGTTTATTATTTTTTTGCCCTGCACATGTGTTATGAGCTATCAAGAACATTTTTTAACGTTTCCACATAACAGATTGGCAACTATAAGAGGGAACTCCAAAGAAACGATCCTAAATTGAATAATTTTTATTTTTCCTAATTATGTAATTAAAAGTGAAATTATTCGCCTAACGATATAGCTTAAGAAAGTGTTTGACGAGCATTCCAACGAGTAAAGAACGTTTTTTATAGCTCCAACAAGTCTCGCCAAATTTCTCAAAATATCGAACTTGCCACAAAAAAGCTGCGATAGCGTGAGAATCATTAATATTGACTTCGAAATCGATACCAAATACACTTTTGTCCAAAAACCTTCAAAAATACAAATTCCCCCTTACAACTATCCAAAAATACCCTTAAAATTAAGGCCGGTATCAAATTGGCTAAAGAATTGGGCCATCATCAGACCAAGAATGATTTTTGGTGAAAATATCAACTATGTTTCATCAGGAAGGTGTTGACGACGCAAGCAGACGGACCGAAATTTTTTTGTATTTGATACTTGGATTCTATTTACCATTAAGCGTAGAACATTTATTGTTGAGGGGGTTAGGAATTTTTTCGTGTGCGATTACACTGGTTTATTATTATTAATAAACCAAAAATGTGTACGTGGAAATGCTATTGGAAGGAAGTTCTAAATAAAACGTCATAAATACGACTCTAACAATCAATGAATTTTTCAAATATAAAGCTTTGATCCATAATCGATCTTGAAAGAGAAATGAACAAAAACATTAGCAAGCGATCAACACTGATGAAAGACTAACTAAATTTACTCATAGATGTGACCGATTGAGTGAATGTAACAATCGAATTACCTTCTTATTATAGGCAATGCAGGCTTTCCCCAAAAGTGATGGAATGTTATTGGTCGACTGGTTCAGGACGAAATTGAACTGAGCGTCAGCTTGTTCCATTTTCTCCCCTTCCAACAGGCAAAAATACGCTCGGCCGAGAAGATGATTCTGAAATAAAAGGATACTAATAACTCAGCATGAAAACAATGTTTACATGTAACAAGTTGAATTTTTCTTATCTCGACGCATGAAACCAGTTTCAATAATGGCAAAAAAATAAAAAGGACATGGATAGAATTATTTGCAATTAAATAAAATGAGACATACTTGATCATACATGATGATCTTGTCAGCTGTATTGTACAAGTCGGTCGCTTTTCCGAACAGTTCCCTTTTCTTGTCTTTATTCTTCTCGCGGTTGGCCTGTTGTACATAATATGCAGCCAGCATGTCCAAGGTTCTCATTTGGTCCTTCTCATAATCCCGATATTCCGTGTTAGCGTCGTTTCTCGAATCTTCCAACATCTTGAGAAAAGTTTCGATTTTCCCTTGTTTATAGTACTCCAGCTGCAAAAATATAATATTTGACTCAGCATATCTAAGGAACTGTGTGCATATGTGGAGTAGATATTTTGGCTGGTAAAGGAGTTCAATTACTGATCAACGGCTATCGGTGGTTTTCTTTTTGCCTACTCTTATTTTATTTGTATCTTCTTTGTCTGTTGTTTTGAGAGAAAGCTACTTTAACAGTTCCGGCAGACGGCTAAAATTAGCCAAGCTGTACTGTTTATTAATTGTCAAGGTATATAAAGTATCCTTTCATGTAATTATTGTTAAATGAACTTTTTCTTTTTCGTCTTCTTCAATCTGATTTTCAGACGAGTATCTACAACGTTAATAATTTTTCCACATCCAGGATTATTTGAATTTGTTCAAGAGTATCATCATAATTTAGAACTGTGTTGACTATAATTAACTCAAGGTCAAGTTCCCAACTGAACAATGTAAAGAGAGATTTTTTAAAATAGAAACATACCGCCAACGCCACCCAAAGGTGTAGCTGGGCTGACTCCTGTTTGAGAATGCCGAGAACTTCATCTCCATCGGGCAACTGTTCGACGTCAAGCTCGATGACCTGGAAGTACCAATATAAAATTAAGTTCTTACAAAAATAGGAACAAGAACGATATCCTGATAACGATATTCATGAATATTGTAATCATCAATGACGAACGTTAACGTCGAATGTTAATAAAGAAATACGAGAAATCGAGAGAGCATTTACAAACGTTAGGAAAATCCCTTTGGATTGGATCTGTGATGCGGGACTGGTATCATAACAGTGAGCGAGTCTGTCACCTACATTTTCACACGAGTTTCGGACTTATGAACAGGAAAATACGGGAAAGCTAAAGAAAAATTATTACGATTAAAAATACGAGAAAAAGGGAACTATATATATGTGATTGTCTTTGATAATACCGACGCACCATAATATAAATTTTTTCCAATCCAATGGATTAAAATCCAAATCCAATATCCAATCCAAATCCAAATATCCAATCCAATACATTTTAACTGGCAGGTTGACAGTATCGAGAAAGCGACGACAGAAATACGATAAGCTAAAATCACTACGAGTCGTTGGAATTAAATTCGAGACCACTAGAAATTAGTGATACACTATTTAAATAATGAAGTGATTATCATAAAAGGGCCGAGGCAAGCAAAACGTTCAACAGACTGCAAAAATCCGAACCTCCTTATAAATGTCTCTTACCTCATCGCTGTCCCGTAAAGGGATTTCGATTGAGTTCGTCATTTGGTCAGGTTAACTTAAAACTTCGTTGATTTATTTTCTATTCACTAACATCGCGGGTACACGCACAAATATCGTCTAAATGTAATAAAATTCGGTTCACGGTGAGACGAACGACGAGCACACCGTTCACCTCACTCAAAACTGTGAAAAACAAAACTTAACAGCTAAACAATATGCGTAGCTGTTCGGGAGACTTTTTGTCCCAACTTTTTTCAAGTTGAACATAAATTTTTCCGTATGTTCAAATATAAAATGCTCAATATTGGTTGAATTTATCCCTTTCGATTTCAATAGGTTGATGAATAACGATTGTAAAACGGATAATTAATTTAATAAAAGAGAGCAGCATAAAAGCAGATCAAGGAGGTAACCTCCCAATTTTCAGCTGATCAGTTCATAACAACAGCTGGCCCAATGTGACATCGATTTTTTCCACTGGTTACTGAATAGTGCCTTGCTAATCAAAAGCCAAACTCGTAGTGGCCGTGAACTCGACAAGTGAAATCCGAAGTGTAAAATCAAACGAGCGCGAATATATCGATTGTGAACATCGAAAGTGGAGATAAATCGATCTTTTCTATTCTCAGCGGTCGCAATCCAAAAACCAAAAAACCAAATGTTCAAATCACAACGGGATTCGTCAAATAAAATATTGAAAATCTTCGAATGGAATATTCGTGTGAATCCGTGGTTACATAAAGAAATCAACCTTGAGACGGATGGAGTTTTAAAAATAATTAATCAATTCCGGGTCTGTTGTGTAAGTTTCAATGAACTCTCAAGTCACTAGAAAAAAATATCAGAAAATTCAAAAATATCGTAACAAGGCAGTTTTCGTACAAGAAAATACATAATTATTTGAGCACATTTCAAAACGATAGAATAATCGATATATCATCTGATAAAAATGAAACGATTTTTTTAACTTTCGATTCAATCCAATCGATGGTCAGCCCGATGGATGAAGTTGTGTGTCAAATTTCTCTCGGTGGTTCGCCTAAGTGAAATTATTGCCGTAATATTTTGCCAAATTGGTGCGTTTGGACGCGGATTATCGCATAGTTTCGCGTCTCCACTTCGCGTCAAGTTTTTTACGGAGCGAGTCGTGAACCGAATGAAGTTAAATGTTCGTAGGTGCTTATGGCTGTCCTCTCCGTAATGCGTGTTTACAGATATTCTGATTAGCTTTCACTGCTGTTCCTCAGATCGGAATGTGTTGCAAGCTGATCTCCAAAGAAGGTAAACACCTCAACTTTGTGAAATTCGTTCACTTCCAACCAATTGACTCGATATTACTTAATTTTGTCGGTTTCCTGATGTGCTTCGCTCGTTTTGCCACTTCAGCGACCTGCGTTTCTCATCGTGCACGGATGTAGAGCAGATTTCGAGATCGAACTTTGCGTAAAAATCCTTCATAATCCACGATAGCCCTTTTAAAAATTTTTTACGTGACAATTCGACAGAAATGATGACTACAGTTTATCGTTGAACGTCTTAAAATCTGAGGAATGTAGATCCGTTTGATTACTCAACAGTTTGTTATCTTCATCTCGCTT
Organism: Tupiocoris notatus; assembly: GCA_037159825.1. Classification (NCBI taxonomy): domain Eukaryota; kingdom Metazoa; phylum Arthropoda; class Insecta; order Hemiptera; family Miridae; genus Tupiocoris; species Tupiocoris notatus. The sequence goes on from JASJUZ010000174.1 coordinate 487,703, forward strand.
TTGCTCTCGTTGAGAAGGATGGTACATCGAAGAAACTCCTAGTGCAAAACGTCATAACCAAGTTAGGTTCTAAGAAATATAAATTTTAAACGTTGGAAGTTTTTCAGGTTCCGTCAATTTTTCGCTCAGAAGTGAAAATGTCCAGAAATTCGTTCCGTAACATTGGAAAAGGTTCTTTCAACCGGAAATAGTCGAATTTCAGCTTTAAGATTTCGACTGTCCCTTGAAAAACGTTGAATAATTTCATTTGAAGGATGTCATGTTTAAAAACGTTGGGTTTGAGTTCGAAATAAGTAAAACTGCGCTTTGCATAACTTAATTTCTGTTGGAAATCGACAATTTTCGATTGGTGAATGTTGACTTTGAGTTGATACTTGAAGCTTTTTATACCTTAATTTTTGTTGGGAAACGGCAATTTTCGGTTGGAAAAATCCGAGTTTCTGTTTTGTTTTTAAGAAAATGGAAGTTTCGATAAAATTTAATAAATTTGCTTGGGAAAAAACATTTTCATGATCTATCTCATTAAGTTTGATTAATCGCCCAACGCCACAGCTTGAGAGAGTGTTCGAAGCGCGTTTCAACGCGATAAAAATCAAGCGATATTCAGCTGTCATATACAAAAATTTCAAGTTCAAATGTATTCATTTTTGCGGTCTGTAAATAACAAAATATTTTTCAATATGCGAATAACGCGGAAGTACTGTATGAGACCCGCTTGTTAAAAATCAGGCATTATTCAATTGCCGTCCCAAACCTTTCAAGACCTTGAACGCTCAAATATATTGATATTTGCAGCCTGTAAAAATCAAAATACGCACTACCAAAATTCGGAAAAGGCTCATAACGTGGAGGTATGATGTGTGATCCAAAAATCAACAGTCATCTGCTCGCCATAACGAACATTTAGGACTTCAAAAAAATTGATATATTTTAAAAATATTGACTCTTATAGCCTGTAAAAATCGAAATAGAAAAAACTTAGAACGGTTATATCTCGGAAGTGCTGTGTGTTATCCAAAATCCGGAAACGGCTAATTTTGCACAATCTCTAGGACAACATTCTCTGAAAATTTCATGGAGTTTTATTCATTTTTCACGAAGATATGACGATTTATGTCATTTTCTGACCACCGGCAGACAGACAGACCGACGCTTGTTCAGAAAGTTTCTGATTATAGCTAGTAATATAAAAATTTCTTCCAAATTCACCTCCGTTCCGAATTAGATTTTTCGGACGATCACAATACTTCTAATTTCTACGTAAAACATGTAAGTAAAATAAAAAGAGAAGGAAAAAATTGGAATTTCCTTCTGTAAATTGTCGAATTCTCGTTGAAGAAATCTTCAAATTTCTGGTTAATGAAATTCGACTGTAATATATTTTATTGCCTGCTATTTGAAAATCAAATAGAGAAAAATGAAGTTAGCCGTTCAATATTTTGACATTTTCTCAATTTTTTGCGCATGATTCATTTTCAGTTGCTGGCAGGGGGGCATGAACGTTGTTGGGGCCCTGTTGCCGTGCGTTGCTGTTGGATGTTGGGATGCTCGTATGACGGCAAACACAATGGGAGCTGGAGCTTCGTCGCCTCCTCCTGGCCTCACTGACAGCCCTTCCCCTTCCAACACCACAGACCAATTCATTGCACCTGTTAGGTAAATAAGCTAACTCACTGCCACTTGATTGAATTCTTAGTGCTCAGTTGGTACAGGGCTAGTATATGTTTTAAGAATTGGACAACTTTAGGCTTAAGCGGTAGTTTTGGCTGTTTTAGAGAGAGAAAAAACCGTAAATTAACTGGCTTCGCGACGCTGAGGAAAAAGTTGATGCGAAGACGGCGGTCGTCGAAAGCATGTGACCATGGTCGTGTAATACGTGAGGCGGTCAGCGATTGGAGCGGCCTTGAAGTGGCAGCCTTGCTTGAGGAGTATGAAGCATTGGCAGCGCTGAAGGACCTCTCTGTGCAAGCTGAATTGGCTCGCCCTCCCGCCGCCACTTTCAAGCAAGATCTCTCAACTTTGTTCGACTTTAAGTACTGCACCGATGTAGACCTTGTCTTTCGGGGAGCTTGCTTTCCTGTTCACCGAGCGATACTTTCGGCGCGGTGCCCTTACTTTCGAGATCTTCTATCTGGTTACCCTGGGTATGTCTAACGTATTCACCAGACTATCTTTAATTAACTTAGACAGATCAACTATTGACGTAGAATCGGGGTGTTTTTATTTTCCTCAAACATATTATTTATTTTTTAATTTAATCTACAGGTATGGAGCTAGGATTTGCCTCGAGCTTCGGACGTCCGGAGTTGACATAGAAATGTTTTCGGCTCTCCTTCGATATTTGTACACTGGAGATTTAGGTGGAGGTGGATCGAAAGTGGACGTTGCTCTTTTGCATCGACTTGGAGAGGAATTCGGACATCCAAGCCCCCTAGAGCACGACCTTCGCTATCTTCTTGAGACGGGTAAGTTCTTACATTTTCTCAGGAATCATTTTTGTCGAATGAGGCGAAGGAGCATGGAGGGAAAATTTTTGAAAGTGTTAACCGCTACAAATAATTTCAGGTGATTATGCTGACGCGGCACTGGTATTCACATCGGAAGGTGGCAGTTCCGATTATCACAGACCTGACTCAGGTTGTTCAGAATACGGATTTCGGCCAAAGTTAGAATTACCTTGCCATAAAGCAATACTTAGCGCAAGGTCTCCGTTCTTCAGGAATCTTATACAGCGAAGAAGTCGATCTGGGGAAGAGCATACTGAAAGAGCTTTGCACATTCCGACACGGTATGCTAATTAGGGTTGGTACGGGGTTATTGGTTTTGTCGACAAAGCTAGAAGTATTATAAATTATTGAAATATATACATACTACTACTTCCTCATTGTGTACGAATTTATTTATTTATTTATTTTTTTTTTGTCAGTGAAAACATTTCATTTACCTACCATGATTCACGATACCAACTGTCGACAAAACCATATTATAATCTAGTTAAATTACCGTGCGCTTATAATCAAATTACGATGTAACAGTATTCCAATTCACCAATTTACTCAAACTGTAATTTTCTTCTCAGGATTGTGTTGGACGAAAGCGTTATACCTAAAAGGTATGCTCGAGTCCTTTTGAACGCCATTTACCTTGATACTGTTGACCTTTCGCTCATATTGCGTGGAAGTGGATGCGGTAGCAGTTCCGGAAGTTTAGGCGAGGTCAGTTGGAATTCTATATTTGTCAGCCAGTTTTCATAACGAAATTACAGTATTTTTCAATCGTGCTCATTCGTTTGGGAATTGTGCTTATTATTTTTTCTTTGTGAACTTTTCAGGTCGAAGCGCTGACGGTAACAGGCCGCGTGAGACCAAGCGCCCTTGAGGAAGCTATGGAGTTGTATCAGATTGGAAGGTTTTTGGAGCTGGATATCGTCTCTCAAGGCTGTGAGGACGCCATCTTGGAGTGGCTCACAATTGAAAACCTTCCTGGTATGTGTTATTTCTCTAACCGTTGAAATATATTTTGTTTCTGCAGGTTGAGGGGGAGAGTAACGAGACGACCTCTTCTCCATTTTTTCCTTTTTATTATGCTGAGTACTTTCGCCCGTTCGGGCTTCTTCAGGGCATTATAGGACCAATGGTACCTATGGCCCTATAATGCCCTGAAGAAGCCCGAACGGGCGAAAGTACTCGGCGTAATAAAAAGGGGAAAAAATGGAGAAGAGGTCGTCTCGGTACTCTCCCCCTCAACCTGCAGAAAGAAGGAATACGACCACCTGGAGAACAAAAAGGTATATTTTGTTGTGAAACGTTTTTCGTATTTTACCTGATGATGATTTCGTCCAACAAGTTGCTATCTTTGCTTAATTCCGAACGCATAGTTGTTCTTCGGTGGGGAAGCCAGCCGCACGGATCCTCATGGGTGTTGCGACAAGCTCGGCACCTTCTCCGTGAGGAGTTTACTGCTGTAGCTCATTCCTCAATGATCCACCAACTTGACAAGACTGATTTGGCTGATGCTCTTGCATCCGATTTTCTTCAAGCATCTGAGCTTGAAGTACTGCAGGCTGTGCTGAAATGGGGTGAACATCAGCTCGTAAAGCGCATGGAAGATAGAGGTACGACAAAATTTTGATAAAGCTCGTATTCGTTCTTGGGAAGTTTTTTTATTTCTAATTCCTCGTCATTTATCATGACCAGAGCCTAATGTCGTGAGTCAAACCGCACACTCAGTGACACGTAAAGGTGTGAAGAAGCGAGATCTGAGCGACGTAGAGTTGCGTGAAATTCTTTCGGAGCTGCTACCCCTGGTCCGGATGGATCATGTTATTCCAACCAGTTCTGAAGCTCTGACACAGGCCATCAGGAGAGGGCTCGTATCAACTCCACCCAGCCATATGATAGGATCAGATAGAGGGGACCGACTCAACGCTTGGGTCAGTCTGACTTGATATTTTAAATATAAATTCTCCTGAATCATCTTGATTTAATTTTTATGTGCGCTCTGAATATACTCAAATTTATCATGGCTCGCAGGTGAGGTCTACGAACACAGGACTATTCGTGCGACCTCGACTATTCATGCCTTATTATGAGGAAATCAAAGCTCAGGTTGAAGACCAGTTAGTAGGCGAAGGAGAACTGTTGAGACTAAGACGGGCCAGGTATGTAGAACTCATTCACTAGTAAAATTTGGTTAAAAATTCTGGTAAATTTGGTAAAATGATTTGCTTAAAAAAAAGGTTTCTACGTTGATTTTCATTTTGTGGAATTTAATGGTGCCATGTTGGTTTCTTGATGTAGGTACATTCCAGACATACCGGATACGCTATACATGGTAGAGGAGAAGCCTCGCTCTGCTCCTGGTATTGACATTATTGCACAAGCGATACCAGGTATGAATAATCTTTTTTTTAAATGTAAAATTGCTGATTGTTAATTAGCCTCCATTTTCTTCCAACATGCTCTAAATTTGTGAACAAATTCCTAAAACAGTAATTCATCTTTTTCATTTGTCTGTTACCAGTGCCTGATACAAATACGATGAGTGCGATGTTGAAAAGAGAACAGAAATTGCGCTCTGCTCCCATTTGCCAAAGGGCCATTGCATTGCCGCTGTCGTCGCGACATGAAATAAACCGACAACTGCGGCTCAGAGTCGTCAGAGAATTTAATTTACCCGATGCCGTAGCCCATCTCTTAGAGGTAAAAATGTGCCGGTGTCAGATTCCATCTGGGTTTTTTCTCTATAAATAGTTGTCTGTTATAAATGGAATTCGATTTATCAGAAATAGCGAAGTTCAAATATAGAATAGCCAATTAGTTGGTATTCATGGTGAATCTGTTGTTCAATTTTCAGAGTGCATCATGCTATCGAATTGAAGAGGATGAAGATTTAATGGCTGACGCTAGGAAAGGTGCTGTTAGTCATTTGGGTCTAGGAAACATTGGAGGAGCACTTGGCAACGTTGGAGGAGCAATTAATGTGGGAGGAGCTCTAGGCAATGTTGGAGGGATCAGTTCAAGCGGTGCAACGCTACGGGCGCCACCTTCAGCCCATCCTGGTTGTCCGCGTGCGATGACCTTTCCTCGGCATCAGCATAGCCTGTTACCAGCTGTTGTCACCGAGGGTGATCACCTCATATCACCATTTAGGCCTCAGGTAATACCAGAGTTCCATGCAGATTTGTCGGAATTAAATTCTAATCCAAAACTTGAATGTGTTGTTGATTTATTAACTTTTAATAGCAGCCGTGGGGAACGATGGAAAGAAATAGCGGCGAAGGTGGGGGACAATTGTCCCAGGTGATGCCGGATGTCGCTATGGCTACTGCAGCTATGGCTTCGGCAGCTATGGGCGACAGTAGCGACTCGGAAGAAGACGGTTCTCAGATGGGTCTCGACCTTGGCGATGGAGCCGCTCATACAGAGCTCAGCCTCCCCAGACACCGACGAGCCTACCCTCCTCCCCCTCCTCCTCCGCATCGATTCATCTAGCATTCAAGGTAGGGTAAAAAATGTAGAACAATTTTTTTTTTCTGTAGAAATGAAGCAACATGTCCTTTGTCTTTATTACAGTTTTTTTTGTTGAACTGTTGTTTAGCCTTTATTTTGTTTTGCCAGAATTTCACGCCAGTTCAGCTAATAGAAAGAAATTCTTGCGGCTTTGTGGGAGCTGTGAGGCCTGTGTGCTGTCTATAAGACATTGACGGTCACATTGCCGACAGTCGCGACCATCGCCCTTGTTATCTACTTTGTGCCAATCATCAATGGCGAAATATCGTACGATCTACGCCTTCCCAATGTGTGAATGGTGGTTCGTTTTACAGTACAATTCTTTCACGCTTTAATCTTATTACAGTATTTTTTCTATCAAACCGGTATACCTTACGATGCGATTACTTTCCACTATTTTTCAGGAATTTCGTAATAGTTTCAGTGTGATTGAATAAAAAGTGGTCTACTCATAGAAAAAGTTCGTGTTTGACTGGGAAACGCTTTTTTAATTATTCTGTCGGTCCAAGGCGGATTTACTGTTTCGAAGTTCTCTCCTTTCCGTTTTATTTTGAAAATAAAATAAATAATAACCGTAACACCCATTGTTGCTTGAAATTTTGTTCTGTTATTGATTTCAAACTGCTTGTCACTGGTTGTTTCTGAAAATAACGACCTATTAAAAAGGCCTATTAAAAAAAGAAGAAAAAAAACATTTCCCTTAACAGATATTTTCAGACAGAGATTTTTGTTTTGGCAGTTGACGTACAGCTATTGTATGGCTTTATTGCCACTGCAACAACGATGGTAAACGCAATAGAAACCCTTTAATTGAGAACTCTGATCTGTTAACCGCCTTGTGATCGTAGATCCGCCACTTCACATGTACTTACATTCTCATTCGTTCTTCTATCGTTTTCTTTGAATGAATTAAAACTGTGATATTCTTTATAAAATGTAATATTATCCTTGAATTGGTATCCTATCGTACTTGGATATTTATAATTGTATTCATGTAGTTAACACTTTCCCTCCTCTTACGAAAAACAAATATATTGCAATTACAATGTATATATGAGTGAATGTGTTTTGGGGCGTGTTTTTGAAGGGAACAGTTGGTGCCACTGATGCTGTAAACCGTTCGCTTGAAATAGAGTGTAGCATTCTTTCATAGGATGAAATTTACTTCTCTCCTTATTTTACCGCTGCATTTCATGTATCCTTGTTTTGAAGAGGGCCTTGATTGCACATAGCAAAAGATCGTCGCGGAGTAATAAGTCGAAGAAAATATTCCTCAGGGATTTCATAAAATATATCTTGCTAATACAATATCCTGGAGGGTCATTCTTACTCGATCGGTGTGCCATTTTATAAGGGAGATTACTGCTAGGCAGGGCTTACTTAGCTAACGCCGTTCGCATAATTATTTTGAAGAAAAAAAAGTCTGAGTCCATTGAGAAAGAGTTGTCTGTTTATTATTTTATAAATTTGCACACAACTTCGCATACGAATACGCTTTTGATGAGCTTGGCTCTTTGAAATTTCGATCATGAGAATTTGCAGCGCTAAATTTGTAGCTTGATAAGATTAATTTCTTAAACGCTGATGGAACAATATTCTCTTTTCTCTGTCCATAGATCTGAATGACTTTATATCGTTTTGTAATACTTGAAGATAGCGATACTGGTTTCCAAAAATGTTCACAATGATCTGTCCCAAGTGCCATAATTGCTTTGAATAGCGAGGCAGGGATATGTTAGCAATTTATGTTCGTATAATACTTGAATCGATTTATATTCTGACCTAATGAATTTGGTTTATCACGTATGTTGCAGGCATTTGACAATATATTTTCTCACGTTAATTTCTTATATAGGAAGTTGAAGACTAGAAGGAAAAGTATAATTTGCCAGTGTATTCTGTAGGAAAAATGGTTATTCGCAGAAACTATTACTAGGATAGCCGGTTCCGATGTATTTGGTAGCAAGTGTGCGGTTAGACGTAAGTAACTAGCTCTTTTGTAAATTCGTTGTCAAATGGGAAAATTTGAAGCGGCTAGTTGAGTGGGGTAGGACTCAGTTTCACTGTTAATTTCTTTCGTATAATTTCTGTGCTAATCTCGTTTGGCAAAATGTTGAATCTGAACTGGCCGTGTCGTTTTTCCTTTGTTACTGGCTCTATTCTATTTTTAATTTCGAAAATGATGGCTCTTCCGCTTATCCCATTCTGATCTTGACCTGTTGACTTAGATCTTGGCGGTTTTAAGGGAGTAAAATTGCAACTAGCCCTCTTTAGAAGTCTCTCTTGTTGATATTTAAGACCTTCATAATAGTAGGGGTATTCATGGTCGGTGTCGAGAAAGTCGAGATTGATAAGGTTGCCATGGAAACTTTCTCGGCCGGACATGCGCAGTCCTTCATTTCACATCTCGATCGAGAAATCGAATTCGTTCAAAAAAAGCGTTGAGAAGTTGAGATTCGGCGTTCCCGCCATATGCCGATGAAAACAACAACGTGAAACGACACGGTTATTTGACGAATCTTTCCTCGGATTCCGATTGTTATCCATTATTTCGCGTTCGTGATGTTCATGAGTTTTGTGTTACAAAAAACGAATGGAAATTGTCACCTAATAGGCAGAACCAAATTAATTCGGTTTGTATTCGGCCATGGATGCCTTAATAGATTAATCCATTTCTCGATCTCGACACGGGCTTCACTGGGAAGATCTTCATGGTACGCGCGGTTCTCGACATCTCGACACCGACCATGAATACTTCTAATGTAATCTTCTTTTAGTTCTATAGATCCAATTTTTCCTCTCCCACGAAGAGGAGCCGACGAAACTTGCTGATTTGGAAGGTCAATTTAAAAAATGTATCCATGATACCGCAGTGGAATTCAAAGTTAATTATGCGTGTTTCATTATGGTCCTCAAGTTTTTTTTTAAATTTTTATTTATTTTATTTTTTCTTCTTTGAAAATTGTGCCTATTGAATGACCTGATGATTTGAGATAGCCCCATTAAAATAGGCCCACGGAGCTAAACCAGGCGTCCGTTCTGGCCACTGCTGATCTCCTATTAGTGAGATGAGACGTCACTCTAAGTGCTGACTCAAAGCTTCCATCACCCCTCACGCTGTTCCTGGAAGTAAACATCCCCAAGGTCTAGTTTTTCAAGTTGGGCCAGAAAAAATTGCTCATTCATTTCTAGGTAGCGTGCCGCGTTCACAGTATCAGCAGGGTTGGATAAGAGCCTTTTTGATGACGAAATTGAGCCCATTTTGAGGGAGAATTCCAAGGCAGGCTTCTCATGTGGCTACTCTGTTGCCGTAATTTCGGGGGGAACTTTTGCCCAACTGACTATTGTCAAGCTTAAAACTAGAGGTCTTGGTGAAGAATTCGTCTAACCATGGTGTAGGACGTGCCAAGGGCTGATCATGCTTACAAAAGAGCGATGTGGAGACCGTAAAAACTTAGTTTGATTTTTTCAGGTGATTTTGTTAGTCTTTGACCTGTTGTTCGACGTGGAACGTATCTCCTCTTTCCCTGAACGGAGTTACCCAAGATATGATTATTCCTAATAACAGGAGCAGTTTCAGGAAGACCGAAATGGGTCTGGAACCGCTGCAAGGAATGTCTGATTGGCCATTTGAAAGATAAGCCTCTGTTGCAAAAGCGCGTAGGTTTCTCGTCCGTTGCATGACGATAAGTCAACTTGGGGAAAACGAAATTGTAAGAACTACTTTCTCCAGTTAAACCGCCCCTTCTTTTTAGGCGGTAAATTTAAATCTGCAAGTTTCGTTGGCTCGCCCAGTGGCTTGGTGAGACGTCTATAAGAACTAGGTCCCAAATTGTACCCGCGATGAGGCCTAAAGGAGCAAAAGCGCGCGGTTGCCTGAAATAATTTAACAAGAGCTTGTTGCAATTTTCCTAGGGCTCTCAACCAGAATCACCTGAAATCGCATAGTACGCTAATTATAGTTCACTTACATTTTTTGTTACTCATATGAAAATAGGGATGTTTAATTTGATGCTAAAAAATGTACTTTCCTCACTATATTTTTTGCTATACATAATTTCCCATTTGTTGGAGACAGGAGCTCCCAAGATGTATGCATGTACTTATTTTATTTTTTTAAATAATTTCTCCCCTGATAAATATTCCTTCATTCTGAATTGCAGTTTTATGGAAAGCAGTCGTTGTTTGATTCATTATCACTGGAAATGTGACGGCTTTCGCAAATAATGTGACTAATTGAGATAACAATTTTTGCTTTCGATGTTGCCAACGAGTACGATAGTTATCCTATCTAAAGAGCGTTTCGCTTCAATAGGAAATATTTATACAAAAACTAATTTTGATAAAAATTTCGGTAATTTCATCCGAACTGGAATCATATCAGAGCCACGGGTATCCAAATGTTATTACGCGGTATGATAAAAACTTGCATAAAATGGGTGGGCAATGAAAAATTTATTGCGAGCAGTCTATATTACGATAATTTTTATAGTATGAGTTGGCGACTTAATAAATCGAAATAATCATGTTCCTTTTCATTTTTGCTCTCGTTCATTTAGTAGGCAATAAATTGCTTATTTAGCGATTCCAATTTGTAAATAATATTGTATCTATTCGTAACGAATGAAACGACTCTATGAGCGATGCGTGGAAAATTTCTTGCAATGATGTACCATAAATATGAATGTACAAAAATCCTCATCATGAATATTACTTCTCGTAATAAAATTAGCTAATTGTTCATTATTATTCGAATCGATCTGCCAGAATTTGATCAGCTGGTACTGTTCTAAGTGTGCGCAAAATTACGTCTCATCGCTACATTTTTTCCTTCTATTAATTTTTCGTTATTCGGTCGTGCGAAACGCCTGCACAATTATTATCTTGTCTAAAGCGTACCTACTCGTATTTCTAATCGAGATTTTATTACCCTTGTGAATGAAAATTGTGATCTACCCTTTGTATTATATTTTTAACGTATTTATTTATTACCGATGTATTAACAGTACCTGCCGCATATTTTGTTTTCGAGGCTCCATGTTTATAGACCGAGTGTAATTACGGTAATACTCCAGGTATTGAATCTAATGTGTACGAATGAATAGCAACCAATAAATCGTCTTCTTATTTCTGATTTCTTGGTTTTTATTCCTTTTATTGTGAGGGTGTGTAAAAAAAAAGATAAAAAAAACCGCTGCAAAATCACTTGCAGTGATTTCTTATTCCTTCGCTTCAATTTAGGAAGACCATCCGTTCACGATAATAATTTGTTGGAACATTTGTGAACGTTTCCACCTAACAGATTGACTATAAGGGAAAAATCCGTAGCAACTATTAAAATGCTAATCATTTTTATTTTTCAAATTAAAATTTGAATTTTTCGCCTAGCGGTACAGCTGAAGAGCATTCCAACTTTTTTTTTATAGCTCCAAGAATTCTCGAGTTATGCCCAATATGTTAGTTCAAATTTTTCACAAAAGCTGCGATAACTCATGAACGAACAGTTTCAACTCCGCGAAAGTCTCATTCGATTCAGCGTCCAAAGATCTATAGAAATTTATAACAAAAATACACCTCTTTCTGAAAAACGTTGGAAAATACGAATTTTCTCCCCCTCAAAAATGCTTTTAAATCAGAGGTGGCCATTTGGTTAAACAATTGAGCCGTTGTCAGGCCAATATTGATTTTTGGTGAAAATTTCAAACTATAACTCGAGGACTTAGTTGGTCAGTCTTTTCAGCAATACCGTTAGGCAAATAATTTAACTTTTCATTTGAAAATTAAGAAAAAGAAAAATAATTAAAATTACCATCATTGCTACGGACCTATCTGTATTTTGGTGCAAACGTTCTCAAATGTAAGGAATAATTACTATCCCAAATAAATGGTCTTGGTCAGATGTTGAAATTTAAATAGTTACTTTTAATAAGCAAGTCAACTTTGGAACGAAACTGAAACTAATAATGAATTTCTGGAATTCATGAATATAGCAATATTTTAGGAACGGTGACCTCAAAATTTCTAGGAGTCAATCACACTCTTCTTACATCATTAAGCAAAGGAATAATAAACTACTTTACGATCATTTGCAGCCTTTTTCTATTTGAGGTTTCCAAAATCTCCACTTGACAACTGGCAATACTGGTTTGAGGTTAATTTAACTTGTGTATGACATAAGACCACCATTTTTGAACCTCTGATAAGGAAATCTATTCAACTCCGTGACTGGGTTAAGCAGTCAATTTCTCCTCCCAATAATATAAATACTCTGCTCAACATAATTATAAATGACGTACGAGAGAAACTATAATTTTGTTCGCTGTTGAGATTGAGGGGGAGAAAACCATGGCGACTTGTTCTCCTGTTTTTTATTATTAGCCTGCCGAGCACTCATCAAGGCTTCGTAGTACAATTGCAAGGTATCCACGGCCCGAAGAGGCGAAAGTGCTTGGCAGGCTAATAATAAAAAACGGAACAAGTAGCCATGGATTTCTCCCCCTCAATCTCAACAACAAAGAATTATCGATGCGACAAAACAGCAATGTATAAGTTTGTTACTTTTCAAAAAAAATATAAATAGCTAGGATAATTAGGCGAATCAATACTTCACCAAAGTTCAGAAAGAAGAATATATTTCTGAAGGTTAACAAAAGAAAAGTGCAAACGCACTGGAATAATTTCCAACATAAATCAGCTCTAATGAAAAAGAAAAAAAAAAAAAATAAGGATGAAACTAGGGTTACTTTCTGGATTTACTTTTGGAGCCGATAGCAACGCCTTTCTTGGCCGCGTTGAGAACATTCTTCAGACTTCCCATCGCCTTCATCCTTTTCCTCTTGTTCAAGGCGTCTCTCCTGAGCGGCAGATACGCGAATGGGTCAGGTTTACCTTTGCGTTTGACGTCTCCACGGCCTTTCTTTGACCTGTACTCCTCGCCAGTCTGCGAGTATGGGTTGGAATTCTTCTTCCCTTTACCTCGCTTCGTAGGTCTGTTGCAGTTGGACTCTGAGATGGGTCTGTGAATTCCAGATCCACCTGCTTGGTACTTGCAGGGTGGAGCCGAGCTACCTACACTCGATGTACTTCTTGCTCTCTTCCGATCGTGGGACGAATCGCCCCCCGTGGTCATCCAGTCGTCGTCCATATCTGAAAAATCCGAGTCCGTATCTTGGTTCGGAATGTTGACTCCTGGAAGGACAGATTTTTTCTTCCTGGAAACCGGTGCCTCGTCATCGCTACTATCATCCCCGGCTATGATAAGACGTCCGTCTGGAGTAGTATTGAAAACGGATTTCTTATTTTTCTTTTTGTACTCCTGACTACCGATTTCATTTGTCGGTTTCGTGCCGGTAATATTCCGAGCGGCGATTCGACTATCAGTAAAATCGATAATATCATCTTCACCTTCGGTGATCCACGTTTTGTTTTTCTTCTTCTTGCCTTTCTCGACGAATTCTTCTTCATCGTCGTCAAACTTGAGATCATCGTCGGCTTCATCCAGAATTTCTTCCATTGTCTTGTGGTGGTTGGCAACTGAGAATGTTGTGACACCTGTTTTGCCCGTAGACTGCGATGCTCTCTCCGATTCGCGTTTCCTCTTCTTCCTCTCGTGGATTTTAGCCAAATTTTTCGTCCTCAAATGCAGAAGTTCATCTTCAGGAGGTACGCAATGGAGTACCACATCACCTCCGAACCATCTTACCAGCCGAGCGATTATATCTCGCGTTCGGTTGCGATTATGTCTCTTACAGTCTTCGTTCATTGCGCTGAAGAGTTTCATCAACGTTGGCACATAAACTGCCACCTTTTCTCTCGGTTGCGAGGTTATGTAGATTTTGATAAAGGCCATAGAAGCTGACACAACTTCCCTTGTGGTCGACAGTACAAGGAGGCCGACATTGTTCAGTATCTGTTGTTCTGTTTCGGCGGAGAGCTTCTCTTTGCAGTGATAGATCAACGATGCCAATGCAAGAATGCTACAAGCCATTATATTCGGGGCTCCCAATAAACCGGCAAATATTAAAGGAACTAGTTCATCGACAGGTTGTTTCTCATAAATGATGGCCAACATTTTGTGCGCAATACTTCTCGTTTTGCTGTTGATATCTTTCAAAGACAAAACCCCTTCAGGAAGGACAGTTTCTACTAACGTTGATATGTCGTCGGATTTTCTCAAAATCTGCGTGATGCAACTGAGCCGAGCACCTTTGCTATTCGGCAAAGCGGAGGACATCGATTCCAAAACTGCAGTCTTAACGATTTCGAACTTATCTTTCAAGAAATCCTGCACCGTCACCTCTTCAATGGATAAAAATTCTTCCAAAAGCTTGTAGAATTTTTTCTGCTCGCGCGGTTTGCTCAAGTGAGAAATGATCAGATCGAACAACGCTTGCAAATTTTCTTGCGTCTGGTAGCGGGTCAATGCTCGCAGTAAATCCAACGAGCATTCTTTCAAGAATTGTTCGCAGTCTTCAGATTTGACTTTTTCCATGGCGCGTTGGAAGAGATCATGGCACAAATCTGGCTGAGCTAGCCGAAGATAGACTTTAATAGTTTCAATCGATGCCAGTCGAACTCCTTCTTCGTCCGTCCTAATGACTTTGGTTGTATAAATGTTGAACAGTATCGGCAAAAAATTCTTCGCATACCTTGCCAACGCGTTTTTATCATCTTCTCTATTGTTGTCTGCAGCGAATACGACCAGTTGTCGGATGCAGGACAAAACTATTAGTCGGAGATCGTTTCGAGCATTGAGAACTCCTCCGAGAGCTTTGGCGATGCTTGGAAATGTCGCGGCAATATCTTTCGGCTGGTTTGCAAAAGAGGGGAGCAAAGACCAGATTTGAGACTGGAGCAAATCGAAACTGAGAGCCTTTACTCGGTCATTCAACGCCTCGTATTTCTCGGATTCGTTTTTGCAAACCGTCGTCAAAGGGAGGAAATGGTCAATGAAGCATTTTAGCGTTGACTCTTTTACATTGTCCTTCAATAGGGGAAGGATCCAGGACCGTTTGAATTCTTGCGACGGATCGTTCACTAGAATGGGCAAAGCTTTTATAATCACTTCAGGACCAAGGCTTCTGATCGCAGCACCGACGGCGTTTTCAATTTCTTTCGGAAAAAGAGTCTCGTTCGATTCTCTGTACTCGGCCAAGGTTTTGACCACAGGGAGGAGAAGATTTTGATAGTTCTGGCCAAGAGTTTTGAACAAAGCAGTCATCAAATGAAGGACCTGATTGAACGATTTGAAATACTGGTAGCTCAGGAGGGAATGGTGGATTTCGATGATTTCTGAAGCATGAGCAAGGAACAGGCTCGACTGCGGAGCTGCGAGCGAGAGGCACTCGGTGGTGACGATTTGAAGAGCCAGCGTCAGGCTAGCTGAAGTGTCAATACGCTCGATAAGGTAGAAACTGGTAAGGGTACGGTATAGTTTAGGAAGATTGAGGATGCACAGTCGCAGATCGCTGTGGGCAAGATTGACATGCGCTTGTTGCATGAGAGTGATCCAAGCCTGGATCGGCTGCGAGTCGGTCGGCGGTGGTTGATAGTCGTAGAGCGCATTGATGAGTTTGGCACAGAGAGGTGCCGGCAATTGGACCGGAGTCGCCGACGAGAACAAACCGTGAAGAGCCTGCATAGAGCACGAGTTGATCAAAACGTTGTTGAGTGTCATGATTTTGAGAATCGCTTCGCAACACGTTTTCAAATGCTTCTTGGGAAAAGTGTGTATAACATCCTTAAGAAGCGTTAAGATGTGGAGAGTTGTAGTGACGCCACCGGTCGCCGAAACGGATTCGACAAGCTGAGTGCAGTGGGATGCGATTTCTGCAAGGCCAGGTAACGTGATCTCGCTCCTGCGTACGATCGCCGCTACGCTGTGCTGCGCCGCTTTCCGGATCTTCGGCTTTGAGAATGTAATAAACGCCAAAATGGCCCGGAGAATCTGCAGTGTGGACGAGTCTGACCACGCGGACGCATCTTGGGCCCTCAGCAGCACAGAAAGGCACCCAATGATGGACCTGACCAGAGAGCATCGATCCGAGTCCGAGTACTTATTGAGAAGCTTCAAAAGAACGGAACACGCTTCGGAAAACCGAGACCTGAGGACAGGCTGAGGAACAGATTTAATACCCATGGCTAGAAGATTAACTATAGCGGTTACATGTTCATCATCGTAATTTTCAGTCATCAAGGATGTCAACAAAGCAGCGAAATATTCGGTCGAGCTTTCAGTACCACCGTTCTCTTTGATAACTTCGGTGACCGCTGCAAGGACGGCGAGCATATCTTTGTGCGCAGCTGAGTCGGCACGAAATTTGGTGATCAACCTTGAAAATGAAGCGTTCGAACACGCGCTCCAGTCGCTGGCGAACGTGTCGAACGTCTTGTACGTCGTTGTCGTCCCTCCGAACGAAATTTGATCGTCGTCCATCGCATCATCGTTTCGACTTTCGGTCCGATTGAAGCTCGAGCCCTCGTTCAGATTGAAGAGTTCCAGCGCTTTCGTCGTCAAGTTGGACACCTTAGTCGAGTTGCTCGGCGGCAGAGGTTGGAAAAACCGCGAGCGGGCGCTTTCTCTAAATTTGTGACTGCTCGGGTTCGAATCCGAACAATGACCGCGCGCCCATTTTTTCGCCTTTTGGCCACCTTTAACGCGAGTTCTGAATTTCGCCATTGCGACAATCTACGAACAAGAGCAATAAGAGAAATCCGAAAGATGAAAATGGAAATCGGGTCGAACTTCAACTGAAATCATTATCACTTTGACACTGGTGAATAACAGGCATGCTGAATACGAACACGCTTCACGTGGAGGCTAATTTCAATTTGTTATAACAGCGATGAAATCTATGTTGCTGCAAAAGACCGCACTCGTTGCTATGGTAGACAAATTACTTTTTTTAAGATTCGCCTTCTTGCAAAAATAGCTAGGGCCAAAAATGCGTATTTATTTCCATTTAATTTTCATCAAATTATTACTTCGAGACTACAAAAGTTTTCTTTTCCCAACTTCGTGGTGAAAATGATGTCCCTATTGCAAGGCGTCCCACTTGTTGCTACAGTAGACAGATTACTTTTCTATATATATATTTTTTTCCATAGGTACCCATGGTCCTATAATGCCCTGAAGAAGCCCGAACGGGCGAAAGTACTCGGCTGAATAAAAAATGGAGAAGAGGTCACCTCGTGTTTCTCCCCCTCAACCTACAAAAAGAAGTACTTTTTTATAGATTCATAATTTGCGAAAAAGTAATGGCCTGAGATAATTAATCATTTTTTGTATTCAGTTTTTTGTGTTCTCAGTTTTTTTTTTTTTTTTGAAAGATCATAATTTTTTTATTAACTTCGTGAGTATAAAACAAAATATACGTATGTTCGTCGTAGCCTAACTGATGTCATCTATTCTCGTAAAAAAGAAAGAGGTCCGAATAGTGAAAACAAGCTCAATTTCTCAGGACAAAGCTTGGGTCGGAATATAATTATCAGGGAGTTTTCTCTTCGAAACTTTCGTCTTCTAGGAGTCTAGTTTTTATTAATTAGCATTTCGATTGTGTATTTAAATTTCCTACTACACATCATGCCTATACGGAACGCAACGCACGCTGGAAGCTGGTATTTGAATTCAGGTAAAGTCCACATAAATAGAATCCTTTACTTCCCACGAAACTTCCTTTTTCTTCGCCTAATATTTTCCCTAACTGTTGGTAGCCTTTATATTTATTTCACACATGAATTTCCCAAATTTGGTGAGTACGCTTCGAGAAGGGTAGCAGAGTTCTCAAACATCAGTCACATGCGTCTGCGTTGCTGCGTTCTGCATTTTGATTTACTCGACGCGAGAATTCTATTGTAGAAATTGTGTACCGGAAGTATAATATTTATTTAGTATAATATAGGTATAGGTATGGGTTTAGTAGTTGATTATTTGTATATGGAGAGTGGGAATCTATAGTTGTCATTATAGCATGTAGTAGTAGTTTCTATAATTTGGTATGTACTTAGTTGGTGGTGTTTGAATGTATTTTGTATCATAAAGTATTGGGTTTTTTCAACTGGAGCAAAGTTGTAGCAGAATTAGATGTAACAACTTCAAGTTTTCCAAGATTTGTAACTTGCACAGTGGGTAACTCAAACAAAAAGTCGTCAACTCAGATGTTCGAATACACCAAAAGATAGGTAATTTAACTGCCCACATTTTCCTAATGTAATGTACCTATCCATTTTTCAACCGTTTTCGCGTTATTCAACAATAATAGTGGACTATACACGAAAAAATCACATTTTTCAACTTTAAACTTTCTTTTCATCTATTTAGTGCAAACGAAACAAAGAAAGAACCATATATTATTGATATACACATCATCAACTATCATTATGCTGAATTTGAGCTTAATTTATTTCAAAAAATTTTTCGCGAAAAATCCAAGGGGTACCCCTGCGATTTTTTTCAACCGAACAGTTAACGATTTTTTGCTCCTCTCTCAATACAGATAAAAATCTAAAATTTTCAGGAAAGTTGTGTCTTACCATGATGTATTTTTGTGATTTTTTTTATTTCTCGGAAAAATTTGAAAGTGGTCCAAAAAAATCGGTTTTTGAAAGCTCAAAAATTGACCTTTAACTGTCCGTTTCGGGGTCAAAATTGATGTGAAATTACTGTTTTAATATGCAGGAGTCTTCATTTGAACGCCTTACACACGTACATAGCAAAAAATTTGGTGAAAAAATTTCAAACAGAGCCGGAGAAATTATTTTCCGTAAATCGACTTTTTCACCGGCCGAACTTTCGAGCTCGGTAATAGTGAAAAATTAAAATATCGTTTTCAAGCGATTTTGAAAGCTATTCTTATAGGAAATTTAACGCTGAATCCGAATTTAACTTCAAAACGGCGGAATTTTGACGACAACTATCAGTTTTTCCCCCTTTTAGTGTTTCGCCACTTTTATGTATTTCAACCCTGAAAATCTGTTGCTAATACTAACACAGTACTGATCAACGTCAATTTATACCTCAGTCTTGTAGAAAATTTAACGCTGAATCCGAAATGTGTCGGCAACTTTTAGTTTTTCCCGTTATAGTGCTACACCGTTCCTACGTTGTACATCTTTGAAAATCCGTTGAAAAACTTACAGTACTGTTAAAATTTGATTAATTAATGATTCCTACAGGAAATTAGACGTAGAATTCGAATTTAAAGTGAAAACAATCGAATTCGAACGATTGATAATATTTTTTGAATTTTTTTCGATTTTCGTACTTTTGAAGTTTCAACTTTGGAATTTTTTTTCGTCACGTTCGCTAAACGGGAATGATTAGGTGTTGTTGAAGAAAATGAAGGAAATTTAATGTAAAATCGATTAAAAAATAAGAAAATGGCTAGCGTATATAATAGCTTTCGAAATATATTCCACTTTATGTCAAAAAACGTGTTTTGAGTTTTCTTTGATCGCGAATAGCTCCGTGGGATTTTGATAGCTCTGGACAATTTGGATTTGTGCGGAGAAAGTTTTTTAACGTTTCCACATAACTACAGATTGGCAACTATAACAGGGAACTCCGATCCTAATTTGAATAATTTTTATTTTTCCTAATTATGTGATTAAAAGTTAAATTTTTCGCCTTACGGTATAGTTGGAGTGTTCAACGAGCATTCCGACGAGTATAGAACGATTTTTATAGCTCCTTTTATAGAGTTGCCAAACTTTTGAAAATTTCCTCAATTCAACGCAAAGCTGCGATAACCCTTGAAACAATAAAGCTATCGACCCTGCGATGGTCTCATTCGATTCAGCGTCCAAAAATCTTTAGAAACTGATACCAAACACACCTTTTTCTGAAAAACATTCGAAAATACGGATTTCCTCCCCCTCGAAACCCCCCAAAAATACCCTTAAAATTGATGTAGCGATTTGGTTGAAGAATTCAACCGTTGTCAGCTCAAGATTGATTTTTGGTCAACATTTCAAGAATTTAGCTCTTATAGTTGGGCCGGAAAAGTGTTTAGTTATGTGTGCATAGTTTTCGGATGTTGGAACAACTTAATAATTTACAACGTTATTATTAGAAAATTCCATTTGTATTGCTTTAGAGAAATTGTTATATTATTCTTGGTTCTCAATCCTCTTGCAGCCAAAGATTTGAACAAACAGCTGGATAACTGGCTGAATGCGGCTGACCTATCTCATGGACCTGCTCGTGCTATCATCGCTCCGTAAGTTGTCCGATAATTTTTTTACATTGACTCCTTAGGGTTGCAATATATTAAATATTCATTTGGTGGAGGATCTGATTATTTCTAGTCGATAGGTATTGTAATTTTTACTTCCATGTTTTCGTAGTAAATGTTTTCATGTTTTCGGAACAGAGGAGAATTTAGAAGAAATGTTTATATTACCTATTATACTCAGAAACACTTTCTGAACAAGTCTCTGTCTGTGGTCAAAAAATGACATAAATCGTCATATCTCCTAGAAAAATGAATGCAACTCGATGAAATTTAAAGTGAATGTTCTCCCAGCGAATGTGCAGAATTAGCTGTTCCAGATTTGGTATAACACACAGTACTTCCGAGATATTAGCGTTCAAGGTTTTTTCTAATTCAATTTTTACTGGCTATTTCAATATTTTTAAACGTTTGAGGTCTTGAAATGTTCAGCGAGTTGCTTATTTTTTGTGGTTCCTTGAATTTCGTTTT
Source organism: Tupiocoris notatus (assembly GCA_037159825.1). Taxonomy (NCBI): domain Eukaryota; kingdom Metazoa; phylum Arthropoda; class Insecta; order Hemiptera; family Miridae; genus Tupiocoris; species Tupiocoris notatus. The sequence goes on from JASJUZ010000174.1 coordinate 508,413, forward strand.
TCTTACGATTAATTGTGGTGATTTGTGTTTTTCAGACACGCCGGTTATCAATATTGCGGCCCGTGCGGAGCTTTTGCTTATCGACAAGTCAGTCCGGTCGTTGTGTAAGTATTCTTAGCCTATTCACTCCTAATACTATCATTATTTCTTTCCTTTGTCGTCACATTTTTTGATGTCCAAAAAGTGTGAGGGTGAGAAAAATAAAGGCTCATTCTCCGATACTTTATTGGCCGGCCGTGCACTTTTGCTTGTTCGGGCATCCTTAGGGTAACCTAAGTATATTGTGTTTGTTATCATGGAGGTACAGGATCATTTTAAATTGGTTCGGACAGCTAAAGCTACTTACGTGGAGCCATAGGGTCCGCAGCCAAGTCGCTCAGTCACTAGATTTAAACAAAACCACAAGATGTAAAATAAAACCTTATTTAAAAACAAAATAAAACTACAAGATGTAAAATGAAACCTTATTGTGTCTTAAGCTGTTCGAAACAATTTAAAATGATCCTGTACCTCCATGATAACAAACACTATTTACTTAGGTCATCCTAAGGATGCCCGAACAGGCGAATCGGAGAATGGGTCGCCTGGTTTTTCTCCCCTCACACCTCTCGGTTATAATAATTGAACTTCCTCGATTATCAAGTTTTCCTTGATTTCCGCAGTAAACGCGTTTTCATTTTGGGCCCGTCGCACAACGTAAGGCTTGGAGGTTGTGCGCTTTCTACTGCGTCCAAATATCGCACTCCTTTCTACGATCTCACCGTCGATACTCAAGGTAAGATAAGAAAATTTTCACGAATGAAAGATACATTTTCCAAGCGGAACAGTCTTTGTAAGCATGTTTTTGAGAGTAATATCTCTAAAATCGTTTATTATTCTATAATAAACAATTGTAATCAAACAAGAAAAAAATTTCTACCCCCCCCCCCTTCGCCAAACTTTGATGTTTTACGTTTCGAGGCACGAGGAATCCGAACATCGATTGTGGTGACCATTAGAGATATTTGATTTAACGAAGTAACCAAAACTCCTACCCCAAAACTCCTTCAAGTTTTCTTAAAACAAAAAATGCACTAAAATCCACTTCTATTACAAGTGCATGACAAAGTTGAGAATTCAAGTGATCGATTTAATGCTATTGATTGTTTCAGTTTATAGCGAGCTCGACGCCACTGGGCTGTTCGAACGGATGGACATGGACGTCGATGAAGAGGAACATAGTCTTGAAATGCACTTGCCTTATATCGCCAAAGTTATGTCAAGGTAGAAATCATGTTTCTAGACTTCGGATGTCTGACTTTCATATGCAACACGATGAACATCAGGTCTATTGAGTCAACTGGCATAAAATATTCTCTGTAGGGATCATTCGAAAGCATCAGCTGAAATATGTTTTTTTTTACTATGTTGAGTTAATTTTTCTCCCTTGCAGTTTCAAAGACAACTTCACTATCGTGCCGATATTGGTCGGCTCTCTGAGCACAGACCGCGAAGCTCAATATGGCCGACTTCTCTCCAAATATTTAGCAGATCCGCAGAATCTGTTCGTCATTTCTTCCGACTTCTGCCATTGGGGTCAACGTTTCCGCTATACATATTACGATAGTGAATACGGTGAAATCTACCAATCGATTACCAAGTTGGACGAAAAGGTTATTTATGCTCTTATATTTTAAAATATTTCAGGAATTCAAATAGAGCAATTTGGGATGTTCCAAATTCAAACGGCAATTTTGGGGCATTATAACCTCAAAGTTATGTCTTATTTCAGGGTATGGAAATCATTGAAACGCTCAATCCTTCCAGTTTTACGGAATATCTTCGAAAATATGGAAATACAATATGCGGTCGTCACCCTATTGGCGTCCTTTTACAGGTACTTGCCCTTCGTTTGCCTCAATATTTTCTCTCGCAGCTCCTACCATTAATTTGATCGTTGTTGTTTTGTCGCATCGATCATTCTTCGCTGTTGAGATTGAGAGGGAGAAAAACATGGCGACTTGCTCTCCTGTTTTTTATTAGCTTGCCAAGCACTTTCGCCCCTTCGGGCATCATCAGGGCTTCATAGCACCGAACATTTGTGAACGTTCCCACCGAAAACCAGATGGTAACTATAGGGGAAAACTCCGTAGCAACTACTGTAATTTTAATCATTTTTATTTTTCTTAATTTCCAAATTAAAATCTAAATTTTTTGCCTAACGGTACAGCTGGAGAGAGTGTTTGACGACGATTCCAACGAGTATAGAACGATTTTCATAGCTCCAAGAACTCTCGAGTTATACACTCATGTCCAATTTCTGAAAATCTCCCAAATTCGACACAAAAGTTGCAATTACTCGAGAACCAATAAAGCTATCGACCCCGCGATGGTCTCATTCGATTCAGCGTCCAAAAATCTATGGAAATTGATACCAAATACACATTTTTCTGCAAAACCTTGAAAAATATGAATTTTCTCCCCCTCAAAAATGTATAACATCAAACTTTGAGGGGGGTTTGAAATTTTTTTTCTTGGGCGATTACAATGGGTTATTATTGAACAATAAACCAAAACAGATTGGAAACTCCGTAGAAACGACTGTAATTTTTATCATTTTTACCATTATAGCTATCGACCCCGCAATGGTCTCATTTGATTCAGCGTCCACAAATCTATTGAAATTGATACAAAATACACCTTTATTTAAAAAAAGTTGGGAAAGTTGGACCAATTGTTGGGCCTAAAAGGGGATGTTTGTTGTACATGGTTGAGAAAACAGTTTCAATTCTGTTAGGGGATCAATGATATTTCCGTTCGGGAGTGAAGAATTCTTGCTAATTTGTTGGACTGCGATTTTACTATTCGATTGTCGTGAATTTCGATCTAGCGCCCGCTCTTTTCATTACAATGGGCTTTGTTGCTAGTTATTAATACTTTTCATCTCCATCTTAGGCTGCTCAGCATCTTATCAAAGGCGGCCAACACAAGATGTCGCTGAAATTCCTGAAATACGCTCAATCCAGCCACTGCGTCAATATGAACGACTCAAGCGTCAGCTACGCATCAGCTTCGCTTATTTTTGAATGAAAAATCACCGATTGATGCTCGCCAGCGCGTGTGAGTTGACACAACAAAAAATCAGTGTCATACAATTCATCGCCGTTACGAAAGATGATAAGGTTGCGATAAGGCTTCTTAATTTTTGCAATGCTGTTTTATCAATTCAATCGCTGAGTTGTTCATTTGTACTTAATTTTAGTTTATTAACAGTACTTATAACTTCATGAAGGTCCGGTTTTTTTTCGGGCTACCAAAAAATAATCTTTCTAATTGACTAAATTATTGGATGCGTTATAAAACTGATCTTAGCTTCCGTCGACGTCAGAGGTTGAAAATGGGGCGAATTTTATCAAAACATTAGAGATATGCTGGTTATTTATTCAAATCGTGGAGCTGTCGAACTTTGTTCGATGCTTTGATTTAGAAGATTTAATATAGAAGGTGTAATTTAGTTTTTTCCCCATTGTCAGGTTTTATTTTGTAATTTTCTATTGGAAAATTAGTTGTTTAAGAAGACAAGTGGATTTGTGATAATCAAACTTTTGTGATTCGACTGTTCGACTCAAATCACCGATAGCAAAGTTTTTATTTTAGAGGGGCGTCAAAATTGACTTATTCAAAACGAAATAAAGTTGTGAAGGTATTCGTTTATTTTTGAACAGCAATCTTGATTTTTTTCAACGATTCACATAACATTTAACCTTGCTAATCCATCTTCCGTGCTTATTTTAATCCGAATCATTTCTGTAAGCTTGAGACTTATACTTCAAAACGCTCTATTGCAATTTCCCTGGGAGGCCATCTAGAAAATATTGTGAACTCTATATAGTCATGTAACCAGAATAGCTTCATAAAAAATAACCCAACAGGTGAAGGCACTTGCCTGTAAAAGAATTGCCCTTGGTCTTCTTTCTCTCGAAAAATTAATTTTATCAACTTAGTATTGATTTTTCTAATGAACCTATTACCGATCTATTGACCAAAACAATGTATACGACTTTGCTAGAATTCTGCTCGGTTGTATTATTTCTCAAGGCTCGGTATATTTTTGTTTGATTTTCTGCTGTGCCGCTTTTTTCAGATTTGCATGTACATTAGCCAGAAAAATTATCGCACGCTATTCTTGGTACTCGAACCCTGTCAATCGATTACCCGGTTATTTGAATCGATGGTCGAGACTGGTGCAGTAGAAGCATCTTAAATTGCATCAACGATTGTATTCCTAGTTTTCGCTTTAAGACGAGGTTGCCGAAGGAAGTTCCCCCTTATAATATCTTGGTGTTGGAGAAATTGGGTGCTTTTAGTCAGTTAGCGGTGGCAACTGTGAATATCTTGCAGATTATTTTTTGACTTCTAAATCCTCAAACGTCCCTGAGCTGTAGAGATACGCTATAGGTTTCCAATTTTTCTAAAAAACGATCCTTTCTTGCGAAAAAATCGATTTTTTAAAATTGTTTTTTGTTAAAAAGATAACATTGAAAATCGATATTTTATTCCCAATTTTTGGAGAAATGGACTAGATTGGCACCATGATGATCTCCAAGTCCTGAGGAAGGAAATAAATTTTTCCGAAAGCTCGGCAAAGGAGATATCTGGTTTTATTATGAAATCTATCCCGATCAATGACACCTCTTAGTCTTTATATAAATTAATTCAATGTTTTTCTGTCTGGTTTATGCCTGTTTTCCACTCATTTTTACTCGATACCTCTCCCATCCGGAATCCCTGCACAAATTAGCCCGGACTACCAGGCTTCAGTACTTCGATTTATCGAGGGAAAAGTATCGAAACAAAAATATCGGTACCCAGTATCGAAAAGAAAGTATCGATACAAATATCGGTGTCGATACCAAAAAAGTATCGATAATCCGATGTATCTTACCTAGTTGTGGGCTATAATTAAAATAGATCGGCCCTCAATAACTCAAAACTGACGCGGTAATTTTACACGGCAGCCTCAGCGTCCAAGGTTATAAAAAATCAAGGTAAAATTCAGCGTTGCCACCTCTATTTGATTCAGTATCCCTTTTAGCGCACCTTCTAAATGATCTCATTGGCCCGTGATGTTACTTCCGTCAACGGCATTTTGCCAACCAGGTTGAAAAGCGACCAATCGGAAGAATTGTCTGCTTATCTGTCGCTAAAAAAAGTATACATTCATGTTGAATTCAACGAACAGGCAATTAGGCCTCTGTGAGGATTTGTTAATTCGAATTGTCTGTTGGGCGTTTTTCTCCACATTTTATAGTTCTGATCCGCTCATTGTAAACAGCCGTTGCACATTGACTTCGATAATGGTTATCAACAATCAAAACTGGAACGCGCTGGAAATTCTTCACAATTGTCCTCCTGTTGAAGTATACTCATTGATAATAATATATACATCAGCATTGCGCACTGCGCATCTTATGAGCATTCTGGATCTCCCAATGTTTCAAGTAACGGTTCAACGCAAGAGAATTTTTAATGTACGAATGATTTTAAAAGCTTTTTTAAAGTATTGGATGAAATTGTTGTTTCAAAAAAAATTTTTTTTTACAAGACTGTCTTGCTGCGATTGGAAAGCACGCATTGTGAAGGCGGCGACAAACGATAGCACGAGTTTTAACTACGATTAATGCCCGTTCTGTTAATTGTGCGCAGCTGCATTATGATGTCACAATTTTTACCCGTATTAGCTGCGGACGATTAAAAGAGCCGGCGAATTTTTATCAAAATCGTGGCCTTCTAGATAAGAACCTATTTGTTTACATGCACGAGTCATACTTGTGAATTTGTGGACCTCAGGGGTAATGAATCGCATCAATAGTCGCCTCTGTAAAGGCGAGATTAATTTAGTTTTAATAAATGTGAAGTTGCAAGTGCTCGTGAATTATATGTTATAAATATCATGTAAACAATTTTGTCTTCTTTTTATACCTTTGGTGCTAAGAGGGATCGGATTTTTCACTGATAAGATCAAACAAGGGAGGAGAAAAACGTCGATGCATTATCATACGTAATATTCAGGTTTTTATTATTCGTGCGGCAAAACGATTTGTTCAAAATCAACAAAAATTATTATTATTAATAGGTAATGCAATTTATAGCAGGCTGTAGAATTTCATGAAACTGATTTCAACACAACTACCGGCGAAATTAGGTTCAACCAGAGAAAAGACACTCGGGGACTGTTAGACAATACAAAATTAACAAAAACCAAGTCTTTGTTCAAAATATTAAATAACGAATAAATAATGAGAACTAATCAAGATAAGTCTTTTGGGTACAAACAAAACGAAATAATCTAGAGCCTATAATCACGACTCTTTCAATAGAGAAACGTAAACAGAAAAAATTCACCGTTAACAATACACGATTCGGACGTAAATGAATAAGTAGCTACCTGGAGAATCCAACTTTCAGAATCCTCTCCCTTTATGAGATTACAAGCGAAATCTACATCATGATCTAATAATTAAGTACAATTCACTAATAAGTCTAACAATAAGCAACGACGTATACTATTGAATATAATTGAACGGATCCAGACCGGACCATGACATTTCCACAATGGGTACAGTTGCGGATTCTATTCAACGGAGTTAGCAGATGATGTAGATTTTTTCAAGTTTATCAGCTGCTAGGCCAAAGGAAAAAAATTAGATCTTATTTAGAGTTGCTCTTGGCCCTCTCGCAAAACAAAACTATGCAACACTCATGAGTACATCAGTTTTTAATGTAATACTAATTTTTTCCTTTTTTCGCAGCTTTCAGTTTACCTGACATGGTTCATAAAATCATGTACACCCCTTGAATTCAATCTTATGCAAGCACAGTCTTCGACGAGAGTGCATAATTTCAGAGTCATCTTTTGAAAATTAAAGCGCTTTGTTCCAAATAATTCGGCTAAAGCAATCAGATGTACAAAAGGGTAGCGATCTTTCTATTGTTTTTGTTTGACACTGAAAAAACTCTTCTCGAATCGTCAAACTATAAAGCTTTTTTCTTCTGAAATACTGATAGAGTGAAAAAATTTACTACAAGGAATACTCTAGAGTACTCACAAGGAAAACAATTTGAATAAATCGGCGTACAAGTTATTTGAGAAGTTTCCATCATCGAAGGTCCAGCCCGGAAATGGTCGCACCTAGTTGACAAATGACGCGGATCTATTGTTGGTAAGGCCAGCAGAATGCATCTTTGGCGCCGATCAAACCCATACACCGTGCGGGTTCTTGCTTGTAGGAACGGCATTTTCCAGCTGACGGGGAGAGCCGATCATTCGCCTTACGCTCCCCGGTTTGTGCGGACCTATGGAACAGTAGTGAAAATTAGTAAACTTACGAGGAAATAGTAATCGTTCAGAGGATTAAAAAGTCCGTCCGCAGAAAGCTGTCCACACTATCTGACAAAACTCCAATAGATAAATTCTTGAAATGATCACCAATTGGCCTGACAACAGCTCAATTCTTTGACCGAATAGCTACCTCAATTTCAAAGGTATTTTTGAGAGGGAAAAAATTTGTATTTCCTATCGTGTTGCAGAAAAAGGTTTATTCGGTATCAATTTCTATACATTTTTGAGACGCTGAATCGAATGAGACCATCGGGGGGTCGATTGGTTCTCGAGCTATCGCAGATTTTGCGTTGAATTTGGGAGATGTTCACAACTTTGGCAAGAATGTATAACTTGAGAGTTTTTGGACCTTTAAAAATCGTTCTATATTCTATGGAGTGCTCATCGAACACAGTTCAATGGTTAAGGCGAAAAATTTTGCTTTTAATTTGAAAATTAAGAAAAATACAAATGATTAAAATTAAATTAGTTGCTACAGAAATTTCCCGTATAGTGAATAATCTGTTTTTTAGCGAGAACGTTCACAAATGTATGGAATAGTTACTATCACAAATGGACGGTCTTCTTGAATCATTATTGAAGCAAAAAAATATACCAACTATCATTTGCAGCGTTTAAAATTAAAGTTACAGAAGGGCTACATTCAAGCTAGCAACATGCATAGAAGTCAACATCAGGCAAGATAACCGGATAGTATTGTATTCATCCTTGAATACACTCAACACTAACAGTCAGCCAACTAACTAACATGTCAAGAGTTTCCAACCAACAACGGACGAGCGAGTCACAAAATTACCTGAAAACTGAATTTACTTACAGAGCAATCTCAGGGGTATTCATGGTCGGTGTCGAGAGATCCCATGAAGCTCCTCCCAGTGTGGCCCGTGTCGAGATCGATAAATCAACCAAACTATTAAGCTTCGTTTGGTTGTCGTCGCATTTGTTGTAGAGGGGTTGTGAGGGGGAGAAAAACCAGGCGACTTATTCTCCATATCTTTAATGGCTGGCCTGTGGTCCACAGGCTGTGGACCTCATGGTTCCACGTCGCCCTGGAGATGCCCGAATGGGCGGAAGTGCTCGGCCAGCCATTAAAAATCTGGAGAATAAGTCGCCCGGTTTTTCTCCCCCTCACAACCCCTCTAAACTATTAAGGGCTCCAAGGCAGAATACAAACTGAATGAATTGTTTTACTATTCAGTGACAATTCCATTCGTTTTCGGTAAAAACCTGTTGGCTTCGGATATCACAGACAGGTGCCGAAAAGTCAGCTACCCGATATCTGCCGCCACAACGACCTCTTCAACTGGTTGTATTCCAGTGCTCATGTGTTGTGTATTTGAATACGATCTGAACCACCAAAGTTGCCTGGTGCTAGCAGTACTGCTGACGCTGGCAGATTCACGAGTGCAACGGGTTTAAAACCAGAGAAAAGGGAGGAAACGCGATTTCTCATGGGGTAGAAGTTTCCCCCAGTTTAATAAAAATGGTCCCACCTCCTCAGATCCGAGGTGAGGAATATTGTGAGGAACTCGAACATTGGTGGTTCGGAATCAGGAGTTCCAAGTGACTAGATCACCTACGAATCACGACTCTGATCCTCTGACTGAGCTTCGCCAGCCATCAGAACAAACCAGCAGACCTAGTCCAACACCGGCCTACAGAAGAAATAGCCGGCTTCTGCGTTGGAACTTCGCCTGGCAAAACACCGGAGCCCTCGCAACTAAAGTACGTGGACCATACACGCCAATACGTCATGCCACCTTCGTGTACGCGTTACCCGCGAGTGAATTTGGAGAAATAGACTATCCGGGGACAATCATTGGGACGTAAGTAAATTCTAAAATTGTAAGTTGCTTGGGTTTTGTGTTATTAGGTTTGTAATATAATAATTTCGTTCATATGTGATTGGACTTGTTTAAATTCCACAGACGTCTCCAGGAATCTACCAGACGAAGGAGTAAGTTCAGGTAATTCACACTCTTTTGGTACGGCTTAGAGGATAAGTGGACGGCCAAGTTGGAAGGTGAATTTAGAGCAAATCTGAACCTAACAAAACGGTATAAGTGTGAAACGAACCAACTCACAGTCGGCGATGGTTTGGCACAAAGCAAACTGTCAAAGTGACACAGAAAAATGTTCAGCGTGTACAGCAACTACTCAACAAGGGACTTACGTCTAACAAATCCCCCCCATTGTTGGTATTTTCTGTAGAAACAAATCCACCTCTTTTTTGGACCACCGATAAATTACTACTTTCGATCGTCCTTTTTTACTCGTGTCCGCAACTGACAACACGAACGCTAAATAAAATAACGGATAAAATAACAAATAAAAATCGGAAACTGAGGTGAAAAGATTCGTCGAAGAGCCGTCGTTTCGCGTTGTTGTTTACATCGATATTTGGCTCGAACGCCGAATCTCGATTTCTCGAGGCTTTTTTGGATCGAATGAAATGAAGACACGTCCGGTCGAGTTAGTTTCTTTGGCAACCTTATCCATCTCGACATTCTCGACGTCGATCGTGAATACCCCTAATAAACATAAACTCGTAATCACTCATTCTCACCATGAACAAATATTAAAAAAAAAAACTTTTTTTAATTAAAAAAAAAAAAATTATAAAGGTTTTTATTTTATTTACTTCAATAAAAACAATATCGTTATTTTATACGAATCTTTTTCAGGAACATGCTAGGGAGTTCGAACATAAATGAAACTAGCGGAAGGAATCCCGGGAGAATTCAAGCAACGCGTACACAATTGAAACATTTCCAATCAGTTGCCTTACCCAAACAAAAAGTCGATCCTGGAGCATGAAAAATTGGCGTTTAAATGTAAAAAGACGAAAACTGAATTGCAGACAAACCTATCAGGCGTAGAATCTATTTTCCTTTTGATTCATAAAGAATTGAAATCCCCACAGCTTTTAGGAACGTCCGAAAAGTGGGAAATTCATAAGCAATAAGATAATGATGTTTTCGTCATAATATTCCCTCGATTCTCAAGACGATAATAAATGAAATGATATATTTTCACCTTCCAAAAGAAGTTTGAGTTCTTCAGGAGGAGCAGCTGCCAATGACTGAAGGTTAGCTTCTTTCATTTCAGCCACAAGTCGTTCCACTTGCCGCTTTTTATCGGTGATTGCACTCTCCAAAGAAATTACCTGTTCAAAATAGAACTTAATCGATAAAAAACCGAAACTCAAGGAACAAATGTCTCACCTAGTGACAAACTGAAGACTGGATGATTCATATTTTATTCTTCGCATTAAATTAACAGTACCTGGGATCGGAGTGATTCGGCCGAATGTGAAGTGAGATCAGCTCGGGCTTTCGCTTGTTCAATGTCTCTTTGAAGTCGGTCGACTTCAGCCATCAGTGCCATTTCTCCCCTTTGCTCGGCAACTAGTTCATCTGACAGCTCTCTGGGAAAACGAATCAAAATATTCCGCTCTACTATGCTGAGAGATAATATTGTCCTATAAAAATTCAAGTTTCCTTACAATACACAAGTATTTATTATTGTCTCGGTGCAGCTCACCTGATTTTCTTTTTGCACTGCAACAGTTCCGTTTCGCAGTTGGCAAGCTTGGAACGAAGCAAAGTAATCTCAGACTTGAGAGTACGCTCTTGCTGTTGAACCAATTCTTTCTCTTCTTCAACCGATATCAGAGCCTTGAGCTGGAAATGAGGAATTAAAGTCCGCTTAAATGAATCTAACAACAGAATTCATAATTGTTGCTTGATTAATTTTTTTTCAACTCTTAAGTATGTAAGTTTGGAAAAATCTCTAGTACCTGCTCAACCAAAATTCGTAAGTTCATAGTGCTTCAATTAGCGCGTAGAGAGTAGGGATGCAAATCGATAATCGATTTTCTATGAAAATCTATTTTTTAAGCCGATATTCGATCTTTTTACCATTGGTTTTCGATTACCGATTTTCAACGATTATCTGCTGTTAATAAAATCCATTTTCGGGCAATGCCAGACGAGCTGTCGCTCTACTTGAAGGCCCCAGCTGAGTGCAACCTGAAGAAATCCCCCCTAACGCACTGGTTAACATGAGACCATCATCTCCCGAACTTTCTGCTCCCGAGCTTCTGTTCAACGTCCGTTTCGAGTGAGCGATTGTTTTCAAAGGTCTCATAATTACTCAGGAGCGGAACAGGTTGAAGGGTGCTCGCTCTCAAAATTATTGTTTTTACAAAGCGTTCCCGAAAAGTATATATATGTCGGAGAATGATTATGTCTGTCACGACACCCCGAGAAGGGCCGGCAGGACGGCAGCAGGCGAAGACAGGCAGTGCGGTTTTGGGAACAAAAACGTGGCGGTGTGGCTTTGTGCGCGATTATTATTCAAGTATTATTTTTCGTGTTCGTTCATTTTTCAATTACAATAATAATTCAATCAATCTTGTAATTCTTCCCGTACTGTGCGATCATGTCGACGGACGACGATTGTAACGATTCGGCGGTACTCGCCATTCCGGACGAGGAGGCAATATAATTATATTTTTTTTAATTGATAGGTGAACAATATAACAACAATAAACATAATTCTTAACCATCCAATTCGTAATGAAACGTTCTTTATATCATGGTCTTCAAATACTAATGACCCCTTAAGTTCCATTATTTGTGTTAAGATCAATTTTTTAAAAAATATGCTAAAATCTGTTTTTTTGAAAAATTGATTTTTGTTGCCCCTTTTTTTGGTGCAATCGATTTTAAGCTTTCTATTGAGAAACGATTTTGAAAATCGATTGTTGGCAATCAATTTCGCAAACCTGGTAGAGTGAAAACTTTAATTCAGAATAAGAACGGGACGAATACCTTGGATATTTTTTACGCTGAGCATTTCCTCGAATTTTTTTTTTGTTTTTGAGTATACGAACCGAGTTAATACTCCCTGTTTCTCTGGAGATTATTGTTGAGGGAATGTTCAAATGTTTGCTTGAGCCTTCCGTTACATCTTTGTCTGTAAATAGCTCAAGTCACCTAAAGCCTTCTCAAGTGTTTGCTTCATTAGGATTTTGGCTCAAGTAACGACTAATAATTCTGCTCCAAGAGTCCAATTCAGAAACGCATTCATCACCGAGTGAAACATTTCTCACAAATCCTTCAACACTGCTCCCAAACATCAACATTGAGGTCATGATCATTGATAGAAAATATTGATTTACTTTCGGTTCATGATTTCTATACCGTTATAGAATGAGCAGCTAACTTACCATTTGCTCATTGCTATTGGCCACAGCCTCGTAATGAGCAAACTCTTTAGACAGGTATTCGATCTGATGCTGCTGTTCCCTTGTTTTGCCTTCCCAAAACGCAATTTCTGCGTCGAACTGAAAAAGAAAATTGGGCAGATATTAGTGAGAAAATCCAATCGCGAAAATTGTATGCAATCGCTGAAAATATTATACCTTGGTGAGTTCAACTTGCTGAGCCGCCAGTTTCTCCCTTTGATAATTGACTAATCTGACTAAATCTCGATACTGAGCATTATAAACCACAGTCTCTTCTTTAGCACCGTTGTACCCCTGAAAAAGAGCAAGAAAATAAGCAAAGACTCGACAAATGAACAGAAAATTATCAGAAATAGGCGAAAATTGACTTACCCGAATGACATTGCCATTCTTTTGATCCGGGGATGAGCTGTACCTATTAACAGGTAAGGCACCATATTCCGCACGGTTCTTCTTAACATTCTGCAATAAGAAAAACATGAGCAGATAGTTAATTCGTTGCCAAAAAAGGGAGCAGAGAAGTAGTGCGCGTAATTAATCATTTTTGCCACATAGAAAGCACTGAAAAATTGCGATGAATGTAGCTTTGATAAAAAAAGCACCTTCCAATTTTATTATTTTGCTTATTAATCAACAATAAACCATTGTAATCGCTAAAAAAAAATCGAACTCTTTAAAATGCAATGTTTTACGTTTCAAAGCATGCAGAATCTCAATGTAGAATTACTTATTTTCCAATAAAAAAAATTTTCGTCAACACTTTTCTGACAAAACTATAATAGCTAGGTAAATCCTTGAAATTTTTACCAAAATCAATCTTGGCCTGACAATGGTTCGATTCATCAACCAAATTCATATTAGCCAACGTTTTTCGGACCAAGGAGGATTTGATAAAAATTCCTGTAGACTTTTGGACGCTGAATCGAATGAGACCATCGTTAGGTCGATAGCTTTGATGGTTCTCAAGTTATTGCATCTTCTATATAGAACTTCTGATATTTTCAGAAATTTGGCAAGCGAGTATAATTAAAGGATTTTGGAGTCATAAAAACCGTTCAATACTTGTTGGAATGGTCGTCAAACACTCTCTTCAGCTGTACCGTTAGGCAAATAACCTAACTTTCAATTTTAAAATTGGGGCGAAAAACGTTGCAAACAGCTCCAAAAACTCTCAACTTATGTCGAATTTCTGAAAATCTCCCAAATTCGACACAAAAGCTGCGATAAATCGAGAACCAATAAAGCTATCGACCCCGCGATAGTCTCATTCGATTCAGCGGCCAAAAACCCATATGATTTGATACCAAATACACCTTTTTTTGAAAAACGTTGGAAAATATGAATTTTCTCCCCCTCAAAGATACCCTTAAAATTGAGCTAGCAATGTGGTTCAAGAATTGGGCCGTTGTGGGACCGAAATTACGGTCCCACGACGGGACCGAGCGTACGGCGGACAGACAGAATTTTTTTTATTGGATATTCAGATTCTACATGCCTTGAAACGTAAAACATCAAATTTTGAGGGGGTTAGAAATTTTTTTCCTGGGCGATTACAATGGCTTATTATTGAATAATAAACCAAAATGATTAAAATTACCAGAGTTGCTACTGGTGGAAACGTTCACAATTGTTGTTGTTAATCGCAATAGTTACCGTCACAAATGGATGGTCTTCTTACATCAATTGAAGCGAAGGAATAATAAGCCACTGTAAAATAATTTGCAGCGTTTCACAAAAAGAACTTGACGTACTTGACTAGCAGTTTCAGGATGAGCGCCTCCTTGATTCTTCACTTGAAGATTCTTTTTGGGACTGTTACTGACGGCATTTACTTGTTGACTATTCTTCTTGGGCGAGTGAGCTGTGAATGTGCCACTGCTAGCAGTGGTAGATGATGTTGCCAATGACGTTGGCGACGTGGGTGATATTGGAGGTGTCGCCCAGCCTCCGGAGCGCTGCAGGATGAGTTGGACTTCGCTGCTGTACTCGCCCCATTTAGTTACCACCTGAAGGCAGAAAATGGTCCAGATTAAAAAAAAAATTATAGTATTACTTTCAGAAGTTTCATGTCCAGCGGGCAAAATCTCTTCAAAAACTGGCATTATTGAAAACTGTGAACAAGATGATAGAATATTTCATCCATACACCTTCTGGCAATTCCGCTATTGCAATCGTTGCTCCAAGTTCAACGCATCACTCACTTGAAAATTCTAATAACGATGGGTATTATATTTTGAAACAATATTGCCGAATAAGTATTTACTTTGAGAGGATGCTCCTGAGGCGCCAATAGACGTTCATTATTTCTCCAACGTTCGATCAGCGTAAACCGGCCAGTTTTGCCGGTAGCATGCGCCAAAGCGTAGACAACGTCCTGAAAGTGAAATAGTTATAGTTTCTGGCTCATGCAGATGAACGAATTGGAATGAGAGGATTCAATTCCATAAAGCTTCGATACTTCATTGCTGTGGTGACCTCACAACTTCTAATTTGGTTAATTATTCAATAATAAACCATTGCAATCGCCCGAGAAAAAAATGTTACCAACCCCTTCCAAATTTGATGTTTCCATTTCAATGTAGGTAGAATCCGAATATTGAATGAAAAAAATTCAGCAATTTTCTGAGAAAACTAAAAAAGCTAAGCACTTGACATTTTCACGAAAAACCAATCTTGGTATGACAACTGCTCAGTCCTTTAACCAAATCGCTACCTCTATTTCAACACACCTCTGTCCAAAAAACTTTAAAAATACAACGTTTACCCCCTCTCCTTAAAAATCCTCAAAAATACCCTTAAAATCGAGGTAGCAATTTGACTAAATTAGGCCATTGTCATGCCAAGATTGATTTTTGGTGAAAATTTAAACATGAAGTAGCTTTATAGCTTTGTCAGAAACATCTTGACGGCGGACGGATAAAATGTTTTTAAATTAAATATTCGGATTGTACGTACTTCGAAACGTGTAACATCAAATTTTGAGGGGAGTATTTATTATTATTTTCACTTCCATGTTTACGTAGTAAGTGGAAGTATTGTGATCGTTCGAAAATTCGAATTCGGGACTGAGGTTAATTTGGAAGACATTTTTATACTACTATACTCAGAAACAAATTCTGAATAAGTTTCTGTGTGTCTGTGGTAAAAAAATGACAAAAATCGTCAACTTTCGGAGAAAAATGAATGAAACTCAATGAAATTTTTAGAGAATGTTCTCCAAGTAATTGTACAAAATTAGCCGTTTCCGGATAACACACATTATTTCCGAGTTATATGCGTTCAACGTTTTTTCTATTTTGATTTTTACAGGACATCAATTTTTAGGGAGGTATTTATTATTATTTTACTTCTCTTCAAACGATGACAATGGTTTATTATTGAATAATACACCAAAACGCCCATATTTCATTGGTCAAGTATCTGAAGTTCACATACCTGGCAGGTGGTGGCCTCAGTGACACCACAAACAATACGTTGGATGCCTTCGACCCACACTTTCAGTTCCATGGCACCGCATACAACGAATCCGAATTCCCGCCGAATCGAAATAATCAAGCTAGAACCATCTGGTCGTAGGCTTCTCGGTTGGGCTGAAAAATGAAATTTTATCTTTATAAAGTCAAACAAAAATTTAACCGATTACGGCATAGAATCGGCGAACTAACAATTATTATTCAGAATCGATAGTCTGGTCTGGAATTTTACCTGATGATCGATTTTTCTACGTTCCAAAAGATTATTTGTAAACCGCGTATGTTTAATTAAATATTTCATTAAAAAATATATATATTTTATTTAAGTACCTACCTATTTTTATTTTTTGTAAATTATATATAAAATTTATTCTTCGTTTGGTTGTCGTCGCATTTGTTGTAGAGGGGTTGTGAGGGGGAGAAAACCAGGCGACTTATTCTCCAGATTTTTAATAATGGCTGGCCGAGCACTTTCGCCCATTCGGGCATCTTCAGGGCGACGTGGAACCATGAGGTCCACAGCCATTATTAAAAATCTGGAGAATGAGTCGCCTGGTTTTTCTCCCCCTCACAACCCCTCAATAAAATTTATTAAAAATAATACCTAAATATTTCATTAAAAAAAAATTTTTTTTTAGGTACCTATTTATTTATTTTTCAAGAATTTGGCTGAAATTTATTTCAATAGCTTGATGATCGCAATCATAGTGTAGCCATAGAATCTGAAAAAGATGCCCACAAGATGGCAAAACTCAAATGGAAACCTAGTTGTGAAACTTGTCACTATCCCAAGGTAGACCGATACGTTCGCTTGAATGGGCAGGGCCCTGGTCACACCGTTTTGTATTCATGGCAACGCGACACAACTTCCGCAGGAAAGACATGTCAGGCGGGAACGTTTTATTTAGTAACCTTCACTACTGAGCATATACGATCAGTTTCACAACTATAGATTTAAAGAAGCTGCGAATTGAGACCTCGTATCTCCATTTTGCCAACTTTAGAGGAGAACGATAAAACTGCATTATTTCTCAATAATTCTTAATTGCGGGATAAGAGGTATCAAAAATTCGAAATTTCGAGCCGAAATAATTCGAAAATCGACCAAATTAGCGCGGAAATCGGTAAAAACCGAGGAACTTGCCTGATAGAAACCATAATATCTCATTTTCGTCAAAATGGAGATACGAGGTTTCAATTCTTCACTCAAATAAATTCATTCGTCGGACGAAAAAGATTGGAATTTACGAGGCTCGAAAGTATTATTGATAAGAATATCGGATTTGAAATATTATCGTCGAACGATCTAGAATAAAATTCAAATCAGGAAAATATTTATTTTAAATATCAACAAAATGAAACTAGCGTTGCGAGATTCGTAGCGATTACGTTGTGATAAGCTGAAATAACCGCGATAAGTGTAAATATCGCGATTTAAAAATAAATTCGCACAGACCGTAGACAATTATTCGAACACTACGAAATTTCTCGCCCTTCCCGATTGGAAACGAATCCGTAAAAACGCGAAATATTTATGGTGGAATTAGAATCTGAATTAGAAACGACAACCAAGGTTTCTACTCACCGACATTTTCGCATCCGTTCGAAAACTGCGTGACGCTGACGATCCAATTCAAGAGGAAGCGAGAGAGAAAAATCGCCCCCGCATTTTGAAAAATGTGAAATTTTCAGGAAAAATTAGAACAAAGTCGAGATAGCGGGTACCAAACAATCAACATTTTTTGACACATCGATTCGATTCTAAGCCAGTGTTGCCACGTCTCAAAAGGAAATTTGGGGGAAAACTTGACTTGGAAAATGGGAAAGTTGGTAATTTTTAAAAAGTCTTCTATTATTTTTTTGCTTTGATCATGATTTGTAAAGACCTAATCCAAACTGGCAACGACCGGTATTTTAAAAATATTTTTATTTTTCTCAATCACTTGATTTCAAGTTAAATTAATTGCCTTACATTTAAAGAGAATGTTTGACAACCATTCCAACGAGTATGAAACGATTTTATAGCTCCACATATCAAGTTATACTATCTTGAGAATTTTCTCAAAATCTCGATAATTTAACATAAAACTGCGACAATTCGAGAACCATTAAATCTATTTATTCCATTATGGTCTCATTCTACATGCCTTGAAACGTAAAACATCAAAATGTGAGGGGGTTGAATGTTTTTTTCTTGGCCAATTACAATGGTTTATCATTGATTAATAAACCAAAATAAAAAATCAAAATTGTCAACTATCAAAAACCGCTCATTTTTCAATGTTTCCCTTCTATTTATTTTACTGGAAAAAATGGGAAAAGGAAAGCAAAAAATGATAATGAAATTTGGGAAGTTATTATTTTTGTTTTCGATTTGGCGAAGTTTTTCCCCACAAAGGGAAGATTTGGCAACACTGTTCGAGATCTCGCACAGGTACACCAGTTCCTTCACTTATGAAGTCGATGAAAAGGTTCAGGTTTCCAGGTGCGAAACTTGAAAAAATCACCGACAAAAGTATACTTTGCGAACGATTGTCAAGTTTGAGTTTTTTCGAAAACTTTAAACCCGAATAAAAAATAATTTTCAACCTAGGTCATCAGAGCTGTGTACAGATTTGCACCAATATATCTCCAAAAGCATAATAATCATACACATTGGTTTTTTTTTTAAATAAATTAAATAGAATAAATATTTCACAAACGAAAAAATCACTTGAATCGTTCAATCAAAGAAATGAAACTTTGTGCTGTGATAAGCGATAAGACAAACATCTGTGTTCTTATCAATTTTCCACAGGAAGCTTATCCTATTATCATCAACAGCATAAATCCTATGTTAACCCTTTAGTGCATGATTAATTTTTTTTTCACGAAAAAAATGTTTTCCGAATGGTTTTTTTACGTAGAGTCCGGTAAAAATAAGGAAAAAATTCTCTGATGAATATTTACGAACATATGCAAGAAAACATGTATGTTGCGATTTCGCAACACCATGCATTAATGGACTTGTTCGAACCGTGATGGGAATAAATCCTCCAACTCTTTCAGGAACGTATAAAATCGGTTTATTTTGACTAAAATAGTATAATATAATGAAATTCCAATGACTGTTCGTTTTCCTTTGGTTTTAGGATCACAATAAGAATTTGGTAACAAATTTAATAGGAACCTGGCTTGTAAACAGTTACAATAAATTGAAAATCACAGTCGGTAGTAGGTTTGGCACTTTGTCTCATGCATCAGTCTCCAAACGTTTTCTAAACATGTCATTATGGTTCTTTTCTGTGCCAACAGCCAAATTTGTAGGAACTTGGCTTGAAAGTTGAAATTTAGGACGAAAATGATCAAAAATCGGTCCAAATCCCCAGGGGTAAAGTAATAACCAAATTTGTAGGAACTTGGCTTGAAAGTTGAAATTTAGGACGAAAATGATCAAAAATATGTCAAAAATCGGTCCAAATCCCCAGGGGTAAAGTAATAACCAAATTTGTAGGAACTTGGCTTGAAAGTTGAAATTTAGGACGAAAATGATCAAAAATATGTCTAAAATCGGTCCAAATCCCTAGGGGTAAAGTAATAACCAAATTTGTAGGAACTTGGCTTGAAAGTTGAAATTTAGGACGAAAATGATCAAAAATCTGTCAAAATCCCCAGGGATAAAGTAATAACTAAATTTGTAGGAACTTGGTTCGAAAGTTGAAATTTAGGACGAAAATGATCAAAAATATGTCAAAAATCGGTCAAAATCCCCAGGGATAAAGTAATAACTAAATTTGTAGGAACTTGGTTCGAAAGTTGAAATTTAGGACGAAAATGATCAAAAATATGTCAAAAATCGGTCAAAATCCCCAGGGGTAAAGTAATAACTAAATTTGTAGGAACTTGGCTTGAAAGTTGAAATTTAGGACGAAAATGATCAAAAATATGTCAAAAATCGGTCAAAATCCCCAGGAATAAAGTCATAAAAAGTACAACCCCTAATGCATGTTGTTGCGAAAAAGCAACAGACGTAATTTGCGGGTTTGATGAACTCAAAACCGACTAACGGCACTTCCAATGCATTATTATACTGATAAACTATATAATCTACCTGCTTCATATTTTTTTAAATCTCAGAATACTGCAAAATAGTAATAATTATGCTTACAAACCTGAGCACAACATGGACTTTTAGCGGTTAGGATGTAGTCACACAAAATCACTGATATCATCTTTTTTTCCTTTTTTCCGTGTTTTATTCTTCTTCCAACACTACTACTGGGTGTCACATTAACTAAAAATGAAGTCGTAGTTGATCTGCGTCTCAATAGAAAGCACTGAGGGCCATACCTACATTGTGTTGCGAAAACGCAACACCATGCACTAAAGGGTTATGTTAGTAAACTGAGCACTTCTTGTCATGTCGTAAAACCAGGAAAATATTCTATCGCCTTTTTAAAATTGATCCTGTATTTTTTCCCAAAAATTACCCCATTGGGAAACAGCAATTTTTCCATATCTCATCGGTTAATTCTTGCCTGAAGTGAGCTAATGATTTTTTTCTACCTCTTTTCTTACCTTTTTGCTTGTGCTGACATTTACCGCCTGCCTTTTATTATTATTTGTCTCTAGATTGGTTTATTATTCAATAATGAAATTTTCTGACGAAACTATAAAACCTAATCCCATAAAAATGTCACCAAAATCAATTTTGGTCTGACAAAAAAACCAATTTTTTTAACCTAATCGCTACCTCAATTATAAAAAGGGGTTTTCAGGGGGAAAAACGTTTATTTTCCTATGTTTTTCAGACAAAGGTGATTTGGTTTCAATTTCTATAGATTACAACGGTACAGCTCAAGAGAGTGTTGACGAGCATTCCAACGATTTTAATAGCTCCAAGAACTGTTGAGTTATACTCTCATGCCAAATTTCTGAAAACCTCACAAATTCGACAATAAAGCTTCGATAACTTGAGAACCTTCAAAGCAATAGATATCACGATGGTCTCATTCGGTTCAGCGTCCAAAAATCTATAGAAATTGATACCAATATTGATACAAAAATACGAATTTTCTACCCCACAAAACCCCCAGAAAATACCTTTAAAATTGAGCTAGCACTGTGGTTCAAGAATTCAGCCGTTTTCAGGCAAATATTGATTTTTGGTGAAAAATTTGCTTTTATAGTTTCGTCAGAAAAGTGTCAAGAATTTTTTTTATTATTCAATAATAAACAATTGTAATGGCCCAAGAAAAATGTTCTAACCCCCTCAAAATTCGATGTTTTGCGTTTCAAGGCATGTAGAATCCGAATACACAATGAAAAAAATTCTGTCCATCCGCCATACGACGTACACTGGCAACACTGGGAATTAGGATTTTCTCCCCCACAAAACACCACAAAAATATCCCTAAAATTGAGCTAGCAATGTGGCTCAAGAACCGGGCCGTTGTGAGACTCAGATAGCCTATTGAAGCGAAGGAATAATACACTGATGTAAAATCGTTTGCTGCGGTTTTTTCAGGGTTGCGAATCAGCAAAAATGCAAGAGAAAGGAGTGAAATTCGATGCCCAGGGAAATATACTAGTCGACAACAGAGCTTGCGCCGGCGTGCGGGCCGATTTGAAAAACTGTCTGCTGCGAAGTGATTGTGTGAAAAAGGCAAGCGAATTTCAGCATTTTTTTGTTTTATACTGTCGGATCACGTGACTTAATTTATTCCCAAATGAGCATATAAATTTTAGATTTTGTAGATTAGTTTTTTTTGCGCTCATACGACGCAAAATAAATGGTCGACAGCTGTTAGAGACTATCGACATTACAGCTAGATGGTTCGTCTAATGGAAAAACTTAAATGTAGTGTACTTCATTGTTACAGGGGAAAAAAACGCCGCGCGAATGTCTTCAAGTAAACGATGCTTCTGTACCGATGGAATGTCAAGTTCTGCGCAACCTTTTATTCGAATGCAAACGATCGATGGTAATCCTTTCATGGCACTTTATTACCTCTTTTAAACAGTGTTCATAGGTCTTCGTCAAAAGCTTGATGCGTTTTGCGTTAAATGCGGCAAAACGGTTGGACTCGTAAGCTTCGCATTTGAATGCATCATTTCATAAACAATAATCTGATATCTTGCGGATGCTTTTACCTGGCACAGAGGTTTCGCAAAAAAATGTCCCCGTAGAAGTAGCAAATTATTGTAATTTATTGATAGAAAAAACAATGGAAGAAACGTTGGAAAATACGAATCCCGCCCCCCCCCCCTTGAGGTAGCAATTTGGCTGATTGAGCCATTGTCAGCCCAAGATTGTTTTTTGGTGCAAATGCCAAGAATTCTGGTGTTATAGTTTCTTCAGAAAAGTGTTGGCGGCGTACGGAGGACAGAATTTTTTAAATTGGATATTCGGATTTTACATGCCTTGAAACGTAAAGCATCAAATTTTGAGAGGGTCAGAAAATTTTTCTTCTTGGGCGATTACAATGGTTTATCATTGAATAATAAACCAAAAGTGCAAAGCCAACGCGTTGTTCGATGTGCTGCCACCAGGGCAATCAATTACCAGCGTATTTATATTTTGTTTCGGTGGCGACAGATACGTTGATAAGCGACTGATGGGAAAGTTTTCAGAAATGCCCTTCTGTTGCGATCAATAATCCCAAGTTGCAAGAGCTGATCCGTCATCGCAAGAAAATATTTAATGAACGACGCATTTGACGGAGGCCTGTGAACATTTCTTAAGTCTCATTAATTAATGTAATTATTAGTTAAATATAATAACGGATAACGCTCGAGCGTGAGTTTTATTTTCATTCATGATGTTTAAAATTAACGACGATCTTTATGTTTTTAATTATTTATTTTCCATTTTCTGTTACAGCTTGACAATCGGACTCGATTCCGTGGCACCAAAGGTTATTAATTTGTGTGATATTAGAAGCGATTAGTTCGTTTTTTCAGTTTGAGCATATTCATTCCTAAATCAACAATTTATGATGATTTTTATCGAACTCGCATAGAAAAGTTTTTACCGCTGTTTTAAACGTTCAAACAATTGTTGCGCCAGTTTTAAACAAATATACAAGTCGACAGTCTACATAGAGTTTTCTTAATCCAATTAATTTACAATCATCAATTGCGTCAAGAAATTCGTCTACATTCATATTGATTTATTATTGATTAACCTTGGACATCGCGGAAAATTTCGTTCGAACGAAACACCGATACAAAAACGCACAGAGCAGGCTTCAAATTTCAGTTCTGCTTAATCCTACTGGGCATCAGTTTCACTTGGAACTCGATCGTCAACTCAGCATTATACATTACGTACCGCGTCACATGTTGCTTGAGTCGACTCCTGCGATGAAATCGGGTTATAGGTTAAAAAAAAAGATTGTATCGTCGACAATATTTATTATTGAACTATGAATCAATTTATTATTGAAACCATAGTTTATAAAAAAGACACATTAACCTATAAGTCTTAGACAAAGTATTCTAATGGCGGATTTCAACAAAAAATTTGAGTTGAAGGTAGCCTTAGAGTTAGCTGTACAAGCAATGTCAAATAATTTTTATTTATTTTTTTTGTGGAATCCACCACAAGTAATTTTTGTGGCGATGATCGTACAAAAATCAGTCATCTGAGCTAGAATACATAGTTTACTTATTTCTAAGGTCTTCCGTTTTTAGCGAGAGTAAAAAACATAAGGAACACGTGGGAGATCACAAATCTTCTGGAGATACCAATTTCATGGTATGGAATTTATGAAACGCATGACTTTCACAGCCGACTATTGAACTTTCACGTTGTATGCGAAAATTTTGTAGCTCGAATCGCACTCAATCAGCCACAGCATCATTATTTGTTAAAACAAATAGCTGAGAGCTCATTTTTAAACTTTCTCAGCATTTGGAACTGTTGGTTGTTCGGTTGGGCGAAGATGAACGTCGTGTATGCCTTTGATCTGTAAAATAATATGGTTATCATGGAATGGTGAACGTAATTTCAAAGCCGGATTCACTATTTACGAGGGATATCCAGAAAGTAAGGTTACAAGTCCCCTGAAGGGCACAGGGAATTTTTTTTGTTGTGAGTGGCATACCTGCTTGTAGAGGGGTTCGTAACGGTCAAAATAAAGCTGGGTTCACATGTTCCGCGCTCCGCCGACGGAATGGGATCTGATTGGCTGGAGAAAAACTGGAGAGGGGGTCTTTCCGCGACGGAGAGTCCGTCGGGTGGTCAGTGGCATTCACATGGTCCGCGTTACGTTATAGAGCCTAGGCACTACACGGCGAGGGAGGTGGACAACTTAGCATAGACAACAACAGCATTCCGCCTATCCGCGACGGAAATATCTACTCGAGGTAGATAATTCCGTCGCGGACTCGCGGAGAGTCCCCACTCCACTTTTCTCCAGCCAATCAGATCCCATTCCGTCGGCGGAGCGCGGAACATGTGAACCCAGCTTAAGCCTAACCCAACCCTGTGTCAGTCAGTTGAGAAATGGCGTCGCAGGAGCAGTTTCCGTCAACCTCTAAAGGTGCTGTTCCCTCAGTCAGTTCCCTCAGTCCCAAGTTCAGTCATCAAGTTCCTGACTATGGGTCACGAATCTGCTTCCGAAATCCATCGTGAGCTTGTGGGCACTAACGGACCTGAGGTAATGTCACGTCAACATGTTTTTAAGTGAGTTAGGCTTTTTAAAGAAGGTTGCACTGACACGATGAAGAGAGGAGTGGAAGGCCGTCTCTCATTTCAGATGAGCTTCTGCAGCAAGTGAAGGAACAAATTCCTGGTGATCGCCGAGTGACCATTGACACTCTTCATGAAAAGTTCCCAAACATCTCGCAAAGAGCAGCATAAAAAACAGGAGGAGGGGGATGCTGACTCGTGGTCAAGAATTGGCTTTCAAAGGTGGAGCAAAGCGTATACAACAAGGGTATACAAAAGCTGGTGCCGAGGCTGAAAAAATGTATTGATCAGGATGGCGATTATGTCGAAAAATAAATCTATATTTTGGAACATACCCTGTAAATTTGGTTTAAATATATATGCACTTTTCGATTTTTGGCAGCAGTTGTAACCTTATTTTCTGGATAACCCTCGTAGCTTGCCCAGAAAAATAACTGTAGGTTATGACATGGCTATCTGCTATCCCCGTCTCTTGGCACAATTTAGTGAACAAGTGAAAAAAAAAAAAAAAAAAAAAAAAAAAAAAACGCTGCAAATAATTGTGCAGTGGTTTAATAGGGTAACTGTATATCGGTCTCATCAGTGATCCATGCCCAAAGATATTTTTCGAACTAGCAATGTATTTGTGTCATCAATTCGTGTCCTGAAAGGCTACTAATATCTTCTACTAATTGACTGTGTATCGGTGCTCAAAGCGTACCTCGAATTTCGGAGAGTAGATTGATATTCGCTTGAACTCGGGCAGAAAGGTTAGCACGAGGATGCACTGAGACAACGCAAGAAGCCATTCGCTCGTCGAGCTCACTACATGCAACACGTAACCGCCGTCACTCCAGTCCCAATGGCTCGAATTGTCTCCTGTGGAATTCAATTGCAAATTGTACACAAGTCTAGAGTAGAGAAATTATAACAGAAGAATTTCTGTACTCAAGAAAGTATTTCCCAGGAGCGATTCATTTTTGAGTCTACTAGACAATACGTTTAACATTTTAGTTTACTATTTATAAATAAAAAAAATTGCAAATGATTGTTCGGTGGTTTATTATTCCTTCGCTTCAATAATGATTTAGAAAGATTATCCATTTGTGATTGTAATTATTCCGAACATTTTTTGTGAACGTTCCCACCGAAAAACAGATGGAAAACTTCGTAGCAACTATTGTAGTTTTAATCATTTTTATTTCTCTTAACTTCCTAATTAAAATCTGAATTTTTTGCCTTTCGGTATAGTCGAAGAGAGTGTTTGACGAGCATTCCAACGAGAATAGAACGATTTTCATAGCTCGAAGAATTCTAGAGTTATACCCTCATGTCAAATTTCTGGAAATCTCCCAAATTCGGCACCAAAGCTGCGATAACTCGAGAAACAATAAAGCTATCGACCCCGCGATGGCCTCATTCGATTCAGCGTTCAAAAATCTATAGAAATTGATACCAAATACAAACTTTTATGGAAACCCCTGGAAAATATGAATTTTCTCCCCCTTCAAAACCTCCCAAAAATACCCTTAAAAATGAGCTAGCAATGTGGATAAAGAATTGGGCCGTCGTAGGACCGAAATTGATTTTTTATGAAAATTTCAAGAATGTAGATATTATAGTTTGGCTGGCAAAGTGTTGACGGCGTACGGGGGACAGACAGAATTGTTTTAAATTGGATATTCGGATTCTACATGCCTTCAATCAATCATTCAATCAAGAATATTTTTTATTTCTCATTCAATATCAACATAAATATTATTTTATATACCTTTTATCAGGTTTCCAAGGTAACACCGACCTGTAACCCATAAAGGGTCCTAGCATTTCTTCAAAACAAAAAATAGAGCCAATACCAACACACTAGGTAAAACTGCCTCTTTAAATCGACCACATCCACACATTGTGGTTTTTGCAGCCCTAAGTACATCGATTAATAAACTTTCAAAATACTTCCTCCGCTTCATGTAGGCGACCGTGAAATTAAAAAATCTAAACAGGAGCCCTCGATCGAGAGCAGAAATCAAGCAGCCGCGAACATAATATTCCTGGCTCATTCTATCAGAGCCAAAATACCTAAACCTGTCATTTTTACATTTTTTTTTTTTTTGTTTTTTTACGGATAATCGGATTCTACGTGCCATGAAACGTAAAACATCAAATTTTGTGGGAGGGTTAGAAAGTTTTTTTCTTGGGCGATTACAATGGTTTATTATTGACTAATAAACCAAAAAAAAAATCTGAAAAAATTATTGAAGCGAAAGAAAACAAACCACTGTACAATCATTTGCAGCGTTTTTCCCATGGTTTTTAAGACTCGTAGAAGTTGGCGAGAACTATACTAACCATGATAGTTTTGACTTGACGTGATGCCGTAGGCGATGGAAACAACGCACAAACACGAGGAAATAACGCAAAGGACGCATCGAATGTAGAATAAGTATTTGGAGTCGTCCACTTTGCTTAGGTGGTATGAAAATATCGTCTGCAAACAATGCAAAGATGAATTAAATTCGAGTAGAAATTGCTTTTAAATATAATGGAAACAGCGAATCGACTGCGGTTATTTTTAACGGATTTTCAAGTGGCAATATTTTTTGCAGGTGGATGAAATCATCTGTTGACTCGGTAATGTCTATGATGAATAAAATGATAACAAAGTTGGACCCATAATTTTCTCGAGTACGTCTGTGGTCCACTGTCTAATGGAAATTCTTGAAATTTTGAGAGTAGGAATTTGTCGCCCTTTCAAGAGGCGTCTGATAAGAGACAAATAAAATATTAGTCCTCGTGACTCAATACTTTTGAGTTTCCTCATGTTGTTTTCCCATAAAAATCAAGCTCTGGCCTGGATTTATTTTGGGAAAATATCAAGATCTCATTCTTCCGTCGAGTACCTAGAGATGGAATGTTGAAATTTTATAGAAAAGTCTATAAACATTTTTTAGTCTAATTTTTCGTCATTTTAAAAGTAGATGGTCCTATTTGATAACAGGGAAATTTTAAGGCTTTGAAAATTAATTATTTAGTGTGTTAAGAACGCTAAGAGCTTTGTGAACGAGGTCAAAGTTGGTTATATTTTAAGCAAAGAGACCCAAAAATACAAATAAAATAACTGAAAATGCGTTTTACGAGGAGTTACTGCATGTGACCCCGATAATAAAAATCAAGCGATATTCAACTGTCATATAGAAAAATTTTAAGTCCTCCAGCGTTCAAATATATTCATTTTTGTGGTCTATAAAAATCAAAATGTAGCAAATGTGCAAATAACGCGGAAGTACTGCATGTGACCCACTTGATAAAAATCAGGCATCATTCCATCGCCGACCCCAACATTTTAAGACCTCAAACATTCAAATACATTGAGTTTTGCGGCCTGTAAAAATCAAAATACAAAACATGCACTTGTGAAATCGTGAAAAACGCTCATAACGTGGAGGCACTGTATGTGACCCACTATACAAAAAATCTCGTGTTTTCTGCTTGCCATAACCGACATTTAAAGCACTCAAACGTAGAAAAATATTGACTCTCATAGCCTGTAAAAAAAAGAAAAATAAAATAAAAAAACAGAAAAAACTTTGAACGCTTATATCTTGGAAGTACTGTGTGTAATTCAAAATCCGGAAAACCCTAATTTTGCACAATCACTGGGAAAACATTCCCTAAAAATTTCATAGGGTTTCATCCATTTTTCAGGGAGATATGGCGATTTATGTCAGTTTATGACCACAGACAGACGGACACACAGACACTTGTTCAGGGAAAAAATGTTTCTGAGTATAAATACTACTATGAAAATTTCTTCCATCAGGACCTCGGTTCCGAATTCGACTTTTCAGACTATCTCAATACTTCCATTTACTACCTAAACATGGAAGTAAAAAATCAGTCCCTCCTAGCTCAATTTTAAGGGTATTTTTGGGGGGTTTTGAGGGGGAGAAAATTCATATTTTCCAGGGTTTTAAAAAAAGTGTATTTGTATCAAATTCTATAGATTTTTGGACGCTGAATCGAATGAGACCATTGCGGGGTCGATAGCTTTATTGGTTCTCGAGTTATCGCAGCTTTTGTGCCGAATTTGGGAGATTTTGGGAGTTCTTGGAGCTATAAAAATCGTTCTATACTCATTGGAATAGTCTTCAAACACTCTTTCGAGCTGTATCGTTAATAAATTTAGCTTTTAATAAAGAAATTACAGTAGAAAAATACAAATGATTAAAATTACAATAGTTACGCAAAAAATTTAGCTTTTAATTAGGAAATTAAGAAAAATAAAAATAATTAAGATTACACTAGTTGTTACGGAGTTTTCCCCAATAGTTACCATCTGTTTTTCGGTGGAAACGTTCTCAAATGTTCGGAATAATTAAAATCACAAATGGATAGCCTTCCTAAATCATTATTGAAGCGAAGGAATAATAAACCACTGTACAATCATTTGCAACGTTTTCTTTCTCCTGAAAACCAGCCAATTTTTTATAACACTCATGTCGTCATCGATATCTAGGTCACTTGGCCTTCCATAATACTATTTCCATAATACTATTGCTCAAATAATCGTACGTTGAATAGTTAATTACTTGAAATGCGAAGTAAAAGCTGCCTCCGATGAAGCAGAATAATGCTCCAACGTAGTGGACTTGGTAGATGTTTTCTACTTGGAAATTAGCAACAATGCCCATTCCGAGGCACGCGAGAAATCCAACGTACCACGAGATGACATTCGCGTTCAACCTTGGCCCGACAGGAGTCTTAAACGTAGCCAACGATTCCACCTGGAGGTATCTTATGTACACGCAGATCAACACTGAAAAAAGCTCGAAATTTTTAGTACACGCGTGTAACAACGTTGATTGGTAAATAATTCTATTAGCCCTTAAATCTGCGCTTGGAGAAATAACCGATTCTGACGAATGGTCTATTTTTTAAATATTTTTTTTTAGTGTTAGGAGGCTAAATAATGACGTAACAAACTTGAAAAATTGGAAATGTTCATTTATATTTTGATTACAGGGCCTTTTAGAAAATGTGAACTGCAGTTCATACGACTAGTTTCTACAGTCGTCTTCAGATTGGATTCCTGGCTTGGGCGCAACGGCAATTCCTCCTTTGAACCCTTTTCAGTAAAAAAAAAAAAAAAAAAAAAAAAAATGGAGGAAAACGTATTTTTTTATTCTTTCTTAAAAAAGTTTACATTTACGTTCTCGTTAATTACCAAAAATATTCGAACACATGACGTTGAGTAGAGAATAACTGTGTCCCAAATTTACCTCCCAGCTGAAGTGATTCGTGAATTTTTTTTTAGAGTTTTCGTAAAATTGGTGTACATTTTGGAACATTTGAAAGTTGTTAACATTTCAAACCGAGAGGAAAAACAAAAATAGTAAACGTTATTTTTTTGCATTGGAGAGGAAAAACATAAGTTGTAAACATTGACAAAAATAGTTAACATTCGAATTTAAGATGAAAAACGAAAAATTTCATCGTATAATATCTGAGGAAAAAAAAACAACACGAAAATCCATCTTTGACATTTTTTTTTTGGGTCCATCAGCTCACACCTTGACTTGCTTATGGAACTGGTTTTGTGAACTGAGGTTCGCACGTTTTCAAAAGGAAACCCCTGATCTCTAAAACTGAATGAATGAATGAAAACGTTTATTTTGGGGTCTGTGCCTTCGCTTGACCCATATGAGATTACCCCCTGTTTCTCCAGCCTCCATGGTACGTTCCGTGATGATTTGAGCGCTCTCTAGGCTACTTAGTGGTGCCTGTCGACTCTCTAGCCGGCAAGTTGTGCTTCTGCTAATCAGTACGCCTTTGTTTTTCAACCCTCAAAGGACTTCCGTGTTGATGAAGGTTAGTAACTTTTTCTATGGGCCCGATTTCCGAAATTCTATCAGTCTTTTTAATCGAATTTATTTGGTCGAATCGATTTTGAATTGAATTTACCGTAGTTGTCTGTATTTTATTCGGTCAAATTGCGTCTGCATTTGGAATGAAGAACAGCGATTGAAAGACGATATCCAACGACGTTGAGCGGCCGTGCGTTTTATTAGGAAACGTATTGTAAGGTGGCTTGCGGTCTTTGCCCAACCACGTACTGAACACGACCAGATATTTTCGGCGGCCTTGCGTTCCGTCAGGGAACGTATTGTAAGCCCGCCAGGGTGGCTTGCGGTCATGCCCAACCACGTCTCTTCACTCACTCCCTGCCTGGATGAGGAGAGGATGGCTGTTGTCGTACATTTACTGGGGTTTTGCGATCTTATCCGAACCGCCAAACGTTCTCAGCCTGCTTCCTTGCAGCTGGTTTATAACACGTATATATTTATTTAAAAAAAAAAAAAAAAAAAAAAAAAAAAAAAAAAAAAAAAAACAATAACAATAAATAAATAAATTATATAATATATTTAATGTTGACCCCTCTGCTTAGAGCACATCTCCCAGGTTGCTACACATCTGACGCCCTCCAGAGGTGTCTCATTCCCATAAGGTGGTATAGCACAAGTTCTTTTCCTCTTTTCAGATGGATTCTCAAGCTAATCGCTCTTCTGCAAAGCGAGCAGCTTCTCCTAGCGTTGGTGATCAGTCGGCCAAGCGTTTCCAGTCCCTGGAGGATCGTCAGGGAAAATTAGAGGTTTTGTTGGAGCAAATTTTACAGAATCTGACACGCCAGGACCACCCTGTCACCTATGATGGTAATAATGATTCGTCTGCTCAGGCCCCTACACGGGGAGCAGCTGCAAGATGCATCGAGGATGAATCGGCAAAGCGCTTCAAGGCCATGGAGGATCGGCAGGACAACGTGGAGGGTTTATTGGAGAAAATTCTGCAGCAACTGTCCCATCGTGATCAGGCTCCCACCTATGGAGAGGGCAATAGTGATTCATTGGACTCGGATGAGGGGTCTCAGTCCTCCACCCCTTGTTCTCCGCCTAGATGGCTACCGCCTGATATCATGGGGAGCGATACGTCTCATATTTCATTCCCGCCTACGATTCACGTCCAAGGACCGCTTATTCCTGACCCTGATCCAGAGATCAACAATCAGGGTATTTCCTGCCAACGTGTTGGCTCTTCTGGTTGGAACCAGGTTCGGTACAAGGAGGCTCAGAAGACCTTGCAAGCGGGAGGGGTCTTTAGCGAACTCCAGGTGAATCCAGAGTTAGCCCCGCCAGGCTCCAGGTCGTCCTCAGTAGTCCTGGGAAAGTTTGATCAGGCTTTAGGGATCATTTCCCATGCTCTACTGCTGCAAAGGAAGGCTTTTGCTGATTTTGTCTCACAGCTCATCAACAAACATCCTGGCATAGCCGATGACGCGCGATTGGCCTGTTCCTCGGGTAACAGTAAATTCAAGTCTCTTTCAGACGACCTGCTGCAGTATACTTGTGGAAAGCGAGCTGAAATTTTTGAGGCCCGCAGAAAGTTGCATGAGCCGGACAATCCTCGGGTTGCTCAGAAACTTCGAGATATTCCTCCTTCTCAGAAGTATTTGTACGACGAAAACTCCCTCAATGAGTTAGTTCAGCGTTATCCCTCACTGGGTCACCGGCGTCCGTTTCGAGAGCCCAGAGCTGAGCGTTTGCAATACTTCCGGCGCTCGTACAAAGTTCCGGAATCTACTAGAGGTGACGCGTCGTCTCTTCCCACATCTTCCAGGGTTTCCACAGCAAAAGGACAGGGCCAAAGATTCAGGCGAGGGGGGCAAGCTCAGCGAGACGGTACTAAGAGGTCCTTTGACCCCAAGCGGGCCCAAAGGCCTGGACGACGATTTTGATGTTATTTCGGGTGCGAAAGTCGAGGGGGGTCGGCTCAGTTTGTTTGTGGACGAATGGGTAAAGAGGCAAGCTCCTTCGTCCTTAATAAAAATAGTCAAGGGATATTCAATCCCATTCACAAAACGACCTCCTCTCAGTCCATTGACAGAACTTCAGAAATCTCGCTTTTGCACCCCAATATCGTCAGCCATGACCACAATTATTGTCGAAATGCTAAACTCTGGGATCCTAGTGCCTTTTCCCTTCAACTCGGGGTTTCTTTCGCGGATGTTCACGGTACAAAAGGGAAATGGCTCGCTGCGACCGATTTTCAACCTTCAACGTCTCAACAAATTCCTAACCCCGAAGAAATTTCGTCTAGTCAGCCACTTCAAGGTGCCGTCATTTCTTCAAAGGAACGATTTTTTGATCAAGATAGACCTGACGCAAGCCTACTTCCATGTGCCAATAAAAACTGCTCATCAGCGGTTTCTTGCCCTCTCATATCAAGGAAACCTTTATTGCATGACTTGTCTCCCGTTCGGCCTAGCATCGGCGCCTCAGGCGTTTGCTTCCCTGTCAAATTGGACGGCTGGAATTCTCAGGGACCAAGGTGTGCGTGTGATAGTATATCTGGACGATTTTCTTTTGGCTCACCAGGATCCAGTCATTTTGGAATATCAGGCAAATCAGGCACTTTCAACTCTGCGGTCTCTCGGTTGGACAGTAAATCTGGAAAAATCTCTCCTAAAACCGGCTTCATCTCTTCAGTTTCTAGGGATCATATGGGACCCACACTTGGATCAAAAATACCTTCCCCTGGACAAACAGGAAGTGGTGTCGGCTGTGTTGGCAGCTCTCTTGAGGACCGACCAATGGTGTTGGCAGGACGCAAAGTCGCTGCTTGGCTATCTCAGCTTCGCCTCATTCGTCATTCCATATGGCAGGCTTCACTGTCGGACGATTCAAAGAAAGATGCTTCGACTTCCCCACAACACGTCTCATCGCCTGTTCGCTCTTCCTTTGGTGGTGCGAGAGGAGATCGTCTGGTGGAACGGCGCCTTGTCCCAGAGGTCCAGGATTTTTCCGAGACCGGTCGATGTGTTAGTCACGACAGACGCGTCGGATTCAGGATGGGGTGTCCAGATCAACGATTCATTCCAAAGCGGCGTGTGGATGGAGGATCAGTGGGGTTGGCACATCAACAGGAAGGAGTTGTTTGCCGTCCAACAGGCGCTCGAGAGCAACGTTCTTCACCTAGCAGGGGCTTCAATCCTAATTCAGTCGGACAACCGGACTGTGGTTTCTTACGTTCAAAAACAGGGTGGAACCAAGTCTCTCGTTCTGTTGAACGACGTGAAGAAATTGTTTCTCCTGGCACAGTCCCACAGCATGACTCTGACTGCTCAGTTCATCCCGAGTATTTGCAACTCTGTGGCGGACAACTTGTCCCGCCAGAGGGATCTACCGGATTGGCACCTGCTCCCACAAGTCACGGACAGGATTTTTCAGCTGTGGGGTGTTCCGGAAATCGATCTGTTTGCAACGGAAAAATCGGCTGTAGTTCCAAGTTATGTCGCCTTAAGTGCGAAAGATCAGAAGGCACTGTTCATAAATGCGTTCTCGAAGACGTGGAACTTCACTCTGGCTTGGGTTTTTCCTCCACCCGCCTTGATTCCTCGGGTGCTACAACATCTAAACTCGGCGACCGGAACCTTCATTGTGATAGCCCCTCGTTGGGAGAAAGTGTTTTGGAGGCCGGACCTAAAAGCTCGCAGCCAGGTTTCACCGGTCCGTCTCGTCATCACGAACAGCAATCTGATCGACCTGACAACGGGGCGTCCACCTCCCAAGGCTCGGCAGCTCTGTTTGGAGGCCTGGAAGGTGCTGGGTGGTCATCGGCCATCTCATCTTGGGATCCAGCGGACCAGCAGCTGCTTTTAACCTCCTGGCGCAGCTCGACTCTCAAAACCTACCGGGCTCCCTGGCGGCAGTGGGTCGTTTGGGCTTCCAACACTGGCGTCTCCGTCAACGATCCGTCACCTCAAATATTGGCCCAATATCTGGCATACCTGCATCGGGTTAGAGGTCTTGCTTATCGCACTATTTGTGTCCACAAATCAGTAATTGTTACCTTTGCGAATCCGTTTTGTTCGTCTAGCCTGTCTTCGAGCAATCTCGTCCAGCGCGTGTTAAAAGCTATTCGAGGTGCACAGCCTGAAATTAAACGGAGCATCTGGGACGTGCGTTCTCTGATCACGTGGATAAAAGAAAATCCACCCAGTGAGCTCAGCCATTTCGAAGTGTCTCGTCATGTGGCCCTGTTGATGCTGCTTTCCACTGGGCGACGGGTTCACGACCTTACCCTCCTGACGGTTGGAGCTGCCGGTTTTCAGGAAATTGATGGTTCGTTGGTTTTCTGGCCTCGTCGGGGTTCTAAGACGGATTCCTTTCGCCACCAGCAGTCGGGGTGGAAATTTTCAGCAAATATGGAGGACCCAGTGCTTGACGTCGTTCGCTGGGTGAAGACGCTGATGATCCTCTCTCGGCAGCGTTCGGGTTCCCCTTCCATGCAGCCGCTCTTCATCACGACTCGGGGAAAAGTAGCCCCGGCTTCGCGAACGGTTATTGGAGGTTGGGTGAGGTCGGCCCTTTTAGCAGCGGGTATACCTTATCCTCCCGGAAGTATTCGCTCTGCAGTTGGTACCAGCCGTTTTAACTTGGACGTACCCGTTGATACCATTCTTCGTTTAGGAAATTGGAGACACGAGCAAAATTTTTTCAAACATTATTATAAGCCTGTCATGGCTCACCATTCGAGGGTTTCTCTTATACCTTGTGTTACCGACAATTTCCAGCCTGTAGTTTAAAATGTTTGGTTTCTTATTAAAACCTGTTATGTGTTTCGTTCCTCTGCATGTGCATTCTTTCCTTTTTTTTTGTGGCCCATAGAAATGTTCTTAGTTGGTTTATTTTCACAGTACGCCTTGGCGCTCTCCTCTAGCCGGCAGAAATCAAACATCTCTCATATGGGTCAAGCGAAGGCACAGACCCCAAAATAGAAGAGTTTTCCCCCTAAAAGGAAGAAAACTGTTATTTTGGGTCTTGCCGGAGCTTGACCCATGCTTTTAAGCCCTTGCCGGCTTAAATGGCGCTATCTGATTAGCAGAAGCACAACTTGCCGGCTAGAGAGTCGACAGGCACCACTAAGTAGCCTAGAGAGCGCTCAAATCATCACGGAACGTACCATGGAGGCTGGAGAAACAGGAGGTAATCTCATATGGGTCAAGCTCCGGCAAGACCCAAAATAACAGTTTTCTTCCTTTTAGGGGGAAAACTCTTCTATTTTACCTTTTAACCTGATTTCATCAAAAACCAGTGATAATTGAGCTAAGATTACACCATTATAAGGTTCTCCTATCTGTCGCCTTAGCGACAACGGAAATTACAACAAAAGAGACGATACTGGCCATTATAGTGATAGAATGAGATGCAGTGTTTTTGCTTGAAAGGGACTTTAGCCTTGTTGAATGAACGCCGTGGTAGACATAGAAGAGACGAAGCGATGCAGAGGTAGATAGATTTTTTTTAGAAAGGTGACCTTCCTTAAAGCGGCATGAATGCTATGCTAGGTCTTGTGGCTGTTGCACCATTGTCCACTGTATAAAGCAACGGGGACACTAGGGAGGAGTACGGACGTTTAGGGATGGTGATGTTTATGACCGCGTTTGTTGACCCTCTGCAATGACCGCCGAAAACTGCATTGTAACGGCAACGTTGCACGTGAGAAATTTCCAGCCGGGTGAAGAGGAAAAATGAATTAAAAATTTAGCGTGTTTTAAATCGCGATTTGTTTCCTGAGGGAAATTATTATAAAGCTGCGAGTAATGGTAAATATTTTAAGATATTGTCGAGTACCTATTAATAATGTACTAAATAAAGTTATTAATATAAAGAAATAGCACTCATCGAGTTATTGAATTGAGATAACTCACCAACTGATTCAAAAATTTGTAACAAGGAGCAATATAGACTTTTTTTAGTGCTTGATTCGCAAAAAATTGACAAAATATTGAAGAGTATTTTCTGAAAATATTTAGGTATTACTAAAAATATAAACATTGGCTTTGCAATTGTTTCCAATTATTCCAGAAAATATGGCGGAATGTATTTATCGAAATTATCGAAGAACAATTAGGATCAGATTGCGATGAAGTCGGGACTAGTTTCCAAAAAAAACATTTATCGAAGGCACCTCAATTTTCGCTGCCAACGATTACGATCTAAGATCAATAAGCAGTTTGAAACGCGTTCAACTCCGTCCAATTAGGAATTTCCGTAAATTGGATTCGCAGCCCACAGTTCGTCCTTGATCCGGCAAAACAAAAAAAAAATTCAGTATGAAAACAGCGATCAACGTTCGTAAATTTGATTATCCGAAGTTGCGGAATGAATTGTGAATTACCTATGGGTTAAAAATTATCAATCACAAGTAACTTTTTAAATTATAACATTTAAAGGGGTACCTAATGAATTGTAAAATAGACTTATGATCGGTTAATAGCAGACCTTTTCGCTTTCAATATAAAAATTCCGACGAAAATCAATTTTTTTCCAACACATCCTCTCAAAAGTTAGTTAAAAATCGCTTGCACAAATAGGTTTTCGAGCGAAGATTTTTTAAAATTACAACCGATTTTAAAACGCATCCCCAAAATGCATTAAA
This sequence comes from Tupiocoris notatus, assembly GCA_037159825.1. Taxonomy (NCBI): domain Eukaryota; kingdom Metazoa; phylum Arthropoda; class Insecta; order Hemiptera; family Miridae; genus Tupiocoris; species Tupiocoris notatus. The sequence continues at coordinate 545,663 of JASJUZ010000174.1, forward strand.
AATACGATAAAAAAATTCGATTTTTCTGACGATCTCAATACTACTTTTTACTACGTAAACATGGAAGTAAAAAAATTATCAATAAAATAATTTATGTAGCTATCTGAAAAGTTTCACTGTTAGATTTCAAACATCCACATTAATATCGGAGCAACTGAACCAATTTTGTATTTTTAATTCATAATTCTATTTATTTAATTTTTTTTAGAATCTGAGGCGATTAAAATCTTGCTACATTCTATTATTCTATTTATTCCAACAAATCGTATTAGTAATTATCGATTATTATTAAAACTAACATCGAATCTACTAAATATTATATCCTAAAGGAGTTTTAATTGTAACTTATTGAATTACGACCTGAAAAATTCGCTCGCCCTGTGGAATCTTGTGGAACCTGGCAGGAAAACGCGTCTCCTTCGTCTTTTCCTCGCCGTTGAGCCACATCCTGGCTTTGCGCATACCGGGAGTTCGCTCCGGCCGAAATCCTCGGCGCTCAGAAGCGCAACCTCAACGCAAGTTCACACGTCCGTTTTACCTTCGGCAATAGGAACGGAGAAATCGCGATTCATGACGGAACAATTAAGCTAACGACGATGAAGATCACGCTAATTTGTTTCATCGTTTGATGAAATTGTTTCAAAAGAATTCTCACCTATCGCGCTCGATTTTTTAAATTAAATCAAAGCCGTAAAAACGCCCCGAAGAATAAAAATCTTTTCCACGAACGGCTGGGGAAATAAAATCACGCTTTAAAAGTTTTGTACATTTGTAGATGTTGGTCACTATTTCATTGTTATATATCTAGTAATGCCTTTATTTTCATTATCAATTTGACTTATTCTTTTGAAATCTTCGTACGAAATCTTCACCGAAAATTCTCTTCAAACCAACGACAACTATTCTTTCATAGATTTTGATAGATTTTCTTACGAATTTCTAAGCTCATTAGCCAATTTGAAGTCGCTTCAATATTTTTCCAATCACCGGGAAAATTAGTTAATTAATTTCTCCAATTAGCTTTATCTATTTATATTTTTTTAAAGATATAGATTTATTATTTGGCATAGCATGGCAATTATACAAAAGCATTTCGAAGATACGCTGTATATAATTACATTACAATTTTAATCAGGCTTTTTGCTCGTAGCTGGGGATTCTGAAATATATAAATTCTCAACCGACTGAACGTTGGGGGAATTCCATTCCTAATAGAGACGCATCTAGGTGACCTTGGGGGAGCCGAAAATCAGATAAGACGAGAAGGAAAAAATCCTACGTGGGATGATAAGGTATAACATGGTGAGCTTTCCGTAGGTTGGGCGCGGCTGGTGGACTTGACATTTGCATCTGAGCCAGCAAGGCCACCAAGCTGACCACCCTCCATTGAAATAATCCAAACGAGCTCTCGATAGAGCACCGAACAATTATAATCGTCCCATTATATCAAATTGCCTTAGTTTATCTTTCGATAGACGATAATTGTTCGGTTCCGCCTGCCTCGATTATTTTCTCGAACGAATTGAAGACCAGTTAAGTGTCGAGTCCGTACAATGCGTGTCGAACTTCGTCTTCGTCGAGACCGAAGTGATAAAACCCGACTAATGAAAGAGATAAGCTTGCAGAGAGACACGTTTTCTTCCAGGGAGGTTTATCGCTTCTAATGAAAATACCTCTCGTGCAATCGAAAGATGAGAAAAAAAGTTTTATTAGGATTCGTCAAACAGTTCAATATTGAGCGCAAATGTAAGTACAGAGCGTTAATCGTCTGTAATGGCTTTTGCTTCATATGATTTTGGATAAACTTATAAAGTTACTTAGGATTAGATCTAAAAATTTTTACAACCCTCTAGCAGTAAAGTCGAGTATCGTTGGCACGTGAGAGGCGCGTGGAGGAATAAATTTCCGCTATTTTTTTTACAAGTTACATGCGCTAAGCGCAGCAACAAGTCTTCCACTATTGGTGACGAATTTTTTTACCGACAATCCTAGGGAAACCGAAATTTAGAAGGGGGCAAGCAAAAAGACTTTTCTCCACAAATGGATGATTTGTCTCACCAAAGTGGAAACTTTGTCTCTCCTTAATTGGACTTTTCTCTCAACAAGTGGAAGATTTCTCTCCACAAGTGAAAAAGTTTTTCCTTATCACAATGGGAAACTTTGTCTCTCCTTAATTGGTAGACATTTCTCTCCACAAGCGGAAAACACAATTGCTGTATTTTATACAAGAAAAACGGAAAACTTTGGTGTAAACGCTGCAAATACCTCAACTGCTATGACAGTGCTCAAGAAAGCGTCTCAAAAAATTTTATAACTTATTTTTTATACGAAAGTTATTTATTTTATTTTATATGGCGCTCAAGAGGCCATGAGGGATTCGCTTGGTACGTCTGGAAGTTGTCTAACGACCGCAGTCAACGCCTGGGTCACACCTAGGTCCTACAATCACCCAACATTCCCTTCTGATGATCAACCCAAGGAACAAGGGAAGTCGGCTTGTCTTTGTTCCTTACCTGGAACCGCACCCGGCTTCGCAATTACCAACGGTCATTTTAAAGCGGTTAACTTGGTGATGAAAAGGTAAATATAGAAATCCCTTGAGACCTTGCATTGCCGACGCGTTTGCGATCCCTACAAGGACGAAAAGGGAGATAGTTCTTCTGACAGACCATAAAGTTCCCTTAATTCGCCATCTGACTCAATCCCGTCCAAAGTGACTCTCAGGTGTTCTGAAATCATGATTCCTCGGGAGCACATTCCTATATGTTTTGTGAAGATCCGCAAATGGCATTTGTCGGTAGTTTCCTTTTTCGAACTAGGCCTTTATTCTATTGGAACGCCGACGGATATAGCTACGCGTCATAGAGAATTTTCAAAGGTCGAATTACTTGGGCGCGGAATGGCGTTCCATTTTCAACGGAAGCGTTTCATTCTTGACATTTACAATAATTTACCGGCCTACTGTTTTTTCCCAGAAAAAAAATCGGACACAATTGTGAAATGCGTTGGGATGCTACCTAGTACTCAGACTCCTACTTCTGATATAGGCTATAATTTTAGTACCCTAGGTTTTTCCCTGGGCGATCACACTTATTTATGGTTAAATAAAAAATAAATGTACATAAATTAATGTTGAAATTCGATTTCATGAATTTTATTTTTATTTTAAAAGTTGTTTAAACTTTTACGAATTCAGTCAAAGCAATAATTATCATCACGCCTTATATTCGCCCTGTTGTCCAGATAGTTTTTTTCCTGTTTGAAAAATCACTTTGAAAAATCATTTTAGACGGTACCATATTCTTTTTTAAATAGATTCCAGTTATAACAACCCCGAATTTTGAGAAATGTGAGAGAGATGTTCGCGTAAAAAGCAAGTTCTAACTTGGACGTAATACATTTTCTGAAGCAATTCTTCAACGTTATTGTTTTTGGCGTCATTTTGTTCCAAATCTTTCTCACCATTTGGGACAAGCTAAATTACGGCATTTTGCAAAAATAATTCCAAAATACGCTCGAAAATTGTCTACGAAAGCTACGATAACTCAAAAAACATGAAAAATATCGACCCCGCGATAGTCTCATTCGATTTAAGGTCTAAAAATCTATGGAAATTGATACAAAAATACTCCTTTTTCGAACAATCTATTTTGGAATTTATTTTTTATTTAAATTTTTTGGGATTCCCCCCCTAAAACTATCCTAAAATAACCTTAAAATTGAGGTAGCAATTTCATTCAAGAATTGAGCAATTGTCGGTCAAGATTGATTTTTGGTGAAAATTTCAAGAATTAAGCTATTATTGTTTTGTCAGAAACGTTTTACGGCGTACGGCGGACGGACAGAATTTTATTTATTGAATTCTAGACGCCTTGAAACGTAAAACATCAAATTTTGAGTGGTTTGAAAATGTTTTCATTGGTCAATTACAATGGTTTATGATTAAGTAATAAACCAAAAGAGAATATTTTTCTCTACTGAGGATAAATATAGAATATGCGAATATATAGCGATATGTATTTTGAAATACAGTTTTTGCAGAAATTTTTAGGTAGTCGGTTTTATTTATTCCAAAAACATCCCTCAATTTCGATTATGTTTCCAAAATTTTCCATTTTCAACTTTCCATTTCAATTATTTTATTATTCCAAAAACATCCCTCGATTTCGATTATTTTCCCACATATTCCACTCCTTCTTGAATTCGAAATATGTATAGAAACATAACGACCGAGTTGATAAATAACGAAAATTCTATTTCCCTCTTCGAAAAGTAATGGAAATAGAATTATAGAGCAGGTGCAGTGTAATGACACGACCGTTCAACACCAGAAATTAGAGTAATTTATTTTAACCAAATTACAACATCTGGTTCCTTGTAAACCATGGGACAACAGGCAACAGGAACATTTGGCAACAAGGTGAAGGCGCTATTTGACATCCAACACTTCCCCTCGAAATTGCGCGCCAGTCCGGATACCAAGTTCCTTGACGAAGGCTTCATGCTTTTCCCTCGGCAAACCTTTGGTTAGGACATCGGCTGGCATTTCAGCTGTTGGTAGGTATTTGAATGCAACCTCGTTCTTCTTTATACAGTCACGGATGAAGTGATGACGGATGTCTATATGCTTTGTCCGTGAATGTTGCGTTGAATTGCTGGACAGCATCTGGGCACCCTGGTTATCGTTGAAGATAACTGTGGCTGAACACGCCTCTAACAACTTCAGCTCACCAAGGAATTTTCTCAAGTAGAGCGCTTCTTTTGAAGCTTCCCCTAGAGCCAGATACTCAGCTTCCACGCTGGAAAGGGCGATCGTACGTTGCTTCCTAGCTTGCCAAGTTATTGCAGCTCCTCCGAGAGTGAAGAAGTAGCCTGAATAAGAGCGTCGATCTTCAGGACAGCTTCCCCAGTCAGCATCGGCATAGCCATGTATAGTTTTTCCAGTTTTTCTGAACTGTATACCGTAATCGACTGTTCCCCGTAGATACCGCAGAATTCGTTTTGCTGCCAACCAGTGCTCGCTTGTGTAAGCAGTATTGAACTGACTGAGCATGTTGACTGCATATGCAATGTCTGGTCGAGTCGATACAGCCAAGTACATCAAAGATCCTATCAGTCTTTGGTATGGATATTTCTGCAACTCTTCTTTGCTAACAGATTCGGGCTTCGTTAGTTTCAATCCAACTTCGAGCGGGGTTTTCACGGGTTTTGAATTTTCCATCCCGAAACGTTTGAGAATTTCGAGCGTGTACTTCTTCTGACTCATGAATAACTTCCCCTCGTTTAGGCGTTGGTCAAATTCAATACCCAGTCCATAGTGTATCTTGCCTAAATTTTTCATTTTGAACGTCTTCATCAGCATCTGAATGACTTCTTCGGTCCATTTGGGATTCCCTGACGCTATCCATAAATCATCAACGTAGATAGATAGCATGAGAATATCATCTCCCCTGCGATCAATATACAAGCATGGTTCCGTCTTCAATGGTTTCAGTCCTAACTTCTTCAAATTTTCATCAAGTTTCAAGTACCATTGTCGACCTGCTTGTTTCAATCCGTATAATGATTTTTTCAGAAGACAAACTTTGCTCCTTTTCGGATTGTTTTTCAGGGTGTGCAACATGGATCTGGCGTCATTCATCACATTTTTCGGAGCACTTCCGTCTGCGATAATATCTGACAATATCTCCTCAAGGTTGTCAGGAATTTCCATAAAGATTTCTTCGAACAGATCTCCGTTCAAAAATGCTGTGGTGACGTCAAGTTGGTGAATCTGTAAATTGTGTTCTACAGCAAGGGCCATCATGGTTCTAATAGAGCTCATCCGAACTACAGGTGCGAAGGTTTCATTATAGTCTTCCAACTTCTTTTGACTATATCCCTTGGCGACAAGTCGGGCCTTTTTTCTCTCTACAGTACCATCCGCCTTGAGTTTTTCAGTAAGAACTACTCTGCTACCGATTACGTTTTTGTTTTCGGGTCGATTCACAAGTTCAAATGTTTTGTTTTCAACTATTGACGAGTACTCCGACATTACCGCTTTCCTCCATTCATGAGCATCTTCGCTAGAAAAGGCCTTTTTCATCGTGAGTTCCACTAGTCCGGCTGTTGATTCGATAACTTCCTCCGTTTCCGCATTTTCAGAGGTCAAATCAGGCTCTGGTTGGACTGGTACTTGATGATACATTTTCCGAGGTCTTCCCCTCCTTCCAGTGCGCTCAATTCGAGGTCTACCCCTTCCACGAACAGTTCTTGGTTCTTGTCCGGGAACTGGTGTAGCGTCTGGTAATGTTGGTCCATCGTCTTGTTGTTCGTTCATTGTGATTTCGTTTTCTTGTGGTTCGTCGTAATTTTGTTCATCGTTTGTTTTGTTCTCGAACGTGTATTCCTGGTGTCTCTTTTCATTTCCAGTTTTCTGGTTGGCTTCTACAGAAAGATGCGTTGGTACGAAACTGCCAGAATCCTTATTGTAAGAGAATTCATCAAAGAATTTGACATCTCTTGACACAATAACTTTGTTCTCATCATTCGACCAAATTCTGTATCCCTTAGTCACCTCCGAATAACCTATGAAAATACCATTTTTTCCTCGATTTGCAAATTTATCTTTTTGCGGTTGCTTATCAAGATAAATTACCTTGCATCCAAACGATCTGAAATAATGAACATTAGGCGCTGTGCCTTTCCACAATTTAAAAGGTGTCTCTCCGTTTATCGCTTTCGAAGGACATCTATTCCTTATGTAGTTCGCAGAATTTATGGCTTCTCCCCAGAAGGATGGTGGAAGTCCTGACTGAATCATCAAACATCTTGCCATTTCCAACAAACTTCGATTTTTCCGTTCTGCCACACCGTTCTGTTGCGGAGTGTGAGGTATGGTCAACCGTCTAGAAATTCCGTTTTCTTGAAGGTACCGATCGAATTCCTTGTTGCAGTACTCGGTTCCGTTATCCGATTGAACAAATTTGATTTTCTTTCCAGTCATCGTTTCCATCTGATTCTTGTACTTTTTGAACTCGGTGAGGGCTTCAGATTTCTTTCGTAAGAATCTCACTTCACCCCAACGCGAATAGTCATCAATTAGTGTCAAGAAATATCGTTTTCCTCCTTTAGATTCCACCCTCATCGGACCACATAAATCCGTATGAATGATTTCCAGCATCTCTGAAGATCGCGTCGATTGTTTCGGGAAAGGTTTCTGTACCATTTTGCCCTGTGCACAAATAGAACAATCTGGTAGTGCCCTACTTCCTGAAATATCGATTCCCAATGCTTTCTTGTTTTTGCACAAATCTCGCAGATCCATTTCGTTCAAGTGACCAAAACGTTGATGCCAAACTTCGAGTTTCGATTTACTGTCATCAGCTGAAACGATAGTATTAGCAACAGTTTCAGTTTCTTTGACATAGTAAAGGTCATTCACTCGATTGGCTATCATCAAGACAGTTCCTTTCGGGTTGCGAACTTCTGCCTTGTACTTGGTGAACATCACCGTATTTCCTTGATCTGTGATTTTTCCCACTGACATCAAGTTTGAACGTAAATCCGGAACATGAAGAGCATTGTTCAGCTTCAGATTTTGCATCTCATTTTCAACTTCTACACATATCTTAACCGATCCCGTACCATTTATATTTGTTGAAGAATTGTTCGCCAAATTGACCTTCCTCGACTCACTGCGCTCGATGTTGAAAAATTTTGAGCTGTCACTGCACATGTGCGAGCTGCACCCACTATCTAGGCACCAAACAGACGTCGCTGCACTCAACAAAACTTCTTCAGCTGGATATGAAAGGAAACTCTCCTCCGCACTCCTAGCTGATTGTTTTTTGTTGCATTCTGACGCACGGTGTCCACGAGCCTTGCATTTGTGACATTTGAATTTGAATTTTTCTTGAGTCGGGTTCTGATCTTGGGCTGTTACATTCGGTCGGAACTGTCTGTCGTAGAATTTCTTCTTTGCAATCATCGCGTTCGAAGCAATACGTTTTTCTTTCCTCGCGTCTGATCAGTTGGGGTTTATTTGTGTGCCATTATCTCGTCCGGAATTCAATGACGATAACCGCGCTCGAAATAGTTTGAAGACAGCCTTTATTTCGGACACTCCTTCCTGGGAGCTGAACAGACCACTAACGTTCTTCGGTTCCTGTCGAGGGAAAGGAACCTGAGGTCACGCGATCCGCGGCATTGCAAGGACGTCTCTATTGGCTACGTTCCTGCGGACAGAGACAGATACCTGGTCCTCCACTTATCCGTAGGTTTATCTTATTAAATTGCATTATTCGACCACTTGCGGTCGGTTTTTTCGAATTATCACCTCACTTCAATCTCTGCCTCCTCGCATATTCGACCGCAGTCTTTAAAACCTATATGATCAATAATGGCAGCCGAAGATCGAATCGACTTCCGCCACACGAGTGAACCGTAGTAAAACGTTCGAAAATATTTTAGCTTTTGAAGGTTTGAATAATATTCGATTTCGTTTGAAAATTAGATCGATTCCTTTCAAAAATTGTTTGCATTTGTGACGTTATATGAAAATTGATTTTGGTTTATTATTCAATAATAAACCATTGTAATCGCCCAAGAAAAAAAATTTCTACCCCCCCTCAAAATTTGATGTTTTACGTTCCAAGGCATGTAGAATCCGAATATCCAATAAAAAATTCTGTCCGTCCGCCGTACGCCGTTAGCAGTTTTCCGGCCAAACTATAATAGCTAAATTCTTGACATCATCTTAGCTTACATTCTAACAAATCGCACGTCAAGAAAAATAGTGTGACAAATAAAAAAAAGTAATTTCGAGAAAATCGAGTGTGGGGGTGTTTTCTTACCTAAGCCTTGTTCCCTCCAAAATTCAACTGTCCTGTTGGTTGAAAGGGCGTACCAAGTTATCCTTATCCTAATTTCAAATTTCTGAAATAAATTATATTTTTTCTTAGAATTTTAAAATTAAAATTTTGAGTTATTACAGTATTTATCTATCAAGATAGTCTCATGAAAACAATAGTCATTTTTACAATATTCTAATTTAAAAAGAAGGCCATTATATAAAAAATACAATTTGTAACTACTCAACAATATAATTGCCTTCCTGTCTGTTCCTAAATCAACGGCAATTATCATTCCTCCGAGAAAAAATATATTTCGGTTAACGATGCGAAAATCGTCGTCATTAACTGGTGTTGCGGGGATTTACCGTTTTTCAGGAAATGAGTTAAGGCATGTTGTCATTTCCGAAAACAGCACATCCCAATTGAGGACCAAAAATTGGTCGCCTGGAGGCTACCCGTCTCGAACGGTAGCAAACGATATGTCGTTAGTCGTTTCACTTCCTGCTTAGGAACATCAGACACCGACAGGTTTCAGAAAGAAGATTCATAAAATACGTCAATATTCCTTGATCGTTTTTTACTCGTTTTAGCGCTGAAATACCTCGACGCCAAGATCATCTTAGTTTCCCGGATTTACGGCTGTTAGAAGCAATATTTTTAGAAAACTTTAATCATCTTATTTTTAATTATTTTTGGCATAATTAATTTTTTTCGCTCTTCTCAACAGTGATAGAATAAAATTATAAATATGCCTGCGTTTCCTTGTTAGTTATTAAACAGAGGGCAACCATTGTAATCGCCTATGAAAAAAATTTCTAACCCCCTCACAATTTAAAGTTTTACGTTTCAAGGTGTATACAATTCGAATATCCAATTGAAAAAAATTCTGAAAGCTAAATTCTTGAAATTTTTCCCAAAAATCATTGTTGACCTGACAATAGCTCGACATTTATTTAACCGAATAGCTTTCCCAATTTTATGCGTATTTTCGAGGGTTTTGACGGAATCCAACGCTTTCCAGGCAAAGGTGTGAATTCGCGAAATTTTCAGGAATTTGGCATGAGCGTATAAGTTGAGAATTCTTGGAACTATACCATTTATATCCTTATATCAATAGTCGTCAAAACTCTCTTCAGCTGTACCGTTAGGCGAATTAGCTTTTAATTCGAAAAAGTGATTAAAAAAAAAAAATACAATTACCAAAGTTACTACAGATTTTCCAATCCGTTTCTAAGGTGGCAACGGTCAAAAATGTTTGAACATGTTATTATCTCACGTCATTATCGACGCAATGGAATAATAAACCTTTGTACAATTATTTGAAGCGTTTTTATTCTTAAACTTTCCGTTTTTAAACATTCGACCCTTTTTTTCAATTTTTTTCTGTCTTTTTTCAGTCTTCTACAATAAAACATTACTCTGAAAGAGAATATTTTTCCAAAAAAAAAAAAAAAAAAAAAAAAAAATTGGAAAATAAGTCCACTTTCCGTTAAAACTCGATAGCATTTTTCGTCGGACGATTTTTCTCTATCTTCGAACGTAAAAAAAAATCATGATTAAGCAATTCGAGCAACGATTGCAATTAAATGCCCCAGCAACTAGTAACACGCGTCAGACAATGTAACACTATATGAACTTAGCAGTCCGGTAAGTCTTGTTTCGGTTATGAAACGCTACGAACCCAAGGACGGAATGCTTTGTGGGCTGTGCTTGCAGCTGTTTCCTAAACGTAATTGGTCGGCCGCCGACTAAATCGACTCGTTTTATATTGGCAAGCCGTTCAATTAGATTTAAGGCCTCGGCGAATCATAATGTGAAAAATCAACGCTTTTTTTGCAATCGTATTTTAACGATCGTTCGAGTAGAAATGGGAAATGTCTCATACAGGAAGGATTTTTTTCTCTCCATCAGCGATCGAGATGCGCAATTGAAATTTCGACTCTTTCCATATTCGTGAACTTTCAGCAAAGCCTTTATTAATTTAATTCAATCCATAAATTAAAGACCCCTTTTATTGGCACTTGAACCTTCAACGTGGAAATAGAGTTGAGTGAATTTTTAGGACGATTTTTGTTCCTATTTTTCTCACATATTGCTCCTTCCTTTTGGGTGCAAATTATGCCTTCTCGGACTGCAATTTATGCGAGAGGTGTCAATGAGAGTCCTGATCCAATGTATTTTCAGATATTGATACATGCGTCAATTTTATTCCAGACCAGCTTACTAGCGTTCCCTAACTATTTTCATGGAAGATTTAAAAAACATATTATATATTTCCATTTAAGATTAACAAGAAGGAAAAAACCTTCATATTTTATTTTAAAAAATAAATAATAATACAAAAAATAAAAATAAATAAATAAATAAAACTCAGCGTGAGATAAATATAATTTAGTTTCTCCAATTTTCAATACGAACTTGGAGAAACATTTTTTAATAGACTTGTAATTATGGTCCTAGTTGCCAACTTTCGATGGAAAGCTTTAATGCATTTCGTGTGTTTTTGTTTTATATTTTATTTATTTATTTATATATTTATTTATTTATTTGAGCTGCTACAGTTTTTCGGAAGAATTATGTTGATTTTTTTTTTAAATTCTTGGGGCTTGATTCTTTAACTGGATGGCAAACTAAATTTGAGGAATATTCTTAAAAGATTTTAGAGCTTGAAAATGTCGATTTTTTATAATATATTTATTATAATATATAAATACTATATTATATAATATTATAATATTTTTCCGCCTATATTGACGAGGGATTATTAATTATCGCCCATTTAACGATAGCGAGTGCCCTATCTTACTAGTCGCCTTAGCAACGGTCAGGTTCATTGTGCAACCTGTATTTGCCCGTGCACCTTGACTAGGAGCGGTTTTGTCCAAGAACGTTATTTTATATTGAGGTGCAGCTCCCATCTGGCTTGAGGGTGAGGGTCACGGAACAGTAAACCTCCGCCCACGCATTACATAAACGTTCGGAATAACGCGTGCAAAGGGGTCAGTCGGTCAGCAGTTGGAGAAGCTCGAATGTGAATACGAGACGGTGAACACTACGTAATTTTTGGGTCAATGATCAAGACAAATATTCTACAAATTATTTCCAACAAATCTTACTCTCTGACATTGTTTCTCAGTCCGCGAGAAAACTCTGTTATTGGAATTTTCGCGATTTCAACCTTTACTTACTAAAATGGCTGTAGTGATTTTATTTTTCGTATTTAGCTCAAATCTAACGACACCGTTGAAAAGATCGTATAATTTCCTATTAGGAAATGTGTCATAGCCTATTTTTTTCTGTGAAGTTATAAGGAAAAAAATGAGGCCCAAAGAAAACTGGTGACTTTCACTTTTTTCAATCGAACTTCTACCTGAATTTTTGCAAGTGAATAGCTCCGTAATCTCGGAAAATACTTTTAAAAAACTCAGCCTTCCAACGGTGTTTTTTTCTATTTACTCTACTTCCGAGTGGAGAAAATCGCGTTTGAATATCGAGAACGTGTTTTTTGTTAAAAATCTACTACTTCCTTATCATTATTTATTATTTTTATTTATTCCTATGTATTTATTCCTATATATTCCTATCCTTCCTAGTAATAAATATTTCTAATAATAAATATTATTTCTAATAATTCCTAATTTTTTAATTTAATTCCTAATTGAATATAATAATTCCTAATATTCCTAATATATTCCATAAATTCCATAAATAATAGGAATATTATTCCATAAATATTTCTATATATATTATTCCTTATTATTATTATTATTATTTACTTATTACTTACGATGTTTCGGTCAAGTTTTTTTCCAAAGAGTGCGAAGTTATTTGCTAAGAAGAATTCAGGTAGAAATCCGGTTGAAAAAAGGGAAGTTTCGCAGTTTCCTCTGCGGCTTCAAATGAATAATTATTAATCTGAAAATGATCTCCAACCGTCGATTTCTACATTAAAATTTATAACAAAACGCATTTTTTTTAAACTACCGCTGCCAGAGGAATTAGGAAGTGCATTATTCCTATTTTTACCGATATTTTTACATTTGACCGTGGCGTGACGCGTGAGGTCTCGAACCGTGACGCAGATGATCCAACTTGGCACAAAGATTGATTATTGGCGCGGTTCAACGGCGAATGTTCGCCTTCCTCGTCGACGGCGCAGAAGCATCAAGCTGCAAGGATCATGACTTCAGAGGGAACCACTTCGGTCGTGAAGGTCAAGGGGGCAGAAAACTCGCCTTGCTATTTGCAGGGCCACCTCGCGACTGACCGTTGCGCTTGTGCAAGAGACGCGCCAACAGCCGAACGGCGCAGTCGACTGGAACTGTTCCATTGAAACAATCGACCGCACATTTTTTCGTACGCGAGAGAAAATTAATTCCCCGAAAAAATAGGATTTGGTTTCAAAAACAAAAAAAAAAAAAAAAAATCCGTTACAATGCACAATATATTTTGCTTAGAGAAGGAAGTCATAATGAACAAAGGCAGCTGGTTATCTGATCGTTAAGGGATTTGTTGGGGACTATCAGCAAAAATTTTGTCGAAATTGATACTAATATTTTTTTCACGAATTGATAGTTGCACTTCTTATTCGTTGCATTACATTTTTCGCAAAGAACTGTGAGAATTTTTTTCAATTACCAATTTGGAATACTAATTTAATAATCGCTTGTGGTTGTGAAGATCAATATTATAGTCTAAGTAGAAAATATTTTTCAAGTATTCCTCGACAACTTGTAATAAACTCTCGTTGATTCAATGTTTAAACATCTCCTTGCATTACTTGCATGCTTTTTTTATATTGATTCAAAACATTAAATTAATATAATTGAATATAATTAATAATATAATATAATAATAATATGATATAAAATAATAATATAATATAATAGTTTAATATAATAGTTACGCGGAAAATACTTTTTTTTAAATAGTCGAATAATAATTCAGAATTACTCAGGATTTCAGGATACTTGATTTATACTTTTTTATTTAACTATTATTTTTGATAATTTTATATTCCATTTAAAAACGAAATTGAAAATACCCATTTGTTAAAAAAAATTTGGTTAATTTTGGAAGATTTGATAGTATTGATTTATGAGTAATAATGAAAAATACGGAAATACAACAATATTTTCCTCACCTTTCGACTCATAACCGTACAACAATTAAACCCTCATTTTACATAACCTTAAATATAGTATATTTGTTGAGTTTTTGTCCACTCCTACTCATCCTTCAAATACATAATTTTATTCACATTTTCGCAGTATCCTCAGTCGGTTCAGTCCGGTTCCTCATCGGTTCCGTCTACGATAAAGTTAACTTTCTGCCTATTGAATATTAAACGAAACATCTAATCAGTTATATTACTTTTGCAGCTGTATTACAAATTCATGTTCAATCGAAGTACCTCTCCTTCACCCTTGCCTATGAATTAGTTAATTACAACGCGTAGGTTGAAATTTATTCGTTACACGCGTGGAACCGACTCATAAATCCGTAGAATATTTAGACTATTAAAGCTGACGAATAACTTCTGCGTAAGTTCTGGCGGATATTCGACATAAATCAATTGCCCGGAGAGAAATAGCTCGAATTACAAAAAGCTCTGCTACCTGTTTTCATATTGTCGTCTACCGATTTACGATCCTTCGAAGATTTATAATATTAATTCGCGCGCACGCGGAAAAGCTAATTCCATCTAAACGTATTTCATTACACGAGCACAGTAGCAAAACGACTCAAGGTAAACGCATTGCATTATAATTAATTAATTTTGTTTACACCGGCCCCGACCAAGATTCATTCGACGCAGTTTTACGGGTTATTTCAACATTTACAAGTCGTTTATTTCATTTCACTACAATTTGTATTATTTTAAGTCTAATTTACACGCATTCACAGGAACTTGTCGAATATAATCATGAAATATTGTCGAACGAGTTCCAAACAGAGCGAAAACATCTTTGATATCTGAGTAGAAAATATTCAAAGGATTATTAGGCTACTAGACGAGGAAAAATATTCACTCTGAAGCAGAATGAACGTAGAAGAAATTAACGTATATTTTCCTCTTACATGAATATTGAATTAGCAAATAATATTAGGCGACATTTTTTTATAAATATTCGCCAACGTGATAGATATTGAGGCTTGGAATGTAATAAAAAATCCTTATAATAATAATATAAGTTTATACCCTTATAAATTTTATCTGAATTTTTCCAATATTGGACACAGAACAGTTTTATCTAGCCGACATTGAATAAAATGTAGCTGAAAATTATATTATTGCCATCGCATTCCGTTTTCAACTAATGGTTCAGATAATAGTATTTTTTTTATAATCACTTTATTAGCATTGCCTTGTAAGCTGATTATATTTGATTAATTTGCCTAATTTATTAATCAAAAATTATTCCCCGATCAAAAATTCATCTACCTAATTCAAACTAAAAAAATAATAATATAAATAAAAATTTGAATGAATATTGCTATACTTGTGCTCTACACTAACTTGATTTTATTTCGACTAGATAGGTACTTATCATTGCAATTTTCGGTCGAAGGTCACGCGCAATGTTTACCGCGCCCAAATTATCAAATTACCTTGGTTGAATAGTTTATTCGGGAGGAATTTCCCATTCAAAAAACACCGAAGAGTTCGCCAACGCGGAAGTACTAGTCAAATATTGAAATGACCGCTCAATTCACTGCTTGGGCGGGGTTCTCATACATAGATAATAACGGCAACCTTTTACGACTGCGCAGTATCACACATCCGTCTCGGGCAGCTGTTCTGAATTTCATGCTGAGATTTGCTGCGAGCTACAGCAAACATGACCTTGGCCTTAACCGAGTGCAAACTGCATTCATTGGTTTTTCCCTTCCGCGAGCGATAATTATTGAATTTCATTTATCACGTACGGCATCTTCTGCAAAAAGGATTCAATATAATGTCGGGAAAAAGAAATAAGCGGGGGAAAATTGTTCCGAGGTGCCGTCCCAAGTTAGAGACGAAGGGAATTTAATTCTCATATTGAACCTCCTTCAAGACGAAGAAATAAAAACTGCGTCTTCCTAGGATTTAAAAAAAAAAAGAAAAAAAGAAGCTATTGGCTTTACTATGTAAATGATGCAGCCTTCGATGATTTTCTTCATTTTTAATAATTGGTTATACCTGTAAACCGACACAAACGTTTTTTTTTCTCTAAGCAGCTGCGATGTTTGAACATTACAATAAGCCACTAACTTGATAATTTAGCACGCTCAAAAATCAAATTCAATAAAGAGATAAGTTTCCATAACTATGTTTCTTTATTCAATCACGATTCTCACTGTCTTGTCTCTCGATACCACAGTATTTTTTATCTAGTGCAATAAATTCTCGGCCAATTTTAGCAGCCGTGATTTATCCAGCATTTTGCGCGGGTTTTAATTTAATTTTTTCCCCCTAAGATGAAATATCAGATGAGATCTATCGAATCATACCTGGCCACACTTGGTCCTATCACGATTAATCAATTTTTTCTCTCAGCTGTTTCTCACCGCCGACAATTGAGTCACAATTTATTCGTAATCCGACTGGGCAAACCGATGTTAATTAAGTTATTTGAATAAATATTCAATAAACGAATCGATAAAGGTCGGCGTTCTTCTAGGTTTATAAATTGAAGATTGGAGGCCGTTTGTCTTTAAATTAACCGGTTGTCATCGGGAGCTAAATCGGTTATTTGGCCGCCGGGGCCCGGTTGAGCTGGCGAGAAAATATAACCGCATAATCATCGGAACGGGCGAGGTGTGAAACGAAAATTACGCCGACACGACCGTAAAAGGTTATTCTTCGCTTGAGGAAGGAGAATTGAAGGGAAAAAAATGAAATAACTAAATTCAAACGAGAAGCCGCCCAGAATAGACAGAGGCGATGAGCAGCATTATCCTTCGGTCGATTAGGCTCGTTCAATCTGAAATTCATTATTGAACTCGATCCGCCGAAAATGGGAAAAACGAGCTGATCGTTTAGAACAGTCAATCAACGTGGCCACTGTTCCTTTGCTCGTTTCGCGTAATGGTTCGAACAGTAGTCGAATTTCCGTGGGAACAAAAAGTCTCGAGAATGAGGAAATGGATTGGAAATGTTAAAACCAGCAGATGGCAAATCATATTAGGAATAAGAGAAAAAATATCGAACAAAGATTAATAAATGGCGAGAAATAATAATTATATTTCTCTTCCTAGTTGCTTTATAAATTGTGTGAGTTTCCATGTAAGAAAACCGTTACAATTTCTTTTATGAGGCGAGCAATTATTTAATGGATGAACGACATTTTATTGGTCTTTCCATTGGTATATTTCACACATACAAGTTTAAATGCGGTTAAAAATGAATAAATGCTATACAAAATAAAATACTATGAACAATTTTTCATTGGTACTCCTCTTGCTCTTGATTGATTAGACAATCCATGCACAGAAAATGTACTTCAATAAACTAAAATATAAGAGAGAAGAAAATTAATAATGTTTAGTACCAGCAGAATTTAATGTGAAGCAACTTATTGGACCTTAGAGAGACCTTATTAAGCAACGTCGTATTCATCTCCCAAGTTCGCCAGCCAGTTGAGAACTAAAAAACTAACGAACTAAAAAACTGGTGTTTTTTCACAATTTTTTTTTTCTGTTGATTTATTTATTTTTGTGGTTTTTTCATTTATAAAATTGTTTCTCACAGAAAATCGCACAGGAAAAATTCATGTTTCTGGAAAAAAAAATCGTCATGCAACTTGTCTCAAATTAATATTATTTACTTTTATAAAAGCGTGCAACAAAAATCAAACTTTTAGAAAATTTCTGAAATAATTAGCCTTTTTAGTTGTAAATTTCAAGAAAAATGGAACTGACTTTGTCGCTGCAACGTCTTCGATTTTTCGTTACTGAACAATAAACCGAAATTTAAACTATGTTTGCGAACATTATTGTCACTTGGAATCCTTCAAGTTACCGCGATTAAATCTATCGCCATGCTCCGTAAGCGATGCTATAATTTGCTCGAAAACTACTCCGGCATTTTGCTGCAACCAAGACGATACTTGTATCCAGTTCGGATGCCGCAATACTCCATGGGCGACCATTAGAAACTATTATTCTCGTATTAGCTCTGTGGCGATAGTGTTATCCTTGTCCTTGCTGAACCGCCGCCCGTTTTCCGAACGGCGTCGTATGACAGAGTCCTTGGAAGAACGCTCGCGGATATATCGAGTGTCTGAAATTAACGAGGAAACAGAAGTTGCGCGAATTTTTTTTTTTTTTTTTTATAGCATATATTTTTTTAGTTTTGGTTTATTATTGTAATCGCCCGAGAAAAAATTTCCAAAATGTGATGTCCCACGTTTTACGGCATGTAAAATTCAAAAATAAATTCTTGAAATTATCAGCAAAAATTAATCTTGGTCTGACAAAGGATCAATTTTTTCACCAAATCGTTACCTCGATTTCAAGAGTATTTTTTGCAGATTTTGAGGGGGGCAAAATTTGTATTTTACAACGTTTTTCAGAAAAATTTGTTCGCTATAAATTTCTATAGAATTTTGGACGACGACGAATTTTTAGACCAACGCGGGTTCAATAGCTTTGTTGGTTCTTGAGTTATCGCTGCTTTTGTGTAAAATTTGGGAGATTTTCAAAAATTTGACATGAGGGTATAACTTGAGAATTCTCGTAGCTATAAAAATTGTTCTATACTCATTGGAATGCTCGTCAAACACTCTCTTCAACTGTACCGTTTGGCAAAAAAAAAAAAAAAATTTAGCAAAAAATTATTAATTAATAATTAAGAAAAATAAAATTATTAAAATAACAACAGTTGCAAAGGAGTTTTCCCTTATAACGCAAGAATTAACTATTCCAGAAATTAGGTACTTATCCTGATAAGTAAAATAAGGGGTCAAATAAGGGACAACTCCGTAGCATTTATTGTTAATCAATCATTTTACGTGTTCAATGATTTTATGTGTGTTTTATATAACTATGATGATGAATTATGTTAGGGTTGTGCAATTAAAGGTGTTTCGTGTTTAGGGATATCCCCACTTCGGATACCGATGAAAATTACATTTGACGAAATAACAAATTTTTTCGACGGTGGCCGTATGAGCCTGTTCCAAGAAAATATATTTTTCGAAAGCTTGGCGAAGGAACAGCGCACCCTATCCCGGATTAATTTTTAATTAATCCAATTAATCCATTTTAATTAATTCCAAGGGTCGATCAACCATCATTAATAAATCTGTTGATAGGTGGAAATGTTCACAACTGTTCCGACAAGTTATCATCGCAAATAGATAGAGCAAGGAAATAAACCACTGTACAATCATTTGCAGCGCTTTTGTTTAGATATTGTAAAGATAGAATTGACACAGCAGAGTCGTGCAAACAAAAAAATTTTTTTCCCTGCTATTTTGCGCCCAATGAATTAATTCTCGTTGTAATATTATTATTTCTTATCAGAAATTATTTTTCAGCAACTATAGGACCAGTTCAAATCCGCTGATATATCTCGCGTTCCTCTTGTTAGGCATTGCGTAATAAGGTCTGGAATGGCATAAAGAAGCTGAGCAGGTTTGAAGGCGCCGCATGGAAACGGGCCGAATTTCCAATTCCGTTCCAGGCTGATTAAAAACCGAAAGAATTCGACACAGATACGGTTGCAAGTTCAGAATAGCCAAGAGTTATTCAAAGTTGCATATTGATTTTTTTTCGTCAATGTTCGCTTTTATGATGACTGGCGAAATGTGCAAGGATTTTTTCGTAAATAAACGTCTCTATAAATCGCAGTAAGAATTTATCACTTCCATGCTTCGTTATTAGCTATACAAATTCACAAACTCACGTTATACTTCGTACAACGACACGAAGAATCGGTTGTCGCACAACTTTTGAGTCATCCGAGTTTTCGAAGAGGCTGAAAATCCGTACGATCGTTCGAAATCGTGAAATGTCGGCGGGTTTCGAATTAATATTTATCCCGCTCACCTCCGACCTCAGACGACCTCAAGCATATCATTATTGTTGTGGGACTTGTACCGGCGTCCTGACTAAGAGCATTCTTCTTCAGTCTTGCGCATCCGACATAGCTGACGCTATCCTTCGCTCAAATGCTAACTAACGCCGTTCTCATGAAACGAACCGGCAATGCCGATTCGATTTTGCGAACGTGAAACGACCATTTCCGAATGGCTATTTCCCTCCGGATCCCACAAGGACCACTGTAATTACTATGTTCCTCGTTACACGCGAGAAAGGTTCGAAAAGGGAGTGAGAATTGAAATTGAAACAGGCAGTAGATTCTTAATGGTTCCACGAAGCCCTGATGGCCCAAGGAGCGAAAATGCACTTGAGGCAAACGAATGATAAGAGAAGAGAGAGAGATTGATTGATTGATTGTAGTTGTTTATTTATCCACCAGGGGAGGTTAGGGCCATGTGGCCCTCTCTTCCACCTCCCCTGGAAACATTTGTACAAAAACTCGCTCTTACAATCGTAACCACAAAAAAAGAAACAGAAAACTTTTAATTTTCCTGAATTATAAATTAATGTTTTTCCTCAAAAACAATGACAAAATATATAATATATAAGAATAAATATTATATATTTTAATTAATATATTGGATATATATCCCAATATATCCATTTCCATTTTCTACATGGAAAACAGAGTATTCCTCAGCTAATTTCCTATTTCAACGGGTGTCAATTGATCTCAATGATCGCCTTGGCAGTTCAAAGGTATCCGCTACGCCGACACCGCATTCCGTCGCCCACGCTGTTCGAAAGATTGCAATTCGATTAATTTGATTCAACGCGACTAATGGATCGAGTTCCACGGCCTTAACTCTTGACGTCGAGCCCTAGCAGAGACAGGTAACAATGACATTGACTCCAAGTCTGGGGTTGTTCGTAAAGGGGCAAAGAACTGGGAGGGGCCAAGGATGAATTCTGAAAGAACAAGATCTCGTCGTGTGTCTCCCTTTGCATTCCGCGGACGGCGACTTTTTTCAACCAGGAACCCCAATAAATGTCAACCTCCGCCTCGTAAATTCGTCGTCGGATTTTATATCGGTGCCGTATATTATTGGGACCGAAAATAATTTTAAATACCGTATTTTTGCCGGTTGTAAAATATCGATGATTAATTTATGTCTGATAGATTCTCGCGCTGTAAGCTATATTTTCATGCTATTAGCAATGAACTGGTTCATTACTTCGAACGGAGTTACGAGGGTGTCGTTTTTAAAACGAACGAAGCCAAGGCCAAGGTGAAAAAGTTTTATCGGAATACTTGAAACGCGATTATGTAAACGCTTTGATTGAATTCCTTGGATATCTAGGACGATCAATTAAAACCGCCTATCACTTTACTGATTGTCGGATCGATTGAAAAGCAATTGCGATTTGCCGAGTGCATTTTTTTAATGGCCGTATATTACGAAAACTAATTACAAGATAATGTAAGATAAAGCGGATGTTTAATTGTATTTTTATACCGGGGAATATTCTTTCGGGAGTTTTAATCCTTCAAATGAAAACAAAAATACTGCTAAGTATTTTTCACCTGCGGTAAACGAAAGTCGAAAGAGGATATAGGGAAACAAAAAGGAATGTAGTTTTCCTATCCTGTTTTCGCTGTTAGGAATCCCAACAAAACAGCATGAAAGTCGAGAATTTTTTTTCCGGTTTAGGTTATCGAACAGTTGATCATGTTGAAATTATATTAATTTAATATCCAAACAATAAGATTTGAAACCAGCAGTTTCCATAGATTGTCACAAGAGGTCCCACACTTTCTCGATTTTAAGGTTTTTCCGGCATACGGCCATTTTCTGATTTTTTGACGCTGAATCGAATGAGACCTTAACGGGGTTTACAGCTTTATTTATTTATTCGAAGAATTTTAGAACTGTATTCCGCCGAAAAATGAACCTCGCATATTTCCTAAGCGAAAGATAATATCGAAAATTAATCACGATCCATTATGCAACGAATTATTTCTCGTGCGCGATTACCGAAATCGTGGGTTTCTCTGTGAGAATATCGGCATACTTTCGAGAGCCTATTAATTGTCCACGTGAAATGGGTAACGCTAAGGCGTGATAATCAATCGCACGTTCTCAAAAAAAAAAAAAAAAAAAAAAAAAAAAAAAACTGTAGGTTAATTTTTTCCAAAAATTAATTTTCGCTTGAAGACGGATTAATAGCAAGATTTTTCAGATTTTAAATTCATCTGTCGGAATTCGAAATCTTTTTCCGTTTTCAAATGTTATATTTTTTTTACCATTATTTAAAAAAAAATATGGAAACGTTTTGATGTTCAAATTTTTTAATTTTCTTTCATTTTTCAATAATACAATCTTGTACCTGATAGCCAGAAATTTGTGCAGCTCAATTTATAATTTTTTACCGTTCAATATTTCCGTCTTTTTTATTTTTCATCTCTTACGTATCATTTCTCAACCTTTCATTCTTCTAATCGTCAAATCCGCACGACTTTTTGAAATATTTAATTGGTTCAATTCGTAAACTTCCGTAAATCTTTCACTATATTTCAATATTTTTCGTCTACTAATTTTTCAATAATCTGTAAAATACTTTTACTGTTCTCCCTGATCGATATTCGTTTCACTTTTTAACCGACTTCAAAAGGAAGAGGTTACTATGATTGACTTGCGGAGTTTGAAAAAAAAAATTTTTTTCATTATAAAAATTTCATTTTTTATTTCCTGTCAATGCTTCAAACAGCCTTCGTAGGAAATTTATTTTCTGCCGTATGAAAATTATCGACCGCCCGTTGATAGAGTTCACGTAACGGGCAAAAAATTCCAGTTTCTGTCGGCCGTTGATTTTCCACCGATCAAAGAGCCATCACCTGTCACATTGGTCATTGCCGGGAGAACGATCGCATTCTGTCATTCAGTCTTACTAGGAATCGTTGGAAAATTAATCTTCTGAATGATGCATGAACTAATGCCGCCAAGGTGAGTCTTGTTGACGATTCATTCGAACTCGTTATAGCTCTTCGAGACTGAAGAATGAAACCTCGAACCGACCATGACAATACAGAAAAAGCTTCTAATACCGAGAGCAAGATTGAATCAAAACTGAACGCGCTGGGTTAAAGCGCAAATTCGCCGCAAATAGTAAAAATTGAATTATCGAGTTTCTGTAAAACAATCAAATTAAAATCTGTTGATAATTGTTCGTAAAATACCTTTCCCTTCGCGAATTTTCAATATTGTATTTTTAGCCGTTTGTACTGAATAAAAACCAGTGCACTAAACTGCAACATTGAAAAATCTTAATTTGAAAAGTGATACAGTTAATATAGATGGAAAAATCCACGTCTCAGAAACACGAGATAAAATCATGCTCAATTTTTTCGTACTTGCGTTGTTACTGATAGCTTTTAAATACAAAAAATAAATAAATAAATAAATAATAATAATAATAATAAAATTAAAAATGCTAAAGTTTTGAAAAATCCCCAATTCATTTCGTTTTCCGCAGTGTCTAGATTATTTCATTGTACGGTGACTTCGAAAATATTGCGCAAAGCGAATACGAATGGAAGTATCGACTTTCAATTAATTAACAATGTTATTACTGTAGGAAATTTTAATAGGACATTGTGATGTACTCTTCAATAAAAATATTGTTTCGACCACCGCGTTCCAAGGGCACTCGGTAAAGTGGTAATAAAAATTCACATTTGCCAGATCTAACTCGTATCCTCGTTTTATCGTTTATTCATTTCTATAACGTTAATTGCCGAAAACGACGTAATAATTTCAAGAAACTGACAATGATCTAAGTTCAAGGACTTTATTATTTATATAACGACTTCACAATATACCCATTCCTCCTTTTGTGGTCTCAGAATCAAAGCGAATTTTTCTGTAATCACCGACTAAAGATGAGCTGAAACATCCGCTAGAAAATAATTCCAGAAGGAAGAATTACAGGAAAATAGAGACAATATCACAACCTAAAAGTATTTTATGCGATTTTAGAAAATAAATTTTCAGATCAACAGTTAATTCTGGAAGATCTCGATTGCTACGAAGAAATCAAAATTATTTTATTACCATCGAAAACGTCGACTGAGAATTATCAAGTTAACTAAGCGACAACTCTTGAGCTTTGTTATTCTACAGATCACAACTCCTCAACCGGTCCTCTCCTCTACAGCTCACGTCTTCTACTGCTTCCCTCCTTTACTACCTACAAACCTCCTCTACTTTTGGTATATTATTATATATTGTTGTATCATTCATTTATAAACCATCGTAATCGCCCAAGACAAAAAAATTTCTAAACCTCCTTCAAAAATTAATGTATTTTTTATAATCAAAGCAGCAGTGTGAGCACTTGTAAGATTTACGAGAGAGATATGTGACCTGTTTGATATTTCCGAATGTTTTTTATTATTTGAAAATAAAACAGTAAAAATCATTTGTTCATGGAATATATTAAACAAATCACATATTTCTTCAATTTCAAGGGTATTTTTAAGGGGTTTTGAGGTGGAGAAAATTCCTATTTTCCAACGTTTTTCAGAAAAAGGTATATATAGTATCAATTTCTATAGATTATTAGACGCTAAAAATAGTAAAAATGATTAAAATTAAATAGTTGCTACGGAGTTTTCTCCTATAATTACCAACCTGTTTTTCGGTGGGAACGTTCACAAATATTCGGAATAATTACATCATAAATGGATAGTCTTAAATCATTATTGAAGCGAAGGAATAATAAACTACTGTACAATCATTTGCTGCCTTTTCACTCCTATAACGCCACATGTATGCAAATTATGTATCGAATAGTTCTCACGATATAATTTGCATATACTTCACTTAATTTTATCACTCACTTTAACTCCTTCCTTAACTGCTAAAAACCTCACTGTTACAGAATAACTTCTCGCGATCTCTTTCTAGAAATGAAACTACGAAAAATTTATTCCACTTCATCCGCTCCATATTTAACGCTTGCCGATTTACAGATCGTCGCGTAAAAAAGTTACGAAACAGGTGATTTGAACAGGCGATGAGGAGCGAAAGCGATTCCGAAGGAGCGGGAAATTCATCAACGTTCCTTGTCATGAGAATGGCCCAACAGTATCAAAGATCACCCGTGTTACCTTCTCAAGGTCGGTCCACCTGAACTTTTATTCCCTTTTGTTCGAGTTTCTTCTTCGTCTCTCTTCTGCCGCGTCGCCTTTGTTCTCCGTCGATTTTATTTTCCAGCCGCACTTTTATCCGGTTGCAGGCAATCATTTGCGATCGTGACTATATTTTAGTCCCTGCCCCGAGGGTGTGGGAACCGGTAATTCTTGACTGCCCATTATTCAGAGCCGGCTATTCTCGATCTGATATTAGTACGTAATACGAAACCGTTCATGTTGCGATCAAAGTAGAAACAGAGGATACACTGTGGGAATAATTGGTATTACGCTAATGTTGTTTTGACGAGGTTTCCTCATCTTCAAGACCTGCTACCAGCTAGAACCTCGGTATCATGCTCATCTAAAGCGAATTTTCCTCGATACCAGGTGGGAATCTAAGGGGAATACCAAGGCTGGGTTTTCGACAAAATTATTTTACACTTGGTAAAAACAGATGGGAATAAATGGAGCTGAAGGAAAATTGGGGTTTCTGCGTAATCGTATTATAAATTATTTAATTGAGCACAAATGGCAATTCTAACTGGCCGAACCGACTAGAATTATCAATATCTGGTATACCGTAGAGAGAAAACTATTCAAAGGAATACAAATATTTTGATTTCAGTCAATCTATTGTGGCAAACTGATCTGAAAAAAAAAAAAAAAACCATCCTCGGTCGACCAGTTGGCCGAGATAAGAAAGACATTCTCATCTTTCTAAATATAGTCTCGGTAGGATGAGAGATAAATTTAGAATCGGCTAAAAGAAAAGAGATCGCGGCAGGAATCCGCAGAGCATCTCTTCATGCGATCCAGCCGAGGGCGGGTCTCGTTTGTCCAGTTTCTTCTTATATCGAGCCTGGTCTTCCCCAAGAACCTAAGTCAACCTTCGTTCGGTCGAGATGTTCAAGGGTCGAGCTTTCGTTTATCTGGCCGAGTATCACATGGACGATCACCAGGGTCGTCGAACTCGGTACTCGAAACCGTAGGAGTTTTACTTACTATTTGCCTCGCCCGTCTCAAGGGCGATGTGGGTGGATCCAATTCTGCAAAATGTAATTACACTTTTATTTTCCCAACTACTTTGCATGCCGGTTATCTAAATGCGGCGAGTTCTCGAGAAAGCTTAGCGTTGGCGCCATATAATTAGCCTGTACGGCGGCCTTGAACCATCATTCGTCATTCGGTCCTGCAACATGTACACACGGGAAACGGGATATTCGACGCATTCCTTCTCGCCGCATACGAAAGGAATAACATTTTTAGCTAGGTGTATTCCAAGCTTTCAAATGTTTTCAGATATTTTTATCGTTTTAAATTTTTAGTACCTGACAAAGCTGATGTTTGCTGAGACGACGAAATTTTGACAAATCCGCTGGAGGCTATAGTTTGTAATTTTTATAGTTTAAGGCCTGATGAGGGAGACAGTGGTTTCCGAAACGTCGCGAATTAAAAGGATGAATTACTAAGGAGGACTTCGTTGTTGTACTGGCCGAATCCCGATCAAACCAAACTAAAAAGCTTTCAAAGCCGGATGAGAAATGAACCTTAGAAACCTTGGATTTTGGTCAAAAACGACGTTTTGTCTATCGTATGGAAGATTCAAGTCCTCAGATTTCTGAATAATTTCATTCGGATCAGTTTGTTGATTTAAATAAATTATTTTAAAAAACGTAAATCCAATAATAATTTAATTAAAATGAAAATTAAGCCTAGGATTTACTTATATGAGTTGAGAAAATTCGCTTCGAACTCTCAAATTAGCTGATTTTCTCTATTTTACAGCGTAATTTTACCTTGATTTCAGATGGTGGGAGCGGTAGGACGACCGGCGGGTGATCTCCTGGCGGGGAGGGAATTCCTAGCTATGTACATGCGACAAAGTCGATCACAAGTGCCATCATATTTAATGGAAAATAATCTCGTGCAGCATTCGCGCTCAGCAGTCACTCAATCTCCGCGTCCTTCGCCTACAACTTTAAACCAGGTAGAAAACGACGTCCATATCTGTCCATATGTTACGATGGAAAAATAATCATACGTGCTCATTCCAAGAGAACTGCTCGGCGCTAATCGCTAATTACCTGTTGATTGCTAGTTTCCAGTAAATTGCAGTCGGGCTTTTTTATAATCGAGATACGAATTATTCCGTATCGATTAATGTCGAATGATTTGTTGGTGCTAATCGCAAACGTATAAGCGTGTCGACCAATGCTCGATATGTATTCTTGTTAATTGGCTAACCCTCGGGAACAATCTTGAAAATATCAGAGATGGTATTTTTTGATTTATTCAATTTTTTTTTTTCAATTATGCTGCTTTATATTCGTTCGAGGTATATAAATGTTATTACATACATGGACGACCGGTTATATTTTTATCATGTTTATCTGATAAATTCGGAAGAAGCCTTCGGCTACGAAAGTACTTGATCTACATTAAGAATTACATGTACGAGAAATAGTGGCGTTATTTTGCACACTACCTTCAACCTCGAACGACAAATTTGTTTTTTTCTAGACGTCGCGTTTTTTATGAAAAAACAGGCGACTCATTCTCTGATTTTCCCCCTATACTTCCAAATAACCAAAATTTAAAAACTTAATATTTTATATAGAAATTTCTCAAAATATTTTTTTTCTTTTACACTAAAAAATTTTGATCGAATTTTATTTTTATTTTATCGTAATTTCCCCAATTCACCTCTACTCCGAATATTTAAAAAATGCCAAAATCCTATCGATATACCACCTTAATGAATAAATATAACTCACAACTCTAAATATCGTAGGAGACGTATACGACGATAAAAGAAGAAACCCTACCGACAAGTACGCTCAACGGCGACGTCCTTACAACGACGATATTACAGGACGACCAACCGACGGAACAACCGCTAACGAGTCAAGTGGTTGCCGTCTCCGTCTCTTCTTCGATCAAGAGGCAAAAACCAGGTGAGCAAACTTCTCATTCAATTAACAACTGCCTTTAACTCATTCAGACCGGTTTCACAACCTCTAGCTCAAACAGAAAATTTTTATTGCTAAAAAGGTGTCAGAGAGGGACTAGGGATTAGGAAAGTAGTATTTTCGAATCCTCCAATTCAAAGCTGAAGAGATGGCGTTCTGTGCTAACCTCTAGTAGAACTCCAGTTTAAGGCTAATGTCCAGTGGCAGGAAGTGAGATTATCCGCCAATAGATGGCGCTGCTGTCACCCCAACTTATTTTCAGTTTTACTCGACAACCAAAAGTGATAAATTTTTTACTTCCATGTTTACGTAGTAAATGGAAGTATTGAGATCGTCTGAAAAGTCGAATTCAGAACCGAGGTCCTGATGGAAGAAATTTTCATAGTAGTATACTCAGAAACACTTTCTGAACAAGTGTCTGTGTGTCTGTGTGTCTGTGTGTCTGTGTGTCCGTGTGTCCGTCTGTCCGTCTGTCCGTCTGTCCGTCTGTCCGTCTGTCCGTCTGTCTGTGGTCACAAACTGACATAATTCGCCATATCTCCCTGAAAAATGGATGAAACCCTATGAAATTTTCAGGGAATGTTCTCCCAGTGATTGTGCAAAATTAGGGTTTTCCGGATTTTGAATTACACACAGTACTTCCGAGATATAAGCGTTCAAAGTTTTTTCTGTTTCGATTTTTACAGGCTATGAGAGTCAATATTTTTCTACGTTTGAGGGCTTGAAATGTCGGTTATGGCAAGCAGAAAACACTAGATTTTTTGTATAGTGGGTCACATACAATGCTTCCACGTTATGAGCGTTTTTCACGATTTCACTAGTGCATGTTTTGTATTTTGATTTTTACAGGCCGCAAAACTCAATATATTTGAACGTTCAAGGTCTTAAAATGATGGGGTCGGCGATTGAATGATGCCTGATTTTTATCAAATGGGTCACATGCAGTACTTCCGCGTTATTTGCACATTTGCTACATTTTGATTTTTATAGACCACAAAAATGAATATATTTGAACGCTGGAGGACTTAAAATTTTTCTATATGACAGTTGAATATCGCTTGATTTTTAATATTGGGGTCACATGCAGTACCTCCTCGTAAAACGCATTGTCAGTTATTTTAATTGTATTTTTTGGGTCTCTTTGCTTTAAATGTGACCAACTTTGTCCTCGTTCACAAAACTTGTTTTGCATAGTTTGGATAACACACAGTACTTCCGCAATATGCCATTTTCTAACTTTTGAGATCTTGATAGACCGCAAAAGTGAACATACATTAGACTTTAAATTGTCTATATGACAGCTGAATATTGCTTGATTTTTATTATTGGGGTCACCTGCAGTACTTCCTCCTAAAACGCATTTCCAGTTATTTTATTAAGAGTTATTGTACTTTTAGGGTCTCTTTGCTATAATGATGACCAACTTTGACCTCGTTCACAAAACTTGTTTTGTATGGATTGGGTAACACACAGTACTTCCGCTTTATGCCATTTTTTAACTTTTGAGATTTTAATAGACCGCAAGAGTGAATATACATTAGACTTTAAATTTTCTATATGACAGCTAATATTGCATGTTTTTTATTATTGGGGTCACCTGCAGTACTTCCTCGTAAAACCATTTTCAGTTATTTTATTAAGCGTTATTGTACTTTAAGGGTCTCTTTGCTATAAATATGACCAACTCTGACCACGTTCACAGAACTTGTTTTGTATAGTTTGGATAACACACAGTACTTCCGCGTATTCCGTTTTTTTTTGCTTTAGATATTTTTATAGACCACAAGAGTGAATATACTTTAGACTTTAAATTTTTCTTTATGACAGTTGAATGTTGCTTGATTTTTATTATTGGGGTCACATGCAGTACTTCCTCGTTACACGCAATTTCAGTTATTTCATTCTAGCGCTTTTGTAACTTTTGGGTCTCTTTGCTTTAAATATGAACAACAACGACCATGTTTTCTTTTGTTTTGATCTCATACCGTACTTCCGCCCTACGCTGTTTATCGCTGTTGAGCTTTCTACAGGGTGCAAAAATCAATATATTTGACGCTTTAGGTATTAAATATTTGTAATGGTGAGTGAATGACGCCTGATCTTTACCGCTATGGTCACACGCCGTACATCCATGCTATCCAGTAGTTTTTTCGATCAGAAATATTCACATCAGCCAAAAGTCAATATAGTTGAAGGTTTGAAAGGACGTGAAATGTTATCTATGGTGGGTGAATGAGGATAGATTTTTATCATTAAAGTCGCCGTATACCATACTTCCGCTATTTTTGGGTCTCCTGGCTCGTTTTTCAATAACAGCTGTTGAAAATTAACGTTTCGGCCTTCGTACGATTTTCTCGATTTTATAATTGGTTATACTATTTACCGACTCAAACATGGAAGTACTGTGTGATCTATGCACACCACTGGTTTCACGATCCCCTCACTCGAAGAATCTGTAATGGACGTTTTAGGAAACGTAAGTTCAGTCCACGGAATGTAAGAAATTGTTTCCTCCTGTGTGATCAACGCAAACCACAGGTTTCTAAGTAGTTTACGCCTGTGAGACCTCTCTCTCCACGTTCTCTTTGCACCTCCAAAGCGAACTGTCTATTAACTCCCTTGCGAAGTCATAGCGTCCGAAATTCTTGCATACTCCATGCAGAAGATGCAAATCCTGCGTCGGTGCACAAATCCTAGCTTCCGTCCGCACACTGGAGCCGACTAGGCGCGACTGCGACTACGCACGACCAAGTCGTGCGTTCAGGTCGTACGCTTCCCTCGCACACTGGAGCCGACTGATCGCATATAAATTGAGATTTCTGTTTAGTGACGACTCCGTACGACTCCGAGTCGCACGACTTCGTTCTAGAGATCCTAACAGCAACAATTAAATGGAACCTCGCCCACTGCAACCGACTCAGTCGTGCGTATACGTGCGTTCATATCCGACTTTGGATTTTGTCGCAGGTCGCATGCGATTTTTGCGTTTTCTGAGTGAAAATAGAATAAAATCTGAATTTTTATGCGATCAGTCGGCTCCAGTGTGCGGACGGCCTAAGTCGTATAATCGGTTTAGAACGAGGCAGTATCAGATCGCCCTTGCACTATCGAGGCAAAACTCATCGGCCATTGTGGCAACATCTGAGGTGGCTCTTTTTGAGTAACAAGAGCGTCCCATCCGATCCGATTCACCGGACGTTGACCGAGAACAATAGTAAAACGACTTCAAAATCGAAATGAAAGCGAACCGACCCGGGTTCCGGATGCACCAACCGTTGTCCGTTCACCTTTTGTGGTGTTAACGAGTTTCCTCGCAAAAGTCATATTATCCGGCGCACCCCGATTTGGGTCGTCATTAGCTGACGAACACATTATTCCCGCCCTACTTCCCTTACCAGTTCGACAAACCGAATGGATTCGATTACCTGTACGTTTCACGTTGGATGACGATGTACTTCGTTTTGGCGTAGTTTCGTTTTCTTTGTTCCTAGTCGGATAATTTTCTAAATGAGTCTTTGAAACTATTTTTATTTATTTATTTAACTATATAAGTAGAATTAATTTATAGTATCTACGTGACGTTTTGTCGCTGCGGACAGCACTTGTTCGTCAATACGGGCAACGATATCCAAATATCGTTTGTGAATGTTGACGAGCTGATTCTTCTTTTTTCGGGTCCCCAGGCTAGTTTTTCAATAGCAGTAGCAGTTTACTAACTTTGCGGCCATTGTATTACCTAGTTAATTAATTTTTTAATTAATTATGCTTGTTACAAACTCAATCATGGGACATCAGTGTATTTTTTGGTTTATTATTCAATAATAAACCATTGTAATCGCCCAAGAAAAAAAATTTTATAACCCCCCCTCAAAATTTGATGTTTTACGTTTCAAGGCATGTAGAATCCGAATATCCAATAAAAAAAATTCTGTGTCCGCCGTACGCCGTACGCCGTCAACACTTTTCCGGCCAAACCATAATAGCTAAATTCTTGAAATTTTCACCAAAAATCAATCTCGGTCCTACGACGGCCCAATTTTCGAACCAACTTGCTAGCTCAATTTTAAGGGTGTTTTTGGGGGGTTTTGAGGGGGAGAAAATTCATATTTTCCAAGGTTTTTCAGAAAAAGGTGTACGTGGTATCAAATTATATAGATTTTTGGACGCTGAATCGAATGAGACCATCGCGGGGTCGATAGCTTCATTGGCTCTCGAGTTATCGCAGCTTTTGTGCCGAATTTGGGAGATTTTCAGAAATTTGACATGAGGGGATAACTCGAGAGTTCTTGGAGCTATAAAAATCGTTCTATACTCATTGGAATGGTCGTCAAACACTCTCTCCAGCTGTATCGTTAGGCAAAAAATTTAGTTTTCAATCATGAAATTGAGAAAAATAAAATTGATTAAAATTACAATAGTTGCTACGGAATTTTCCCCGATAGAAGTTACCGATCTGTTTTTCGGTTGAAACGTTTACACATGTTCTGAATAATTACTATCATAAATGGATAGTATTCTGAAATTATTATTGAAGTGAAGGAATAATAAACCACTGTACAATCATTTGCAGCGTTTTTTATTTATTTTTTTTTTTTTCAACTCAAGAACTGCCTTAGAAACCTTGATTTTTACAAATTAAATTCCAGGCCCTTGAGCCAACATTCGGTTATCCATAAATAAATCCATGCGAATTCCCCATTATCCAATGGCAGCTGTGGAAGAATGCAAGTTGATCCCTTCGAAGTGCCATAGATTTTCTTCAGAAACATTGAATCTTGAATACAACGATATTCCTAACAATGGGCTGGTATAAGGAAGTACGAAAAATTTTTGTCCAGGGGGTCTGAGAGGGAGAAAAACCAGGCGACTCATCCTCCGATTCTTTATTCGCTGGCCGAGCACTTTCGCCCGTTCGGGCATCCTCACGATGAGCCATCGTGTCCACAAAAAATGCGACGACAAGGATAAGAAAAGTTGTTGCCGTATATTTTGAGCAATTCGTGTTTTCCATCTAGGTAAGAAGATCCTTTGAATCCAATACGTTCCGGACCGAAACGTGTGTCGCTTCTCGCATGCGAGGCCTTGAAACAAGCAACGAAGTCATGAAGGTGTTTTCAATGAGCTCTGACGATCGTGATTCCCCCTTGGGGCTCTTGTTCCTTTGTTTTCCATCTTTCTTCTGCCAATGTTATCTTTCTATTTTCCATCTTCTACGCTCCGTGTCGTGTTGGGCCCCGCGAAAACGTATCCCTTCATCCCTCCGCTGTATTATTTCGCCGCAGAGTTGAAAATCGCTGTAGCTATTTGGACTTTAACAACGTACAAGCTCAAGCTCGTGTTCGAAAAAATTCAACACTTCCGGCTAAAGGATTGGTCTCGGTTGCCAAGGGGTTTTATTCGCGTCGTTGATTTTGAACGTTTTTTCTCAACTAGGACTTTTCTTATTATTTTTAAGACCCATTTTTTAAGGTCCGTTGTCGAAAATTGAGTCGACAATGGACAGAAAATCGGCTCAGCGGTCTCATTATCGGGCGTGTTAAACTTATGAAACGACAGATGGATTTCACCGTTATATTACTTGTTCTCAGTGAACGAGACCTACCTCTGTGATCGAATAAGATTCACTTATTATATCTTCTCGACGTCTCGTATGCCAATTTAAGCGTATATTCATCTGAAATATTCCCCGAATAGAACGCTCTATTGTTCCATGCTGAGCCCCATTGCTTCTAATCGATGCTATGCACTCTTGAGTTTCGGTATATGAATCCGGTTTTCAACTTCGCTGCTCCATGAATCTTATTTTCAACTCCACCTATTGTCTACATTGGACGAGAAGACGACTATCAATGGGCTAGAGCCGAAAGGGCGGTTCTGTAACCGCAACGGAGGCTTACCTAAGATGAAGAATAGGAAATTTATCGTTTGAATTAATTAAGGCCTATGGCGGAACCATGATTAATTAATCAGGCGGTTATGCATTTGTCTGCATCGCAGTGGAATTGTTGGAAATGGTAGAACTTTGTGCTTAATTTTATATTTTTTAGTCGTATGCACTTCCTCATCTCAGATTGCTCAAAATTGACTTCCAGCCAAATTTCATCCGTTTCGCTATCAATTACTCTCGTCGCAGTTTCAAAGGGAAATGCATATATTTGCGAATTTGAAACAAACCAGTGGGCATAGATCGCACAGTGGTTTCATGTTTGAGTCGATTACAGGTATGTCCAATAAAAACTAAGAAACTCACACAAAGGCGCACTACGCTACAACTTATTGAAAAACTAGCCAGGTGGCCCAAAAATTAAAAATGTTCGCCCGATCACGATGGAAGGCTATTTAAACCTTATATCTCAAAAGTAGTGCGTGTTAGGTATCGAAATTTCGATCTATTCGTCTTATTTTGCACTGAAAGAACATTTTCTGAAGATTTTGCATCGAATTTGAATGATTTTCTTGGGAGATATGACTATAATTGTCATTTTTTGATCTGAGATATAGAGGCGGACACACGGACGCAAAGACAGATGGATACTCGACAGACACATGAACGCAGAGATACTTTCTTGTTCAGAAAGTAAGCAGAGTGCTCTAGGACTAGGGGAACGACACGTTCAAGTAAAGCAGAGGATTTCAATCGTATATCACATAAACTCAAGTCGTTTCCTATTATCTTACAATATATTGTCGGTCCTGAAATTTTTTTCCACTTTTTTAACGTGGTTCAATTAGACGAATAATTACCAACACACGAAACAATTTCCTATGTTCTGTGAAATGATTGAAAATAAATCCAACTTCATTCGCGGTTTTCCGTTTTTGTGATCACGAGGAAGTCCGGTATGTGATCCATACCGCTATAAAAATCAGTCGTCATTCAATCGCGGCCACAAACATGTTTCAAG
The DNA here is from genome assembly GCA_037159825.1 of Tupiocoris notatus. NCBI lineage: Eukaryota > Metazoa > Arthropoda > Insecta > Hemiptera > Miridae > Tupiocoris > Tupiocoris notatus. Next base: position 580,593 of record JASJUZ010000174.1, read on the forward strand.
ACATTGATCGTTTAAATATATTGAATTTTGCGTTCTGTAAAAATCAAAATACAAAAAGCCCACTTGTGAAAAAAGCTTATAATGTCGAAGTGCAGTGTGTGAGCCAATAGATAAAAGATCAAGGGTCGTCTGCTCTCCATAAGGAAAATTTAAGACCTCTAACGTTAGAAAATCATGAATCTTGCAACCGGAATCAAATTGGTACAGAAAAGTTTTTTGAACGGTTATATCTCGAATGCACCGCGTGTTATTTAAAATTCAATTAAAGCTAAATTTGCATATTCACTGGGAGAACATTCCCTGATAATTTCGTCGAGTTTTATTCATTTCTCACGGAGATATGGCTATTTATGTATCTAATTGACCATATACACATGTTCAGAAAGCGTTTCTGAGTATAGTACTTTGAAAATGGCTTCCTAATTCACCTCCGTTCTGACTTCGACTTTTCAGACGAGTACAATACTATCCCTAGGTCAATATGGCTGTAAAAAATGCACAGAGTCTTCTCCTTTCTTCGGGTATCGTTTGAGTTGAAACGAGTTTGAAATTTCTGTGATTCGTTTTCATTCCACGTGCTCCGCGTGGCTCGGCTTGAATGAACTAACCGAAGCTAACTTTCGTCCCAATTTCATTGTTCATTACCGATAGCTTCAATTTCTTACGTTTTCCGCCATTAACTTCATTCCCCCGCGCACACAATAGCGATTTACCGGACGATTTGTCTCGAACTTGGAGCTGTTTCCTCCGCGAGTGCACCAATTTATCGCTTCGAAATCGGTAACTTTTCGAAGGATCGCTTCATCAAATTACATCTTCAAATTGTGTCTTCAATTACATCTTAAAATTACGTCGGTCGATTTCCGAATCCCATAGACGAACGTTGGACGTTTTTGCGCGAAAAGGTTTTGGAATATATGACGCGAATCTTAATCGCAGCAATAGACTGAATTGAATCATTGCTTCTGATAGAACATTGGAAACTGATGAGTGTAATGAAATGAAATGAAACTAAATATCGTTTATTGTATACCGTAAAGGTATTACAAAGGTTGACCTTGCGCACAAAACAAATAAATAGCAATATTATTTCTGAAAAGAAATTCAACTTCTGAGTATTCCCGTAAAACGCATTTTAGGTTATTTTATTCGAGCACTACTGTATTTTTCGAGTCTTTGCTCTAAACGGCCAACTTGACCACTTTCACAAAAATATTGTTTCCGACGAAACTATAAAAGCTGCATTCTTGACATTTTCACCTGAAATCAATCTTAGCCTGAGTTTGCCCCTAATTACAAGTGGGGACGTTCACAAGAGTTTTCTTAGTTACTATTGCTAGTGGATGGTCTTTCGAAACCATGATTAATGCGAAGGAATGATCAACCACTGTAAAAACGTCGTCAAGAGCTCTCAACTAGAGCACAAAATTATGAATTTTTTCAAGATGAGCAGTAGTTTCAGACAGCAAGTCTGAAAGAGCATCTCCCCTTTGTGACGACGTTTTTCAATACTCGCCTTATTGGAACGATGAGGAGAAGAAAAAAAATGCTCCTTCTTCAGCTCTAATATTGTTTACTTCGTTGCTTTACCTGATAGTCTCAGGCCATATGCTCTACGGCAGGTGTCTAGGTCTAGGGGTTGGTCTGAGACTTCTTGTACGTTGTGGTAACATTCCTTTCCTCCCGGACGTGATCCGCTGTAGGTGCGTCAACCTCTCGGCTCTGCCTGCCTCTTCCACCTGCTATTGTACTATCCTTACCTGTGCCGACCTGATATTTTCTAACGTTGCTCTCCTTCTATGTTAAATCCTTGTGACACTTCTTGTGACATTTTACCTCGCCCGTCAGTTGGTAACTACCTGGCCTAACGTAAACTATTCCTACGCCTTTCGTCTCCAACGTTTTTACAAATACCCGTAATCACTTTCAGTTACGATCGTACGAAGAGTTCATCGACCGTTGATTTTGAAAAAGTGGCGGGAATTTTAATTTCAAATCGCCGAGGCGATTATTTTCACGCGCAATACCGGAATTTCTGTTCGATTTAGGCCATCCATTTCCATAGATCTTGATGTGATTGATTTTCCATAGATTTTCCTTCTGTTCATTCGGGGCTAGAGCTCCCTTTCTGTAGAATTTTCGAGATTTTCAGAAATATGGCAAGACGGTATAACATTGGGGATGGAGCTATTAGGATATTTCTATACTCATTGGCATTGTCATCTAACTCTCATGTGTCGTTAGGGAGCGAATTTTAAATTACACTGATTTTTAATTAAGTACCTGTAAATTTGGTCCGAAAATTCCCAATTTTTTCAGATGATATTACTAGAAGCTAACGTCGACTATGACTATGGTTTTCTATCCTACAACGTTGTCTGTATATTAATTAGTATTATTTTTTTCAGGTGAGTGACATTCTTGATGCTTCTGAAATATCCGTGAGTAATTGGTATTAGCTAATATCAAGTCGACGACTCAAAATGTAGATCCGCCTTTTTTAACTCAGAGAGGATTATGTAAAGGATTGTAAAGAATTTAACATGGAGAATTTTTCGCCCAACGGTACAGTTGAAGAGAGTGTTTGACGAGTATTCCAACGAGTAGAGAACGATTTTTATAGCTCCGAAAACTCTGGAGTTATACTTACCTTCATTCCAAATTTCAAAAAACGCCCAAAATCCCTTTTATTGTTTATTTGACCTTCCCCCTTTTTTCACTGGCTGTTATAACCTTCCTCCTTTTCTCACTGTAAATGTCGTTTTGCAAAAAATGAATAGTTCAGGTCTTTCCTCCCCGTTTTTTCCATTTTTAGATTAAGATATAGAAACTAGATCTAAGGGAGACATTGCTACCAACCTTAATTCATTTTTGACAAAAAAGTGGCATTCCCCCTTTTACCCCTTGGTCTTCATATATACAATAGGCTAACATTTTCGTACATATGCTATCGTACTCGTTGAACGTTGCTCTGAATTTCCAACTGACTCTTTCCGTTACCGCTGAAACAGGCAGAGATGGAAACTGAGGTTTTCTCGTCGAATGGGATATAGGGAAATGCCAGTCTATTCTTCCAGCGCTATATAACCACTTAGGCAGCTCTTGAATTAAAATCGTCGCACCTTCGATAGAAAAACCCATCTTCCCGGCGGTATAAGGCCAGAGTTGATTCCATCGCGATATGAGATTGCCGCTATTTGAAAAGCGATCGATGAAAATGTGCGAAGACTTTATTTCTTTTTCCGTTGTTTGATTGGAGTGCGAGGGAAACCTCGATCGCTAGTAGCGAATCAAAGTTAGAGCAATAACCAACTCTGGATGTGTATCAATGCTGCTAAAACTTGCTCTCAGGTTCTTCCTATCCGCGTTCAACTTCCTTAGACCCCGCCTAACGTCCCTAACTCGGAAACTTGATCTTTGTCGAAGTCAGCCCGAGGGGTGGATCAGAAACTGCTGAAGCGCTCGTAGGAGGGTTCACTTTTCACTGACTGGTATGTTCCCCTTGGCCCTGTACCATACTAATACCGCTATAGCTGCGTCGCTCGCACCCTTGGGCTATAGTATTTACCGCGGCATAAACGCAAACGCCTTGCGGTTATCATCGCTTGTAGGTAGCTATTCTGAAGCAGCGTGCGTGACGTGGAGTACAGTCACTGCACGCCGAAGACGAATGTCGCGCTCTCAAATCATAATCCCATGTTGCAGAATTTATACGGATGAACGATTTTTATAGCATCAAAAACTCTCAAGAGAAAAACAGATTAAAGTAACTATGGGGGAAAACTCCGTGGCAACTATTGTAATTTTAATCATTTTTATTTTTTCTTAATTTCCTAATTAATAGCTAAATTTTTTGCCTAGCGGTACAGCTGGAGAGTGTTTCGTGACCATTAGTATAAAACGATTTTTATAGCTCCAAGAACTCTTGAGTTATACCCTCTTGTCAGATTTCTGTGAATCTCCCAAAGTCGACACAAAAGCTGCGATAACTCGAGAACCAATAAAGCTATCGACCCCGCGATGGTCTCATTCGATTCAGCGTCCAAAAATCAATAGATACCAAATACACATTTTCCTGGAAAACCTTGGAAAATATGGATTTTCTCCCCCTCAAAACCCCCCAAAAATAGCCTCAAAGTTGAGCTAGCAATGTGGTTTCAGAATTGGGCCGTCGCAGGGCCGAGATTGATTTTTGATGAAAATTTCAAGAATGTAGCTATTACAGTTTGGCCGGAAAAGTGTTGACGGCAATATAACACGTTCAAAACTACTAGGATTCGTGACTATCTCTTCGTCTCCTATCCTTGATGTTGAGAAGCTTGGATATGCGACAGCGCTTGGTTTCGTGGAGAACCTGTAAAAATACATCGATCTATTCATTCTGTTCTTTGGAGCAAGTTTTTCCTTCCAAAGAGAATGGGAATAGCTTTTCTATCGCTTCCGCTTTGGTGGTGATCGCAGTCTGTAAACTCCGTGCGGCCGGAGCGCGAGCGCGTCGTGTGTCCGTTGAGCTGAAAATATTCAGTTCCGGAACAAGGCGAGAGCTTACTGATAAAGGGTAATCCGAACGGCAAAGTTCCCGTCGAGCATCCGAAGCGGGGAAACCCGGAGAAGTTTTCCTCTGGTATAGTTCGACAAATGCGCAAGTTTTGGGCTGTACAAGAGTTGAGGACGAGAGAGCTTGGCTAGGGATGGAGGGAATTCGACTGTGTTAGCAGGTCTGTGTGGAAGGCTATTGTTTCTGGGGAAGGCGGCCGTCCTTTTGGTAGTTGGCGAGTAAAGCTGTAGGTCTCTCCCCCGGCCTTCGGTGTCAAAGAGCTTCCTGTCAGATGTTAAGACAATATAATAATTGTGTAGTAAAGGGGTAAGCGAGACAGAGATAGGCCAAATAGAAGGGCGAAGAGAGAGAGAATCCTCGTTGGAATCCTACCAGACCTTTCATGCAATCCGTGATGCTGTTGTGTTGGCAATTAGTTTGGGAGCAGTTTCTGAAGGGGACGTCGACATACCCAGATGCCGAAACCGGAATCTGGCCCCGGATACCTGCCATTTTCTGTTGTTCACCGTTTTGGAAGTTGAGTTGATACAGATTTATTGCTCGATTCGTTGACAGCTTGTCAATAATTTGAAATGATTCCTACCAGAATATTAAAATCGCGGAGATTATAATAGAAAATCAAGGGTAATAACGGAAATTTAAGATATTCGAATTTTTGTTTTATTTACACTTACTTGTTTGGAAGTACTGTGTGATCTGCACAGCGATATTACTTTGCTATCAACCTTCCTAAAATTCCCTTGAAATCAGTGGTGTGCATGGATCACATGGCGCTTCCATGTTTGAGTCGGTAACAGGTATAACCAACTACAAAATAAGGAAACTCATACAAAGGCTGCACCTTTAGTAATCTAGAACTGTTATTGAAAAACTAGCTAGAGGACCCGAAAACAGAAGGTCTGACAATGGCTCAATTCTCCAGCTGGAGAGAGTGTTTGACGTCCATTCCAACGAGTATAGAACGATTGTCATAGCTCCAAGAACTCTCGAGTTATACCCTCATGGCAAATTTCTGAAAATCTCCCAAATTCGGCACAAAAGCTGCGATAACTCGAGAACCAATGAACCTATCGACTCCTCGATGGTCTCATTCGACTCAGCGTCCAAAAATCTATACAAATTGGTACCTAATACACCTTTTTCTGGAAAACGTTGGAATTTACGAAGTTCCCCCCTCAAAATCATCCTCAAAATTGAGGTACCGATTTAGCTAAAGAATTAAGCCATCGTCAGGCCAAGATTGATTTATGGTGAAAATTTCAAGAATTTAGCTCTTATAGTTTCGTCAGATAAGTGTTGACGGCGGACAGACAGAATTTTTTCCTATTGTATATTCGAATTCTACATGCCTTGAAACGTAAAACGTCAAATTTTGAGGTGTGGTTAGAAAATCTTTTTCTTGGGCGATTACAATGGTTTAATATCAAATAACCGAGTTTTAAATCTGGAAAACGATTGCGTTATAAATCGAACATTAGTGTAGAAATTATTGCTTCGAAAGCGTTTCATTTCAAACTTGACTCTCCGATTGGTCCTCTCAGCATCTGGTGAGTTCAAAAAGAGCGTTTCGTTGTTCGAATGTGCTTCTTCCTCTTTGTTTGCCCTCTCGCATCAAATACTCGTTAAACATTCGACGCCGCATTCCTCAGCATTTGCCCCATGTCCGATTAGTATCATCTGTGGCATTACATTCCCGTGCAAGAAATTGAACGCTTATGAGTCGTTACGTCCGTCTGGAAACGAGGAAATCACCTTCGTCTAAAAAACTCTTCTAAAATGATTCAAGTCTAGATTACACACAGTTTAAAGCCAATTTACTAGTATTATAACAATGTTACAACACTCGTAATATAGCAAAATATGAAGTCTCGTGTTATCAGTATTGATTTTGCTTACTCATAAAATGATGGCGTGTTTTTATTAAGAATGTCTACTAATAGAGTTGTCTGTATTTGGAACCCACAATCTCTATGTTCTTCAGTCCTGCTCCCCATTTCCAACAAAGAATAACTTTTCCATGCTTCTGATGGTTTTTTGAACCTTCTCATTATATCTACAGAAATTAAATCTGAGTTCAGTGCAATCATTTACGACTAAAATGGTTTCAAATAAAGTGAGAGGGGAGTACTAATGAATTTCACAGTCAAAAACTTTAATATTGCGCCTCAATTAGATAGTGAGTCAATCACCTTTTTACTTCCATGTTTACGTAGTAAATGGAAGTATTGAGATCGTCTGAAAAGTCGAATTCGGAACCGAGGTCCTGATGGAAGAAATTTTCATAGTAGTATACTCAGAAACACATTCTGAACAAGTGTCTGTGTGTCCGTCTGTCCGTCTGTCTGTGGTCACAAACTGACATAAATCGCCATATCTCCCTGAAAAATGTATGAAACCCTATGAAATTTTAAGGGAATGTTTTCCCAGTGATTGGGCAAAATTAGGTTTTTCCGGATTTTGAATTACACACAGTACTTCCGAGATATAAGCGTTCAAAGTTTTTTCTGTTTCGATTTTTACAGGCTATGAGAGTCAATATTTTTCTACGTTTGAGGGCTTGAAATGTCGGTTATGGCAAGCAGAAAACACTAAATTTTTTGTATAGTGGGTCACATACAATGCCTCCACGTTATGAGCGTTTTTCACGATTTCACTAGTGCATGTTTTGTATTTTGATTTTTACAGGCCGCAAAACTCAATGTATTTGAACGTTCAAGGTCGTAAAATGATGGGGTCGGCGATTGAATGATACCTGATTTTTATCAAATGGGTCACATGCAGTACTTCCGCGTTATTTGCACATTTGCTACATTTTGATTTTTATAGACCACAAAAATGAATATATTTGAACGCTGGAGGACTTAAATTTTTTCTATATGACAGTTGAATATCGCTTGATTTTTATTATTGGGGTCACATGCAGTACCTCCTCGTAAAACGCATTTTCAGTTATTTTAATTGTATTTATTGGGTCTCTTTGCTTTAAATGTGACCAACTTTGACCTCGTTCACAAAACTTGTTTTGCATAGTTTGGATAACACACAGTACTTCCGCATTATGCTATTTTTTAACTTTTGAGATTTAATAGACCGCAAAAGTGAACATACATTGGACTTTAAATTTTCTATATGACAGCTGAATATTGCTTGGTTTTTATTATTGGGGTCACCTGCAGTACTTCCACGTAAAACGCATTTTCAGTTATTTTGTTGGTACTTTTAGGGTCTCTTTGCTATAAATATGACCAACTTTGACCTCGTTCACAAAACTTGTTTTGTATGGTTTGGGTAACACACAGTACTTCCGCCGTACGCCGTTTTTAAGCTTTTGAGATTTTTATAAACGACAAGAGTGAATATACTTTAGACTTTGAATTTTTCTATATGACAGCTGAATATCGCTTGATTTTTATTATTGGTATCACATGCAGTACTTCCTCGTAAAACGCATTTTCAGTTATTGTACTTTTTGGGGCTCTTTGCTATATATTTGACCAACTCTGACCACAATACATCGTTAGTTAAGAGGAAACTACCTGAGTTGAGGTGTATTCCTTAGAAATCCTCTGTCAGCTTTATCTGAACGTTTCACGCACCTGCTCCCAGAGCGTTCTGCTTACTTTCTGAACAAGTGTCTGTGCGTCCATTTGTTAGTCTATCAGAGTGAGACATTAGGTCTCCTGGCTCGTTTTTCCATAACAGCTGTTGTAAATTAACGTTTCGGCCTTCGTACGTTTTTCTCGATTTCATAATAGGTTACACCAGTTACCGACTCAAACATGGAAGTACTGTGTGATCTATGCACACCACTGTTTTTCGTGTAACATATAGTTTTTCTCCCCCTCAACCTACAAAAAGAAGTAATGCGACCACCAGGAGAAGAAAAATATAGTTTCTTGTAAATTCCAACAATCACAATATTTGAATTTTCGTCTTATCGATCCATTTTACTGATCTATGTGTCGAATTGGACTTGTTACTTGATGTTTTCCTTTGCGGCAATGTTTCCGTTTCGTCCATTTTTAATTTCATTTTTTTCATGAAAAGTCCTCGTGAGATAATGGTAATGATAAATAATTTGATTTTCTTCTCTATTTGATTCTTCAATGATTGATTTTACAGTCTGAAATTACTGATTTGAGGTTGTGAATCATAAAATTGATCATTCTAAACCCTAATGATAATTTTATTGATACTTTAAAATTTTCAGATACCGTATTATCATGTTTGGACTTATCTTACAGAAGAAAAAGTAAATGGATGGTCTTTACGCCCCACTAAGAAAATAAATAAAAAATTCCCACATTTTTCTTATGGATTTGTGGAGCCCACGCATGTTATATACACGAGATAAAAACAAAGCTTCTATTTTTAAAAAATCGGGATTAAAACGTCAATGTTTTTCTAACATCGATGTCGATGTCTCAACCCTAGTAAAGGCTTCCTTCGATTCGATGGCCAGACGAAAGCTACGTTGCAGTTTTCCAGGCCCGCCTTATTTCGTGTCCGCTACTATATCATCAGGTGCATTAGGTTTAGGGGCTTATAAGGCGACAGTTTTTCCTCCGTATTTATTTTTCTGCGAAGCGCTTACTCCTGTTTGGTCATCTGTATGTGTATCTGTGGACGTATCTCTTCGTTTTATCATCAGTGCGCTACGTAATAGGTTTTCCGACTTTCAGTCACGGGTCCTCGGCACCTGCGGCAAGGTTGACCGTGATACATGTGACCTTCACTTTTTCCGACAATGCCGGCTAATTTCCTCAAATCCCCCAGTTTCGGTTGAGCGGCTCTGGTCAATAGTTTTCGACAGCTTTCAAGAACGAATCGCCCGTTTGATTATCCTTTCGAAGATTAAAATGAAGGAAGAACATCATGAATATTTCGTGTTTCATTATAATGTCCATTAAATCTATCATTTGATGGATCTACATTGCTAATCGATTGTCCTTGTGAGTTAAACAATTCCGATTTTTCCCTCAGACGACTTAAAACTCTTCTTTGTTCTTGACTGACCTCCGATTTTCATCGTCGCTCTCATGACCAGTTATCGGCGATCAACTGTGAGAAACTCGAACATCTCTGCATTTTTCAGCATTCGACAGTATTCTATGATATTCAACACCATTGAGAATCGTCATTCGCATCTAGAATTGACACTGGTTTATTCACGCGAAAAACCAAAGTATTGTTAGGTTTGTTAAATTAGCAGATGTGAAACCAGTGGTGTTCATAGATCATCCAGTTAATCTACGTTTTAGTCGGTAACAGGTATAACCAATTACAAAATCAAGTAACTCATACTAAGGCCGCATGTTAGCGACCTACAGCTGTTATTGAATAATAAGCCAGGGAAACACAAAACTGAAAAACGCATGTACAGAATGTGAACCCAACGTTAAGAATCAAACTTGATTCACTTACCGTAGAAAACATTCCACGACATTAAATGTTCAAATATATTGACTTTCTGGGACTCTGAATATTCCTGAACACAAAAAATGAGCGAATTGCTCGGATGTACGGTGTGTGACCCTGCCAATAAAAAACAGGTGCCACTCTCTCAGCATTACAAACATTTTATGAAGCGTCAAATACCTATATCTTTGAGGTCTGTGAACATTTAAATATTGAAACATTCGAATAAGGCGGAAGTACGGTGTGTGATCCGAACGGTTGAGTCGAGTTTTGTGTGGTCATTTTTATAGCGACGAGACCCAAAATGCTCAAATAAAATAACTTAAAGGGCGAGTTAAGAGGATGTACTGTGTGTGACACCGATAATTAAAATCAAGCTACATTCAGCTGACGAAGAAAAATGTTACCCCAGCGTTGAAATATTTTATTTTTGCGGTCTGTAAAAATCAAAATATATAGGTAGTCAATATTCAAATAACTCGTAAAACGTGAGACCCAAACGATAAAAATTATCGATCACCCTCTCAAACATTAGACTTTGAGCGTTTCAATACAATAATCAACAACACAATGTGGACAATATTCTGTTTTCTCCTTATTTAATATAAATAAGTCGTAAAAATAAAAATATTTAATATACCCATAGAGAGATGCAATAAAAAGTATAATCAATTGTTCATTGTTGTTTGTTGTTGTTGTTGTTGTTGTTGTTCGTTTACTTTATCTATGGAGAGATAGATATTCCTAAAAATATAATTGTCTATAGAGAGATAAATACCTATCTATTTAAATACAAATATTCAATATATTCAGAGAGATGGAAAAAAAAATTATTACTAAAAACGAATTAAGGGCTTGGTCAGAAAGTTGTTTCTTAATGTAGTACAATGAAAATGCCTTCGAAATTCACCTCCGTTCCGAATTCGACTTTTTGGACGATCACAATACTGCCATTCACAACGTTCTGTATTCACTATTATTCTCTAATTTACTAAAGGAATGTGATTTTTTAAATCGAGTTTTACACAGATCCCTATCAAATCTAACTGTTCGATATCGATAGCGATGCCACAGAAATGACTACGATGATGACTACGAATGATATTTATATTCCGACTGAAACCAACATTATTTAATCTTCCACAGTGAAACTTCACACAAGCGGCGCCGTATCCGGTCAGAAATCAAGTATTTTCTCTTGCTTAGGTCTTCTCAAGGTTTCTCGTTTGTTCGACTCAATTTGCGATAGTTTGCTGCAAATATCACGTTCTTTCCGGTTGAACGTATAGCGAAACCTTGAATCGCAAGGTACTCGAGTTGATTGCACCAGCTCATCGTTGGAAGTCTAATTACTCGCGTCCGGAAAGCGACTACGAGGTTTTTGGTGGGAAAACTACGCTATCCGCTGAAAGAAGTTAGAACAAAAACTATCGCGACCTTCGGAAAATCGTCAGTTGTAAGATTGAGTCACTGACGGAAAGGAAGATTTATGTTTGATCGTCGTGCGAGATGCAGTGACAGTCTCGGTCGCTTTCCTAGTTGATTTACTCTTTCAGACGGACGGAGTTCGATCTTCGGATTAATTACAGACGGTGAGGTCAAGGCTTGTTCCCAGGAAGGAATTCGATTCTTTAGCAAGATGAGAACAATGCCGTTTATAAAGAATGAGGCCTTTGAACGCGTATACGCTAAACTTGATTTAGCTGCTTTTGCGGATTATAATTAATTAATAATTAATTATATGGAATAATTAATTATATGGAATAATTAATTATAATTAATATTGTGGCAAGGAGTAACCATGAAGAGGTCCACAGCGGCGAAAGTGATATTTGCTAGAATTATACACCTGAGAAAATATTGCATAATTCACTCTCAACATTCAACCTCGAACCAACGTATCCGCAGTGTTGTAAAGTTCCTCTTTTTGAGAGAAAACCCCTAAAACCAAGACTCTCTCCCCTAAATCATTCCCCAATCTCTTCTTTTATTCGCTGTTTTTCTCGTAAAATGTAGAGGGAAGTTGAGCAATAATTTTCACGTACGCAAATTGATGAGTACCCTAACTTTCTCATGATAGTAGTCACCTTTCTCAAATGTTCGGAATAATTACTATCACAAATGGATAATCTTCTCAAATCATTGGTGAAGCGATGGAATAATAAACCACTGTACAATTATTCGCATCGATTTTTCACTAAGAATGTGATTACCGATAATAATCATTATACATCCCCAAAGACTATTCCCAAGTGAATTTGAAATCCAGAAGAGACTAGAGAAGCTCATTTGAAAAGTAGCGGGAAACAGAAGGAAATTGCTGGCGTCACAAGCCCAGTCTCACCACGCAGAGCGTCTACTTCATCCGCACTTAATCCGTTCACTTCGAGCCGTTTTTCAAACTCAACATCTTCACTAAAATCATTATGTTTACAAATAACGCTATTTCAGGTCTTTTAGCCATCATTTGGCTCTCCGTTTTTCACGTAATTTCGAAATAAAAAATAGAACTGTTCAATGCGAATTCCCTATCCCAACAACAGTTTCAACTCATAGCTAGAGCTTCGTTCGTCCAAAATATGGTAGCGCTATTCATCTAATACCGAAAAGAAGAGAGCAGATTGCGCTACGAAAATTCATAATTTAAAAAAAGATCAATACAATCTCAATATTTTTTTTGCCCACTCCGAGCTCCAACGAGCTCCAGTGAATTCCAGTTCTGCTATTTTCGCCGAGTCTCGACTAAAAAGCTGTGCTCCGTCTTATCTTAATGCGATTTTCTCCTGTCGCCAGCGAGATTAATCACGAATTCAACCTGCGCGATTTCGTCACCTCCTTCCAGATGAACTAGTTTACATTTCAATCTCGTCTAGGGTAAACAATTTTCTTATTTAAATATTTTCTCTGCTTTGAATATTATTGCTTTATTATTATTCGAGCCTATCGAGCGTGAAATTCGGTCGTGAAGAGAGCAGAATTTTTGCGAAAATAACCGCTGTACAAGTTATTAAACCAATCAGGTCTCGTCATGATTAAACCACACTAGGGGCTTCTCGTGTCTCCCCTTTTTGGGGGAAAACTCCCCCAAAACGTAGACACAATTACTCTATCCCTTTCCCCAAATCTTCCGTCAATCTCATTTTCGCCTCCTTTTTTCTATTTCTTTTCTATAAAAAGTAAAAATTCTGGCAATTTATTTATTCGTCAGTATTTATTACTTCTTTATTCGTGATTTTTTATTTGCTATTAATTTTTATTTTTTTTCATTATTGCCTCACGAAAAGTTGTTTTGTACGCCAAAAAATTCCCGTATTCAGCCGCCTGTTGAAAATTGTTTACTAAAGAAACTGAAGAAATATTATGCATTTGTCATTTTCGCTCCTAATATCGAACAATATACAAAAATTTTACTTCTTTTCTTCGTTTGGTTGTCGTCGCATTTATTGTAGTAGAGGGGTCGTGAGGGGGAGAAAAACCAGACGACTTATATTCTCCAGATTTTTAATGGCTGGCCGAGCACTTTCGCCCAGCCATTAAAAATCTGGAGAATAAGTCACCTGGTTTTTCTCCCCCTCACAACCCCTCTTCTACCAAAAGTTTTACGATTTCCAGTAATTCTTTTAAACAATGCAATATGTCGAACATTTTTTTTTTTTTTGCACAATATAAGCCCCTAACCCGCAATATTGACGAGCAGAGTCTATTTTGATGTCGCTAGAATCACGCTTCGCTTGAGCTAAAAATCCCCAAAGATCCCGTCTTTTCGTTTGAAAATATACCAATTACCCCTTTTTCTTGTCGTTCGGACCTGGCAAAACTGTCAGTGGGCTCTAGCTGAATAAATCGCGTTCACGTACTGCGGATAGCGTCTAGTCTTCGCCAACAGCCCTTAAAACGCGTTCATTTATTCATTCTTAGCCGCTCGATGTTCTGTTGGCCAAGATGAAAAGAAATCCCTTTCAACATCGTACTGGCCGAATTTTATCTAAGAAAACACCAGCTTTTTCTCTGTTTTCGTCCAGGAAAGCTCCCGCCCATAAGAAACCGTAAACCGAGACCGAGCGTCGCTCGTTCGCTTCGCTCGGTTGACTGAGTTTCTTTTAGGTTGACAACGATGGACCGTCGATAGAAGTATGTGAACGGGTGGTGATCGTGACGGGAGAGGGATATCGCATTTTGAAAAGCGATCACTTCCCGGAGCGAAACTCTATCGTGAAAAAGCTTCGTTCACTTCAAGGCTGCATTAAAACTGACTGGCAAACAAAGTGGACGAGAATAAAACTTCCTAACTTTTTACTTCCTTCCCTCTCGCTTTTCCTTGAATCCCGAAACTTCGTCAGGAGCAAGGAAAAAAACTTCTGCGTCCCGTCCGTCGGACCTTTCTGCGACTGCTAGGTCGAGGACAGGGAGGGCTTTTGGCAGGAAATCCCGTTGAGCAAAAAAGGATTCAATTAAGAGGACGGCCCAGGAATATGAATGTACACCAATCCTCCGAATTCAATGATCGCTAAGTAGACACTTTTCGCCGCATCGAATCCCGCTTTTCACCCGTTTCTATTCGTTCGGACGAAACGCGCTTCCGAATCGCCGAGGGCGATTTTATGTATTTTATACACGTTTTCGTCTCCTTGGAACAATTTAAGTTGAAAATAAAAAAAATACTACAATAACAAAATGTTAAAGCAGCTGAGTGGAAGATTTTAATTAATTTAATTAAAACTTTGATTTGTATATGAAATTGCTGACTACGATGAAGAAATTACGCATGTATATTTGTATTCGATAGAATATTTTTTTTTTTGAGAATCGTTTTTGATGAGAATTGATTTATGTCCGATGGTTGGTACTGACAGAGTTTGACTCCGACTATTAGCACGTGTAACTGTTTTTACTCACAAGAGTCGTGGCGTTTAATTATTTTCATATGTGTAATGATGTACCTACTTGTTTCTTGTTTTCTGTGAATAAATGTATTTAAAAAAAAGTTAAAAATTCAAACGAATAAGCTGTTGTTGTTGTTATTATTATTTTTTTTAAATCTCTTTTGAGTATTACCAAATTAGGGTTTGCTCGTTGAACATTTCTCTGAACAAGTTTATGCTGACGGTGAATACGATTTAAGAGAGGTCGGGGGAAGTTGAAACACTTGCGGCAATGTAGCTCAGCCCTTACGTATGTTTTCTGAAAAGCTAAACGGTATCCTCCAGTCGAGAAAATTGCCGAAGAACGTATTTTTCTGTTTGGAAATATATAAGCATAGTAAAGTTGCGTCAATTAGACGCCTTTTCCCGCCTTTCTTTATTTTTCCCCCGGCTGAAGATCATTAACTTTCGTTCCTTTTTTTCACATAACAGCTTTTTTGCCTTTTCAACTCGTTTTGGTTCGGTTGAATGGAGTTTTTGCCTTCTTCGGAAAATAGGAGCATGTTTATTGTACGGAAGAAGCGTTCACTTGGTAGAAAATTCTCTAAGGCCGCTCACGGACGATTCTGCGTGACCGATCGTGACGTAATTTTGCCGCATTGGTCACACTTCTTCGATTCATATCTTGAAGTTATCGAGCGTTATCGGTCCATTGTCGAATTTATGGTCCGATGCATTTTTGACCACTGTAATAGAAAAGTAAAGGCCACTCAAGTGTTTCACACGATGCGAGTTCTCCATAATTCGCTCGATTTTTCAACATTCACTGGGTGAACAATTGCTGATTAAATTAATTAAATTAACTCTTTGCAGTACGTGGGCCCGCCCGTCCCGTTAAACCTTCACTCAGCAAATCCACAGTTGCAAATTAATTCCTGTTACAAAAATGAAGACTCTTCCGAAGAGGTGAAATATCAAGTTCGACTCCTTTTTGTTCCTAAAGAAAACCTTTTGCAATGTGCAGAGTGTAAATTTGTCATTTGAAATGAGGTGTTGACTCAATTTTGGAAGAGTCACAAATGACTGCAGTATTTCATAATGTTGGTGGGGGTCCGTTTAAAAAGATTTTTCGCTCAAGAGGAAATACGAAGAGTTCTTGTCGTTTCTGTACCAAAAGTATTTCACTTTCAATTCTACTCGAAATGAAGAGTAATTTACTCGCCTTTATTACATTTAGTATGACGATATATATACGCGTAGAATACTACGTGAAAATTCGCTATAATTTTGACGGACGTTAGAAAAAATTTCTTCTGGGGCGATAACAATGGTTTATTGTCGAATAATGAACAAAAAAAAGAGCGTAAAAAGATAGCCTTGAATTGAAACGAATAAAGCATTCGCAGCAGTTCTATTTGTTTAGGCCCGTTTGTTGGAAAATATTCGAGTTGAATAATTCCGAGGGGGCTAAGCGCATGAGAAGCCCTTTCATGTCCCTTGACCGCACGAGAATGAGTCAAGCCCTTTGAATGGTATCTCAACTATCGGCATCTCGCTGTCGCGAACTTTGAAAACGCTTCGCACTTATTTCAAGGTCGGCTCTCTTTCTCGTGTACGAAACTAATAGCGGGCAATGACAGCTCGTTACGATTACGTCGCGTATAAAAACTGCCCGCAAGGTTGGCTCGTTATCGAATGGAATTCCGCCGGAGGCTATTATTTCATAGTAGCAGGAAATCATGCGTATCGAACTCGCTTTGAGGTTGAAAACGGAACCGCAGAGAACTTTATAACGGGCCGTTTCATAAAACCGAAGGACAGTTATACGTGAATCGAATCGCGTGAAACATCTGAGACTGAAATGAGAATACGGTGAAAAGCGTTGTAAATTATTTGCGCTAGTTGCGAATTTGGATAGAATCAATTTGTATTCTGTTTTCTCATGACAATTTAATTAATAATAATCAGTCGAAGCGGAGAGGGAATCAGCCGATCATTCTTCGAGCTTACATTAGAAAATCGACCCGGAATAATTTCGTGCATCTTTAGTACAAAATAAAACTAACCGTTAGCATTCTACCTACTCATCCACGATTTTTATATAAAGCGCTTATTTATGTTTTATTTTTTTACCCGAACGTTTTCTGTTCTCCCAGAATGTCTCAGAATTGGCGTATTAAAACATAAAAGTACGAATGAATCAGGTGTGTTTCGGTAGCAAATAAATAAAATCGAGAGATCGGGGCTATAAATTTAGAAGTTAATCGTAAATAATGATTTTTCCTTATTCATATCCAACAATTAGTACTCACGTTCAATAACCGGTTAAAGAGATCGGTGCTGTTAAATTGTGGTGAGGAGTTTATTTATTCGACCGAGGTTGAGACTTCGTTGATTACCATGTAATTGGACGCAATTTTCTCATAGGAACTCAGTTCGGGTTCAACCTATACCAAAATTGATTTCCACTCGCTCACGTATTCTATTGTTTGGAGAACCTTTAAACATTGAAGCTGGTTGACAAACGTTCTAGAAAAGTATCGAAGAATATGAATAACATGGAAGTACTAGCTATGTTTCACTCAATCGATAAAAATTGGTTCGCATGGAAACATCCAATGAGATTTCTCGCAAATATTATTTCAGCAGCTTTTGCTATATTAAAATATAATTTTCTTAATGGCCCAATTTTTCCCGCTGATTTTACTAGAAACTAACGTCGGCTATGATTGTACTATGGTTTTCTATCCTTGAACGTTGTCAGTATATTAATTAGTATTATTTTTTCAGGTGAGTGACTTTATTGATGCTTCTGCAATATCCGTGAGTAATTGGTATTAGCTAATATCAAGTCGTCGACTCAAAATGAAGATTCGCCTTAACTCCGAGAGGATTTAAATTATAGGTGGCCATTAATAAACTATCGCAGCCAATTGTTATTAGTTCGTTGATATTAAAAATACTTGAAAACGCTGCAAACTATTTTACTGTGGTTTATTACTCCTTCGCTTCAATATTGATTTAAGAAGACTAATCATTTTTTATTGTAATTATTCCGAACATTTGTGAACGTACCCATTGAAAAACAGGTTGGTAACTATAGGGAAAAACTCCGTAGCAATAATTGATTTTTTTTAAAATCATTTTTATTTTTCTTAATTTCCAAATTAAAATCTGAATTTTTCGCCTAAAGGTATAGTTGAAGAGTGTTCGACGGCCACTCCAACGAGTATAGAGCGATTTTTATAGCTCCAAGAATTCTCAAGTTAAAACCTCATGCCAAATTTCTGAAAATCTCGAGAACCAATAAAGCTATCGACCCCACGAAGGTTTCATTCGATTCAGCGTCCATAAGCCTATAGAAATTGATACCAAAATACACCTTTTTCTGAAAAACCATGGAAAATATGAGTTTTCTCCCCCTCAGAACCCTCCAAAAATACCCTTAACATAGAGCTAGCAATGTGGTTCAAATATTGGGTTGTCGTAGGGCCGAGATTGATTTTTGTTGATAGTTTCAAGAATGCAGTTAATATAGTTTGGTCGGAAAAGTGTTGACAGCGTACGGCGGACAGACAGAATTTTTTGGTTTATTATTCAATAATAAACCATTGTAATCGCCCAAGAAAAAAATTTCTAACCCCCCTCAAAATTTGATGTTTTACGTTTCAAGGCATGTCGAATCCGAATATCCAAAAAAAAATTTGTCTGTCCGCCGTACGCCGTCAACACTTTTCCGGCCAAACTATAATAGCTGTATTCTTGAAATTTTCACCAAAAATCAATCTCAGTCCTACGACGG
The DNA here is from genome assembly GCA_037159825.1 of Tupiocoris notatus. Lineage (NCBI taxonomy): Eukaryota > Metazoa > Arthropoda > Insecta > Hemiptera > Miridae > Tupiocoris > Tupiocoris notatus. The sequence goes on from JASJUZ010000174.1 coordinate 599,233, forward strand.
CTCAACTCTTGAACCACATTGCTAGCTCAATTTTAAGGGTATTTTTGGGGCGTTTTAAGGGGGTGATAATTCATATTTTCCAGGGTTTTTCAGAAAAATGTGTACCTGGTATCATTTTCTACAGATTTTTGGACGCTGAATCGAATGAGACCATCGCGGGGCCGATAGGTTTATTGGTTCTCGAGTTATCGCAGCTTTTGTGTCGATTTTGGGAGATTTTTTGAAATTTGACACGAGGGAATAACTCGAGAGTTCTTGGAGCTATAAAAATCGTTCTATACTCATTGGAATGGTCGTCAAACACTCTCTTCAGCTGTATCGTTAGGCAACAAGTTCAGCTTATAATTAAGAAATTAGGAAAAATAAAAATGATTAAAATTACAATAGTTGCTACGGAGTTTTCCCTCATAGTTACCATCTGTTTTTCGGTGGGAACGTTCACAAATGTTCGGAACAATTAAAATCACAAATGGATAGTCTTCTTAAATCCTTATTGAAGCGAAAGATAATAAACCACTGTACAATCATTTGCATCCTTTTATATAATTTATTGGATATTCGGATTCTACATGCCTTGAAACGTAAAACATGAAATTTTGAGGGGGTTTAGAAAATGTTTCCTTGGGCGATTACAACGGTTTGTTATTTAGTAAACCCAGAAAGGAACGTCTGTGAAGTGGTTCTTGTTGTTGGAAATTTTTTAAAACGAAAGAATCCTATCGGTAAACCTCGCTCGATTCCTGTCTAGACAACGATTGTTCTCGACGTTGCTGTGTCGACAGGTGCTGCCATGAACTAGTTCGATGCCGCTGTTCGTGAACTCTCCAAGAATAGCGTTGGTTCTTGTGACGAGTTCGATTTCCTTTCAGGAAATGAAGGTCACAGTGAGGTCGCAACGATTCAAATGCCGGTTTGAGCCGGTACACCGAACATTTTTTGTGGAATGCGTATCGAGATTTGTTCGAATTAAAACGCTGCAAATGATTCTACCTGGTAACGTTAGCTCGAGAATAATTGAAGCTATCGACTGCCGTATGTTCTCATTCGACTCAGCGTCCAAAAATCTGTAAATTGATAACGAACCTTTGTTTACTAAAAACTAGGTGGATACTATATCCTCCCTGAAACTCCACAAAATATCCTTAAAATTGAGGTTTCAATTTGGCTAAGAATCGAACTCTTTTCAGGGTAAAATTTGTCATTGGTAATAATTGATGTACCTTTTATGGTTTCTTCAGACATGACGATGACGTCAAACGACGGACGGGAATTTTTTATTGGAAATCCGGATTCTACGCACTTTGAAACGTAAATCATCGAACTATGAGTGGGAGGGGAGTTGAGAAAATTTCTTGAGCGATTACAACAATTATTGAATTATTAACCAAAATTACAAAGCTCATAAATTACCTATCCAATCAACTCCCCATGTTACGGTTCGACACCATTGTCGACGAAATTCCGTAGGCAGTCGTGGAAACTGAAGTACTTCCGGTTATGGGACATTCGGCTCAACGGTTTTCAACCTTTATCAATGCGACAACTTGCCAGCTATCGGTGCAAAATGTTCTGTACTCTTCGGCTATAGCGATCCTGTCGAAACAATCGTAAACGTTTACGACGTCGTTAGCGCGGCGAAAAAACTCGTCCCTCCATGCTCAGATTTCCTCCAGCTGGTTCCGAATCATCTTCGCCCACAAAGCGAACGATTATGACTACGAGGTTTGTCACCTTGGCATTCTTCGCGAGATTTCTCGTTTGTTTATCAGCGGAAATGGCCTGGTTGTGGAATGCCAAGCTAATGTCGATACAGCGATGTACCACACAACTGCGCATTTTTGACCGATGAGCCCAACTTCCCAAAGGGTAATTTCAAAAGGAAATTTTGAATGTTTTTTTTTTCTTCTTTTGAAGGATTGCATCTTTTTTAGTGGTGCCCTGCAGGATACGAATTTTTACTCCCTCTTCCCGACACAGGTGGACCTTGAGTCTGAAGTCGTGAAAAACCAGAAATATCGGACTTGAAAGTGAGAGAGCGATTGAAGCAATTGAGCCTTACGTAGAGTGCTCAATTTTTTCCCGGTCCCTTGACATTCATATTAAACACAACGTTAAAATACGCTCTTTAATTCGAATTTTATTTGGATGATTCGAAGTAAAATCAACGAACTTTTCCGTCCCAACGAATTATATTATTAGCTTTCAGGCACAAATAATTGCAGCTATACATTTACCGTCAAGCGGTAAATTCGTGTATAAATGTCCATACACTTCACTTTAAGGACAGAGTGCGAAGAATTTTGTTTAGAAGAGAGAATTAATTCAAAAAAACGAACGAAAATTTACAACTTTTTCCAGAAACTGTAAATAAACAGATGTATGTACTGTAGCTTAGTGTTTATTTTTGCTAAATAACTTTAATAAATGTTGTACATACTGTTGCTTTGTATACGGTTGTATTTTATTTACTGTATCCTTTTACATCCCATAAAAACGTATTTTAACCTAACTATAATACTGTAATAAACTACTTACAACTTTATATGCTTAAAAAATAGTAAAAAATTAAAATTAAAATAAAAATTAAAATTAAAATAAATTAAAAAATAGAGGTTCTAAATAACAAAACTATTCTAATTCAAAATTTTGGATGATTCGAATTTTTATGGCAGTCCCTTCAACTTCGAATTATCCAAGTTTGACGTATTACAAAATGACAACCTCGAGTGTATCGGTTTTCCATCAAGGCAAACCAATTTCTGCCTTGTGTTTGAAACGATAGTCTCCCATTGTGATATACCTGGAAGAATGTAACGGGTCTTTACCGTGAGATGTTGCTGTAGTAGATACGGGGAAAGGTGATTGTTCGGCATTTGGGCCACAGTGAGCCACAGACTCAAGAGCAGACAAGGTGCGGTATTTCGTCGTCTGCTCTAGTATTGTTGTGCCTGAATCGAGGCGTCTAGCCTGATCTAGTCGCCCTTTCCTCCTCTGGGAACCGAAATTCCCTCCGGATTGTCTCCGATAGGTGACACGGGTTTGAAGATTTATTTGAGGGGAAAAAAAGACTCCACTCGACAGTACTAAGGCATGACTCGCTTTGAGAGCGATTAGCCCGTCCTTTGTTCATTTTCTACGAATTTTCTAAATTCACCCGTGAGAATAATTTCAGATAAGAGTGAAGTTCAAGTCTTGCAAGATGGCTTTAAGCGAATTTTCTAAACGTACAGAGAGAATTGTTAGAAGAATATTATAACGAACAATTTTTATTTAGGCTCACAAATTAATGCTCAAATAATATTATCTTCAAGTACGTGAGCACAACACTGCAATCAATTGAGAACCTATAAAGATACCGACCGCGACTGATCCCAACGAGGTTGTACACTCATTTTAGCGTATTTTACTTTCAAATGATGATGCACCACACAATCTCTTGCAAAATCATCTCATCTAGCAATATTACATCAGTTCAATCGAACTTTCTCTTCCCATTGCATCTCTTAGCTAATCTTCTCTCCCTTTATGTTATCGGGTTGATGACTGACAGACAATTTCACCGATTCTTCGTTGTTGTTGTTTTGGTTTATTACACTAATAAACCATTGTATTCGCCCAAAAAAATGTTTTTTTCCAACCCCCCTTAAATTTGATGTTTTACATTTCAAGGCATGTAGAATCCGAACATCCAATAAAAAACGCTGCAAATGATTGTACAGTGGTTTATTATTCCTTCACTTCAATAAAGATTTAAGAAGACTATATCCATTTTTGTGATTTTAATTATTCCGAACATTTGTGAGCGCTCCCACTATTCCGTAGCAACTATTGTAATTTTAATCATTTTTATTTTCCCTAATTTCCTTATTAAAAGCTAAACTTATTGCCTGACGATACAGCTGGAGAGAGTGTTTGACGACTATTCCAATGAGTATAGAACAATTTTTATACCTCGAAGATCTCGTTTTTCATATTTTTTTTCCTTCGTGAATTTGATTTTGTTTGGAAAAGTTGTTTTTAGGGATGCACGTACTATAATCGTTTATGATTGAATTTAGAATAATAATCATGGGAATTCCCGTGCCGTTTCTGGATTTCTTCTACCTGACAATATTACAAAGAATGGGCAACCTGAACATTATAAGTCGTATCCTTAACAGAATATTTGAAATTTCGCATTCTCCTCGGAAGTTTGGACCTCTGTATCTCACGATCCTCTGTATCTTTCTAGGACACCGCGCAGTCGAGTAAATTATCGAATTTTTTTTCAACCTCCCGATATAGATGATTCAGGTCAACAATATACAGCGTTACAGTGGAACTTTTCCCTCAAAGAATCCGATCGTCGCTGACATTCTCAATTTCACCACGGTACCAAACGACGCGACCTATCTTCGGAGTGTCTCGCCTTGAATGACATTCTCATTTCTGCTTTATCACGGTCCCTTCAACCTGAAAACATTCAGAAACGAGATTCGTTCGCAGGAAAGGAAAGTCGAATGACGTTTGAGATTCACTTTAGCCTCGGATTATTCTCACGTTTCTCTAATATTCGACATGAACGGGACAATTCGGAGATCTTGTGCGCCTTTCTGCGACATTTTGACCGTCCGGCCAATTGAGTACATCTCCTACTTTTGAATCGAACTGACCCCAGTTTCAGGATTTTTTCAGAAATGCGATTTTTCCGAGCCTGATTCGCTAGTTTTCGAGAACTGCCGAAAGCTGCGATAGCTCGAGAACCAAAAAAGCTATCGACCCCGCGATGATCTCATTCGATTCAGCGTCCAAAAATCTATAGAAATTGATACCAAATGCATATTTTTGTAATAACCTTGGAAAACATGAATTTTCTCCCCCTCAAAACCCCACAAAAATACCCTGAAAATCGTGCTAGCGATGTGGTTCAAGAATTGGGCCGTCTTAGGACCGAGATTGATTTGACAGACAGAATTTTTTTGGTTTATTATTCAATAATATTGGTTTATTATTCAATAATAAACTATTGTAATCGCCCAAGAAAAAAAAATTCTAACCCCCCCTCAAAATTTGATGTTTTACGTTTCAAGGCATGTAGAATCCGATTATCCAATAAAAAAAATTCTGTCCGTCCGCCGTACGCCGTTAGCAGTTTTCCCGCCAAACTGTAAGAGCTAAAAATTTGAAATTTTCATCAAAAATCAATCTCGGTCCTACGACGGCCCAATTCTTGAACCAACTCGCTAGCTCAATTTTAAGGGTATTTTTGGGGGGTTTTGAGGGGGAGAAAATTCATATTTTCCAGGGTTTTTCAGAAAAATGTGTATTTTTTGGTATCAAATTATATAGATTTTTGGACGCTGATTGCTCGCGTTAAGCTTTGAGAAGAATTTAATGGTTTGAAACAGTCGGCGTTGGATATTTCTCGTTTCAATGGAACGGTCGACGTGCAAAGGTGACGCCCGCGATTGCTTTCACTGCGCATACCAGTGACGTCAGCGTTGTCAGAGTTCCTATCAGATGTTTCCCTTCGAGAAGTCAAGGGGAAAAGCTTCGAGGGGCAGTGCCCCCACGCTCGCTATGTTATCTATAGCGAGAGGAGAAAGGTTTTGCGTCGGCCGTTAGAAACCCGGCAACCAATGACCGGTCGGTATTGGCCTCTCAATTCTGACCGCTGTTCGTTTCGTTAAATCACACTCAATTGGCCGTGCAGGTGTTGAAATATCTGGCCCTCGTAAACACGAGCAATATGATTGTTATCCGTGGAAGCTGCTGTTCTTGAGGTGATTTGTACGGTTTCTGCCGGCTGAAACCTTTCAGAAATATTTTGGTGAGGTCGGCTAATTCAACTATTCAATAAATGAATAAGGCAAAGCAGCCGTATGTTGATAAAATATTAACTCACCGATTCACTGAAGACATGTACCTATATATTATATATATACAACTTCGAATATTTTTATAAATGAAAATACTTGTTTACGGAACACAAGCAGCAAGCAGAATGGTAATGGTGTATTTTCCAAAAGCCAAATTACCAAGCACATAGGAAAAGAACCAATCAAAATCATACACGATTCAAACAGCAGGTAAATGCAAATATAGCTACTGGAGGCTGAGTGGATTGATTCCTTGACATTCGTATCCAAGTAGGTAGGTGTCTTATTTTGAAGACAAAAACACTAACTATTTTCAAGAGTTTCTTAAACCTTAAGTTTTCTTGAGAATATAATAGCTTCTAGTGATTGAATTTTTGAATATTATTTTTCCGTTTTGTTGCATTCCTTCATACTTCGACATTCTGAGGGGTAAAAAAACGAGAGTGACTCTGATTTCGAAGTTTTTTTTCTCTTTCTTGGCTTTTTTTCAGTAATGTATTGAATTATCATGGTTACCTCACCATAGTCTTCTTCTTGTGATTCCAAACTACCTATTTAAAAAAAAAAAATAATAATAATAATGTAATAAAATCCAAAAATTTCTTTCAAAAATAATTTCTAACGAATCATAAAAAAATATTAGGCAACACTGTAATGTTTGTATCGGCAAAAAAGTATTACCAATTATAGAAATTGAGAAACTCATTAAAGCCGCCACGTTTCGTACACTACAGTTTTTATTTATTGAAAAACTGCTCAGAAAACGAAACCAGAAAAAAACACGAAATCGGTTAACATAACGTGGAAGTACGGCGTGTGAGCCTACGGGTACGAGACAAGTTTTGTGTGTGTGGTTTGTGTGTACAATTTATTTAGCAAGGAGACCGAAATATATTTTTAAAAAGTACGAAGAAACAAAGAAAAATTTGAATCATGTGGAAGTACTGTGTGCGACGCGATTGATAAAAATCAAGCTTCGTCTGCTCGCCATATCAAATTTTCAGAACCCCCGATCATAAATATAATACTCCTATGGCCTGTAACAACCAACATAGAAAAATAATTTAAAACGCATTTATATCGGAAATACTTTGTGTTATCCATATCCCGGAGAAAAAAACGATTTGTACATTCACTTAATCATCTTTTTTTTGCATCATTACACATTTATGTCGTCTTATCTTATTGATTTCATCAAATTTCATCGATTAATTTTATCGTAGATAAATATGACGATTTTCTCACTTTTTGACTGCAGACACACGGACAAAGTATTTCAGAGTATAATAGTACTGTGAAAATTTCTTCCAAATTCACCTTCGTTCCGAATTCGATTTTTGGAACGATCGCAATAATTCACTCAACTACGTGAACGTGGAAGTAAAAAACAATCTGCTGAATTGATTATGATAAAAGCTACTCTCTGTGTAATTCTCCTGTTATTTTGTTGTTTAAATAAGGTGACACGAAGAAGGAGGGCGACAGAACAATGAGATGACGAGTATTTTAACAGGATTACCTATGTCACAATCAGAAATTTGACGATGAACGATTTCGATACGGAGGTCCCTTACAAAGAAGATGATTAAAATCATTTTTACCGAGCCTGTAAAATATTAGCCAAATGAAAGCTCAAGAGAAGCATAATCCGCGTATTTCTTCGCTAACTTGGTAATAAAGCTTCATCGCCTTTTTGCATCAGTACACATTTATGTCGTCTTATCTGTTGGTAGAATTATCTTTACAAGCTGGCAACTGCTCTTTAAACAGTTGAGCATTCCATTTTTTCCGAAGGTTGTGCGAGTTCTTAGCTGGTTGATAAATATTCTTTATTCATTGAATTCGGTTGGCTGAAAATTAAATCGAATTTGAACGAATGCCGCCGAACATATTCGAAGTACCAGCGAGCAAAATTAGATTACCAGCGGTGTGCATTGATCACGCAGTAGTTCCATGTTTGAGTTGGCTGACTGATATAACCGATTATTAAATCGAGAAAATCTTTCGAAGAGAGCAATTACTGAAAGCCAGCAATTACTGAAAACCTGGCTGACTTTTCGGATTTTGGATAATGCACAGTACTTCCCAGATATAAACTAAACGAAGTTTTTAGTTTTCGAAGTGTTCTACTCTGTTTTCGACGTTTACAATAATAAACCCTTGTAATCGCCAAAGAAAAAATTGTCTAACTGCCCCTCAATATTTATTGTTTTACGTTTCAAGGCATTCAGAATCCAAATATTCATTTAAAAAAAAATTTTTCTGCCCGTACTTTTCAAGCTAATAATTCTTGCAATATTCACCAAAAACCAATCTTGGCCTGACAACGGCTCAATTCTTCAATCAAATCGCTACCACAATTTTGAGGGTATTTTTGAGGTGTTTATAATATTGGTGTAATAAAATCCTTTTCTCAGAAGAAGTTGTATTATTTGGTATCGATTTCAATAAAATATAACCAATAAAATAAAAATAACCATAGTTGCCAAGGAGTTTTCCCTTATAGTTACCAATATGTTTTTCGGTGGAAACTTTCACAAAAATGTTCGCACGAATTGAATCATCTACTTAAAAAAATCATTATTGAAGCGAAGGAATAATAAATCACTGTACAATCATCTGAAACGTTTTTACCATTTGAGCTTTTTTCGCCACTTCACTTGTGCGTATTATGGTTTATTCTTATAATAATAAACCGTTGTATCGTCCAAGGAAAAAATTGCCTAACCCCGTTCAAAGTTTGATGTTTTGCGTTTCGAGGCATGTAGAACCCGAGTAATCAATAAAATAGAATAAAAATTCCTGCAGATTTGTACAGTGGTTTAGAATTCCGTCGCTTCAATGATGATTTACAAAGACTACCAATTTGTGATAGTAGGTAATTATTCCGAACGTTCCCACCGAAAAAACAGATAGGTAACTAGAGGGGAAAATTATCGAAATTCCGATCATTTTTATTTTTCTAAATTTCCAAAATAAACTTTTCGCCTACCAGTGCAATTGAAGAGAATGTTGACGACCATTCCAACGAGTGTAGAACGATTTTTATAGCTCCAAGTTACTCTCGAGTTACACCCTCATGCCGAATTGCTGAAAATCTCGCAAATTCAACAGAAAAGCTGCGATAGCTTGAGAACCTATAAAGCTATCGACCCTCGATGGTCTCATTCGATTCAGTGTCCAAAAATCTGTATAAATTGTTACTAAATACCCATTTTTCTGGAAAATATGAATTTTTTTCCCCTCAAATACCCCGAAAATACCCTTAAAATTGAGCTAGCGATTTGGTTAAAGAATTGACCTATTGTCGGGCCAAGTTTGGTTATCGGTGAAAACTTGAAGAATTCAGCTATTATAGTTTCATCAGAAAAGTGCTGACGGCGGACGGACGTAATTTTTTTTCTACATGCCTTAAATCGCAAAACGTTTAATTTTGTGGGGCTTAGATAATTTTTTTGTTTTCTCGGTCGACTAGAATGGATTTTATTGAATAGTTAACCAAAATACTAGACACGGCTTGAGTTAGGGTTAGATTTTGACCTAGAAATAACGAACAGTATAATCGACTCAAAGACGATGAAATATTGATGTATTAAAATTACTTATTTATCGACCTCGGAGAATTAGTGGCACGATTTATTTCCTTCTCCTTGGAATTCCCCCTTTATTCGTATTCTCGGAACTTCGCATCAGATTGAATCGACAGGTTTTTCCCATCTCATAAAACCTCGGTCGATGATGATTTCCGATGGAGAGAAGGAATATTGAATATTCTCAGCGTCATCTGCTTCTACGGCGCAAAAACTATCCGAGTCAAATAACGTTCAATTACAGAAAGTGATGAGATCTTGTATGAAGACTCGGGGGATATGAAGGAACTTCTTCGCCGGCGGATTTTCCACGAAAAGGCCATGTCGGAGTTGATACGGATCATAAGACGTTCCGTTGGAATTTTGAAGCCGGTGTCTCGACGGAGCTGGATGAAAGATGGTAGAGTGGGATTGCGTGGATGAGGATTAGCATAAATGACAAGTGAAGAGAGATGACAAAATACGTCCCATTCTCAGAGCTAAAGGTGTGGGACGTACGTGACAACGTGGATCAAGTTTCTGCCGTACGTTGTGACGATGAATTGTAGAAAACTACAGTCGAGGCATAATAGCGAGGAAACCTGCGCTTTAGAAGGCTCCACTGAACGAAATATGATCCGAGTTGGATTTATTCGAGTGAAAATAACTGTAAAATCTCTATGCGGACATTGGGAACTGAGCAAATTTTTGTAAAATCGAGTAACTCATTCACAGGCCGCAAAGTTAGTGCAATACAATATTGAGCTCTCAAAACGAGCCTGGAGACACAGTAGCCTGAAAATTCATGAATTCGTCAGGTGTCATCCGCTCACTCAATCATTTGCAAAACTCAAGCATTCAAATATAATTGTTTTGCAGCCAGCTGAAAATACCCAAAAAAAGCTCACAACATTGGCCTGGGAAGAAAGATTAACTACGTAAACATGGAAGTAAAAATCATACGTCATCTGCTTGCCTTGAAGATCATTTTAACACTTAGCTATGAAAAAATTGGCTGTTATGCATGTAAAAACATAATACTGCTCTGCGAAATTCAATCACGTCGTCTTAACTGAAGGAACATTATAGGAAAATTTTTAACTAAATTTGAATGATTTTTCAGGGACGGTGTACAGACAGAATTTTTTTATTGGATGTTCGGATTCTAATGCCTTGGAATGTAAACCGTCAAATTTTGAAGGGGTTAGAAAATTATTTTCTTAGGCAATTAAAATGGTTGATTATTAATAATAAACCAAAAAATTCTGTCTTTTCCGGCCAAACTATAATAGCTACATTCTTGAAATTTTCACCAAAAATCAATCTCGGTCCTACGACGGCCCAATTTTTGAACCAACTTGCTAGCTCAATTTTAAGGGTATTTTTGGGGGGTTTTGAGGGGGAGAAAATTCATATTTTCCAGGGTTTTCCAGAAAAATGTGTATTTGGTATCAATTACTATAGATTTTTGGACGCTGAATGGTCGAATTTGGGCGATTTTCAGAAATTTGACATGAGGGTATAACTTGAGAGTTCTTGCAGCTATAAAAATCGTTCTATACTCGTTGGAATGGTCGTTAAACATTCTCTCGAGCTGTACCGTGTTAAAAAAAAATTGCTTTAAATTATTTTGAAAATTAACATAAATAAAAATGATTAAAATTACAATAGTTGCTACGGAGTTTTCCCCTATAGTATCTGTTTTTCAGTGGGAACAATGTTCGGATTAATTACTACCATAAATGGATAATCTTCTTAAATCATCATTTATTTTTAACATTCTTCTTCTGTCGGTCTTCATTAGTACGCAAAATTCGACAGGTTTTCGTATCCGTTCAACCGAAAACGAATGAAAGAGGTATCGAAATTCAAGTGCTTCCTATGTATTTGTATCGGAATAATGACGGCGAAGATTTCCCTTTCAATGGATGCGCTCAAAGGAGCAAGTCTATTAGTCCGATCGAGCGGGGTCGTTTCTTCATTTTTTTCCCCGAAGGGTTGAAAAGGGGAACGGGGGTTCATTAATTAATTCCACTCCGCCGGGACATTGGTTTTGATCTCGCAACTACGATCAGCCGACTTCGTATTCGTTCGACCGAATAAATGGCGGCTATCGCCATCCGCGAAGGTGAAACCGCCCAACCTCAGGACCACACGTTCGATGTTGTCGGTTTTCCAGTGGTGTAATCTAGTAAAAACGCTGCAAATGATTGTACAGTGGTTTATTATTCCTTCGCTTCAATTATGATTTATGTAGACTATCCATTTGTGGTAGTAATTCTGAACATTTGTGGACGTTCCCACCGAAAAACAGATTTTCGTTTGGTTGTCGTCGCATTTGTTGGAGAGGGGATGTGAGGGGGATAAAAACCAGGCGACTTATTCTCCAGATTTTTAATGGCTGGCCGAGCACTTTCGCCCATTCGGGCATCTTCAGGGCGACGTGGGACCATGAGGTCCACAGTCTCTAGAAAAATATATTGGTAACTGTGAGGAAAAATTCCGTAGCAGCTATTGTAATTTCCAAATTCAAAGCTAATTTATTCGTCTAACGGGACAGCTTAAGAGGGTTTTCGATGAGCATTCCAACGAGTATAGAACGATTTTTACGGTTCCAAAATTCTCATGTTATACCCACATAACAAATTTCTCAACCTCGTAGGTTCAGCGCAGAATTGGGCTGTTGTTAGACCAAGATTGATTTTTGGTGAAAATTTCAAGAATGTAGCTTTTACAGTTTCGTCAGAAGAGTTTTGACGGCTTACGGCGGACGTACAAAATATTTTTTTTTTTTAAATTGGATATTCGGATTCTTTATGCCTTGATACGTAAACATAAAATTTTGAGGGGGTTAGATAATTTTTTCCTTGTGCGGTTACAATTATTGCGATTATTATTGAATAATAAACCAAAATACCAAAAGTTAGCTTCCGTCGTTGAATGACCGTTGAATTTAACGTTTCATCGTCTTGCGCCATTTATCAAGCCTTTGAAAAATATTTATTTATTTCCGAACGACAGATGCGATTTAAATTGAACGCTTTTGGAAGGGGATTCTATCATAGTAATTTTTGAACTGAAATTCCAACGATTTCGAGTGGACAGGCTGAACGCTCGCACGAAATCGTCGTTAATCCGATTCATTTCGACAAAGAAGCGATGGCGGTTTTTGACAACGCGTGTGTTGTGTTTTCAAGTATTCCCCAATTGAAATTTTCCTCTCTTCCGCTTCAAATTTCAGTCAGCAAAACAAAAATATTATTTTCCGCCAATTTTTAAAATATTTTCACAGTCTAAGCTCTACAGTACAGACGACAAGGACAACGTACAGTATAGACTATCTAAAATAGGGGAAACGCGCCTAAATCTGTAATTTTTAATTCTTGTAATTCTGACGAAAAATGTCAGGAAATGACGAATTTTTCTGTTCCCCTGCGAATTCAAACAGTTATCGCATTGATAAATACACCTTAGGAAGGTTTTTTCGACCGTCCTACGAGACAATGGACAAAAGTGTGATTCCAATTCGACATAACTGACCCCTCCATCCGCCACCGTTCATCTCACGGTTGAGTTAGTATTGCCAGTCCGTGGACCCTTGTAGGCTCTGATAGGTAGATTTCTTCTTCCACGGCGAATCAACGTAACGTGATGTTCGCCGGAACAATTGCAAAACGGCATTGTGAGAATCAATTTCACGTGAGATTAGCTTGTGTTTCGCAATCGTTCGGTCAAATCGAACGGTTTACATTTCGCCAAATTTTCAACAGTTTTTAACTTTTTTTTTAAACAGTTTTGAAACTGTTTTTTAAACTGTTGTTCAAACAGTTTTTTAAATAGTTTTTTAAACAGTTTTTAAACTGTTTATTTCTTTAAAAGTTTTAAACAGTTTTTTTTACAGTTTTCAAACTTTTTTTAACTGTAAAATAGTTTTTAAACTGTTTATTTCTTTAAAAGTTTTAAACATGTTTTTTTTACATTTTCAAAACTTTTTTTTAACTGTAAAACAGTTTTACACTGTCTATTTCTTTAAAAGTTTTTAACCAGTTTTTTTCAAACTGTTTTTTAAACAGTTTTTAATTTTTTTTAAAGCTTTAAAACCGTTTTTAAACTTGTTTATACAGTTTCTAAACTGTTTTTCAAGCAGGTTTTAAACTCCGTGTGTGTGTTTTTTTTAAACTGTTTTTCAACTGTTGAAGCATCTATTGGCTATTGAGGCGGCTTGAAGGGTGATTGTTATTGTTTGTTGATTATGATTGAAAAGTTTAGTTTAATGTTTATCCTTCATTTGGAAGTATCGACTTGAGAAACTTCTTTAGAGAAAGAGTGGAATTATTAAGCGTGCTCAAATCCAGAGTTCTAAATTTTTTTCTCTATAGGCGGCCTTTAGCAAAATAGCGTAAAATTTGCATTTCAAGTGAAGATTCCACGCAGTTCTAAAAAAGTCCCAAATGACTGTAGGATGATTTATTTTGTTTTTTTCTCTTTTTAAGAGTATTTATTAACTCGTTTAAATATAATTTCAGCATCAACGGAGAGGGATATTCCGATTTTTGCTGTTCAAATGACTATTAGTTCAGCTCACAAAATATCCATTGTTATCAACAGATTTGAGATTATTATAATTATGTTTATTGTTGTTGGTCATTCGTTTCCATAACGCGTTTATACAACGCATTTTCGTTTACAATTATCACTCACCACATTTTTGGTAACCCCGACGTAATATAAGTCAACTTTCATTTTTGGCATCTTCGTCCTGGAAATCGATTTTAAAATCTCGCGTTTGTGAGTTCTTATCTCCTCGAATTACTTAATATATTACGTTCTATTTTCCAAACAGTCGCTTGAGCCTGGTGAAATCCAGAAGTTTGTGTTGAACTGGTAAAATATAATACCCTGGCAACACATTCTCCGTTTTTTCGTTGGCTGGCCGAGGTCCTTCGCCCATTAGGGCATCATCAGGTTGAGAGAAAATCAGGCGCCTTGATTTTCTCTCCACTTACACGACCAAAATCTCTTAACTCAAGTTTTTTTTTTTTTTTTTTTTTTTTTTTAAATACACTCTGCAAGAACCGTCGTAAGAACTTGATGTGATGTAACGTACCGAACCGTTCTCGCTCGTCTCGAAACCGACTTGTCTCACCTCTTGGATTTCATCGATCCTTTGTTCGTCGAGCCTGCATCCGAGAAAAACAAGACGAGAATCAGTTGGAAGGTCGCTTTTGCATCTAATAACAGCCGAGCACAACCTGTGATCAACCGCAGTCATCCGATCGCTTCTCCAGCCGTTCCAAATTTTCGATACAAACCTTCGAAGTGGAAGGTCCTATTTTTTCGGCCGCAAGCTCATCCCGCCGTCTTCGACACTAATTTGTATTCCTCCACCGAACCCAGTCATCTTCGTTCCGCTAATTATCCTCCATTTTCATCGGTAACCGCCTGTTTTTGAGGGAACATCCCGCCTTGGAACTCCGACGTTGTCTGCACATTAACTCCGATTCCGAAAAGGAAAAAAAATCGCAATTTTTTTTTTCAGCCTCAGAGCTGAGTAAAAATGCCCTTAGTCGCAGGGATGTTTATTCGATTGTATCGAATTATAACCCTGTTTATTATATGAAATAGCTACCTTGTTTATTATATGTTTATTCTATTCGATTGTATCGAATAATCTCCCTTTCGGTTTAATATAATAATAAATGAACTTTTGTAATTGCCCGCGCAAAATAGTTGTTTCTACCCCCCTTCCCCCCAATAAAATATTTCACGCTGATAAATCAACAATTTTCTGTAGAAAGTATAAAAACTACATACCTAAAATGTAACTATGTGTAACATTATATTTAGTGATAGTTTTTATATTTACGTATATTACCCTATATTATTTAAGCAAAAATTAGTCTTGGCTTGACTCAATTCTTAAGCTTAATCGATACATCAATATATAACGGTATTTTTCGTTTTTGTCTCCATATTTATGTAGCAGACGGAGGTATTTTTCGGTTTTTTTTTATGCTAGCTATGAATATCTTTAAGTATGTAAATGAAGAGCTTGCATGTAAATAGGCAATTGGGAATACCTCGCACAGCGAAGAAGGAAATCGGTGAAAGCGCTTGGAAATAATTTGGAAAATATCGAGTTTCTTGCGTTTTCTAAGTCCTATGGAAATTAATTGATTCGTAAAAATATTCCGCCCAATTATGTCGAATAAATAAATACCGAATTTCGAAATGTTACGCGATTTGAAGCTGATTAAAGCGTTGTTCGTATGGTTAATCATTCTTCCTCGTATACCGACTAAATTCTCTAGCTCTGAAGGGGCCGCGTTTTGGAATTCATTGATGGGCGTTTTACTTTCCAATGCAAGATACCGCATTTGAGAGACGAAGGATCGACGGTCTCTTTCGCAGTCTAAATAATTCATCGACAGTTTAGATCCATCCATCAAACCGCGTCCATCTTTTTATAATGCATCAAGAACCGATACCTGCCCCATTTTCACTTAGGATCGCATCAATTCTGACGTTATCTCGGTATAAAATTCCATCGATATTCCGCGGGAAGTTTCGTTATTCGTTGGCAGCGAAGTGTCGTATCGCCGATATGACAGGCTATATTATATCAAAATTTATTCTGCAGATGAACCAAGTTAGCGTGTTTTTTTTTTTTTTTTTTTTTTTTTTTTTTTAGACGTTGGTATGGCTTGGTTGTATCTTCTCGTATATAGGCGTCTATACGAATGCATTGATCACGAATATCGCCAGTTTTTGGGTCGTAGTTAGTACTAGAAAAAAAGAGAGTGAAACGGAAAGCTTGAATATTCATCTGTTGTTCTTTCTTGTTTGTTCGGAATATTCGAAGAGAGAGTGTTCTTCCGAATTTCGACAGCTCGGTAAAAATACGGACCTTAAAGAGAGCCAAGTTTCACTTCATACTATCATTTTTGCATTTTATTTTGTTATTTTTTAAATTTTATTAGTTGATTTTGGTATTATAAAATAGCGTGTTTTTTTGCAGGTAAGAGGCCCAGTTGGACCATGAAATGGATGACCATATCTGCCTACCTGTAAGTGAACTTTTTTTACTTATTTTATACGTCATGCATTTTCAGATTATGGAGACTTTTAGTGAATTACATTTTGACATTTTCTGTCTTTGATAGTGTCACACAAACTTGAAAAGCGTTACGAAAAATTTGTGATGATTTCCGCTTACAACTGGGTGGAAAAATAACGCTCCGGTCTCCGCAAAACGTTTTTCTGTTCAATGAAAAGTCCTTGAAGACTTCTGTTTAATTGCTTGGGAACTCGGCGCTTCTCAACTGCGAATAGATCCGTTCGCCTCCGGTAATAAAAACTCGAAAACTCCTTCCGCGCTGTTGAATCGACGATATCGACTGAGGTTGATGCCCTTACACCTTCGCCAAGGGCCGAACCTTATTAAAATTCTTCCGGATTTCCTCCCCATCTTCCGTCTCTCGTCCCAGGAGGAATCCCATCTGTCGAACTCTATCCATTCTCATCCTATTATCAGAACTGGAAAAAGGCTGATCCTTCTGCCGAGCTTCAGGTATAATCAGAGCTACGTCGTCGGGAATTTCTCGAATTATTATGCTCCCCACGTTTACCGATGGGTGGGTGGACTCGTTGGCGGCCTTGAGATCCATTTCAAGCTCATCTTCAGCGTAATGCTTCAGTCGCTTTGGATTCGAATTTTTCACCGCCTCGTTCTCGTCTTGAGCATAGTAGAAATGCGCTTCTCGGCACCGATGCGAGCTATCGGGCCGAATTTCGTGATTATTGTTGCGATGTATAACGCCAAAACGAATTTCGTTGACGTACATTTTTGAAAATGCTTGAATTATGATTGGAGTGGCGCGAGGAAGAAAAATGTTGAAAATTATCGCACAGTGGTTTATTATTCTTTTGTATCAAACGATTATGCTCCAAAAGAGACCTATAAATAAATACAATATAAAATACAACATACCTATAATATAAAGAATAAAAAATTAATAAAATAAAATAAAAAATAAATAAATATAAAAAAATAATAAATAAATTAGTAAATAAAATTAAATAAAAAAACTTAGTAGAGGGGTTGTGAGGGGGAGAAAAACTAGGCGACTTATTCTCCAGGTTTTTAATGGCTGGCCGAGCACTTTCGCTCATTCGGGCATCTTCAGGGCGACGTGGGACCATGAGGTCCTCTACTACAATAAATGCGACGACAACCAAGTAAAAACACTTGTAGTTGAAAAATTGAAAATCTCAGAATAAGATCACAGTCGGAACATATAAGGAGCAAAGAGAATAAAAATTTTAGCAGGGTAAAAACATAGGAACAATCTCAAATCAAAGGATCCGGCGATGTGCCCATTATTTGCTGTCTTTGCCTGAACTTATCTGGAAGAATTCCCAGGTTGTTGGGTTTTAACTCGATAAAATCGGAAATAGGCAGTCCCAATTAGAAAAACCCTTGAGTTTAGTCTTCGCAATCTCGAGCATCTCAAAATGGGATTCAATCGCTGGGAACATTTTCCCTCTTCCAAATTTTATTTGTAGATGTTAGTTACTACTGAGATATTATATACTTTACCTCTACTTCTCTTCTCCCTGAACGCTATACTTTTATAAAAGAGCTATCGTGAAAAAATACCGCTCAAGATCAAACGTATTTCGACGTGAGTTGTTCTGACTAGTCTTGCTGTTCTCATAAATAAACTGGTATGGAGTTCGCCAAAAGTTCGGAGGAATGGGCTACATCGCTGTCGTTTGTTGAGAGCAGCCGATTTACAGTACTGGAAAAATTGTAACGACCACCTGAGACTAGCATTTTTCACTTCCCAAAACTGCTGCACGTTTCAAACGAAAGAGTAGCGCCTAATTGGCAAGTTCGGCATTACTTGACCCACAACTGCGGTCAAGCCGTAGGTGCTCGTCATCTTTTTCGAACCGGGGCGAACCGCCTTTGGGGAATATGGTTCTGGAACGGATTCAACGTTTTGGAAGGAACTTGAAGGTGTAGGATTGCTCGGCCGGAGCCTCGGGCATGGTCAAGGCCGTGAATGCGAGGCATCTGAAACCAGTCTTGAAGAAGGAGAACAGAGCACAGCCATCAACTTTATCCTTAGTTGGATTAGGGGTCGCTAAAGATTGTAATTTTTCGGGACCATAGATTCCCAGAGAATATCTTCAGATTGCCTACGACTTTTGTTTTCAAAATTCCAATGTTTTCGTCTCTTCAGTTCTGCGCTGAAGCGAAGTGGATGCAACAATGGCTTCGGTTTTGAAACATCAGATTGTTACGATTTAAGACCGTCTAGGTGTACTTCAGTCTTACACGGAGAACAATGCGAGTCTCTATTTGCATTTTACTCTTTTGAGACGGTTTTTGGTTATATTTTTTTGTACACACAATGAAAATAAAACTACTTACTCCAAGTTGAATAGTTTAGCGATTTGTCAATCTTGAAGCCGCTGATCATCATACGAACCTGTGTTGACGCCTTGAGACAAATAACATCTCCTGTAACAAAATATTAATATCACCCCGCTTATTGGTGAATCTCGAAATTAGAGCTCTATCTCTCGAGCTATTGAGCAGTCCGTAGTCACAGTTCTGAGCGGACTAAGTTACTTAGAAAATTGGACCCTATTGAGATAATGTCGAATATTATAGAATATTTTACTTATAAAATGACCCCAATTCACAAAACTTGTTTTGTATCGTTTCGCTGACACACTTTATAGTTTTTCACTATAATTTCGATTTTCGCAGGCTGTAAAAACCAATAAATTTGACGCTTGAGGTCTTCAAGTGTTTATAATGGCGAGCGAATGACGCCTGATTTTTATCGCCAGGGTCACACACCGTACATCCGAGCTATTCGCTCATATTTTTGCTCTGCTGTATTCAGAGTCCCCAAAAGTCAATATATTTGAACGTTTAAAGTCGTGAAATGTTTTCTATGGTAATCGAATCGCGTTTGATTCTTAACGTTAGGTTCACATATCGTACTTCAATCGTTACTATAATAGTAGTGGTTATAACATTGCGGTCATAAGATGAGTTTCTTGATTTTGTTATTAGTTACATCTGTTACGGACTCAAACATGATCTTTAGGGTCACATAGTGTACTTCCGAGTTTTTCAAATACCGTTTGTGTTCAGAATGGTTGCGGGCCTAGCGTTTTTTGTGTTTTTGAGTCTCCTGGCTAGTTCATCAATAACAGTTGTAGTTTACTAAAGTTGCGGCCTTTGTATGAGCGTCTTGATTTTTTAAATGGTTACACCTGTCACGGACATGGAAGTACTGTGTGATCTATGCGCACCACCGGTTTTTACATACAAGTAAAAATTGCTCAATTTCTATGGACACGTCACCTTGAAATAAATGTGGACAATTTTTCGCGCCGCGCAAACCGTCGGTTTTTTAGGTCTCTCGTTCCCGCCACTTCGAGGTTCACCTGGAGCGGCTAAATTGACGCGAAAGGGTCCCACGAAACGCCTGGACTTCACGGTGCACTGATCCGATAATAATAGCTCTCTGTTTCAACTGTAATTGCCATCTATTCGGTGCTCAAAATGGATTTCCATTGTGCGAAAAAATGGTTTCCGCAGAATATAAAACGACCGGACCTTCTATCGAGTCTGTCAACTGGTTTTGCGTAATTTCCAATCGCGAGTAATGAATATCATGGAAAATTCCCATATTCTGCCACCTGTTGAAAATTGTTTTACAAAAAGAAACTGAAGAAATATTATGCAACATTCGTCAGGCTCTTCATTTTCGCTCCAAATATTGAACAATGTACAAAACTTGCACGTTTCACAGAAATTCTCTTAAGAAATGCCACATATTCATCGGCCTTTTTTGCACAATATACCTGCTATATTGATGAGCACAGTCTATTTTGATGTCGCTGGAATCACACTTCACTTGAGCTAAAAATCCCCAAAAGCTCCCTTCTTTTCGTTTGAAAAAATACCCATTTTCCCCTTTTTCTCCTCGAGGGTTCCCCCAAACCGTCGGTTGGGACCTGGCAACACTGTGTCAGTAGTATTTCGACTGTTTCATTGCCTTTTCCTTTACAGAACACACATTCAGCCCGCTATACCGTTCGATGATGTAGGTTTAGTCTTCTTTTATATCGCTGGCCAACGTTTCTTGGATTGGAGGTTCGGATAGCTCATCTAACGAGCGTAGTACGCAAAAGGTTTGGTTCGTTGCAGAATTAATTGTTTTTACGATGATTTTTTTTAAGTCTGTCAGAATCAGGAGTTGAACATAATTATATAGACAACGTGATATGATAATTAGAGGCTAGGGTTTATTTTACGCAGGTAGAAACAAATAAAGAAAAGATCACATTACGTGAGCTTCAATTCAACCGTTAACGTGAACCATAAAATAATTTTTATTCATAATTCTAATCGCGTTTCAGCCATTTTGATATTGAAATGGATACGTATCTACAAAGAATTGCAATAATTTTTATTGTGGCCTTTATTGTCGTTTCCGATTTGTGAAAATCAGCTCATTTATCAGGATTGATGATTATTCTTCCGAAGATACAAGCGCTAGTATCGATATTCACGTTCAACGGACAAGTTATGACGTAATAACTTTTCATTTTTCGTTCAAAATCATCGGTTTTCATTGGCGATTTTCTCCGCGGAAACTCACAATTTTCATGAAAAATTGGTCATTCCGTCTTCAGCTGACACCAAATAGCAGAATTCAGGCCATTAGGAACGAAAATATAAAATAGGCGTCTTCCTCATTGTCGCGAGAAGAGAAGCTTATTTGAAAAGTAGCGGGAAACAGGGGAAAACTGGGCGTCTACCTTCCATCATACCTCCCACCCACCTAACCTCATCGATGCCTCATCCCCTAGGCTGGAAAACTGCTGACGTAGACAATATAGTAGATCCCTTCGGATCGAGCCATTTTTCAAAATCGACAACTTCATGAGAATCTGTGACTTTTACAAACGCTGTTTCAGGCCCTTGATCCATCGTTCGGTTACCCGCTTAGTATGTAATTTTGAAAAATAAAATTAAAAATGTCTATACAAATTACCCATTGCCACGACTTTGAATGAAAATCAAAGCGGATCAATCGGTGATGACGTTTCATCGCTCTTCCGACCCGGTCGCGTTCAGTTACAGTCTAGACGCCGTTCCCCTCAGGAGACTGAAGATTGTGAGGGACCTGGGCGTTCTTTGTGATGAGCGGCTAAGCTTCAATGATCACATTGAGGATTTGGCGAGCCGGGCGATGCGGGCCTTGGGATTTGTGAAGCGGAGTACCAGGGAGTTTTCAAGTGTCATGGCTGTCTCGGCGTTGTATCGGGCACTGGTCCTCCCGATCCTGGAATACGCGTCGTCTGTCTGGTCGCCAATGTACTCGGTCCACAGGTACCGCCTGGAGAGGGTGCAAAACAAGTTCTTGAGGTACGTCGCCTTCAAGATGGGCATCCCATCGGTGGACGTCGACTACCCGCTGCTGCTTGAGAAGTGCCATTTGGGCACTCTTGAAAATCGACGATGATCGGCTGACCTCGCCACGTTATTTAAACTTGTAAACGGCGACATCGACTGCCCTGCCCTTCTGTCCAGGATCGGCTTCCTCGTTCCTCGCCGATCGTCTCGTTCACCGTTTCTCTGTCCCGTTGCTCTTCTCTGTCCCGTTCTGCCCGACGAATTATCAGCGTAACCGTCCGCTTCGAAGACTTCCGCGAAGTGCAAATTTGTTTCTGACCACTAATCCAGACTTTGATTTTTTTCATTCCACCCTAACTAGCATCAAAAAGACAGTGAACAATTCCCCATTCATTTTTGATTGATAAATGTGTACTCTTTTTTTTTCTTTCTTTTCTTTTGCATTGTTTTTAACTCCATAGTAATGTAATTGGACTTGCCCGTTAATATACAAATAAACAAAAGCGAATTCCCACTCTACTTGTTTAAATAGGTCGCTCACTACGTCACTACTAACGTTCAGCCTAGTTTCATTTCTATTTCTCATCTATGTCCACGTCATCTCTTCAATCTCCCAACGATTCGTTAACTAATCCTATCGTCTAAAAAACAGTTGACATGAACTGTTATTTTCTCCCTCGCTGAGGCTGGGCCGTTTGGAAATTTCCTTCTCGCTCAACAATATTAGCTTGTCATTAGCGTCATATTTGCCATCGTTTCCGTCGAACACGTGGTCCATATCATAATACATCAGTGTGTGCGGCCGTCATGTTCACAATAGCGATCGCAGTCTGTCCCGAGTCCTGGCGGGGCGTTGCGCTCAAAATATGATAGCCACGGGAAATCTGTCAGCTCGACAATCGGTCACTGTTTTGTTCGTCGGTCCCGTCCTCGTTCATCCGTATTTTCTATTTTATTCAGACGCCGAAAGGAACATCGCCGCTTACTATTCCAGGTTAGATAGCTGTAGAGAAGAAATCGAAAGTTTTATTCAATAATAAACCATTGTAATCGCAAAAAAAATCTACCCCCCTCAAAATTTGATTTTTTATATTTGTCAAGGCTGGCAGAATCCGAATATCTGGTTTACTGGTTTATTATTCCTTCGCTTCAATAATGATACATTTCTGATTGTAATTATTCCGAACATTTGTGAGCGTTCTCACTGAAAAACAGATTGGTAACTATAGGGGAAAACTCCGTAGCAACTATTGTAATTTTAATCATTTTTCCTTTTCTTAATTTCCGAATTGAAAGGTAAATTTTTTGCCTAACGGTACAGCTGGAGAGAGTGTCATACGAGCATTCCAACGAGTATAGAACGATTTTTATAGCTCTACGAACTCTCGAATTATACCCACATGCCAAATTTCTGAAAATATCCTAAATTCAACGCAATAGCTGTTACAACTCGAGAACCAATAATGCTATCGACCCCTCGATTCATTTCAGTCTCATTCGATTCAGCGTTCAAAAATCTATAGAAATTGATACCAAATACCCTTCTTCTGAAGACCATGGAAAATACGGATTTTCTCCCTCAAAACCCCCCAAAAATACCCTTAAAATTGAGCTTGCAATGTGGTTCACGAATTGGGCCGTCGTAGGACCAAGATTGATTTTTGATGACAATTTCAGCTTTATAGCTATTATAGTTTGGCTAGAAATGTTTTGACGGCGTATTCGTAAAAAATTTCTGTCTGTCCGCCTTACGCCGTCAACACTTTTCCGGCCAAAAAATAATAGCTACATTCTTAAAATTTTCATCAAAAATAAATCCCGGCCTCACAACAGCCCAATTCTTGAATCACATCGCTAGCTCAATTTTAAGGGTATTTTCGGGGGTTTTTGAGGGTGAGAAAATTCGAATTTTTCAACGTTTTCCAGAAAATGGTGTATTTGGTATCGATTCCTATAGATTTTTGGACGCTGAATCGAATGAGACCAACGCGGGGTCGATAGCTTGATTGGTTCTCGAGTTATCGCAGCTTTTGTGTCGAATTTGGGAGATCTTTAGAAATTTGACATGAGGGTATAACTCGAGAGTTCTTGGAGCTATAAAAATCGTTCTACACTCATTGGAATGATCGTCAAACACTCTCAAGCTGTACCGTTAGGCAAAAAATTTAGCTTTTAATTAGGAAAAATAAAAATAATTAAAATTACAATAGTTGCTACGGAATTTTCCCCGATAGTTACCAATCTGTTTTTCAGTGGGAACGTTCACTAATGTTCGGAATAATTACTATCTCAAATGGATAATTTTAAATCATTATTGAAGCGAAGGAAAATAAACCACTGTACAATCATTTGCAGCGTTTTTTTCTCTCGGCGCTTGAAAATTACCTTAGCGATAGTGATAGCAGTTTGAATTCGGAGCTCCTCCTCGCAAACCCGTAAAACTACGTTGACTGTCAATTTTTTTTTACTTGAAGACTTATCAAATAAGCCTGATTTCAGCCATTGGCGCTGGCAGCCGCTATACTCACTGTCTCTTCTGCAGAGAACTTGATTTATTGTTTTTGGTGGCCTTCTGATGCACATAAGAACAAACTACTCGCTAAATAGACGCGCTAAGATAGTCGCTAAGAGGAAATCCATTATGCATGACATTCATTTACACCGGTTTTTAAAACTTGTTGAGTTAGTAGTATGATGGCAGTCGAATAGCGAATACCAATAGTGTAACCTTATCGGTGCGTTTTTCTTTTTTTGGGTCCTCCTAGCTAGTTTTTCAATAGCAACTGTAGAGTGATAACTTTGCACGCTTAGTACGAGCTTTTCGATTTTATAATTGGTTATTCCAGTTACAGACTCAAACATGTAACTACCATCTAGTCCCATTTTATGAGCTTTTTGTAGGTATCTTCTAATGGCTTCAAATATCAATTTATATTTGAACGCTGGAGGTTTTTGAATGTTTGTAACGACGAGTGAAAGACACTTACGGGCTGGTGACACATTTATAGGTGTCGTTGCTATAAAAATAATCTCAATTACAAAATTAATTTTTAATTTAATTTAACAAAACGTTAACAAAAATTTTTTAAATTTAATTTTACAAAACGTTTGTTGTTTTGTTTCTATTTATAATGAAAATTATATTTCTTCAAATTGTTTACGATTATTGTGAACCAGAGTTGGGCAAAAATTAGTTCTGAAACTAAAACTAAAAACTAAAACTAAATTAGTTCCGAACTGGAACTAAAAGATGAAACTATTAGTTTTTATTCGAAACTTCAAAACTAACTTTTGGAACTAAATTAGTTTTAGTTTCAACTGCTGAAACTAAAAATAATTTAGTTCCAAAAGTTAGTTTTGAAGTTTCGAATAAAAACTAAAGTAGTTTCATCTTTTATTCGTAGTTTCGGAAATAAAAATGAAACTAACTTAAAAAAAAAAAAAAAAAAATACGACCTACCCTCAAAAAAATTTTTTTTATGTTTCAAGATGCGTAGATTCCAAATCCGAAATGTCCGTCCGCCGCACGCCGTCCGGGGTTTTTCTCCGGAGTTACTGGCTCGAAAATTTTACTTCCCAATACATCCCCTTCAAAACTTCAAATCAGTAAAAAACGCGAAAAAAAATTTAGTTTCATTTTTAGTTCCGAAACTACGAACAAAAGATGAAACTACTTTAGTTTTTAGTTTCAATTTTGAAACTAAAAACTAATTAGTTTCTAGTTTCAACTTTAGTTCAACTAAATTTTTAATCGAATTATCCCAACTCTGTTGTGAACGTTTTGGGTATTTTGCATGTTGTTTGATCGAGTATGGAGAGGTTTTCTGATGTCACCAGTCTATTTGTCAAAATGTGTTAGCTGTAAAAATGTAATATTTATTCGTAATTATTGTAGCAACTTGAAATGTTGAGTTAATGACTTGTCTGGTTGAGATCAAGACCAGGAATGAAAATTTATTCAATATAATCAACAAGGTTTTACCACGAAACTCATATCACTTGGAGTGACTGTAGTGGTGTAACAATTATGAAAAAGGATATCTCCCGTGTACTGTTTAAATAAAAAAATAAATAAATTGTAAGGCTTTTATTGTATGGCTCACATAATGCGGTTATCAACTTGATTCGTGCGTTTTTCTATTTTGGGGTCTCCTGGTTAGTTTTTCAATAACAGCCTTTGTAGATTAAAGTTGCGACTTTCGTACGTTGTTCTTATTTTATAATCGGTCATCCAGTTACCGAATCTAACATGGAAGTGCTGTGCGATCTATGCACAATGGTTTCAACGTTGCTTTTAATATATCGCTTCCTTTATTTATCAAATTATCTTGACTCGTCAAGTGGAGATTCTTCACCTTTCTTTGCATCATCGTGCTTATCTCATCATAACTGACACTCGAAAAACCTTTCGGCTTCAACATCTCGACATTTTTATTGTCGTCTGAATCATCTACGATAAGAATGCTAGATATTGTGCGACCTGAATCGGCGTCGGTTCATTTAGTGCGTGCGACTGCCGAATCTTCCATACCGCTCGTAGTTACCATAGTTACCGCGTCTGTTGTATAATGTGACCGCTCTATGGAGACACGTCGCAAAAATTGTTCGCGTATGGTCGCTTACGTGAGAAATCTGTGTTTCAGGCCGCGACGGCGGAGCGGGTCAGCGCTTGTCGAAGTTGACAAAGTGAGCGGCGGCGGATCGGTGACCGGCGACGATGCTTACAGCATGATGGTGATGATGGGCTCACTGGAAAACGGGCCTCATCGCGAGATGCCTGTCGACGTGCCGGACTCGTTTATCGCCAGGTCGAAAACACCGCCGCGCTATCCTCCACCGCGCCCTGCTACTCGGGTAAGTCTTGAATATTATCCTGGCCAGTTTATACTGGTCACTTCTGCGTATTACGTTGTCTATGGAAGTGCTGTGATAGAGATAAGATTCAAATCGAATGAAGAAAACGCTGCAAATGATTTTCTTCTCCAGGTGGTCGTATTACTTCTTTCTGCAGGTTGAGGGGGAGAATAACGAGACGACCTCTTCTCCATTTTTTCTTTTTATTACGCCGAGTACTTTCGCCCGTTCGGGCTTCTTCAGGGCATTATAGGACCGTTGAGAGGTCGTCTCGTTATTCTCCCCCTCAACCTGCAGAAAGCTGCAAATGATTGTACAGTGGTTTATTGTTTCTTCGGTTCAATAATGATTTAAGAAGATATCCATTTGTGATAGTAATTTTTCCGAACATTTGTGAAAATTCAAACCAAAATACAGCTTGATAACTATAGGGGACAACCCCGTAGCAACGAATGAAATGTAATCATTTTTATTTTTCTTAATTTCTTAATTAAAAGCTAAATTTTTTTACTTACCCTACAGCCGGAGAAAGTGTTTGACGACCATTCCAATGAGTATAGAACGATTTTTATAGCTCCGAAAACTCGAGAGTTTATACCCTCATGTCAAATTTCTGAAAATCATGATTCAGCGTCCAAAAATCTATATAATTTGATACCAAATACACATTTTTCTGAAAAACCCTGGAAAATACGAATTTTCTCCCCTCAAAACCTCTCAAAAATACCGTTACAATCGAGCTAGCAATGTGGTTCAAGAATTGGGCCGTCGTAAGACAGAGATTGACTTCTGGTGAAAATTTCAAGAATTAAGCTATTATACTTTGGCCGAAAAAGTGCCAACGGCGTACGGCGGACAAATAGAATTTTTTGGATTTTATTCAATAATAAACCATTGTAATAGCCCAAGAAAAAAAATTATGTAACCCCCTCAAAATTCGATGTTTTACGTTTCAAGGCATGTAGGATCCAAATATCCAGTAAAAAAAAATTCTGTCCGTCCGCCGTACACCGTTAGCAGTTTTCCGGCCAAACTATTATAGCTTAATTCTTGAAATTTTCACCAAAAATCACTCTCGGTCCTAAGACGGCCCAGTTCTTGAACCAACTTACTAGCTCAATTTCAAGGGCATTGTTGGTGGGTTTTGAGGGGGAGAAAATTCATACTTTCCAGGGTTTTTCAGAAAAATGTGTATTTGGTATCTAACTAGGTATATAGATTTTTAGACGTTGAATCGAATGAGACCATCGCCGGGTCGATAGCTTTATTGATTCTCGAGTTATCGCAGCTTTTGTGTCGAATTTGGGAGATTTCAGAAATTCGACATGAGGGTATAACTCGAGAGTTCTTCGAGCTATAATAATCGTTCTATACTCATTGGAATGGTCCTGCTGTACGGTAGGGCAAAAAATTTAGCTTTTAATTAGGAAATTAAGAAAAATAAAAATGATTAAAATTACAATAGTTGCTATGGAGTTTTCCCTTATAGTTGGCATCTGTTTTTCGGTGGGAACTTTCAGAAATGTTCGAAATAATTATTTTCACAAATGGATAGTCTTCCTCCACGAGCACTCTACGGGGAGCCGGATATTGTGGCATTCGTGCGACGGGGGCGGCTGCGATGGCTGGGACATGTGCAGAGGATGGAGGATGGAAGATTCCCGAAGCGGGCAATGAACGGGTGGCCAGGAGGGAGAAGACTCCAGGGAAGGCCTCGACTACGCTGGATTGACGACGTCGAGGACGACCTAAGAAAGCTCCAAGTTCGTGGATGGAGACGGAAAGCCCTCGATCGAGGGGAATGGAAGCGGATTGTCGAGAAGGCCCTGGTCCTACAAGGACCGTAGTGTCACAAGAAGAAGATAGTCTTCCTAAATTATTGTTGAAGCGTAGGAATAACAAACCATTGTACAATAATTTGCAGCGTTTTTTTAATGGGGTGGCGGTTACAATGGTATAGTATTGATGGATAATTAACCGAAATGGAGAAGGGATCGCCGTGTTTATTTCTCCCTCATCCCAGCTATCAAGTATTACTTATATTCGACATTCATCGTTTCTATTGTCTCAAATCAATTTAAAAGTCCCACCGGTGGTATAATTTATTTTTAGTTTATATGACTAATATTCTAGAAGAACGTTTAAACGGTGGAGAAATGGATCGGGCAAAGTTGGTGAATTTTATTATCTCTCTTTTTATGTTCTAAATCATTCGAATTGACTTTTTGTCTGGGTAAACAATGGACAAACGCAGGAAAATGATTGCACAGTGGTTTATTATTCTTTTGCTTCAATAATGATGTAACATGAACAACCATTTATGAACATTTGAAATCGTTCCCACCGAACAGAAGATTGGTTATTATATAAAAGGGAAAATTCCGTAGAAGCTATTGTAATATCCTTTTCACGTGGAAGTATTTTACAAAATAATACGCAAAATATCATTATAATTATTATGTTGAATTAATATCCATTTAATCCGTCCATCCATGGTATTTTGTAGTGCAATGCTTTTAATAATTTGCAATATTTGGTTTTATAAATTAAATTAAATAATTTAAAAAATATTTCTTTTTTAGTTTTTTTTTCGAAAAAAATTCCCGACCGGATTTATTATCTCTATCTTGATGCTGTCAAAGTTGGTTTACGTTGTCAATTGCGTCAGAAAGCGGGCCCATGATTTACTGTTCATCTTGTCCAGGTAACCAATAGGTGGGACGTCACTTGAACGTGATATATAATGATCGACGGACATGAGAATGATTGAAGGGCCGTGGAACATGTCTAGGGGTGAACGGTAATTACGAGTACATAGGTCACGCGATACAGTTAATCATTGTCAGGCGAGGTTTTTGATTTAAAAATGTCATGACGAAGCGACCGTCATTGACACCGATTTATCTTTCAAGGAACCTTAGACTTAAGTCGGTTAAAGCGGCCTATGTGGAGCGAAATTTCAGTTTTGTCATTTGTGAAATTTTATCAGGAACACTGCCTTTGTATTAGTATTTAGTGTAGTCTTCTTGAGAATAAAAATAATTGAAAATATTTCCAAAACCGTCAGCGTTTCTTAATGAATTAGGGTATAGAGTGTGTAATTATTTTTATTCCTTCGGGAATCCTCTAGTGTTATATTATCGTCGTGTCAATTTTAAATCATAAACACTTCCAAAAGACTATTTCAGTTGCTTCGTTGTCTAGAGTTTTTGTCACCTTCGTTTCAATTCTTATTTCTACTAAAATCCCAAATGTTAATTATTAAACAACTGCCATATCGTTGATTAGTGCCAAATTTTTATGAGGTTGATTCTGCAAACCATTTCACATTGCTCACGAAAAATTTATTCCTATCCCCTCTCAAAATTTGATATTTACAAAAATGCATAAAAAATTCCAAATATATAAAAAAAAATCTGTCTGTCCGCCGTACGCTGTCAATACTTTTCTGACGGAACTGTATGAGCTAAATTCTTGTTGACCAAAAATCAACCTTGCTCTGAAAAAGGCTCAATTTTCAACCAAATCACTACCTCAATTTTAAGGGTATTTTTTGGGCATTATGAGGAGGAGAAAATTCTGAGAAAATTAATTTCTATAGAATTTTTCGCAATCGGATGAGACTATAACGGGGTCCATTGCTTCACTAGTTCACAAGCTATCGCAGATTTTGTGTGAAAATTACGAGAATTTCAGAAAAATGGCAAGATATTAAATCTTCATCATTTGTGTTGCCTTGAAAATCGTTCTGTAATCGTTGGAATGCTCGTCTAACACTCACTCAACCTGTTATCGTTTGGCGATAAATTCTGCCCAATTCTTGCACCAACTTGCTAGCTCAATTTTAAGGGTATTTTTGGAGGGGTTTGAGGGGGAGAAAATTCATCTTTTCCAGGGTTTTCCAGAAAAATGTGTACGTGGTACCAAATTCTATAGATTTTTGGACGCTGAAGCGAATGAGACCATCGCCGGGTCGATAGCTTTATTGGTTCTCGAGTTATCGCAGCTTTTGTGCCGAATTTGGGAGATTTTCAGAAATTTTACATGAGGGTATAAACTCGAGAGTTCTTCAAGCTATAAAAATCGTTATATACTCATTGGAATGGTCGTCAAACACTATCTCCAGCTGTAGGGTAATGCAAAAAATTTAGCTTTTAATTAGGAAATTAAGAAAAATAAAAATGATTAAAATTACAATAGTTGCTGCGGAGTATTCCCCTATAGTTACCATCTGTTTTTCGGTGGGAACGTTCACAAATGTTCGGGATAATTAAAATCACAAATGGATAGTCTTCTTAAATCATTATTGAAGCGAAATAATAATAAACCACTGTATAATTATTTGCAGCGTTTTTTTATGTAGAAACGTTCTCAAATGGTCAGGATAAGTACTACACACTTCACGTGGATGGTTTTCTTAGATCACAATTCATGCAAAGGAATTATTTTACCACAATTATTTGCAGATTTTTTTCATCATGTCTTGAGACTTAACACTTCAAATTGTGGGGGAACATTTTTTTCATGGGCAATTAAAACGGTTCATTTTCAAAAATAATAAACCAAAATCGATCATCTTTCCTCAAGTCGATAGATTCCTATAGAACCTGTTGACGTTGTCTACCAACGAACTTGTTTACCCTTCGTTTCGCTGAACTATCGGAGCAACAAGCGTCAAGCCCTTGGAAGCTCTTCGTGCGAGTTGTCCACTCGAGTTAATAAAGTGCTCATCTTCTCTGGGGAAAATAATGAAGTGACGCGCATGTCTGGTGGAGCAAGTGGTGGCTCCACTTGACAAGTGGGATTTCGTTCTGCGATTCGCTCCCTCTCGCTCTCGCCCGTTGCCAACTCTCGCCTTGTCATCTTCAAAGGGCTGTTCTTCCCTTAGTGTCTTTTATTCGACCCTTATCAACCGGTGGACGTCTTCACGAGCTTTACGACGTTTCGAATGACAGCTTCATCAAGTGCCGGATGAAGAGCCGTTGAGGGCGGGAAGAGTATTGCGTGAAATAGGCCTTCATTCTCCCACCGATTGAGGTATTATTGAAACGTTTCCCCACTTTCGTATTTTTATTTCGTTAAGTATTCAATACCTGATGAACCGTTCTAATCGAACTAGAAGACATCGGAGAGGCCCTTAACGATCCGGAAAAACGCTGCAAATGATTGTACAGTGGTTTATTATTCCTTCGCTTCAATAATAATTTAAGAAGACTATCCACTTGCGATATTTTTTATTCCGAACATTTGTGAAGAAGAATTTTCGTTCCCACAGAGAAACAGATTGGTAACTTCAGTGTAAAATTCCATAGCTGCTATTGTAATTTTTATCTGAAAATATCAGGAATTCGCCACAAAAGCTGCGATAACTCGAGAACCAATTAAGCTATCGACCCCGCAATGGTCTCATTCGTTTCAGCGTCCAAAAATCTATAGAAAATGATACCTAATATACATTTTTCTGAAAAACCTTGGAAATATTAATTTTCTCCCCCTCAAAAAATCCCCCCAAAAATACCCTTAAAATTGAGCTAGCAATGTGGTTCAAGAATTGGGCCGTCGTAGGACCGAGATTGATTTTTGATGAAAATTTCAAGAATGAAGCTATTATAGTTTGGCTGGAAAAGTGTTGACGGCGTACGTTGGACAGATAGAATTTTTTTATTGGATATTCGGGTTCTACATGCCTTGAAACTTAAAACATCAAATTTTGAGGGGGGTTAGAAATTTTTTTCTTGGGCAATTATTACAATGGTTTATTATTGATAATTAACCAAAAATTGACGCTTATAGCCTGTACAAATCATAATAGAATTACTGGAATCACTGCAAAGTATTGTGAAAATTTCTTTTAAACTCACCTCCAAATTCGACTTTTCAGACGATTACAATACTTCCATTCTATGTAATTTTTCTTCCACTTAAACATGGAAATAATAAAATGACGCGTAGCACAGACTTTTCCGACTGTTCAATGCTAAAACATTGACTTATCTGATTGTTACCGGGTTTCAATCGGAGCAAAATTATACATTATTAATTTATTGTTCATTTGCTTCATTATATATTTTCATTAATAGTTGTCATTTATCGGGATGGAGATCATACGCAGCCAGATATCTCCTTCGCCGAGCTTTCGGAAAAATTTATTTCCTTCCCCAGGGCCTACAAAAATTACTATGTGCTAAGAGGCAATTTTGAAAGATTTTTTACAAACCTGCAACTAATACTTACGCAGATTATGAAAATATCATTTTCAATACATCTGCTAGGATAGTAAGCAACGAATCAAAAGAGAAGCTGAAGAAATTGGCTTCCCTGAACAGGAAGTTAATTTTAGCTAAAAGCAGGAAACGGTTTCTGCTAAAGTGTCGGGCTGAAAAAGTGTTTCCAAATCATTTTCTGCTTAAGCACTATGTTGAAGGTTAGTAACAATTCTTTCAACATTGCCTGTTAGCACATTGTAATTTTTGTAGGCACTCAGGAAGGAAATAAATTTTTCCGAAAGCTCGGCGAAGGAGATATCTGGCTTTGTATGACCTCCATCTCGAAAAAATGACAGTTAATGCTGAGGGTCGATCTTCCTTTTCAATTTT
Organism: Tupiocoris notatus; assembly: GCA_037159825.1. NCBI lineage: Eukaryota > Metazoa > Arthropoda > Insecta > Hemiptera > Miridae > Tupiocoris > Tupiocoris notatus. The sequence goes on from JASJUZ010000174.1 coordinate 632,558, forward strand.
CATTTATCGTGATTTTTTTACAGGGAGCGGTGAACGGTAATGCAGGGAGCCCTGGGAAGCCGGTGCCGCCCCCGCGGGAGCCGATTCCTCATCCTCCTCCTCCGACCGCTTCCCGGACGATCAACAATAACACGACCGCCGAACTGAGCAAAGAACCGACCAAACAACAGTTGGACAGCATAAAAAAATATCAGGTCAGTTTGTGCGTGGGTTTGGTTGATTTTTAAACTTCCCAAAATTCCCCCGACCCAAAATTAACCGGAATGGGGCTGGTGGAGGGCGAATTTCGGTGGAGTGGGGTGAAGGGCAACATCTGACGAGTCAGTGTGCGAAGTTTCATCGCTGTTGGTGCAACGGTTCGTTCGTGACAATTTTTTTTCGTGAACCTTCTTTTTCCGTTTCTGCAAAAACGCGCGATGGCCGACAGCCGGGAGCAACGAGCGGCTCTCCCTGGGCAGTTTTGGACGAAAAACGGCATGACCCCGAATGTTCTTTTCCCCTACTCGAAGGATCTAGCCCCCTGTGACTTCTTTTTGTTCCCCAGACTCAAAAGGGACACGAAAGGGAAGCGTTATGCTATTGTGGAGGAGTATACCATTCGAATGAGTATAGAACGATTTTTATCGCTCCGAAATAACTGAAAATATTCCAAATTATACAGGAAAGCTGCGATAACTCGAGAACCAATAATGCTATCGACCCCGCTAAAATTTCTTCGAATTCAGCGTCTAAAAATCATTAGAATTTGATACCAAACGCACCTTTGTCTAAAAATGTTGGAAAATACGCATTAATTTTCTCCCTCTCAAAACCCGCAAGAACACCCTTAAAATTGAGTTTGCGATTCGGTTAATGAATTTCGCCATTTTCAGACAAAGATTGATTTTTGGTTAACATTTCAAGATTTTAGCTTTTATGGTTAGGTCAGAAAAGTGTTGACGGCGGAAGGAAAGATTTTTTTCGGATGTTCGGATTCTTTATGCCTTGAAACGTAAACGACCCAATTTTGAAGAGCGGGAGGGTGGTTAGAAAATGTTTTTTTTTCTCAGGTAGTTACAATGATTAATCATTCAATAATAAACCGAAAATCTATTAGTTTAAAAAAATTATCTTTCATTGAAGCGAGAAAGCGAGAGAAGATATTGTAGCAACATAACTGAAGATCATCGACGATAAACCTTGTAGGTAAATCTGGCGTAATTCATTTATATTCTATTATTATAAATAGATATAAGTATGAAATGAAATGAAATGATGAAATGAAAATGAAATATCGTTTATTGTATAATCGTAAGGTATTACAAAGGAATAAAAAATATAAGTATGTAATTATAAAAATTAATATAACTATTATAAAAATATATTATTAAAATAATAAATATATAAGAATAAATATTTTAATAATATATTAAAAATATGTATTAAGAATAATATTAAAAAGTAAGTACCTATATATATATATATATATATATATATATATATATGATTTAAAAATACAAAAATTATATATGTATAAATACTACTATAAATATAATTATAAATAATTAAAATTATAATTGAATAATTTTCGCCAATCGTGTTTCTCGAAGTCCTAATACTTTCCAAGAATTTGTGACTATAGTTGCGAAAGCTCTCGTTCAATGAAGTATCCTTGCGTTTCCTTCAATCAGTTGATTAGCCGGTTAAAATACTCCATTATTATCATAATATCTACTTACCTATAGCGATTGCCTTCAGCTGAAACTCGTCCTCGACGCGGTTCTCGTTATGGATCTCCGCTTATACTAAACGCATGAGCGACCTCCGAGTAATGCGGGTCTCACATGTCGTCCCTTCCGAGCAAAGAACGGCGCTGCTTTTCTTCTCCGTCGCTCCATGCCGAGGAAATTCCTTTTAGGATCCCTTGCCCGAGTCGACTGCTATAAGGTTCTTTCTCCTGTTCTCATCCAAAGTCTTTAGACGATGCGAAGAAACTCGACGGGTATAGTCTTGTGTAGCGAAGGGAACATTCTTCGCGATCCCCGACATCAACCGACCTCTTCAAGACTTCCATTCTTTTATCCCCTTATTTACATCGCTTTCCAATTCTCTATTCTTCCAAACTTAGTCCGCTCTTGGCCTCGTTCTTACTCTTTGACTTTGCCCCCATTGTGCGCACTTTTCTTCCGACCTTCATTCACTCCTGTTTGCTTCGTTTTTTCGAGACGAAAATCCGTCCGCCGTCGAGTTGAACGATGTAATAAAGTTGTCTTTCTCATTTCGCTTAAATTCGGGGATTTGACGAATTACTATGCAGCTATTCTGCAACCGATTATTAATAATATAATTTAAAACGTATATCTCTAGGCTTGGCAATATTTTGGAAAATTCTGTCCGCGAAGAATTGTTAGAAAAAATATTCGGATGGCTAGATATTTCAGCTATTATCGCTATAGCTCGATTGTAAGGGTATATTTGAAGGTTTTCAACGACAGGTTTTTTAGTTTTCAATCTTTGAACCATCGCTGCGTTCGTTATGCATTTCAATAGATTTTTCGACGCCGAATAAAACCGTAACGGAATCGGTTAAATCAATGGTTGTTAAGCGATCGTGGTTTTCGGCGAATTTTCGCAGAAAATTATACTACCTATTTAGCTCCCACCAAAAACGCTGCAAATGATTCTACAGTAGATTATGCTTCGTATTTCAAGTATTGAAAAATCTACGTACTTTTTTGCGCTGCATCGAAGGAGACTAGCCGAGTCTGTACTTTTAAAGATTCTCGAGTTATTGCATTTTTAAATTTTTTTTTGTTGAGGTTTTTGAGTTTTAGAAAAATGTATACGTATACCTATGTAATGATGATAAATGACTCGAGCATCTATGAGCCTATTTAAAATTCTTACTATATTCGTTGTAATAATCTTCAATGAGTTCCCACTGTTATACCTTCAAAATTCGCTAGTAAAGCCATGCTGCATATACATATATTTTGGTTTATTATTCAATAATAAACCATTGTAATGGCCCAAGAAGAAAAAATTGCTAACCCCTCTCAAAATTTGATATTTACGTTTCAAGGCATGTAGAATCCGAATATCCAAAATATCCCATAATAAAAAAATCTGTCTGTCCTCCCTCAACAATTTTCCGGCCAAACTGTAATAGCTACATTCTTGAAATCTTCATCAAAAATCAATCTCGTTCCTACGACGGCCACATTCTAGAACCACATCGCTAGCTCAATTTTATGGGTATTTTTGGGGGGTTTTGAGGGGGAGAAAATTCGTATTTTCCAAGGTTTTTTTTAGAAAAATGTGTATTGGTATCAATTTCTATAGATTTTTGGACGCTGAATCCAATGAGACAATCACGGGGTCGATAGCTTTATTGGTCCTCGAGTTATCGCAACTTTTGTGTCGAATTCGGGAGATTTTCAGAAATTTGGCATCGAGCAATAACTCGAGAGTGTTCTTGTTTTTCTCAATCTGTTTTTCGGTGGGAACGTTCACAAATGTTCGGAATCATTACAATCACAAATGGATAGTCTTCTTAAATCATTATTGAAGCGAAGGAATAATAAAACAATGTACACTCATTTGCAGCGTTTTTTATTTTTCGTTTGAAAATTTGACCAAGTTCTCGAGTTTTAGAAAAGGTCTCTCGTTGAAATGCTCGTCGAATTCTCTCTTCGATTCGAATTTCAGTTTCGATTAGGCGATGGGAAAACCGGATATTTCATCGGAAAATGAATCATTTCCCGTTAAATCGGTTTGCGACGTTGGATCGTCGATTCGAAATCGATTGTGCCCTATTGTGCGTTCTGGTTGTATGCGTTGAACCAATTTGGCCGCAAATGCTGTTACCCAGTGCAGTGAGCGGTGGATGGAATCGAGGTTATTAATCGATATAACGATGTTTGAAATGTGATAGATGCCAGCGGCATACGCTACATAGGCATCCAACTAGCGCTGATTGACGGAAAGGGGAGTTTGGATCAACTTGGTACCCGATGCCAACTATTGTCGCACAACCTCAACCTTACCGCGTAACGCAACTGAAATTAATTTAATAATAATTTAATTAAGAATTAATTTTACTATTAAGGTTAATTCATAATAATTATAGTAATAATAAAGTTATTAATCAGGTATTAAGTATTAGTATTAAGTTATTATATTAAGTATTAATAAGTTATCAATTAATAGTAAAGTTATTAAGTATTATAAAAGTTAATTGATAAGGTTAATTAATAATTTAATAAGGTTAATTAGTTAGGTTAATTATTAATAAAAATTAATAATTCATTTAATAAGGTTTTATATTGCTGTATTAGAAGGATCACTTCCAGTCATTTTTATGCCTTTTAATGTTGAATTTTCCCCCTTTTCTAGTCACCTCTGCATTTGAAGACCCCTTATTTATTTTAATTTATTAGACTCTAGGTTCAAAAAGTGGACGTGTTTTAGAAATTTCCCGTAAGTACCCGATGTTTCCTGAAGAGGCCTTGAATGGCGAAAGCGCTAGAAGTATAGAAATTCAAATAGAGGGTTGAGATTAATCTCAACCTAATCCCCACTTCGAATCAAATAGGTATGCGACTAATCATAACGAAAAGTGAGTTTGGTATCGATTTCCATAGATTTTCGGGCGCTGAATCGAATGAGACCATTCCGGAGTCAATATTTTCAATAGTTTTCGAGTTAGCCATTTGTGAGCGCAGCTTTGGTGTAGAACTTCCGAAATTTTCAGAAATTTGGCGTGAGTCGAGGATGGTTGGAGCCATGAAAATCTTTCTATACTCGTCGGAACGCTCGTCAAATACTCTCTTTTATCGTACCTTTAGAAAATTCCCCTTTTAATTTGGACATTAAGAAAAATAGAAATGATTAAACTTACCACAGTTGCTATGGAGTTCTCACTTGAACCAATCTGTTATTAGGTGGGAAAATTCACAAATGTTGGGAATAATTGGTTGGTTTTCTCGCATAATTACTGAAGCAAAGGAACATTATACCACTATACAATTTGCAGCGTTTCCATCGGATATTCGGATTACATGCCTTGAAACACTGTACATCAAATTTTGAGGGGGTTAGAAAATGTTTTTTGTTGGGCGACTATAATGCTTTATTATTAAATAAATAAGCCCCCGATCTGAACTCTCGGATATTTGAGTATTATTAATCCTCTAATTTCAAAATCACTTAGTCTTTCACTTCGATTATTGCGATTTTCCTAGTAAGGGAACTAGTGGACCGGCGAATCCGAGCAAAAACGTTGTCAGGTCGGGAAATGAGTTCTACCGATTATTCAGCATGACCTGATGCTAATGGACTCGACGGATGAGACCGCTCCACTTCCATGCGCTTCTAAATATTAGCGAGCCCAGCTTCAGTTTCCCTCATTTCCCACACATACCTCTCTTCAATGATATGTGCCGACCTTGGTCCAGGACAATGTTTTCTGTCGGTATGTTACGAATGTGTTAGTAGTTGTGCGGCGCTGCTCCTGACATCTAGTACGCGTTTACTCAACCTGTTCTTACTCTGTTGGGGGGAGAATTCTATTCTCTCCATCAGACGGTTCGTCAAAAAAATGATATTGTTAAAAATCGGCTCTCATAAATGCTGACTTGCTGTGTTCAAGTAACATGGAAACTCACGATATTTATATTCTTACTAATTTGGATTCTATAGGCTTCTCTACGAAATTATAAGAGAGGCGCCGACTCCAAAAAGTGACCAATTTGTAGGCGATTCAGAGGTGAAAGGAAAGTCTTTCAATCATTTGGGAAATGAGAAATAGTAGTTTTGGTTTATAATTATTCAATAATAAACCATTGTAATCGCCCAAAAAAAATTTTTTTTCTTACTCCCCCCCAAAATTTGATGTTTAACGTTTCAAAGCATGTAGAATCTGAATATCCAATCAATACTCAACACTTTTTTTGGCCAAACTATAATAGCTATATTTTTGCAATTTCCATAAAAAATCAATCTCGCTCTCACAAAGGCCCGATTCTTGAATCACATTCCTAGCTCAATTTTAAGAATATTTTTGGGGGGTTTTGAGGGGAAGAAAAAGTCTTTATGTTAAGTCTTTAGGTTTTAGGGTTTTTCAGCAAAAATGTGTATTTTGTATCAAATTATCTAGATTTTGGGAACGTTCACAAATGTTCGGAATAATTACTATCGCAAATGGATAATCTTTTTAAATCACTATTGAAGCGAAGGAATAATAACCACTGTACAATCATTTGCAGCGTTTTTATATTATTAGGGGAGGTGGTCCAATCAATCAGGAAGTGGTCAGGTCAATACGAGTAGTAAAGTAGTCCTTAAAATTATTTGGTGAATGAGTTGCTGCTAAGTTGGGACATTTTCGTTATTTTTTCCTTTTCAGAGTTTATTTTATAGGGAAATAATTTTGAAGTCGGTTTTTCCAAGGTTTTTTTTATTATAAGAAACATAGGTTCATAGGAGCTAGGTCTTGATTGGTATTGTATGGCACCGTGCACAGTCCAGGTGATAGATAAAAGATCTCTCGTGCGCTCGAGTCCTTCGGGACGATGTTGCTCGTGGCTCTATCTATTTCAAGTCGACTTCTTGTCGCTCGCTTTTCGTCCCTTTTCCAACCTCGTTTCGTCCTTCCATTGTCAGCCGTTTTCATTATACTTTCTTCCTCACCCAGTATCCGTCTTTTCTTCCGCTGGTGGAATAAATTTTCTACTCTTTCCCTCTTTTCTGTTCGGTCGACTGGCGGTGAAGCCGTTGGACCTTATCTCTCCCGCGGGTGCCGCCCTCTCTTTTCTCTCGCGATTATTTTTCTCGAAATCCCTCTCTCCCCCTCTCTCTTTCTCACTACCTCTCGTTTTCCCTCTCAAGCTGGCCAAATATTCAAGACCGAACAACTAACGTATCCGTGATTTACCGCTCTCGAGCGAACCTATATTAAATTGTTGATCTTGCAATGGAAAATGCCTTCGCTTAGTCTAGCGCTTTGTACGAGTTCGGATGAATAATTTGTACGATCTATTTCGCGAAGTTGCACTTATTTTCAACTTAGCTCAAATAACAAGTCGGGACCAAGAATAAGTAGCTGTTGTATATATGTTGAGTCTAATTAAAAAAAAATTATTTGAGGCTTTTTATTAAAATTATTATTTTACATCCCATTTTGCATTTATTGACATTCAAAAATTACAGCTTCTCAGTTTTTCCATGATCTTGGAAAAATTAGTTGTTTCTAGTCGGCTAATACGAGCAAATATAAAGTAAGATTCCAGGAGACCATGTAGAAGAAAAATTTCCTAACTTCAGAGCAACTTAATCATGATTGATAATTTTTTTAGGTTGAGGGGGAGAAAAACGAGGCGAACTCTTCTCCATTTTTTATTATTCAGCCGAGTACTTTCGCCCGTTCGGGCTTCTTCAGGGCGTTCTATCACAGATTTTAGGGCGTGCGATCACAGAGGTCGCCTCGTTTTTCTCCCCCTCAACCTACAAAAAGAAGTAATGCGACCACCTGGAGAAGAAGAATGATTGATAATGATGTATATGATATTAGTATGTAATATGAAATAGAAACTGTAAATAGCGTTACAAAACAGTCCATATACAATAGTTGCTACGAAGTTTTCTTCTATAGTTACCAATCTAATTTTCGGTGGGAAAGTTCACATAATATATTATGTTCTATCGCAAATGGATAGTCTTCTTAAATCATTATTGAAGTAAAGGTATAATAAACCACTGTACAATCAGTTGCAACTAAACTAGACTTTTCGACTCCGTTTGATTTGCCGTTTTGACATTTTCATGTCTTTGCCGTGGCATTTAAATTGAGTAAATTCCACTTTTTTGTCGTCGAACACCAACGCAAGGACTACCTGATCATGGTCATCAAGTCTAATTACCAATTCTTTTATGATGAACACTACAAAACTAAGATTGCGACTTTATAATTAGGTACCTACCTAATTTGGTAGCTGAGAAGGAAGGATGGGAAAGACTTGAAAATGTCCCAATGCGTTGCAGACTCGTATGCAAGCGTTTCTTTTTACTGGAGTTTTTCAACCGTTTTTGCGTTATTCTACCAAATTAGTAGACTATACTGGAAAACATTACGTTTTTCAACTTTGAACGTTCCTTTCATATTTTTACTTGCCGAATTCAAAACGGGTATCTCTTGGAAATAATAGTAGAATTCGATTTTCGATTCAATGAGGATAATCTCGACAACGATTAGATTTCAATTACTTTTGCATTTTTGAGTTGCTATTAAGATATAGATTAGATGTAGGTATAAATGTATGTAGGTATTTACTAATAATTTTACTAATAATTTGTTTACAATTAATTTTTTATAGGCAAATAATTTTTTATAGCTAATAATTTTGAAATCGGTTTTATTTTTGGAAGTTTTTATTCATTCTATTACATTATGGTCTCCTCCAATAGCTGTCGCTTTAATGATGAATGATGGGATAACGCTGTATGCTGGTTCTACTTTTGGCTCGAACCGAATGTTCGAAATTCGCTCGCGTTCGCAAAGGTTCATCAAGCCGCTCATTATGCGAGTGACCTCTCCCCGAATCGCGGCCCGGAACTGGCCGTGCCTCTCTTCCGGAAACCGGAAACTATCTGAGGCTCGTTGTTTTGTCGCATGCGTCGTTGATGCTTTCGTCTATAGGAGCGAGGGGAATTATTTTATCTCGAAAAGTATGTAGGCCGTGCCCATATTTTACCCGTCCTTGTCTCTCCTCTTGTTTTTTCCCACTTTCCGTCTCCGTCGGATGTCTCCCTCTCGCTGTCCGTGCACGTGACAGGTGATCGCTAGCGTGCTCACCGTTCACCCGCACGTTGACGTTCGATTTCGAGTATCGCGTTCCGCGCGTGACGTACAGTTCGTTTTAGTACGCGCTTGTACGGAGGTTTTCCGAGTTAATAATAAAGTCGATTCAATTTAGCGACGAATTTTCGATTGAATCTCTCGTTGTTTTTTTTCGGTGAACCGATTTTTTTCCGTTTGAAAAATATATTCGCGTGTAAAGTATTGCGATCGTTCGGTGGATTCGTTCGTGGATTTTTAGAAGAAGAAATTTTTTGGAAATATGATTTAGAATCATATTATATTGAACGTTTCTGGAGTGTCTGCATTTCGGTTTAAAGTCGCCGCGACTCCGTTGAAAACTATAAAATGTATTATAGTTTTAAGAAGTGAAGTTTTGAAGTGAAATATCGGCGAGGTTATTGGACAAAGCACAGACTTCCGTGATGTAACCGTTCGAATTCTATGCCACGTGAAAATCAATCTTCGAACGCTCAAGGTCTTGCATTGTTTTTTAGGATTTTCTGATTGTATTATTAAATGCACTTAAAAATTAGGGGTTATTAGGGTTTTTCCTGGTAGTTTTTAATCCTTGTGGATGCTTGATGGTTTACAAAGAAAGGGAATTTTTCGAGCGTAAACCACAATAGATATATTTGTTCCGAATTAAAAAATAATCATTGATAATTGAACATTCATATTTAAATAATAACGGAGAGTTCAATTTAAAAAGTATAGAATATCTTTCTGTAGATTACGAAAAATAAAATTTACTATTAAGTTTTTTTTTTACTTTAAATTTTACTTTTTAATTTCATTTTAATTTATTGTTTGTCCACAAACACTCGAATTGGCTTCATCTTCAAGGTGTATTCGTACGTGATATGTGTATAAATTCCATTATTTTATATAATCGCTTACATATCTGTTGGAAAATGGAAGTACTGTGCGTTTCTGCACATTTCGTTTTGCTGTGAACGCCGTCTCATTTATTGAACCCAAGGTTTATTTAATTGTTAGCGACCGGGGAAGATTTCCCATGGGAAAGAACGGTGAGATCGGAAAAACACTTTGAGTTTTCGCTGTATTAAAGCGCGAAAAAACTATTATCGCGTCGGGAATTTTCCAAATGCCGTAAATTGTGCTAAGTGACGGCGACGAATGATGACACTTTGTTTATCATGGTCAGATCATCTGTTATCGAAGATTGCAAGAATAAGCCGGTCAAAAACGCGTTCCTACAGGTTGGTTATTTATGCATAACATGTTCAAATTCTTCTATAGAAATTAATGCGTGTCTCCTTGAATATTCAACGTTCTTATGTTGTTCCAGAAAATATCGGTCGCCAGCTAGTTGGATAAAAACACTTCTGTTAACTTACTATAACTTCTGTGCCTACTTAGTTAATTGGAAGTCAAAATAATCCCATAAAGACAGAGCTGAAATAGCGTTTACCGAGCATTTCTTCGAGTGTAGAACGATTTTCATAGCTCTTATAGGTCTCGAGATTATGGAAGTTATTTTTCCAACCTAGCCCACAAAAGCTGCGATAACTCGTGAACCATTAAAGCTATCGACTTCGTTACAGTCTCAGTTTTCGATTGAGCCTCATACGAACTAACATAATAAAAAAACATTGGCATAAATACTTATTTTTTTCCCTAAAAATACCGTTGAAATTGAGTTAGCGATTTGGCTTAGGAATATTACCATTGATTATGATTTCTAGCAAATATTTCAAGCATGGAGCTCTTTTAGTTTTTCAATTCTTGGAGGCGGACGGACGAATTTTTTAATCGAATATTCCGATTTTATGCATTATTGAAAAACTATGTGTTTTAAGGAGGTTTGGACTTTTTTCCGGCAATTGCCATTATTTATTATTGATTAATACACCAAAAACCATCGTTTTAAAGATTAATCGCACCTTCTGAACGAACCTGAATTCTGTCTCAACGAATTGAATATTTCTATTAAGTTCATGTGAACGATTTCACTTTCGATAATCGTATATTTCTGCGTCAAAAAATCTCTATAAAACACACATCTGTCTGAAAAACTTGGAAATGTTTTCTTTCCCTTGAAGCACCCCAAAATGGCCTTGAAATTGAGGTAACGATTTGGTTAAGGAATTGAGCAATTTTCAGGCCAAGATTGTTTTTTGGTTGAAGCTTCAATTTTGCTGTTTCTATTGTTTTGTCAGATAAGTGCTGATGGCGGACGGACAGACATTTATTATTCGATATTCGTATTCTTAGTACATTGAAACGTAAAATATCACATTTTGAGGGGGTTTGAAAATTTCTTTTGTGAGCGATTATTGAATAATTGGAGATATTTAAAAATGCTTGATATAATAAAATTGCGGCTTCTTCGAAATTATTTCTAGTCAAACGTAAATTTCAAGAACAATTGTCTAAATCCAGTCTACCCGTTATTTATATGAAAAACTCTTTAAAGCGTTTAAAAAATAAATATTTTCTTACGAACGCATTAATATCCCGATTTTTAAGGTCATTTCGACTATCGGTCGCTGTTCGGCACGTTCGCCAACTTTTGTATTATTCACGCGTCGCAGAAATGTTTACTGTTACCTGGTTGAAAACATTGTTTGCCCAGGTTCACTCATTCGCTGAATCATAAATATTTAACTTTACTGCTCGGATGACTCGTTTATTGCGAGGTATCTTTTACGATTAGCTAATCATCTGTTGCACTCGTCTCTGCGACCAGTTACTTTTCCGCGGTCGCACGAGCGACTCGTCGCCGTTTTCACGTTGCACTACCTGTGCGTATTTTGTTTCGAATAATGGATACTGTTTGCCGAGCTTAAGCTATGGAATGTGGCATTCGGCGCTGCAGGTATGGTTATTCGTTTGTCTTGGCACTTTCAGTTTATTCGCTGGCGATTTCGGTTTATTATTCAGTAATATTGGTTCATTATTCGATGATATAACAATGTAATCGCCCAAGAAAAAATTTTTTAACCCCCACTCAAAATTTGATGTTTTACGTTTCACGGCACGTAGAATCCGAATATCCAATAAAAAAAACGCTGCAAATTATTGTACAGCGGTTTATTATTCCTTCACTTCAATAAGGGTTTAAGAAGACTTCTATTTGTGATTTTAATTATTCCGAACATTTGCGAACGTTCCCACCGAAAAACAGATTTGTAACTGTAGGGAAAACTACGTAGAAACTATTGTAATTTTAATCATTTTTATTTTTCTTAATTTCCTAATTAAAAACCAAATTTATTGCCTAACGATACAGCTGGAGAGAGTGTTTTACGACCATTCCGATGAATCTTGAACGACTTTTATAGCTCCAAGAACTCTCGAGTTATTCCCTCATGTCAAATTTCTGAAAATTTCCCAAATTCGGCACAAAAGCTACGATAACTCGAGAACCTATAAAAAGCTATCACCCCCGCGATGGTCTCATTCGATTCAGCGTCCAAAACTCTATATAATTTGATACCAAATACACATTTTTCGAAAAAACCCTGGAAAATATGAATTTTCTCCTCCTCAAAACCCCTCAGAAATACCCTTAAAATTGAGCTAGCAAGTTGGTTCAAGAATTGGGCCGTCGTAGGACCGAGATGGATTTTTGGTGAAAATTTCAAGAATTTAGCTATTATAGTTTGGCCGGAAGAGTACTACACTACTATACTAATACAAAGCAGGAAACGAACCGCTTGGCTTTTCTTCCTCTCAACACCAAATTATAATAAATGTGACGAGCATGAGAAGCAGTGTTAACGAAGGCGAATAATTTACGAAGGCAGCGTGTTCCGAGGAAATAATCATCGAGAACTGGCGTCACCTAGCTATAAATACAAGAAAAAATTCAGTAATTGCCTAAGATTTACAACACTATAAACACTGTATCTTAATTCTCTGATGACCTCCAATACCTGTTTAAGCTAAATTTTTATGAAGTTCTAGCCGTAGATAAATAAACTAATACTAATGGAATGAATTAATTGGAAATTTAATGAATTGAATTAATTGGAAAATATAATGGAATTAGTTGGAAATTTAATGGAATTAATTGGAAGTTTAAATCCAGGTAATCGTTCATTCGATTTTATACGGTCGTAATCAACGATTTAGGCGAAGCGGCTGGTGTGATAAGTTTTTCGCAATATTTAAACGATTTTAGCTGTTGAATATTGTATAAAAAAAAATTAAGAGGGGATCATATTTTTAAAAAAAGGTCCCGGTTGTATTGATTTGAAAGGAGAAGCCGACTTTTCTATCGCTCGATTGCCGAACCCTATTTCTAATCTTTTCCGCGTTACAGAACGGGAAAAAAAATCTATTATCTCCTTTCGTTAAACCTCGTTTCTCAATTACTCCCGTTATATTTCACCTTTCGAATCTTCAAAACCGTCGACGCGATCGCAATCGAAGCCGCATCGATTGATACCGCTTCGGTATTATCTTGAGAGAATAATATTTTTGTTGCAGGAGCAATTGCGGAAAAGGCGCGAGGATGAGGAGCGAGCTACACAACAGGAGTTGGTCAATCGGTCGCTTCGCGGGTCGAAGAAACTTCAAGCCCTCGAATCCCGGCCAGGCCTCGTTAACGACGCCTTCGCCCAGGAAGAGGTCCAAGAGGAAGATACCCTTCACAAGATCATAGGTAAGTCGAATTTTTCATCGGATTTATTCTCGCGAAGATGAACTTATATTATAAAAGATTGTGAAAGAAGAAAGAGGAATAATCAATTAATTATTTAGTTCAGTTGAACCATCAACCAACTCAATTTATATATATAAAAGGAAATATATATGTATCCTATATATATAATATATATATCCTATATCGTATATATCCTATCTATCCTGTAAATTCGTACGCACTTAAAAAGTGCAAACGCGTACTGGTTCGGTCTAAAAAACACACGGACTGTAATGAACTATTCTGAAAATTGTTCTAAAGAAATGAGCCATTGTCAAGCCAAAATTGATTTCTAGTGAACATTTTAAAAATTTAGCTTTTATAGATTCGTCAAAAAAGTGTTGATCGCGGACGGGCAGATTTTTTTTCCACTGGATATTCGGATTGTACATGCCTTCAAACGTAAAACATCACATTTTCAGAGGGGCTAAAATTTTTTTCCTGTGTGATTACAATGGTTTATGATCAAGCTTTCCCCTAGCCCAGTGTGTTTCATTTATTGTTCGCTTGAATGCTAACGGTTCCCAGTCTTTTTTTTTTTTTTTTTTTTTTAATAATAGACTATTGTAATTGGCCGAGGAAGATAATTCTAAATCCGACAATTCAATGTTTTCCGTTTCACAAAAAATACTAAAACCTGACTATTCATTTCAAATAATTTTGTCTTTCTACAGCCGAAACTTTACCAAGAAAAACAAAAGACGATGTTAGTAGGTAATTGAAAAGTGTTGACGACGTACAGATAGAATTATTGTTAATATTTTTTTTAATTGGGTCTTTGAATTTTAAGTACATGCTTCGAAATTTAAAACTTCATATTTTGAGGAGAAATAGACATTTTTTTGGGGCGATTAATAAGGTTTTTATTGAATAATGAGAAAAAATAAAAAGTTTTCGAGTCGAACAAATATTTTCATCCCTGCTGAAAATTAATAGAATAGAGCTGAAAATTGAGAAAAAAACCTCTCCTGCTGTATCACTTGGGATTGGCTATTTCACGCCTATTCTTTTACTTGGAAATTTGCAGCTTAACTGATTAATTGTGATAATAAGGTTGGATAAAATTGAATCAGCGCTTGAAAATTACGATAAACAAAACTACGAGCTTTGCAATTTTGTTAGGTTCGAATGGAAAACGTCGGCTTGAGTGACTGGCAACTTCGCTTTCAAGTTGTAAATCCCGCCTAATGGTCGTTATTCGCTGCTGAAACTCGAGTTTCATCTTCGATGAATTGTTTTCAACGTTCCTGTCTTTTGAACGTTTGTCAACTCAAGCTGACCTTGAACGATGCACTTATAATCGTGCGGATTCCATTTATTATAGATGCTCAGAAAATCGAATTGACGTTGTAGTAATATTGAGGGGAAAATTTTTCTTCTCATCACTAATGAAAAAACTTGATGAAGTTGTTTTTTTTGGAACGTTTAATAAGGACAGTTTTGTTATTGCAAAAATCTAAATAGCTGACACTAGCTACGCGTAGTATTGAATTAACTATTTTGGACATAGTCCAACATATATAACTATGTTGGACATTGACAACTGAAGTTGAGAACAATCATTTGAGGTTGCTACCTCGCAGGTTATTTCTTTTTGGTGCAACCATCAGTCTCATGCTAGACAGTTTCACGTTAAGTTAGTCTGTCATACAGTTTATTTGATTCTAAAAAATGTGCCTTAATCGACACCGTTCCATTTTCCAATCAGAACCAACAAACTACATGAATAAATTCGATTTCATTGTAACGTGATGGGTTGAATTTGTATGAAAAGTGGTGTAGCCTCATTGGATTCTCCAACATAAGGAATGTGACTAATGAGTCCTGTAATCAAGGTAGATATAATGTCCTAATTACGGTATTTATCGTATTTAGTGGCATCTGAAGGTCAATCGATTCACATGTACCTCGTAATACTTACGTAAACCTTTTTTTTTTTTTCAATTTATAATTTATTTTTATTTGGACGAAGTAAAACATGTCATAACTGTGACGGTGGCCATCGTCAATTTTAATTTTGAAAATAGTTGAACCAATCAATCAAACGAATCTTACCAAATTAAACTTCTTTCTTCTCGATTGGAACGTTGGAGCTAGCGCTTGTGGATCGAAAGGAACTTCCACACTGTTGACGTCACTTGTTTTCGGCAATGATGTTATCAGATGGTACGGAAAATAGAAGCACTGTGGAGTGAGACTGGGCTCGTGACGTCAAAAATTTTCCTCTTGTTTTGCGCTACTTTTTGAATTTGCTTTTCCTCTTTTGCCTCGTTTAATGTTTTTCTCGGGTTTCGATTTCCGTTGAAACGGTGTCATTACGATTGTAGACTTATTATTGACGATCCAATTCGGGATAAAAACTTTGCAAACAATTGTACGTTGGTTTATTATTCCATTAGACTATCCTCTTCTGATAGAAACCATCTCGAGCATTTGTGAACGTTTTTACCTAACATCAGGTTGGTGAAATTAAGAGACAACTCCTCAATAACGGTGGCAGTTTTGATTATTTTGATTTTTTCTTAATCATCTGATAGAAGGTCAAATTATTCGCCTAATGGTACAGCTGCAGATAGTGTTTTACAGCCATTCCGACGAGTATGGAACGATTTTAATTGTTGTGAAAATTTTCAAATATTCTCTCGTGGCCAATTGGTGAAAATCTCGTAAATTCTTCACATCAGCTAAGATAATTCGTGAACCATTAATAATGTATCCGCCTCGCTGGTCGCATTCGATTTTGCGCCAAAAAAACAATATCAATTGATACTATGTCCAGAAAACCGGGAAAAATTCGAATTTTCAACCTTTTCTAAAACCAAACTATTTCCAGGCCGAGATTAATTTTTGGTGAATGTTACCTTTATGTAGCTTTTATAATTTCGTCAAAAAATTTTGTCGGCAGATGGACAGAATTTTTTTTTATTCGATATTCGGATTCTAAGTACCTTGGAAGGGAAAGCACCAAATTTTGAGGGAGGGTTAGAGAATAAAAATTTCTCGAGCGATTATAATTGCAGGACAAACTAAAAATCGATGCTAATTCCCCATTTCAATCCGATTTGTACGTTACCAACGTACATTACTGGCTTGATTCAAAAGCCGTTGGCTCTGGAAATGTCTCTCTCGGTTCCTCAGTGGACCATAATGGAATTCTCAGGATCCAGAGCGGCATCTCTTGATCCCAGTCGACTCAACAATAAACGGATTTTCTCAGCCTTTGCATTTTTCGATCTCTTTAGTCCTTCTGTGCTGAGCCGTCCGTTGTGTCTGACTCCGATTGTGTTTTCACCTGTTTGCCATCATCAGTCGAGCTACCTGACGTACCTTTTTCACTTTAATATACAGTCGCCTTTTATTGACCGTACCGTGAATCCGAAACCAGCCTCTCCCACGGCTTGTTACGTTGTAAATTCTCGTTATCTTGAAGATGCACGCATCGCTTTTTCCTCCTTCGGATGCTCGAAAACATTCCTAGAAGCCAGCTCAAGTAGAAAAATAAAACCGCATACCGTATTTTTGTCGTTCACAATAAACTGTACTGATGTTTATCGAACGAAAATTGTGCGGAATTTCTATGTTTTCTGTCTCTTTCCTCTAGTTATATCCCACTCACGATTTGGTCCTGGGAAAAAATTATTTCTTCTAGAGAGACTGCACCAAATTTTGGTCATCTCTCAAAAATCGTTAAAAAAAGTTTGATCCGTTCAATGAACTGTAGAACTGTCCTGGGACTTTCAATATTCTGCAATTGTTACCAGCTCTTGACTTAGACAATTTATTTTCTTACGAAATCTACGGATTATTTTTAAAAATGTATCTACGTATAGACATCGATCTGTTATGCGATTCCTCAAAATACTTTTGAGGATTATTCTTGCGAAAGAATTAAAATAAAATTTAAAATAATGTGTTTTTTTTTTCTAAGGAGATAATTGCGTACCAATTATTTGTTTTCGAACTAGAAATAATCGTTTTACAATCTATGTTTTCAAACTTTTTTCAAATGAGATTATGGTCAATAATTGTTATTAGATAATTCGTTCTTTAAGGTTTTCAATATTTTACTTTTTCAATGTTAACGAGAACACTTCTTTTGCCAAACTCGAAATTTTTGTAAGCTTAATTTTGAATGACGTTTTAAAAATTTAGTCGAAGAAGTAACCTGTTGATCTAGTGAGCTGTGCGTTGTAGTTTCCAACAATTCTTAATATCAGTCTCGTCTAGCAGGTGAGAATTTGGTTTCACGTTGCTGAGATATTCATATTATCTTGGTATTTATGACAGATTCACTCTGACCGAATTGAACATTTTCAGCTGTGTGTAACGTGCAAAATACAATGACGCCTAATTTTACGCATTTATTGGAATAAAACACGGAAGAAAAAATTTATCTAATAAAATTATGCTCTATAGCTTTGTACCAGAATTTGTTAAATATTATTTTTT
Source organism: Tupiocoris notatus (assembly GCA_037159825.1). Lineage (NCBI taxonomy): Eukaryota > Metazoa > Arthropoda > Insecta > Hemiptera > Miridae > Tupiocoris > Tupiocoris notatus. Next base: position 650,512 of record JASJUZ010000174.1, read on the forward strand.
TCTTCTATATGTACTATTGGGAAGTTAATTTGGATAATTGAACAAAAAGAAAAGAAATTTTAATTCGGAAAATTTTAAAAATAATCAACGAAATTTTACTTTTCCTAAATACAAGTAGGTAGTTAATTTTAAAAATTACCCAAGGGATTTCAGTTTCAGGGATTGAGGGTTTGCATAATCCAAAAGGAACTTATCTAGAATTGCCGTAGCACCGCCTTGGAAAACCGTCTTTGTACATTACCTATGGAATTAATATACCAGACATGAAATTCGAAACGACTTTGGTCCTCCTAGATCGGTCGTTCTTTACTTTTCTCCGTTCTTTGCTCTAATAGTCGTTTAAAGCTATAAAATATTACCGTTAAATGTCGCGCGATTCTCATCACGATTTTACGACGATTTAATTATTATTGGTTCGTATATAAATATTAGGAACAAAATGGTAACTTTCGAAACGTGTTACGAGTATGCAAAGCTAAGCATCTTCGGACCATACAGGTCTCTAGACGTTGAACTGTTCGGCAGTTAGCTTCACTGTCACCTGTACAAAGCAAGTTGAAGAGTACGGAACGAGCTAGTGCCGTAGAAGCAGAGCGAGAGCTGTGTAAACAAGCCGTAAGGTAAACAGAATTGTTGAAGGCATCCGCTTCAACACCTCGGCATCAAATATGCGCAGAACTATTACCTTTGCCACCCCCGACACTGAGTACAATCTGACCTCCGACGAGCCCTCATTTTTCGAGTAGTCTGCCTGGGTAGCTCGGTGGAATTTCCTTCAGCCGTAATAGAAATTCCCCGGTTTATCATAAAGTTTTTGCATATAACCCATAGTTTTAAGATAGTAGCTGGATATTTATTTAATAACCTTACAAGATGGTAATAAAAGTAAATAATAATAACAATAATATTATAATAATAATAAAAAATGTAAGATCATTTAAAATAATAATAAGAAAAAGTCATAATGAGTCAAATTACCATACAAGGTATAGAAACTATAGAGATCTTGAAAAATAGAGAAATCGAAAAAACTATGAATATTGACTTGTAATGGTTGGACTTCAAATATTATGTTATTATTTATGTATGTATATAAATAAAATAAAATAAGTCTAATATAGGGAGATATATAAAATATGTATACATTTCTTATTTTTATTATTAGCAAGCAGCTGTTTCTCAAGGGCCTAGTTATTTGGAATTTTGTACCGTCTTTTTCACTGTTATTATCATTAATTTCTTCACTGATATTGATGTACAGGTATTGCGCTAAATTATCTAACTTCAATATTCGACGAACTCCAGGCGTCGGCTGGCTATGTCAACCTGTTCGTATGTTATACAGGGTGCGGCATAAAGGACGGACGCTTTTGAAATGGCTAGTACTTCTCCCCTACTACGCCGACATATGAGAGGAGGGTGCCTCTCGATTCGTGAGGTCCTACCATTTTTTTTTAGTTGAAACCATGGAGCCGTGGACTGTTTGTTTCGACTGTGTCGTTTTCGCTTATGACAGTTTTGTCAGAAATAACGAATTGTCGTTATTGGGCAACTGAAAATCCGCGACGATTACACGAAAGACCTCTGCACAGCCCAAAAGTAACAGTTTGTTGCGCTGTATACCAAACTTGCGTCATTTGCCCTTATTTCTTTGAAGACGTTAATGGAAATGCTGTTACGGACACCACTTGAATGACGTGATTTTCCACACTTAACTCTAGAAAATGCTATTCAATTACAAAGTCGAATCTATAAATAAGTTTGTTTTACAATAAAAATTGCTGATTTTATGATATTTTTTTTTTTTTAATCTTCCGTTCTTTATGCCGCACCCTGTATAATGTATTAGTACATAATTTGTATTTTTTTTTTAAATCAATAAAACGTTTAATTCGTTTATTAGTTCAACAAGAAGTGTAAAAAGAGTAAAATATTTTTATGAAACGCTTGTACTTTCACATGGTGCATTACTGGTATCTGTCAGCTATTAGCTTAACACATGTAACTACTCTCTATATTTGTCTCAAATTCGCTATTTTTTTTGGTATTTTTTTAGTACTCTCCATTCAATATTCGCTCGTGGCCATCGATCGATACTGTTGAAAATTCGAGCTCCGATTGAGAGGGCGAAATCTTTTTTTCTTTTCGCTCGTATCAGTTTTATACGCTCCTCTCAAGAGGTTACATCCCTCCACTGCATAAGGTAGACGAGTGCTTGGACTGCATGGAGTCGAGAACGAGCTACAAGGGTGGGAAATATACTGGCTGTATTTCACTCCGCTCTTGACACCTTATGCCTCACGTCCTGTTTTCCATCCGCGAATATTTCACCGTCATCCATCCCACTTACGGAAACGCATGAAACCTACGTCTCTCGGGGGCCCGTGTTGGTTCTCCTGTTCCCTATAAATGGAAGGTCTCCCTTCAGACGCGGAAGAAATGTTCTTTTCCAGCCGAATCGAAGTTTATGATGGCAGGAACAAATCTGTTTCGAGCGGTCGAGGTTTCAATTGTAATAATGGAAACGTTCTTTTCTTTTTCGACGATTTTTCACCGCGGCGTAAATCGTCGGCCGTTTCCCGATCGATTAACGTTAGTAAAATTCAATGGACCGAGTTTTGCAGTGGTCTTGTATTGTACTGTACTAGAATGGGAATTTAGGTACCTTCGGCCTAATGGCCCGATAAATGGGAGCATAAATTCCTTGCCGTCGGTTCCAGTTATATAATGCCGCGAAATATTTTCATGTTTTGGCGTTGAGAAAAACGAGGCTTCCGATTCTTAGGGTTTTTCGTTCTTAACTGTCCGAGTACGAGCGTACTCGTACTTCCTTTCGCACTGGCACTCAAGCCGTTTCTAGTACCTCCGGCCCCCGGGGGCGAGCGATCGTTATGGGCCCACTCCCCTTTTTGGGGGAAAACTCCCCCAAAACGTAGACACAATTACTCTCTCCCATTTTCCCCAAATCTTCCCTCAATCTCATTTTTCGTCTCCCTTTTTTTGTTTATTATTCAATATTGGTTTATTATCCAATAATAAACCATTGTAATCGCCCAAGAAGAAAACATTTCTAACCCCCCCTCAAAATTTGATGTTTTACGTTTCAAGGCAAGTAGAATACGAAATATCCAATAAAAAAATTCTGTCCGTCCGCCGTACGCCGTTAGCAGTTTTCCGGCCAAACTATAATAGCTACATTCTTGAAATTTTCACCAAAAATCAATCTCGGTCCCACGACATCCCAATTCTTGAACCAACTTGCTAGCTCAATTTTAAGGGTATTTTTGGGGGTTTTGAGGGGGAGAAAATTCATATTTTCCAGGGTTTTTCAGAAAAATGTGTACGTGATATCAAATTATATAGATTTTTGGACGCTGAATCGAATGAGACCATCGCGGGGTCGATAGGTCTATTGGTTCTCGAGTTATCACAGCTTTTGTATCGAATTTGGGAGATTTTCAGGAATTTGACATGAGGGTATAACTCGAGAGTTCTTGGAGCTATAAAAATCGTTCTATACTCATTGGAATGGTCGTCAAACACTCTCTCCAGCTGTAGGGTAAGGCAAAAAATTTAGTTTTTAATTAGGAAATTAAGAAAAATAAAATTGATTAAAATTACAATAGTCACTAATGTTCGGAATAATTACTATCACTTATGGATAATCTTCTTAGATCATTATTGAAGCGAAGGAATAACAAAGCACTGTACAATCATTTGCCGCGTTTTAAAAATAATAATTAACGGAAAGAAATTTATTGTGGAATCGGTCCAGAAGTTCTTGAGCAAATGTACCTTGTTGGTACTAATAAATAGTATTCCGTGTTCCTTAAGAGACCCTTACCGGCGAAAGCGCATGAACTGTAAAAATACGCGGTGCGTCTTCCAGTCGTTTTCAGTTATGTTTTCTAATGGCTCGTGACGGATTCGTCGAAGTCACCGAAGGATACCTCTCTCCTACACCTGAGCTTATTTGTCTTGGCGTCAGGTGGAACGGTTTCTCAGTCCAAACAACAAAAGTAACCCCCACTAGCTTCTTCCACCTCCGAACCGCAGTTCGATGGCAAGCGTCTTCTGATACGCCAGTCTTTCGCGGACAGCGTTGCCCTTGTGTTGTTCGGCAGTTAGCGACTGTGTTCGTTTGTTTGTGGATACTCGAAAAGAGGTAAATAACGTTCGCTATGGCAACATTTAACGGCCCTGAAGGCTATTCAATTTTTCCGTCGCGAAAATCTCTCTTCTGATTATTTTGTCGAGACGATCAACGATTTTTATCGCTCGCGAAGGACTGGAAATATCGACGAAAAATATTTGTATATAAATGCGAAGAATATCTTCTGTCTCTATTACGGTTTCGCGGAATGATGTTGAAATTTCACGTGGTTTTAGGGTACATCGATTTTCGTCACGCCTCTCCTTCAAGTTAAACAATCGGATATTATTAATTTTTAACCGATTCCACTATGAAAAAAATACTCAAGTTGTCTCGCGGTTTTTTAGGAGATATTTGAAGCGATCCTAGCCGGTTTTTGCCGCATAACTTGAAAAAGGAGAGGGTTGTAAAGATAAACAAAGTTTGCCCATAGAGCACAAACTACTTCCACGATCCGCTAACCAATACACACTGTTGTACAGTTTTCCGTTGCTTCAATTGTGAACACCTTGCGCTTTGCACTTGTGTTGTCACTGTCCCGAACATAATGTGAACGTTTCCACCTAACTGCAAATTTGACATGGGGTTGAGGTAGAGACATTATTGGCGACGTTATCTCATTGTGCATTTCTAGCGCTTTCGCCGCTCTGGGCCTCTTCAGGAAAAATCTTCTATATAAAAGTTTTTAAAAAAAATTATAGGTCCTGTAATAGCTCCGCAAGGCTGGGATTGTCATGAATAGGGAATTTCCTAAAACACGTCCGCTTTTTGAACCTAGAGTCAAATAAATTATAATAAATAGGGGACTAGATTCAGATGTAGGGGTGACTAGAATAGGCATTAAAAATAAGGCATTTTTGTTTATAGTGTTATGTGATCAACTCTAGTCATTTTTAAGTCTTATTGTTTTAATGTTAAATTCGCCCTATTCTAGTCACCCCTGCATCTGAATCTAGTCCCCTATTTATTTTAATTTATTGGACTCTAGGTTCAAAAAGCGGACGTTAAAAAATAATGACTTTCACAGCCTGTAAAAACCGAATCAGCAAAAACCGTTGGACGGATTTATCTCGGAAGTACATTGTGTTATCCGAAATCCGAAAAACCCGTCTAATAGTGCACATTTTTCGGAAGAACGTTTTCTGAAAATTCACAAATGTTCGGCCAGTGCAGTATTGTGATCGATAATTGGGAGTGTTCGTTCAATTTTTCTTGTCCCAATAAATCACTTATCTATCGATCTGTATTGTTGGAATTAGTCGGACTCGTCAATTACAAAAACAAAAAAAAATCTTGCTCTTAATTTCAGTAATTATTTCAGTAAATCATAATCAATTTCAGTAAATCATCAATCAAGAATTTCAGTAAAATCATAATCAACGCTGCTCTATCAATAAGCTATCGTAAAATCCTTTCTCCTGGACCAAACGGTCCGATTTGCCGGATTTAACTGAAATTTGTACGATAGCAAGATTAACCTATGGCAACTAATTTCACCTATAGCGTTTTCGACCTCGAAAGTAGACAGTTACTCATTTCGTTTTGCGGGTTTTTCGATGAAATCTTTTTATTTGTCGGATTTTCAAAATGCTGTTCCCTCCCGAGATATGGAGAGAAAAATTTCGAATCGCCGGTGAAATCTCGAACCATAAGAGGAAAAATGGTGCAATGTCTCGAGAGTATCAAAGATTCATCGTTCCATTTTCAGGGTCGTGCGCTAAAAAGGACCGCGCTCGGTTCAGGAAACCAATCGATCGATAGTCGCTAGGGGACGTACTCCACAACAGTCCGAATATAGCGCTGACCGCTGATTCCTTTTGCACTATCGTGAAATAAATGGACGGTTTTAAACGGACCGGTCTCAATCGAACAGAGATTAGCAAAAAACGCTGCAAATGATTGTAGAGCGGTTTATTATTTTTCCGCTTCGATAATAATTTAAGATTATCCATTTGTGATAATAATTATTCCGAACATTTGTGAACTTTCCCACCGAAAAACAGATTGGTGTCTATTGGGGAAAACTTCGTAGCATCGATTGTATAGATAATACGAGTAGATAGCTTTGCTGGTTTTTTTTAAATATAAATCGAGACTCTCAAGCGCTATAAAAATCGTTCTATACTCGTTGGAATGCTGGTCAATGACTCGATTCGGTTATTCGAATAATTTAACAATTTTTAGAAACTCGAAAAAATTAAAAATTATTAAAATGACCATAGTTGCTATGGAGTTTTCTCTTATAAAGACTTATTTTTTGTAACAGCTATGTATCGTTATTTGAATTACTCAATTATTAATTAGAGAACTATTATAATTAGATAACTAGGAAAAATAAAAATTGAAAAAATCGGGGTTAATTTTGTTTTTTGGTTAAAATTACGATAGTAGTTGCTGATGAGTTTCCTCTCAAAGTTACCAAGGTACTTACCTGGAAACGTTCATAACTGTTGGGGTTATTGTAACTATTAGAAACGAATGTTTTCCTTAAATTATAATTTATTGAAGCGATATTAATCTACTTTGGAATCATTTGCAGCGTTTTCAAAATGCAAACAATAATCGCTCTTATTTCTTTGGCTGTTCTGGGAACAAGGTTTCTGGGGCCTCGGTGAACTAGAATGTTCAGGCCAAGAATTGTAGGCCTACAACGGTGAAGGGTCGAAGGGGAAAGCGGCAAGCCCCGATGGCCACTCCTTTCATTCAAAACGCTTTGGCGTTTAAATTTCTGTAAATTCTTAGCGATCGATTATTCTATGGGTTTTCTATATAATATATAGACGGATTTGGATGAAAAAAAAAATAGGGTGTACTCAAAATTTAAGCCCATCGGCTGGAAAACCTCCAGAATTTCGATTTTTCGCTTCTTTTTTTTTTTTTTTTTTTGAAAAAATTCGAAATGTATCGAAAAACGTTGTTTCCGCGAAATTTTACGATCGCGGATTTTTTTATTTCGGGAGCTGTAATTCTTAGCGATCGATTATTCTATGGGTTTTTATTTTATAAAACGCAAATAATTACAAAATTATTTACTTCACATCGAACAGCTGGCGTCTTTAAAGCTGGAATATTTGATTATGTACCTATATAATCTCTGGTCATTTGACCTAAATTTGCTGTCGTGATACTATCAAGTTACAGATTTCTCCCCCGTAACGCAAAAAAATCTAGAATAGACGCCAATTCGAGTATAATATGAACTTCTCTATTGACAGTTGAGCAACTCGAATTTTTCAAAATCGACAGCGGAAATCGGATAGAAAGCTCCGATCGTTTTCAAAAGACAAAAAATCTCGAGATAAGCGATCGGCTCGTTCTCTCAGTAGTACGCGTGCTCGTTTCGTTTCGCCTATGGGAAAATTTCGATTTCGCGACGTGGGACGTTCCCATGAAACCGTCAACAATCGAACGCCAATCCGTTAGCCAATGAATTAAGATTTCATCATCGAAAAAGAACTCTCGGAAGGATGTTCGGTTGAGATACGATCTTTCCCAATTCAATACGCGCACGATAATGGCATTTTTGTGCTAATGCTGTCGACAACAAAACGGACGTTGTTTTTGGTTATTATGATCAAATCCGTATTTAAAATAAATTTCCATAATATTATCCTCTTGTATTAAAAACGTAGCCCATCATTTCTTAAATATTGCTATACCTTGACCTAATATTAAGAAACTTATTCCTTAATGAAAATCCCCTCTAAAGACATGTAATAGCGGTATATAAGATTGAATTAAATAGATAAATTGTGGACTATCAATTCCAAGACAGGCTCCTCTGAAAACTAAATTACCGCCAAGTTCTTTAATTTTAAAGATTGATGCTGTTAATAATCTGGTTAAATAATCTGGTTAAAAAATTTAATGAACTATTGTTACCGCCCAAGAAAACAAAATTTCTGAACCCCCTTCAAAATTTGATGTTTTCGTTTCAAGGCATGTAGAAACCAAATATCCAATTTAAAAAAAATCTGTTCATCCGCCGTTCGTCGGCAACACTTTTCTGACGAAACTATTAGAGCTAAATTCTAGAAATTGTCACCAAAAATCTATCTCGGTCCTACGACGGTCAAAATTCCTGAACCAACTTGCTAGCTCAATTTTAAGGGTATTTTTGGGGGGTTCGAGAGGGAGAAAATTCGTAGTTTCCAAGGTTTTTCAGAAAAATGTGTATTTGGTATCAATTTCTATAGATTTTTGGACGCTGAATCGAATGAGATCATCGCGGGGTCGATAGCTTCATTGGTTCTCGAGGTATCGCAGCTTTTGTGTCGAATTAGGGAGCTTTTCAGAAATATGACATGAGGGTATAACTCAAGAGTTCTTGGAGCTATAAAAATCGTTCTCTGCTCATTGGAATGGTCGTCAAACACTCTCTCCAGCTGTACCGTTAGGCAATAAGTTTAGCTTTTAATTAGGAAATTAAGAGAAAATGAAAATGATTAAAATTACAATAGTTGCTTTTCCCCTTTTGTTACATCTGTTTTTCGGTGGGAACGTTCACAAATTAATGTTCGGAATAATTACTATCACTAGTGGATAATCTTCTTAAATCATTATTGAAGCGAAGGAATTATAAACCACTGTACAATCATTTGCAGCGTTTTTTCGGTTTAGCTGTCTCTCGTTCTTATCAATGAATATTAGTCAGAGACTTAGTATTGTTATTATGGCTTGAATTACGCAGAATTTGTCATTAAAAGAGCATTACAATAGTGGAACATTAGCCGAACATTAGCTCGTCTGGTTCAAGCGATTTAATTGGTGCTACAGAATCCAGGGAATCGGCGAAAATGTGTATGATTTTAGAAGATAAAACATAGTAATTTTTTTTCCAAAAAAAAAACCGTGGATACCTTGTGATGGTGCTACGAAGCCCTGATGATGCCCGAATGGGCGAAAGTGCTTGGCAGGCCGACAATAAAAAAAAAAAAAAACAGGAGAATAAGACGCCTTGGTTTTCTCCCCCTCAACCCGAACAACGAGGATAGTAATTTTAATCTACTTTCATTTTGTAAAAAGCAAAAATTAGTCGCCTTTGAAATGAAATTCTACGTCTTTTGTGGCGTAGCTTAGGTTTGCGTCGTATAAAATGACGGTTTCAATGGGAAACAAAATTATTTGGTGATGAAATTTTCGAAATCAGATTCCTCAGACGAATTTTCTTTGGCATTTCGGGGATAAAGTTTTCATGCCGATTTTCAGCAGTTGGGGAGCAGTGAACCAAATGAAGTCATCCCAATTTCCCTCAAAGAATTAACCACTTCGGTAACTATATTTACCTTACAAATGTCGCTTCCGGTCTTTTATGATTATCGATTAAAAACGGCGCCGGTCCTCGTGGAACATCGGCCGTGAACTAGATAGCGTCAAGAGGGGTTGAACTCCCACCTTCTGTCCGTGACCGTGAAGCCTCGATACTTGATTCTCCACTGTGCTCGACAACTTGATATTCAGCTGGGTCAAATGGGAACGAAAAACGCTGGAAATTATTGTACAGCGATTTATTATCCCTTCGCATCGATAATAATTTAAGAAGACTATCCATTTCTGATAGTAATTATTCCGAACATTTTTCAACGTTCCAACCGTAATCAGATTGGTAACTATAGGGGAAAACTCCGTAGCAACTATTGTAATTTTAATCATTTTTAAATTTCTTAATTAAAAGCTAAATTTTTTCCTTACCGGTACAGCTGAAGAGAGACCATTCCAACGAGTATAGAAAGATTTTTATAGCTCCAAGAACTCTCGAGTTACCTATACCCTCGTGTCAAATTCGTGAAAACCCCCTAAAATCAACACAAAAGCTGCGGTAACTCGAGAACCGATAAAGCTATCGACCCCGCGATGGTCTCATTCGATTCTTAATCCAAAAATCTATAGATATTTATACTAAATAAATACTCTTTTTTCTGACAAACCTTGGCAAACGCTAATTTTCTCCCCCGAAAAATACCCGAGAAATTGAGATAGCAATCAGTTAAAGAATTAAGCCATTGTCAGGCCAAGATTGATTTTTGACGACAATTTGAAGTATTCAGTTTTTATAGTTTCGTCAGAAGTGCGTTGACCGGGACGGACGGAATTTTTTCAATTGGATTTTCTGATTCCACATGCCTTGATTGTCCGAAATGTGTTGCTATGCCCCAGGTAAACTAAACGAAACGAGAATCGACCGACGAGCTGATGGCAGTTCAGTTTTCGAGATAAATGTCAAAGTGCATGACAGGGTCACCATGTGCCCACTCAAGTTCATCAAGGTGCTGTACAATTCCGCGAATTCAACGATCCACGTATTCAATTTCCACTGTTCGCAAGATCTCGAAACACTCGAGCTTAATATGTTGTTCCAATTTTTGTAGAAAATGCACTCGCCAGTATATATATTTTGGATTTAATCTTTGGAAACGTGAAAATCGACCAGACAACGTTTCCAATATTCCAGTCAATTTTTTTTTAGTTTAATTTCGACAGTTCAATAAATTGCCCGACTTTGGAGAATATTTCCAACAAGTTTCATTCATATCGGAAATATACCTACGTAGGTTATTACAATGGTTAGATGCATTTTGGTTTATTATTCGATAATAAACCATTGTAATCGCCCTAGAAAAAATTTTTTCTCACCACCTTAAAATTTGATGTTTTACGTTTCAAGGGGTGTAGAATCCGAATATCCAATAATAAAAAACGCTGCAAATGATTGTACAGTGGTTTATTATTCCTTCGCTTAAATAATGATTTAAGAAGACTATCCATTTGTGATTTTAATTGTTCCAAACTTAAATATGTGAACGTCCCCACCGAAAAACAGATGGTATCTATAGGGGGAAACTCCGTAGCAACTATTGTAATTTTAATCATTTTTATTTTTCTTAATTTCCTAATTAAAAGCTAAATTTATTGCCTTACCCTACAGCTGGAGAGAGTGTTTGACGACCATTCCGATGAATCTAGAACGATTTTTAAGCTCCAAAAAACTCTCGAGTTATTCCCTCATGTCAAATTTCTGAAAATTTCCCAAATTCGGCACAAAAGCTGCGATAACTCGAGAACCAATAAAGCTACTGACCCCGCGATGGTCTCATTCGATTCAGCGTCCAAAAATCTGTAGAAATTGATAGTAAATACATATTTCTCTGAAAAACCTTGGAAAATATGAATTTTCTCTCCCTCAAACCCCCCGAAAATACCCTTAAAAATGAGCTAACAATGTGATTTAAGGATTGGGCCGTTGTGAGACCGTAATTGATTTTTGGTGAAAATTTCAATGTAGCTATTATAGTTTGGCCAAAAAAATTGTAGACGGCGTACGGCGGTCGGGCAGAATTTTGTTTTGTTGGATATACGGATTCTACATGCCTTGAAACGTGAAACATCAAATTTTAGGAAGCTTAGAAAAATGTTTTTCTTGGGCGATTACAATTGTTCATTATTGAATAATAAACCAAAATGGTTATTGGTACTTTATCGTTCTCCACATTGGACAATACAAAACCTCCAAGAAGAACTTTTCTATATAGTTTCATAACAAAGATCGTCCTTCGGATGCCGCGCCGATTGAATTCCTCTCAAATGCCGTCCTGGTATCGCTTTCATCTTGCCATACGTTGCCGCCGTTACGATTTCTTTCTCAAACCATCGTTCTCTACAGGAAACCTAATAGTTCGAGCTGTCGACGAATTCGTGACCGACTTGACGTCGAATCCACCCGTGCGATGAGGCAGTTTATGAGTCACGCCATAAATGTGTGTCAAATGGTGTCAATATTTCGACATCAAACTCATAAAAAACAACAATATTTCAACATCAAAAAAAAAAAAAAAAAATTCAACATTGTGAATTTTCCCACGCCGTCCAAACCATGCTGGGAATTGAGCCCTCTTTTAAGGCGAGATTCTACATTAAAAAACCGCTGCAGATTATTGCACTGTGATTTATTATTTCTTCACTATCCACTTGTGGTGTTAATTATGAATGATCGGAAATATTTTAATGTTTGTTATGGCGAGTGATTTATGCCTGATTTTTATCTCCTGTGTCGCTCACTTTACTTCACTTTAATTCGCATATTGCTGGTATATCGATTTTTGCAGACCGTAAAAATGTATATATTGGAACGCTTGAGGTCTAAACATGATTGTTACGGTGAGTGATTGACGCTTGTTTTGATACCGAGTGGTCTTGTGTAGGATAATAAACCACACCTGACTTGGCGATCAGAAAATAAAATATTTTGCAGATGAGTATAAGCTTCCTCTAATCCGAACTTTTTAACATTTAAAATACAGTATATTCCCCGACTGGGAAAAATCGTACAACGCGATAAAATAAAATAACGGTCGAAACAAATGTCTCTGTGTCGCGTCGCGGAACCTAATTCGCGAAAACGTGGTACCGACCTGAGAAAGATGCGACGCACAGGTGGGACGTCGCGGTACGTCCTGACAGCACCTGACGGTGGACGGGAGGCGATCCCCAGCAATTTGGAAAGCGAGCGTCGACGGAAATAGAGCCGGGACGACGGCAGATCCAGCGCCGCGTCCAAACGATGTGACGACGCCGACGGGCGCGCTAATCGTCGTAGGAGGTCTGGACAACGGCACAAACTATGAGTCCGATGGAGGAAACTTGCCACGAAGGTGTTTCGTACTCCTGATGGCAGTTTTGGCTCGGCAACGATAGGCGTTGGGGCCAAAGTGAAAAAAACCACGATATAAATCGGATCGGGAGTAAATGTGCGAGCACCGAGAGGACGGGGGTTGCACACGCGGTAAACGTAGATGGCGGAAGAGAAGAAAATCGACGATGACGGCGTCGAACTATTTGTCAGTGCCTTCGCGATTAAACAAACAAAAAATAAATAAATAATACTTGGTTTTGAAGCGACTACCCAAAAACGAAAATAAATAATAGGTACATTGAATTGACTGCTAGTATCTACCTAACTTCTTTTTAATATTATAATTTTTTTTTTTTTAACTTACAAACATCGCTTCATTTTCATGAAAAATACAAAAAATTAAAAATGAACTCAAAACAACGCTTGATCTTTATTTTTACTTTTTTATTTTATTTATTCTCATTTGTTTTATTTATTACTGTGGTACTCAGAAGTATACTGTATCTTATCAAAAAATTCGGAAAGGGCAAATTTCACAAAAGGGCTTATTTTTGCACATTCACTGTTAGAAAAATGTTCCGAAAAATATAGTTGAGTTTCGTTCTTTTTTTCACTGAGATAATGACGACTTTTTTTACTTTCTGACCGCAGATACGCTGATACTGTTCAGGAAGTGTTTTCCGTGTTTAGTACTATGAAAGTTTTTTCCGAATTACCTCCGTTCCGAATCGGACGATCACAATAATTCCCTTTACTAGGCAAACATGGACGTGAAAAAAAATTCTCTTTTCACAAAGCTTGTCATATATACGTTCGTATATTTATGCTCGCACTCCTTTGGGCCTTTTTTCCAACCTGAAAATTCCAATTAGTATACAATTTAACGGGGTTTATCTTCTAGTGCGTCCTCGGTCGTTTTTATTTTATCACGAGCGCTAAGCATCTCGTTAACGCCCAACGGTCCGTCGCACTGTCGCACCGTGAACGAGTGTCAGTTTCTGGGAGGTGAAACACCCCGACAATGGAAACGGGGAAAACTCGGCGGAGTTTTCGAGGTCGGCCGAAGTGCGAATCTCTAGCCGGCCCTTAATTGGAATGCCTGGCAGATATTTTGGGGCGGATTTCTATTAAAAGGAGCCCTTGCAACGGGTAAGTAGATTCATTAGCGGAGACTCGGCTTTCCCGTTTAAGTGTTACATCCTAACTATCTCAGCCTCCAATTGGATGATATTTTTTATAGGGACGATTTCGAAAAAACAGGCGGTGCAAAAACACTACTTTCATGTTGGTTTATTAATAATGAATCATTGTAATCGACCAAGAGAAAAAAAATTGTATAACCCCTCCCCCTCTAAATTTGATATTTTTACGTCCAAATATCCAATAAATATCCAATAAAATCCAATATAAATAAATAAATCCAATATCCAATAAAAAAAAAGTTCTGCCTGTCCAACTATAATAGCACCTATAATAGTTACCTAGAATTGTCTCCCAAGAATGTATAATAGTTATTATTACATTCTTGGAGACGTAATAGCACCTATATTAGCACCTATAATAGTTTCTTGAAAATTACATCAAAAAATCAATTTCGGGCCTCACAACAGCCCCAATTCTTGAATCACATTGCTGGCTCGATTTTTAAGGGTACTTTTGAAGGGTTTTTGAGGGGGGGAAAAATTCATAATTTTCCAGGGTTTTTCTGAAAAAACTGTATTTGGTATCAATTGAGACCTGAGACCAATAGCTAACAACACCTTTGCAGTCTCATTCGATGCACAGCTTAGTTTGGTCATTAACGCCCCCTTTTTCTAAAAAAAAAAAAATAATAATAATAATAAATTTAAAAAAAAAACCTATTTAAAAAAAAAAACCTTTACAATTGAGGTAACGATTTGGCTAAAGAATAGAGCCTTCGATAGCTAAAAGAACGATTTTTCAGAGAAAAAATTCAATTAAATTTTTTCCATGATGAGGTTAGTATAGTTTTTCTCAGAAAATTATTGACAGCGTTAGGAGTAACTATCGGGTTTTTTTTCCCAATCGGATATTCGGATTATACATTCTTGGAGACGTAAAAACATCAAGTTTTGTCGTTCGGGGGAAAAAATTTGTTTTTCTACTTTTCCTCGCAATTTTTTTTGGCTTACATGGTTTAAACATCACGAGCTTCTTGTCGAGAGCACTTTCTCTATCTTATTCAATTTAACAGGTTTCATCGATCGAAACTGGGAATCGAATTTTTTCCATTTTTTTCGAAATTTTTTCCATGATGAGGTTTTTCCAGGATAGTTTTTTCTCAGAAAAATTATTGACAGCGTCAGGAGTAACTGTCGGGCTTTTTCCAATCGGATATTCGGATTATGCATTCTTGGAGACGTAAAAACATCAAGTTTTGTCGTTTGGCGGAAAATTTATTTTTTCTACTTTTTTCCTCACAATTTTTTTTTGGCTTACATGGTTTTAAATTTACACAATACATCACGAGCTTCTTGTCGACAGCACTTTTCTCTATGTTATTCAATTTAAAAAGGTTCGGTCGATCGAACTGGAATCCTCTAGTAGTGGGAGGTCGATCGTAATTTTCGATCCCGGGAGTTTTTTCGTCCTCGAGAACGGAAACGGTAATTCGAGAAACGTTCGTACGTCACGAACCCATGTCAAATCCGGCTTCTTTCGACTTTGAGAAAGGCAACCGTATTCTGCGGCCTTTCGTTCGGAGAAGGGTAAGACAAGATGTTCATCGTTATTGCCATATTCCTGGAATCGAATTCTTATCGCAAAGCCAAGTGCGACGTACTGGTTTTATATTTTGGATCTGGATTTTCCACCGTTAATCGTTGGTAACGAGGTTTTAATTCGGCTCAAGATTTCACTCAATGACCTCTAAGGTTGCTGACCGCAGTTTTTACTTCCATGTTTACGTAGTAAATGGAAGTATTGAGATCGTCTGAAAAGTCGAATTCGGAACCGAGGGTCCTGATGGATGAAATTTTCATAGTAGTATACTCAGAAACACTTTCTGAACAAGGTGTCTGTGGTGTCTGTGTGTCCGTCTGTCCCGTCCGTCTGTGGTCACAAACTGACATAAATCGCCATATCTCCCCTGAAAAAATGGATGAAAACCCCATGAAAATTTTCAGGGAATGTTTTCCCAGTGATTGTGCAAAATTAGGTGTTTCCGAATTTTGAATTACACACAGTACTTCCGAGATATAAGCGTTCAAAGTTTTTTCTGTTTCGATTTTTACAGGCTATGAGAGTCAATATTTTTTCTACGTTTGAGGGCTTGAAATGTCGGTTATGGCAAGCAGAAAAACACGAGATTTTTTTGTATAGTGGGTCACATACAATGCCTCCACGTTATGAAGCGTTTTTCACGATTTCACAAGTGCATGTTTTTGTATTTTGATTTTTACAGGCCGCAAAACTCAATGTATTTGAATGTTTGAGGTCTTAAAATGTTGGGGTGGGACGATTGAATGATGCCTGATTTTTTATGAAGTGGGTCACATGCAGTACTTCCGTGTTTATTTGCACATTTGCTACGTTTTTGATTTTTTTATAGACCACAAAAAATGAATATATTTGAACGCTGGAGGACTTAAAATTTTTCTATATGGACAGTTGAATATCACTTGATTTTTATTATTGGGGGTCACATGCAGTACCTCCTCGTAAAACGCATTTTTCTGTTGTTTTAATTTGTATTTTTTTGGGTTTCTTTGCTTTAAATATGACCAACTTTGACCTCGTTCACAAAAACTTGTTTTTGCATAGTTTGGATAACACACAGTACTTCCGCATTATGCCTTTTGTTAACTTTTTGAGATTTTAATAGACCGCAAGAGTGAATATACATTAGACTTTGAATTTTCTAATATGGACAGCTAAATATTGCGGGTTTTTTTATTATTGGGGTCACCTGCAGTACTTCCTCGCAAAGCCATTTTTCAGTTTATTTTATTAAGCGTTATTGTACTTTTAGGGTCTCTTTGCTATAAAATATGACCCAAACTTTTGACCTCGTTCACAAAACTTGTTTTTGTATGGTTCGGGTAACACACAGTACTTCCGCTTTATGCCATTTTTTTAACTTTTGAGATTTTAATAGACCGCAAGAGTGAATATACATTAGACTTTAAATTTTCTATATGACAGCTGAATATTGCGGGTTTTTTTATTATTGGGGTCCACCTGCAGTACTTCCTCGCAAATAAACGCATCTTTCAGTTACTGTACTTTTTGGGGCTCTTTGCTATATATTTGACCAACTCTGACCACGTTCACAGAACTTGTTTTGTATAGTTTGGATAACACCACAGTACTTCCGCCTTATGCCTTTTTTTTTTTCATTAGAGATTTTTATAGACCACAAGAGTGACATATACTTTAGACTTTTAAATTTTTTCTTTCTGACAGTTTGAATGTTGCTTGATTTTTATTATTGGGGGTCACCTGCAGTACTTCCTCGTTAAACGCAATTTCAGTTATTTTCCACTTAGCGCTTTTGTAACTTTCGGGTCTCTTTGCTTTAAAATGTGACCTACAACGACCATGTTTTTGTTTTTGTTTTTGATCACATACCGTACTTCCGCCCTACGCCGTTTATCGCTGTTGAGCTTTTCACAGGGTTGCAAAAAATCAATACATTTGACGCTAGAGGTATTAAATATTTGTAATGGCGAGTGAATGACGCCTGATCTTTACCGCTAGGGTCCACGTTTTCGGCCTTCGTACGATTTTTCTCGATTTTTATAATTGGTTATACCAGTTTACCGACTCAAACATGGAAGTACTGTGTGATCTATGCACACCACTGGTTTGGTTTATTATCAAATGATTAAATTTTCCGTAAACGTGCACAAAATGTCTAAACCCATTTTTTCAAAAAAAAAATGTGATGATCTACGTTTCTTAGCATTGAAATTCCGAATATACAAAAAACAAAATCCGAAACATTATTTGTAAAAAATTGGCAACTCTAACTCGAAAATTCCAAAGCAACTATCGTAATTTTTTTACAATTTTTTTTATTTTTTCCTAATATTATCTAATTAACAGTTTAAACTATTCTAATAGCGGTACATAGCTGAAGAGAGTGTTTGACTAGCATTCCAACGAATATGGAACGATTTTTTGCAGCTATAGGAAAATCTCGAGTTTTACCATCTCGCCAAATAATTCAAAATCTCGGAAATTCGACGTAAAAGCTGCGATAATTCGAGTACCATTGAAGCTCCTTTATTACCTCATTCAGCTTTAATGTTCACAAATTATCGCAGCTTTTGTGCAAAGTTTTCCATTCTCCAGAAGAGCTGTACAACTGTAAAAGGACAAGCCGTGTTTATCGGGATGAAAAAATACCGATTATTTGTTATTGGATAGCAATCGACTTTTCAATTTTTTTGCCACAAATTCGGCGAATTATCCAAACTTGATTTTTCTCACTATCTACGCCCAAATATTTCTATTCCTTGCAGTAACATTTCTATTCCTTGCAGTACTAAGCCAAGATATTTTCACTTCGCGCTCAAAGCCGAGCTTACTGGGAGTTTTTTTTTCCAAGACGAAAACTGCCGTTTGTTTACTCGCCGTTGGTGTCCCCAACGAGGAAATGAGGAGAACCCGTGGGAACGAGAGAGGCCGCACTGGCTCAACAGTGTTAAGTGCATTGAGAAAGAATAGCTGTGATGGGAGGAGGAGGTACCTGGAGAGAAACCGCCCGATCGCTTGGTACTCTTTTGGTCGCACGATTTCAAACAAAAACCGCAACGTTTGCCATCACGTTCTAACCGCTATGGATGATAAACCTGGCAAATATCGTGTGACCCTCTCTTTCTGATTAGATTCGAAAAACACACTAAGCTATGCTAACGAAGATAAAGCCAAGTCGTGATGGCTCTCCGCGGGACACGTCAATATCCTATATCAACTTCAATGCAACTTTCCTCCTTAGAGAGTAAAATTCGGTTAATACGCTAACATTGATGAGAGAAATTCTCACGAAGTGCTCTCTTGTCGAATATTTCACCTCATTTACTTCACTTGCTTCTCTTACTTCACCCACCACACTTACTTATATTACTTCATTTACCAAGTACTTACTTATCAGTAACTTACGTATCACTTACTTACTCAAGTACCTACTTACTTACTACATCACTTCTATTACTTCACTTACGAAGTACTTACTTCACTTAACTCACTTACTTTACTTTCTTCACTTACCTCATTTACTTCACTTATATCATTTGCTTCTCCTACTTCACCCACCACTCTTACTTCTATTACTTCACTCACCTAACTTACTTCACTTACATCACTTACTTCTCTTACTCCACTCACCTCACTTGCTTCTCTTTCAATTACTTACTTACTATTACTTCACTTACCAAGTACTTACTTATCGAGTACTTACCTCACTTACTTCATTTTCTTTACTCACTTCATTTACTTCACTTATCCCACTTGCTTCTCTGACTTCAATCCCCTCGCTTACTTCTCTTACTTCACCCACCACACTTACTTCTATTACTTCACTCACCTCATTTGCTTCTCTTTTATTACTGACTTACTATTACTTTACTTACCAAGTACTTACTTCACTTACCTCATTTACTTCACTTATCTCACTTGCTTCTCTGACTTCATTCCCCTCGCTTACTTCTCTTACTTCACCCACCACACTTGCTTCTCTTACTCCACTCACCTCCCTTGCTTCTCTTCCAATTACTTACCTACTATTACTTCACTTACGAAGTACTTACTTCACTTACTTTACTTTCTTCACTTATCTCACTTGTTTCTCTGACTTCACTCACCTCATTTGCTTCTCTTTTATTACTTACTTACTATTACTTCACTTACCAAGTACTTATTAGATACTTTACTTTCTTCACTTACCTCATTTACTTCACTTATCCCACTTGCTTCTCTGACTTCACTCCCCTCGCTTACATCTCTTACTTCACCCACCACACTTACTTCTATTACTTCACTCACCTCACTTACTTCACTCACCTCATTTACTATAATTACTTCAATCGCTAATTGTCGTTCCGAGGAAACCTTAGATATCTCGCTCGAATAGTGAGCGCTATTTAAAAATAAATCACGTTCGTGCTCGTTTCGTTGCGCTTTTGATTTCTTTTTGATTGACGTCGTCATGAATTCCCTCCCGGGTTTGATTCGTTCCCACGTCGTCTTCCCAGACGTTTCAACTGATGTTCTCACATCTTTTTCTCTGCCATATTGCACCGAATCGCAATTCGTCGGATTTTTCTTTTAGTTCATTATTTTCTTTGGAGATGAGGCGAATCAAGAATGATTTTATAATTTTTTTGAAAACAATCGATTCGCTTTTGCACAAAACTCGAAAATGAAGTCGTATGAATTCAAATGGAGTAATCGAAGTAGTAGCATGAGATAAAATAGTGGAAAGAGAGGAATGGGAGTGAAATGATTGATAAACACAGCTCTGATGGTGGATTTCACCGGAAAATCTCGGTACATATTTTAGGTGTTATTTAGTATTTTCAAAAGATATGCGGTTGTTTTATTGCCATTTTTTCGAATCACAAAATCGTCTGTTCGAAACTTCAATTGATTCATTTGTTGATTAAATACTAAGCTGTGAAATTCCGATAGCAAGGAAGATTACACGGTTTTTAGTTTTACTTATGACTCTCTATTAATTGACGAAAACATCGGACGCGGTTAGGAAATGTTTCCAAACTCATCTCGTGTATTGATTGCGTCGGAAAGGGAGGAAAAAATCAATTACCGTCCCTCGCTTGGCTCGGTTCTTTCACTTAGCCGCAGATTCAGATATAAACGAAAGCTAGGGTCGGTGATGTGTCTGAAGAAAATAAATGATAATAACCTCGATAAGCGCGAAGGCGGATCTGGAGATGACTGTGAGGAGGTTCCCGAGCAGTTAACCGGGTCAAGTGCCGCCTCCCGAATGCTCGAAGGAAATCGACTTCTACTCGGCTCAATTCCGAGAGCGATCAGCGAGCTGCGATAAATTTTTTGCAAAATACACGTTGGTTATAGATTTTTTCGTATATAATTTGTCGACGGAAAAATGTCCGATATAGAAAGAAAATCCTTGCGAAACTCTCGTAACTATTATTTTCCTGTTCAACGCTTCGGCAGTTTTTCCAAATAATCGTTTGTTTGCGCATAAATTACAAAAAAGATTTTTCTTCAGCGAAGCTCTTGGATTTTCGTTTCGTCCGTGACAAAGAAAATCGCTTTGCTGTTATTATTCTCATACTTCAAGACCAATCGATAAGTGGGGAGGAAAAAAGCTCTAACGATTTCCAGCAGCGGACAAATTGTCCCGTAGAAGGAAAAAACTATCGCCTCTTTCGATTGGCCATGGCACTTACGTGCATCCGCCCAAGATGGGTAAACTATTGTAGGAAAAAACAACGAATTTATCGCGGCCAGCGAGTTCTTGAAATGCCATCGAACGAGAAAACCCTTTTAAACGATCGAAATCGCGCTTTTTATCGCAGCTTATTTTTCCAGACTTTTCTCGTACAAGTTTCCATAACTTAGTTTAGATTCTTTATAATATTTTCCCTCGTTAGTAGAACCTAGTTATTTGTTAATTTTGAGATTAGTTATCGAAGACGTCCATTGACTATGGTGAGTTAGAAGTGCGCCTGGATATTCAGCCTCTGGAAAATCATCGTGCCATCTATGTTATTACCTTCATTTGGAAGCTCCTTAACTATAAAATAGATTCACCTGAACTACTCTCAAAAATTAACATTTGTGTCCCCCCAATTCTACAGTCGTCAATCGCAGGTTTTGTCGGTCCCATTCTCAACTATCTGAGAAACCGACCGCTTCATCGTTCTGCAAGACAGCTGAATTGTTTGCTGCAGTTGGATCCCTCTCTCGATTTATTTTTGTCTCCCCTGAGCTTGTTTAGCTGTTTCTGCTTCTTAGCCCGATTGTTTTTGTTTCTATTTATTATAAAAATCATATTTCTTCAAATTGTTTACGATTATTGTGAATGTTTTAGGTATTTTCCATGCGGTTTGATCGAGTATGGAGAGATGTCACTTGTCTATTTGTCAAAATGTGTTAGCTGTTAAAATGTAATATTTATTCGTAATTTTAAAAAGGGATTTCTCCCGTGTAGTGTTGAAATAAATAAATAAAAGACGTGACATCGTTGTCAATATCGAAATATAAAAATAATATTGGTCAGCGCATATTATAGAAAACGAAAGAACACATGGTTTCTTTAGACAGTATCATCAGTAGAACAATCTAAATGCGAAGAAGTATCTAATATTATATTTCGAATGATACACAATAGACAACGGATTAACCTAGACGCATATGAAAAAAAATGTTCAACTCCTTCAGAATTTTTTTATGTTTATTCATATGTGGTGTACGAATATTGAGAGAATTTTCTTCCATCCGTCGTCCTTACTATTTCAATTTTCCTAGTCTACTCGCTTATGGAAAAGTATATCTGGATTTATCGATAATATTAGACGAGACAATTATTATCAAACCGAAATTTGAAGAAATTTTCTGACTGTCGGGAAGCTCAGTCATTTGGAATGAATTCAGCAAAATAGAAAATTTAGAAAACTATTGAAAGAATTTCCGAAAATTCTGAAGGGTTATGATCTAGAGAAAATCAGTCGATTTGTAAATTCGGAACGGTAAAAAACGCTGCAGATGATTGTACAGTGTTTTATTATTCCGTCGCTTCAAATAACTATTTAAGAAGATTATCCATTTGTGATAGTATTTCTTCCGAACATTTATGAACGTTGCCACTGAAAAACAGATGTTAACTATAGGAGAAAACTCCGTAGCAACTATTGTAATTTTTATCATTTTTATTTTTTCTTAATTTCCTAATTAAACGCTAAATTTTTTGCCTAACGGTACAGGAAAATTTCAGCTTTATAGCTATTATAGTTTGGCCGGAAAAGTGTTGACGGCGGACTGAATTTTTTTTATCGGAATCGCGATAGCCACGTTGCTAAAACCTGTAATTTTCTATTTCTATTTTCAGAGAATTTTCTACCAAAATGCATATTTTGAGCTTTTTTTTTTTTAAAGATTTATTCCATTTAAAATAAGACATGTTCAGTAGTGATATAGAAAAACATAAAAATAATACAATTGGTAGGGTAAAATTACAAAGCTCTTCACACTGGAATACTACCCCAACACCAAGGGAAAGTCCCGAGCGGTATGGGGGAGTTGCTAGATTTAGCTTATTACATTAATATACCTCGCGCGACAAGTGAGGATAAGGAAACTCAAAATTAAACTATGCTCTTTTTAAACAATTGGACACGCATTCTATTTGCACGGCTTAGTTGCTGCTTATATCACATAAGGACTAGAAAGCACTTCTGAACAATATTCGGGACCATGTTCCACTAGCCAGCTGAAAATCCTTTTTTTAAAAGCTGATCGAGAAAAGGCTGAAGGGGTTCTCATATTAGTGGGGAGTACGTTCAGAAGATGTGGCATACAAAAATATAAATGTCGTGAGGTTGACCACAGTCTGGTGAGCGGAGCAGGGATTGATGCTTGAGTAGAGGGGGAGAGTGATTCTTTCCATGTCCGGCCAAAGAGAAAAATCCTCTATAATTTCTTATTACTCCTCAATGGCAAGTAGCAAATATTACATCCAAAATCTTGAGTTCGAAGAATCAAAGTGATGCAGTTTTTCGCTCTACAAAATTTTTTTTGAAAATTCATATAGAGGTTTTTGCTACCTGGCTATCGATATTCAGATTCTACACGCCTTAAAACGTTAAACATCAGCTTTTGAGGAGGTTAGGAAATTTTTTCTTGGGCGATTACAATTGAATAATAAACCAAAAATTAGAAATCCGGAGAAGGAAAAGTTGGAATTGCAGAAGTGTTTTTAGGGGAGAGATATTCTGCGATTTTTTTGTGGTTTCCGACATTTCTAGCGACCCTGAATGTGCTTTCAGGTAAGATGAAAAATGACTTGAATTTTTGCTTGACTAATATTCACTAATTAAATGACTTCTTTTCGGCCACTATCGTCTCTTCATGCAGGACAATCAGTCAAACAAAACTAGAGAATATAAATCCTCTAAAAAATGATAACGAATCGTGCGAAGTACATTTTACTACTCGGTACAGAAAAGTCAGCACATTCGTCTCCGCTCTCTAATCCTCCTGTTGGGAGCGAGACGGATTTTTTCTCCCGAAAACGTTTTAACGGTCGACTGTTCTTCAACCTGACGGAGAAAAACGCTCGTCAAGACTTGTCAAATCAGGGGACGAGCTGAAGAAAGTTGACATCAGTGGAACGCTAATTACGGCAACGCTTTTGATGTACGCGAGTAGAAATTGCGGAGCAAAGCGTTGGTTATTCCCTTAGCCTAACTAGGTCAATATATAAATATATCGAGGGGCTGTGAGGGGGAGGAAAACCAGGCGAGTTATTCTCCAGATTTTTAATGGCTGGCCGAGCACTTTCGCCCATTCGGGCATCCTCAGGGCGACGTGGAACCATGAGGTCCGCAGCCGTTAAAAAGCCCTTCGGCCAGTCATTAAAAATCTGGAGCATAAGTCGCCTGGTTTTTCTTCCCCTCACAGCCCCTCTACAACAAATGCGACGACAACCAAAAGAAGTATGAATATATAGTTTGTCATTGATTTTTTAAGGCTGTAAAAATAGAAAAGAAACCTTTGGAAGATATCATGGCGCCGCGTTTTAAAGATCATCCAATTTGCACATTCGCCACGCGAAACGATTTATGAAATTGTTAACTTTGATTTTGGTTTATTATTCAATAAACCATTGTAATCGCCCAAGAAAAAATTTTTCTAACCCGCTCAAAATTTGATGTTTTACGTTTCAAGGCATGTAGAATCCGAATATCCAGTAACAAAAAAATTCTGTCTGTCCGCCGTCCGCCGTCAACACTTTTCCGGCCGAACTATAATAGCTTCATTCTTGAAATTTTTATCAAAAATCAATTTCGGTCCTACGACGGCCCAATTCTTGAATCACATTGCTGGCTCGATTATAAGGGTATTTTTGGGGGTTTTGAGGGGGTGAAAATTCATATTTTCCAAGATTTTTCAGAAAAATGTGAATTTGGTATCATTTGCTATAGATTTTCGGACGCTGAATCGAATGAGACCATCGCGGGGTCGAAAGCTTTATTGGTTCTCGAGTTATCGCAGCTATTGTGTCGAATTTGGGAGATTTTCAGAAATTTGACACGAGGGTATAACTCGAGAGTTCTTGGAGGTGTAAAACTCGTTCTATACTCATTGGAATGGTCGTCAAACACTCTAGCTGTACCGTTAGGCAAAAAAATTAGCTCTTAATTAGGAAATTAATAAAAATAAAAATGATTAAAATTACAATAGTCGCTACGGAGTTTTTCCCTATAGTTACCAATCTGTTTTTCGTTGGGAACGTTCACCAACGTTCGGAATAATTACTATCACAAATGGATAATCTTCTTAAATCATTATTGAAGCGAAGGAATAATAAACCGCTGTACAATCATTTGCAGCGTTTTTTTTTTTTTTTTTTTTCTCGGACGTACAAAGTTTTTCATTTGACAGCAGATACTGAAACTGACAAAAGATAGTTTTCTATGTGCTTAAAGGCGCTTTGAACATTTTTTTTCGAAATAAATTTTCAGTATTTATTTCCATCAAGGAAGTAAAACGTAATCCTAGTCACTGTGTTGATTAGACCAAGTACTCCTGTTAGTACGGCAAGTTTCGCTCGCCTCGTTTATTATTCAAAGCCGCAAGCCAGCCCGAGGGGATTCCGTTGTTGATAATATAAAATTACACCGCCTATAGTCGAGAAGCGCGAATAAGCACGTTTGCCGAATAATGAAAAGACACGTACGTAGTCAAAATTCCTCAGGTAGAGATTTCCGAATCACTCGGACTACGAAGGTG
This sequence comes from Tupiocoris notatus, assembly GCA_037159825.1. NCBI lineage: Eukaryota > Metazoa > Arthropoda > Insecta > Hemiptera > Miridae > Tupiocoris > Tupiocoris notatus. The sequence goes on from JASJUZ010000174.1 coordinate 676,257, forward strand.
ACATTTTAAACGGAAAACAAAAATTATTTATCCCACAAAAACATAGCTTTGGCTTCAAAAATTACATATCGTGGTTAAAATTTTCTAATATGTACAACGCAGTGTTTAGTTTACACCGAAGTTGATGACGAATTGTTAGTACCTAGGAGACAAAATTTTGTCAACTGAAAGTTGCTCTTCTCATACCGAGCTAAAATGGAAGATTTCCCGTGTAGAACCAACAAACAATCAGAAGACTACCGAAAAATTTGTGGTATATACCATATTTCGAGCAAGTACACTACGAGTATTTGAAAACTCGCAAGATATAATACCTTGCCAAGTCTGTATTTCCGAAGTCGACTTAGGAACGGTCCATACATTGACGAATGGCGCTAATATATATACTTATTTATACGTATCGCGTGGAAGTACAGTGTGTGATTCTAACGATAAAAACGCTGCAAATGATTGTACAGTGGTTTATTATTCATTCGCTTCAATAATGATTTAAAAATACTATCTATTTGTGATAGTTATTATTCCGAACTGAACGTTCCCACCGAAAAACAAATTGGTAACTATAACGGAAAACTCCTTTTTTGCACAATAAGTACCTATATCACCTCACCCGCAATATTGATGAGCAGAGTCTATTTTGATGTCACTAGAATCACGCTTTACTTGAGCTAAAAGCTCCCTTCTTTTCGTTTGAAAAAATACCCATTTTCCCCTTTTTCTTGTCGAGGATTCCCCCAAACCATCGGTTGGGACCTGGCAACACTGGCGGCAACTAATCTTCCACTTACTTAATATGTTGTCAACTTTCTTTGATCTTGGTTGACCCTCCACGGAAGAACAGAATTTACTGTAACGTAGTACTTGAGTATTCTTTGGCAAGATTAGTCTCTCCGAACCGCATATTATTGCTGATTTTATTATTTTTATTAATTTTTTGTGATCAGAAAAGTTATTATTGAATAATCAAAAGCAACTTCTTTTGGGAAATTCATTGGAAAACCTTGTATGAAGCTTTAGAGATTAATAAAATTGTCCCGATGGAGTATTTTACAAATTCCTTAAAATGAGCTGCGCCCGTATATTTTTTCAAAATTCACATTAACGTCGTTTTCGAGCGTATCGAACTCGGCATCTCGGTTGGGACACGTTCAATTCGAATCCAACTATGGAAGAAAATGCTGGCCTCGAGTTAATGTTCGGATTGCGGCAAGACTTGGTCGCTGATGCCTTTAAGATGGGATTCCCTTTAACGTCGTGCGATTTCTTCCCAAGACGGTGAGAACGTAGGATCAGCTGAGGCGCAAGTTGGCGCGTCTTCCCACTACGTGCTTCTATTTTGAATGGCCGCCTCGCGTTGAGATAATCCCTTGCATCATTTTGACCGTGATCGCACGTCGGATCCCTCGGTCGTGCGAGGTGTCGCCGAATATTGACGCCGATAGCCGGCGAAGTTCTTCGAAGAGTGAGGTGGGAAATGGAATCAGTTTTTGGACCTTATGCTGACGAAGAAAATTAGTAGGAAAAAACGCTGCAAATGATTTTACAGTTGTTTATTATTATATTTCTTAATTTTCAAATTATAAGCAATTTTTTTGCCCAACGGTACAGCTGGCAAGAGTGTTTGACGACCATTCCAACGAGTATAGAAAGATTTTTATAGCTCCAAGAACTCTCGAATTATACCCTCATGTCAAATTTCTGAAAATCTCCCAAGTTCGACACAAAAGCGGAGATAACTTGAGAACCAATAAAGCTATCGACCCCGCGATGGTCTCATTCGATTCAGCATCCCAAAATGTGTTGCCAGGTCTCCTCTTTTTGGGGGAAAAGTCCCCCAAAACGTAGGCACAATTACTCTTTCCCCTTTTCCCCAAACCCTCCCTCAATCTCATTTTTCGCTCCCCCTTTTTTTTATACTTCTTTTCTATATAAAGTAAAAATTCTGGTGATTTAATTTTTAACACCTATTTATTACTTCATTACTAGCGTTTTTTTTTTCTAGTTTTTTTATTAGCTATTAATTTTAATTATTGCGTCATGAAAAGTAGTTTCAATTCACGCTGGAAAATTCCCATATTCTGCCACCTGTTAAAAATTGTTTTACTAATGAAACTGAAGAAATATTATGCAATAATCGTCAGGCTCTTCATTTTCGCTCCAAATATTGAAAAATGTACAAAACTTGCACGTTTCACGGAAATTCTCTTAAGAAATGCCACATATTCATCGGCCTTTTTTTGCACAATATACCTGTTATATTGATGAGCAGAGTCTATTTTGATGCTGCTGAAACCACACTTCACTTGAGCTAAAAATCCCCAAAAGCTCCCTTCTTTTCGTTTGAAAAAATACCCATTTTCCCCTTTTTCTCGTCGAGGGTGTGAGGTATTTTCAGCGGTAAGCAGTGTTGCCAAGTTTCCCTTTTTTTGGGGAAAACTCCCTCAAAACGAAGACGAATAACTCCTTCCCCCTTTCCATAAATCATTCCCCCATCTTCGTGTTTGCTTTCCTTTTTTATATGAATTGTAGAAAAAAATACGAATTTGGAAGATGAGTGATTTTTTATAGTTGACATGTTGACCACTTGAGTGATAATTTTTATATGTTAAGCATATGAGTCCCCAGCATGATAGATAATTTTATATTAATGGCTCTGTATATTTCTCCCTTACAAAAAAAAAATATTTTTTTGGTTTTTTTAATTGAGGTTTTCTCTAAATCCTGCTATAGGTATACCTGGCAACACTGGCGGTAAGCCCCATTGAATGCCACAATGCCCAGTTTCTGCGTTCGATTCTTTATTTTTCTATTACAAAGTAATCGGACTACCAAAAATTATTTCGGAGCAAATCTTCAGGTCGGGGAGCTTGACTCGTCAAACCAGTGTCAGACTGAGTTAACCGTAATCGTCCATTTAAGCAATTACTTCGAAAGTGTTGTCTTAAAACAGTTGGTCGCATCGAGGGTCAGTCGACCGTGAACGTGCTTCCTACTTCCCACAAACGATTAGACACTAACGGCTCCTGTAGTTCATTTGCTTCGCTAACGCATATTACAGTTGGCCAACATTGAGGCATCTGTGCGTTAAAAAGAGAAATTTTTTCGTCTTCTTTTCCTTCATTATTCAATACTACACCATTGTATTTCAGAATTTATGGTGGAATAAAAGCGCAATTTCGGACGAGAATTTAATGGGCTAGCAGCCAAACGAGCAACGTACACACACAGAGCAAAACTAGCAAGAGTAGCAGGGCGACATTCTGTCAGAAGGATCATCGAGATAAAGAAAGTTTCGGGCGCTGTGCAACGGCACTCGAATGAGCTAATTAACAGTAATCGCCCAAGAAAAATAATTGTCTAACCCCCTCAAAATCTGACGTTTTACGTGTCAAGGCATGTAGGATCCGAATATCCAATAAAAACGCTGCTATCGACCCCGCGATGGTCTCATTTGATTCAGCGCCCAAAAATCTATTGAAATCGATACCAAATACATCTTTTTCTGAAAAACCTTGGAAAATATGAATTTTCTCCCCCTCAAAACCTCCCAAAAATACCCTTAAAATTGAGCGAGCAATGTGATTCAAGAATTGGGCCGATGTGAGACCGAGAGTGATTTTTGATGAAAATATCAAGAATTCAGCCGGAAAAGTGTTGACGGCGGACAGACAGAATTTTTTTTTATTGGATATTCGGATTCTACATGCCTTGAAACGTACAACACCAAATTTTGAGGGGGTTAGACTTTTTTTTCTTGGGCGATTACAATGGTTTATTATTATTTTCGGCTAAACTATAATAGCTGAATTCTTGAAATTTTCATGAAAAATCAATCTCGGTCTCACAATCACTTGAATCACATTGCTTGCTCAATTTTGAGGGTATTTTTGGGGGTTTTGAGGGGAGAAAATTCGTAGTTTCCATGGTTTTTCAGAAAAAGGTGTATTTGGTATCAGTTTCTATAGATTTTTGGACGCTGAATCGAATGAGACCAACGCTGGGTCGATAGCTTTCTTGGTCCTCGAGTTATCGCAGCTTTTGTGTCGAATTTGGGAGATTTTCACAAATGTGGCATGAGGGTATATAATTCGAGAGTTCTTGGAGCTATAAAAATCGTTCTATACTCGTTGGAATGGTCGTCAAACACTCTCTCCAGCTGTACCGTTTGGCAAAAAAAATTGCTTCTAATTTGAAAATTAAGAAATATAAAAAATGATTAAAATTACAATATTTTTGTTACGGAGTTTTCTCCTATATTTACCAATCTGTTTTTTGGTACGAACGTTCACAAATGTTCGGAATATTTACCATCACAAATGGATAGTCCTCTTGAATCATTATTGAAGCGAAGGAATAATAAACCACGTTACAATAATTTGCAGCGTATTTTTTTCTTTTTTTTTTAATGAAAAAAACTCGCCATTTGGGATTTACAGGAGCAAATGCAGGAAAATCACTGTTTCGGGAGATAATTCGTTAAATTAAAAGCGGCGAAATTCCTCTTCAAAATCTGCGCAGTTACAGCTGACGCCTCGCGGACCGAGGTTCGTGTGATACGAATGAATAGACCGATAACGAGAGACGAAGCAGGAAGTCTGCGAATGGAAAACAAATCGCGTTGTCTTTGTCACATATTTACACCGCACATCACGCTGACAACAGGCGATAGCCTACGTCCAGCGAATAGGAAGTTCAGCAATTTTCCGTCCATGGTCGTATAAGAAGCGATCGTACGATAATAACGATTGAAAATCCCATCCATTTCCAATTGTTTTGTTTCCAGCTTGATCAAAAACACCGGAAAAGTGCGCGAGAAAATTATTTGTACAGATCAAACTGCTTCTATGTTTAGGTCCTTCAACTACCTGTTTTGATACGGAACCTGCGAGATTTTGACGATTTTTGTTTACTGTTCAATAATAAACCGTTTTGATTGCCCAAGAAAAAAAAAGTCTAACCCCTCCAAAATTTGATGATTTGTTTCAAGGTAGAATTTGATTATTTAATAAAAATTTTAAAAACGCTGCCAATGATTGTGCTGAGGTTTATTACATTTATGTACCTTTGCTTTCTTCAGCAAGTTTGTTTGAAAGCCTTCAGCCAGGTTTATCTAGTAGACAGTTTATATGCATACTTTTCGAAGTGAGTAGGGTATTAGTGGCTGTTCTGCCACAGGGGATGTTCCAACTGTTGTTAGGAACGTTTCTCACATAATTTCCCTTGAGTGGGATTTTAAATGGAAAACCTTCCCTGCCTCAGTTGGTACACCTGATCGTAGGTTTTGCCATCATCGTTGGTAAAAAAATCTTCAAATCTGGCTGCTCCCATTTCGAAGATTTTTTACCAACGACGGCGGAAGAACCTATGATCAGGTATACCAACTGCGGTAGGGAAAATTTCCCATATAAAATTCGACAACAGCGAAATTATGTGGGAAACTTTCCCTACAACAGTTGGTACACCCTCTGTCGCAGAACCGCCACTATTACCCTAATGAAGTGTTTTGATTAAGTTCCACATTCACTTCTCCTCCACAAGTTGATAGCATTCGGATTTTATTCAGTTTGTCGAAAATGGTTCCATAGCTACCTTACCGATCTATTCGTCCGAATTAAAACTAGTTGTTCATCCCCGTTCTCCGCTACATCTGGTGTGCCACAGGGTTCACTCGTCGGGCCTCTTTGTTTCCTAATTGTTTTGAATGATGTAGCTTCCCTGTTTTCAATTGGGGTGCACTGTTCGCTGTTTGCGGATGGCCTCAAATTGTTCAGCATCATTTGCACTTATAGTGATTTGTTGTTTCTGCAGTCGGCCGTGGATTAGATGTATGGCCTGTGCTGTGCAAACAATTTGCATTTGACCCTTAGTAAGTGTGCCAGCGTTACCTAGTCCAGGTCTAGTACGCCCATCCCTTTCAGCTACTATATAAATGGTCATGAGCTGGGTAGGGTAACATCCATCAGGGATTTGAGGGTTTTATTCGACTCACGACTCGCTTTCGGTGACCATATTGACTACATTCGTTCTAGAGCCATGAAGGCTCTGGGATTCCTAAAGCTTTGAACTAATGTTTTGAAGAAGTTTAGCGATGCTCTACAATGCAATTGTTCGTTTGATCTTAAATTATTGGTCCATCGTACGGTCTCCATTTTAAGCCAACGCTGTTGATCGTATTGAGCAAGTGCGAGGGAAATGTTTGAGGTTCATTTCGTTCAAGAAAGGCATTCCCTGGCCCGATCCAGCCCCTTGACCAATCTGCAGATGGATTGTTTTTCCATATATGCTGGAACTGGGACTGGCATGGAACTGTCGATTGCCCTCAGCTCTGCACCTCATTTGCTTCCATGCCCCCAACACCTGCTCATGTGTGCCCTTCTACATACCGACCTCCTCCACGAATTGCTTGTTAAACAACCCAATTCTTATAGCTCAAAAATTCATTAATAGAATCAGCAAAAATGTTTCTCCCATACCATCAGTAGGTTGAAGTGATAATATTAGTATTATGATGCTATGATATTTTTTGTTTAATTCGTCAAGCGTCTTGTAGTTTTGTCGTTATTGGGCATAATTTCCCGTGTATATTATTAATTTTTAAAAATTCAAAAATTATCATCGAGTTAAATTCAAGAGATTTTCAGTCAGCTGTGGTGTCTTAAGTTGAGACTGAAATATTGCCACTAATAAGCTACAATAAATCAAACCATCCCCTGGCGAACCCTTTCCTCTTCCCTTGCGTGTGATGCGCTTGGTCCACGATCACATTTTGATACTAATCCTTTGCGAATCCTTTTCCGAATCATTCGCCGACATGTGACTATCCAACACAATAAATTGATTTTTTAAAGGAAAAAACGCTCGACGCGATCTTCAATCGGAAAGAACGTGCGCGTATTGAGTGTGTTACTTCTCGATTTGTAAGCGGCATCTTGGGAAATTTTATAGTCGAGGACGACCGTTTGAGGTCATGGGACTCGGATCTCGTAGTCATCCGAATCCAGGGACGTCACGTACGTCACAAACCTCGGGTCTCTGAGCACTTTGTTTCAAATATTCATAAGGCCGCCTCGTCTCATGCGAAGAGTTGACGGAAGTAGGTGGAACGTCCGTGGCTCGTGTGAACAATGCGGTTTTGACTCAGACTTGAAAGTTGACTGCCATCTGTGACTTCAAAAGTCCAAATTTAAGAGTGGAATAAAATCGAACACGCTTCCTGACTTCCTCGGATTATTTTCAGTGTCGTCATTTAGTTTAGGGTTGGGATTTCAAGCCTAAACAATGTTGAACAACATTGTTGTTGTGTTGTTTCAATGTTTAACATCAATGTCTTTTTTTTATAGAGGCTCTGTTTTTTCGTGTGTGTAAAATATTCGAAGGATTATTAAAACATAAGAAAGTTGTGAGAATTTTTAATTTATTTTCTCAGTTGGTACGGGGGTAACGCTTTGGCAACACTGGTTTCAGTTTCACCTTTTGAGTTGATACCTAAACGTAAACGGCGAAGCCTGTAATTTACTAATGAAAGATCGGTATTATTTTTTATCAATGGGGAAGACGCCTATTTTATATTTTCGTTCCTAATGGCCTGAATTCTGCTATTTGGTGTCAGCTGAAGACGAAATGACCAATTTTTCATGAAAATTGTGAGTTTCCGAGGAGGAAATCGCTAATGAAAACCGATGATTTTGAACGAAAAATGAATAGTTATTACGTCATAACTTGTCCGTTGAACGTGAATATCGATACTAGCGCTTGTATCTTCGGAAGAATAAACTAACATTGGGAGCAATGATTTGAGATTGCTGTGAGATTACCAAACCCCCCCCCCAGCAATTGATTCGCTTTACGAGGCATTTTGGGTCTTCTTTCGCGTCTTCCCCATTTTTCGTTGAAGTGAATAAAACATCGATGTTTTTGTTCGATATATCGGTACCATCGATGTTGTGGAATTTCGATTTTTTTGACATCGAACATCGATGTTGAAGCTTCGATGTCCCAACCCTAATTTATTTGGGCATATTTATTTTTTTGGGCCAAAGTTCAAGAACCACTGTGATAAAAGCTGGGGAACGAACCTCGTACACTTGGAAATCCCAAGTCCCCTGACGTTGTTCCTTATAGTGGAAAATTGCTAAGCCCCAGGACGCTTTATAGCCGTTTCGGGGGATACCGGACGGCGGCGTTTATCGTCCGCTCTTGAGGCGGTTTTTTATTACAAGATTCCTTCACTGGAACCGAAAGTGGTTCGAGACGCGTCAGGCTGCCAAGAGATGAAATTGGCCACCTGGAGTCTGCTGTAAAACTTCGACCGTTTCCTTCAACCTCGGAAGTGAAGAATCTGAGCGGAGATTTCAGCGTTTCTAGGATCGTATGCTCGAGCAGTGTTGCCAGGTTTCAAGTGGAGATTTGGGGGGATCTTTTGCTAGAAAAAGGAGAAATTAGGTGTTTTTTGTACAAAAAAGGGATAGATATACGAAGCCCTGTATTCCTGTTTTCTTTTTTTTTTTTAATTTTTGTACTTAAGTAAACGTGGACTTCAGATATTTAATAAAACATTTTGGTTGCTTGAAAAAACAAATTTATTATTCTGATTGCGCAAATGCGAATGGAATCAGAATTATGAAAAAAAGTATGTTCTCGCAGTTCTTATTACGCTTACATAGTATAACATGTCAGCACAATTGTCGTGTAAGCAAAGCTGGTTACATTTGTCAAGAGAAGTTCGGGTACTCAAATAGCAAACATGAAAATTTCTGCAGGTTGAGGGGGAGAATAACGAGGGATCTGCAGAAAGAAGTAATGCGGCCACCTGTACAAGAAACATGAAAATTATCGCTAAACACATCTACTATTGAAAATCACAAATTTTCCAAATTTTTATTTTTTCTACTAAATACGAGAAATAAAGAGAATAAAAAAGAGGTTGGGGGAGGATTTAGGGAAAAGAGCTATTTTTTCTTGGTTTTAGAGGAGTTTTCTGCGAAAAGGGGGATACCTGGCAACACTGTGCTCGAGCAATAGTTCCATGACGTATTTGAATTTCAGCGGGTAAAAGTTGAGAAATTGAAGTATTAAAAATGGTGTTGACCATAGCGGGAGATAAGGATTCACTTTGATGATGGAATTGTGGATTGCGCATCTGATTCAGTCGAGATATGTTTAGTCTAACTGTTTCCAGGATTAAGATAAATGGGGTTCATTTCAATAAGCCACGAGCAAGGAAGTTCCCATCTATAAATTTGTGTTTCTTGTTTGCTTTCAGGATATGGCGAGGTGGCGGCCAGCCTTCAGAGGTTACAGGGTGCGTTGAAAAGAGCCGGTTACCCGTCTCTGGAACCATCAATAGCTGCCGTGCAGTCGTTGCTGAGCGGGCCGGCTTTCAGCAGAGCCCTCTCGACGTACAATCGCATTCTGCAGGTCTGGTCTCACAGCACACATCCCCGTCCTCTTGGCGACCAAGCGCAGACCTTGGCCAGAGACGTAAGTTTATGTAGCTTTTCTTGAAAATTCTTCTTGAAAGTTCTTCTGTTTTTTCTTCAATTTTTTTTTTTTTTTTTGCGATTAACGCTCTGTTTCCATTTTTGAAGGAATACTACAGAGGAACATCGGTTTGTAATCTATAATAATGATGTTATACACCGTTTTCTCCCTACGTTTACCCAGATATCACAATGTCGCATTAATCTAAAATGTTTTGAGTAGTGGTGTTGAACTATCGATAGGAATATCGTTACAATCGATAGTCAACTGAGTATTGAGTACAATTAGAACAGCCTAAAAACGGCCATTTTTCTCAAAAAAAAAAAAAAAAAATGAAAAATAAAAAATAAATAGGTAAATAAATAAAAAATAGGGTTGGGACATCGACATCGATGTTAGAAAGACATCGATGTATCAGACTAAAGGCTTCAATGTTTTTTGGACATCGATGTCTTTGCTTCGATGCTATTTTTGACATCGACGTAGTAATCTCGATTTTTTTAATAGAGGCTCTATTTTTTTCTTGTGTATAAAACATTCATTTTATTAAAACAACCCGTAAGAAAAATGTAGGCATTTTTTATTTATTTTCTCGGTGGGTATTGGGCGTAATGCTTTGGCAACACTGGTTTCAGTTTGACCTTTTGAGTCGATACCTAAGCTTAAACGGCAAAGCCTGTAATTTACTAACAAAAAAAATCGGTTTTATTTTTTATTGGTGCGTTAACTTCTGCGTTTTATTGGTGCGTTAACTTCTATGTTAAAAAATCGATGATTTTTGTCTATATAATATATCGGTATCATCGATGTTGAAGCTTTGATGTCCCAACCCTAATTTTCTCCCCTTTGAAACGTCCAAAAAAACTTGAAAATTGAGGTAGCTGTTTGGCAAGTGAAATAAGGCGAAAATTATTTTTGGTGTAAATTTCAAGAATTTAACAATTAGGTACCTATAGTTTTCTACATAAAGTGTTAACAGCGTACGGACAGCATTTTTTCAACTGGATATTAAGACTGTACATGCCTTTGAAACGGTAAACATCAAGTTTTGAGGGTGGTTAGACATGTCTTCTTCGAGAACGATTAAGATGGTTTATTATTAAATAATAAACCATAAATGGAGATTCACTCTCACGACGGTAGGCCTCGCCAGATACTAGTACATATTTTCATTGTAGCACATATTTGCCTCGTATGCTCGGCAATAATCCATAATATCGATGGCAGCACATAATAACCTCGTATCTTGAAAAAAAAAAAAAAAAAATTCCAGGAGAGACGAAGTACTGGTTATTTTGGCTGAAATTGAATTTTATATTGATCTTGAACATTATTATGCTAACTATTGTAGGGCATATGACTTACGGAATTAATAAGGTGTTAATTTCAAAGAGATATTGGTTTGAATCATACCTTCTTCGGTCTTCAACAGTCACTTCAGCTTTAGCTGAATCGTGTTCTTAATGAAAGCAACAAGCACCACCAGTTAGAATAGATGAAATATGTAAAATATGAATAAATAGATGAGCACTATTCAGGTTGAGACCAAACATTACAATGAATTATATTTTGTAGAAAGCGGGTTGCCTAAATAAATCAATGGTAACGTAGGAGTTTAGCTACGTTACATCACCCACAACTTTATTTTCGTCCTTGCTCCTGCAAGTGTATGGAAGAACGTTTTTTATAGCTGCTCTTCCAGATCGCCCATCCGCATCTTTATACATTACTGCTTTTGGAACACCATCCATTGTCAAGACTTTAGTTACAGTGAAAGGTCCTTTCACTTCGGGAGATTTGTTGTTTAATCCGAATTGCACAAGAATCGTGTCGTCTATCTTCAAATCAGGAAAATTGGCATGGTGGCTCTTATCAAAATACATTTTCATTCTCTTCCGATATGATTCCTGTTGTTCCTCGGACAGTGCAGTCTCTTGTAAGGCATCGAAATTCACCTTAAACTTCTCATCCGCAGGGTATTTCGCTGGAACTCCCAGAAGCTTAAAAATAGGAGAACAACCAATCCCAGCTGAGTGTGAGCGGTTGAGATGTTTCACCGCTGCCTCTAGCGTTACTTTCCAGCCACCTCCTCCGGTGGGATATAATGAAATGAACTGCTTGATATCGCGAATTTTCCTCTCAGCTAAACCATTGCTGGCTGGGTGATATGGTGTCGTTGTCACTAATCGAATGCCGTTTTTGCTGGCAAAGTTTTTAAACGCTGACGAAATAAATGGAGTGCCGTTATCCGTTACAATCTTCTTAACTGAAGATAAGTGGGGGAAAGCTTGCAAATAGTTGATCACAGCGTGCGAACTTTGTTTCGACGCTTTAGCATAAGAATAGCGAGAAAATTCGTCAACAATGACAAGAAATGATTTGGTCATTTTCTGGGTTTCTGATTTTTTCGACAACTCAGCGAAATCCATATGAATTGTCTCAAACGGAGTTTTGGATAACTGGGGGAGTACGAGAACATCTGGTTTGGGGCGGAACTTGAATTTGATCATTTGACATTGATGGCAACTTTTCACATACTGTAAGATATCTTTTTTCATCTTAGGCCAGAAAAATCGCTGTTTGAGCTTAAGGTATGTCCTTAGAAATCCATCGTGACCACCCGAGTCTCTATCATCGTGGTAGGCACGTAAAATTTCGGGCACTTTGTCTGGTTCAATGATCTGTCGATGTTCTGAATTTAGTCGGACGTTTGAAATTGAGGTGATTTCCAACGGGCCGTCTAAACACAATCTAGAAATCGCATCGGCGTCTTCCAGTTCTCTCCCTTTTCGATGACATAATTTCAAATTGAAACCTTGCAGAAAAATTTGCCATCTTCCAAGACGTCCCTTAGGCTCTTTTAAATTCATTAAGTACGTCAGAGCTTGATGGTCTGTATGAATTGTAAATTCTCGGCATTCGAGGTACGAACGAAAGTATTGCACAGCTTTTTTCACTGCAAGTGCCTCCTTATCGGTAACCGAATAGTTGACCTCAGCCTTTGAGAATGTGTACGAGAAATACCCAATCACCCTTAGCTGCTGATTTTTCTTTTGAGAAACATCCCTCTGATAAAGAATGGCACCACAACCGTAATGAGAAGCATCAGTATTTAGTTCAAACGGAAGATTCCAGTCAGGAAGTTGTAAAACTGGGCTTGACGTAATCCTGGCAACTAATGTTTGAAAAGCTTGTTCTGCTTCATCATTCCAATGAAAACTAACACCTTTGGACTTCATTTTGTCTAAGGGTTTGACAATATTGGCATAGTTATGAATAAATGCGCGGAAATGTCCTGTAAGACCCGTAAAAACCCTTAACGAATGTAAGTCGTGAGGGCGTTTCATGTTTCGAACTTTCTGTATTGAATCTTCTTTCGTAGTTTTTGTTTTCCCATCAACAACTCTACCTAAAAACGTTACTTTTGGCTGTACGAAAACACTTTTCTCCATGTTCAGTTTGAGTCCGTAATTCAACAATTTTTCAACAACTAAGTACGTTTTGCGAGCACATTCATCTTGAGTTCGCCCTCCAACAATCGTATCGTCAATGTACACCTTGATTACAGGATCCATTAGTAAGTTTCCCAAAGCCTCGTTCATCATTCTCTGAAATATAGCGGGAGAATTTTTCCAGCCAAACGGCATTCTGTTAAATTCAAAATGTCCAAAAGGTAATACGAAAGCTGTGAATTTCTTGGTATTTTCCGTCAATCTAAGCTGGTGAAATCCATCTTTCAGATCCAATTTTGAAAAATAATTGCACCCCCCCAAATTACAAATAATATCATCTATTATCGGAAACGGATAAGGATCTAGTTCTGTATATTTGTTCACCTCTCGGAAATCTTGACAAAGCCGCCAAGTGCCTCCTTCTTTAGGCACCACCACGCAAGGAGAGGCGAATTCAGAAGTCGAATTTCTGATTATCTTCTTTTCTAACATCTCCTGAATTTTCGCTTGGGCCCATTCGTACTTTTGTTTCGATAGCCTATAAGGTTTTAGCTTAACAACAGGAGAATTAGGTTTCAAACGAAAATCAACCAAGAAATTTGGACTGGCATCGATATTAGGTGGAAAATATTTGATTAAATCCGCTTTAGAAAATATTTGTCGGTCGTTTTTATCTTCAACAACTGCAGTTTCGATTGCCTGTACGGTGTCTACTAAATCAAAGCCAAGTGCTCTTAATGTTGGAAATCCAAAAATAGCATCGAATGAAAGGTTTTTCACCACCAAAGCCAGAACACATAGTGACTGACCATTATTTTCGATGATAACTTCAACAGATTCGGAAACTCTTTCCGTAGATCCATTGAATCCGCGTAGAACATGTGGCCCAGTTTTAAGTTTCCACTTATTTTTGTAGACTATATTTTCTTTTATAATGTTTACCGATGCTCCAGTGTCCAATAACACGTCCAACTCAATATTATTTACTTGAAACTTTCGAATGGGTAAAGACCCATTGATGTGGCAACATTGGTAGTTTGGTGAACACACATCATCAACATCAATTGATTCATTTCTAAAACCACACTCACGTGTCTTCACATGGAGTGTTGATGTTGCCGCTTGCGGCCTTAGGAGGGTGAGTCCTTTGAAGAGTTCTTCTCGCGTAAGCGGGGAACGTTGCATCAACCAATCTTGCATCGAATCTGGGAGCCCTTTCAAAATCATCAAATTGAAAGCACGATCCGACAGCTTACCGTACGCCATATTGATCAGGCGCTGCTTTTCAAAAAAAAAGTCTAAAATACTGCCCCCGCTGAATCTGAAAGAATCCGCTTCAATAGCTAACCACAGAATATTTTGCTGAAAAGTGTTGAGAAAAGCTTGTTTCCATTCCTGCCACGAATCGTCTTGATGGTCCATTAAATGCGAAAAGAACCACTTTGTTGCTAGACTGTTAGCTGGAAATGCAGAAATCAGGTGATTGATTTTATCTAAGTCCGTTGTCCACCCATTCTGATTGCACAATCTCTCATACAAAGCCATCCACAATTCAGGATCATCATGTTCACTATCAAAGACTCTGATAGGTATCGTGCTCTTCGGCATTAGAAGTGAAGCCAAACTCTCGACCAATTTTGTCGTTGTTGTTTTCAAAATTTCTTCATTCATCTTCATTTGAGAATCGAGAAATGCCTGCACAGTTGAGAACGACAGGTCAACATCTACTGGCTGCGCCATTGTAAAATATGAATAAATAGATGAGCACTATTCAGGTTGAGACCAAACATTACAATGAATTATATTTTGTAGAAAGCGGGTTGCCTAAATAAATCAATGGTAACGTAGGAGTTTAGCTACGTTACATTTAAATTTACCAATAAAAATGTTTTCTTTTATTGAATACTCCCCTTATGCATTGTTCCTATGCATTACCACCACTCATGTCATGAACCTATTGATACAAAGCTCCATAATATTCATTTATCATTAAATCTATATACAGATGGAGTTGGAATTCAAGCAGGAGCTTCTTACGTACTTTTCCATTTGATCTCCCAGCCTACTGGAAGTGTGAGCTTTGAGCGGCTCGAACAAATCATCTTCGTCAAGATCTCTCTTGAAGCCAGTTCTAAAGAGTGGGATAGTCCATCTGGAAAAAATTCAATAAAAAACATCCACAATAGAACAATCACTAGCAAAATATTCAATTGAAGATGGGTAAAAGGGGGAATTGTGAAAATAAATATTTTCCGATCAAGCTTAGGGAGAAAGGGACTGCAATGCACTCAGAGAATTCTTATAAAGTCTTACACCGGTTGGCCTCCTCAGGGATTACAATTTGGACATGAGGCCTGTTCCTACAGAATTTTTACTGAACACTTCATTTGATAAATATGAAGAGTTGGAGTAATTCCTGGTCCTAAAGTCACTCTACTTAGAGGCACTCTACTTGAAACAAGGATTAGATTGGAGAGTAATAGTTGGCTTGTAACACACAACCGTTAGTTTATCTATATATGCGAAAAACTACATTTCTGTAGTGGAATTTTGAAAAATTGAATGAAAAATTATGAATTTGACAGTGGCGATTATAAATACTCACGGAAGCGAGACTATAAAATTAAGTTCTTAGATGACAAAGAATCATGTCGGTTTTTTGGTCGACAAACACCATAAATGTTGAATAATAATGAAGTGTGTTGAAGATAACATTGAATGAAATAGCATTCAGTAAGGTTTTCTATTAACATGATCCAGGGTAGAGTAGGATCTGAGGGAGGGTTTCTCTATTCTCCATGGCAATGTGGCAGCAAGATGGGGCCCATCTTCTTATCAACAGATAGGAGACTATCAAAATTATTATTATTATTATTATTATTGCTGCCGTTAATTGCGCGTTCTTGCGCTAATTTAAAGGTGATGGGACCACTTATTTGTACCTTCTTGAAAGAATAAGCTTTTTGAATTGATACTACTGAAAATACATTTAAACAAGGCTGTGGGCTGTGGACCCTACTACGTCACCCTGAGGATGCCCAAATGGGTGAAAGTGCCCGGCCAGCAAATAAAGAATTGGAGAATGAGTCTCCTGGTTTTTCTCCCCCTCACACCTCCTGGATGAAACACAATTTGAGGTGCATCAACTCGTTCTGCTGAGTCATTTAGAACTAAAAAAATAATAATAAAAATTACGCCAATCTTCAATTTAATGTGAAATTTCGACTCTGCTTTTCGCAAAAGGCCATCTTTAAGAACGAAAAAGAGTAGAACTTTGTTCTACATGCTTGATGTCAGTCTTTATCTAACGAGAAGTTTTCATTTTAAGGAACATTAGCAAAGTGTGGATTATGTGAAATCCTTCAGAAACGTCACTACGAGGCGCTCAGATAATAATCAACCAAGGGAGTGTCACAATTTGTAACCCACCCTCTACTGGATCCATAAAAAGAAACTGCAGGACAATAAGAATATTATCATCTTCGTACAATGCACTTACGAAAATGTTCCCTGAGATAGTAAATTGGCTTTTGAAACCGGATGCGGTTTTTTCGCGCTCTTCAACGTTTCAGACTCCATGGGTGAATAATGCTAAATTCCGCATGAGCTAGCTGTTCGTTCGGTTACACCTGAAAAAAAAGAAGAACGGAAACAATTAAGTTTAGTTTCAAGTATAGAAATTATCTATGATTAGCAGGGATTAGATGATTAATTCTTTATAATATGACAAAATAAGTGAATTACATATTTTATTTTATTTTTTAATCGAGTTCGCATTTTTTGAAATGGATTTCGCACGAATATTTATTCTAACAGTTTTACCTACTTCTAAAAAATGTGAATAACGGTAAGTACCAACATAATTTAACTGAGCACAGCGAGGCTAGAATTATTACGGTCGGCAGAACTACTTCATCTGACACATGTCAAGATAATTCCTGCGGTGACATTGGCGTCACGCTTGACACACATTCCGTCGATGTGCGTTTGTATTATTTTATTGTTCGCACGGCCAAGATGTTTACAGTCTTACCATGTTGATTAGAATAGATCCTGAGTGTTCAACAGCCATGCGAATTATAATTGACCGCTGGACAATACTTAGTAGTGATTTTCATACCGCAAAAGAATTTTGTAGCTAACGAACGAGGAAATTTATAGGTTGGTACCCTTTGAGGACATTAATACTCGTAATAGAGAGCAGAGGTCGTCGATCAGATCATTATGAAATTGAGATTGGGTCATCGGAGACACAATCTCTGATATTTTCATCATGATCGTTTCGAGGCCGCAAAATGTGTGTCGTATTTTAACTTATACACTGACGATAAAATTGATTCTATCATGGAGACATTGGGAGGGGGCCATCATCGGCATAAATAACGAAAATTTAATTTGAATTCAGCTAGGTAGGACCTCATTTCTTTCAGCAAAACGATACTGACACAGGAAATCCAAGAGGTTCACAATTCTGAAACGCAGAAGGCGAGCTGATATTTCAATTCTAAAGACAACAGACAAGACTTCCATGCTTCGCAGATTCCTCAGTAAATTGGGACACAAAACTATTTTTTCGGCCCTGTTTATGCGAGCGTCTCAATTTTACCGCAAGTTGATCAAGTTCAGTCTGTTCGTTAAGATCAACAAACACGCCGCGAATAGTTTCACTGCATTTTTTCAAGCCAACATTTGGCTATCGGTCGAGTGCGTCTTTTTGCAAGCGCTGGAATGAAATCGAATTCGAACGCATTTTCTCGCATTTCGTACGCGAAAAAAATCAAGCGACAGTAAACGTGAAAAAATAATTATTTTCCGGTAATCTATATTGAACAAAATGAAAGACAAAATGGATATATAAACGTAAACGGATGAACTAATTAAAATGTTCAGGTTGAAAAAATTCTGACAAAATAAAATTGGATATAAAAATATCTAAATAATTAGATGCTTACAAATTATATCGATAAATTTCATTGAGAAATAGACATTTACGGTGTTGGAACTGCTGACGTATTGATCCTAGAAAATCTTTGTATTGTGTGGTGTCGATTTATATTCGTGTAACCGGGATACGGTAAAAACGAGAAAAAATACGAGATCCATAAGCATAAATTCATCGTAGCTAGTCCAACTCGGGATATTCTCTCATTCGAGGCATCGAAGGTGAAAAAAAAATAAATAGCGCGACATAAAGATAGGAAAAACTAGTCCGGAACCCGTTTGCGCCGACAAGATGGGATGAAGGATTTTAGTTTTCGCTGGTTCCCACATAGAGGCCTTCTAATTCAATAAACCAAGCGCAAAAGAAAACAATACGTGAGATGTTTGAATGGAAAACGGGGCCGAAATTCTTAAACGCGTCCACCTTTCGTGAAACCAATGATTCAGCGGGAAAAATAGGGTTTTTTCGCACTCAAACCTTGTTTGCTCTGTGCAAACGAGCAAAACTAAATGCAAACAAGGAGCAAAAATAAACATAAAAATACATATAATAATAAACACATAAATAAATAATAAATTAATAAAACAGACCGAAAAAATTCACAAATTATTTTAATCAGTTTTTTGAGGGATGACTGTTCGACACATCTTTTAGCTCATCTTCGCATTTCTGCTACAGAGAGGGCAAGAACTTTCTTTCTAACGGTAAAATTAGATTTGAATTAGCATTTCGTTTAAGGGAGTTATGGCAATTAAGTGAAACAATGTTGACAACACAATAAATAATTTCAAAATTTGATTTGAGTGGGAAAAAAAGACGGACTTTTGGACGGGAATTAGTCGTAGACTGATTTGTTATAATTGTCTTCATTATTATATTCTTTTCTTTATATATTAGTTATTTCTTCACGGAAACGCTGCAAATAATTGTACAGTGGTTCATTATTCCTCAGTCATGTAACTATCCCGAACATTAACGTTCATGTTCATGTTAACGTACCCACCAAACAACAGATTGTTAACTAGGGCTACTGACGAAATTTTAATCATTTTCATTTTTCTTAACAATTTCATTAAAGTTTAAATTATTCGCCTAACGATACAGGTTAAGAGAGTGTTTGACCAGCATTCCAACGAGTATAGAACGTTTTTTATAGCTCTAGAAAATCTCGAGTTATGCCATATTGCCAAATTTCTCAAAATCTCGAACTGCCGTTTGAGTCCCATACTCCGTAGTGGTCTCATTCGATTAAGCGTTCAAAAATCTATACAAATTGATACCAAACATACTTATGTCTGGAAAACCTTCGAAAATACGAATTTACCTCTCCTTGAAACCCCCCAAAAATGCCCTTAAAATTGAGGTACAGTGGTATTTAGTCAAAGTCAGGTCAAGATTGATTTTTTATGAAAATTGAAATCATGTAGCTTTTAAAGTTTTTTATAGTATCGTGTTGACAGCGTACGGCGGAAGGACAGAAATCTATTTATTTCGTTTATTCGATATTAGGATTCTACGTTATTGAATAAAAAAAACTTTCTTTTTTTCTTTTTTTTTTTTTGAGGGGGCATTTTTTGTGAGCGATCAAAAAGGTTTATTTAAAATAAACCAAAAAATTTTTAATTTGAGATGATTTTCTGTGATCTAACATTGCAAGCGGATTCTTTTTCACTCAAAAGTCAAATCCCATAGATGGTTGGCGCCGGATGTTCGCTCGCTCGACTCTCCGTTGCGCTATGTGACTCGAACAATGACTCTTCAGTTTTACAAGGGTGCTAACAACAGAATGATAAAACCCGAGAGGTGATTCAAGATAGCCATTTTTCCAAATTCGAGCCTATTCTAACAATGGGATTAAGTTTGTACGCGGGTGATTTTAATTTCGCTCTTATCAAGCGACTCAATCGAACCAACTTGGATATAAAAATAAAATCAAACTCGTGGGGCGTAAATTCTTGATAAGAAACCAGCTATTTTGAAAAACGATTCAATTAAGGTTAATAATATATTTCTCTCCCTGTTATCTTTCTCGGATTTTTCACCGATTATTATACACATAGGAAATTCGGTTCCTACTCCAAAGATATATTTGAATTTTAGTCCACTCCAAAATAAGGGAATTATGAAGTGCCTGAGTTTCGAGAACGTCCATTGACTATTCAATTTTATGAACGAAAAAGAAAATTCAACGTTACAATAGAGCGAATTGAATTTTCCTTCGTCGAGAGGATTTCAATTCATATTGCAATATTCGAAACTCAAAATGAATTAAGGTTTCGTGGACGTTCGTTGCAAGATATTGAGTCAGTGGAAACTCGAGTGGAGCAAATATTTGAATTTTTTATCAGCCAGAAGTTGTTTTCTGACGCCTAGACCGTCTCACGAGGGAATACCCAATTACAAAAAACTTCACTACATACAGTAAATCAAGATTCAACAATGATATCTACCTAGTTTGAATTTACACTAGGGCAATGAAAAACGAGGTGAATCTATTTATCGCTGGGAAAATTAGGGCACGGAATTCACACCTGTGGTGGTTAGAATAGATGAAATTATTCACATAAAAACCAATTTGAGCATAATTAATATAATATCAAATATTCAACAAAGAGTTGATAATATTTTAGAGTGGCATTTTCACAGTTGACTCAATACTACTCATATACAATTGAAAACTCTAACCAGCCCTAACAATAAATTAATCGAATGAAAAGATGGAATTTCAAAATAATTAATCCGTCGGTTCTCCTCATGCATAAAATTAACTAGCGAAGATCGATCGTGAAAATGAATATTATTCGAATTATTAGCGCAAAAGCAGTCTTCAAAGATGTGACAAAGTCGGACAAAATGAATATTCAAAAGAGTCGCCTAGATCGACCGCCTTTCGGTCGAGCTCAATTGATATTAGCGTCAACAACTCGCGCCAGACAATAAATGGGAATTGTAGCACGTCTTCATTCGCGAGCCCAAGAAAGGAGAAAAATGAGCGTTCATTCAATTATGTGCAATTATCGGGAGAGAAATTTATAGTATTGAAAAAAAAGAACGCAGCAAATCATTTATAGTTTTGGTAGAAAATTGTTGACGACGTACAGACTGAATTTTCAGTTTATTATCAACTATAAACAACAATTTTAATCGCTTAAGATAAAAACTACCCCTTCAAAATTTGATGTTTTACGCTTCAAGGCATGTAGAATTCGAATATCCAATAAAACAAATTTGTCCGTCCGCCGTCAACACTTTTCTGACGAAACTACAAAAGCGGAATTCTTGATATTTTCACCAAAAACCAATCTTGGTCTTACAATGGCTCATTTCTTTAGCCAAATCGCTAACTCTATTTTAATGATATTTTTGTGGGGTTTTGAGGGGGAGAAAATTCTCATTTTCAACGCTTTTAAGACCAGGTGGTTTTGGTATCAATTTCTATAGATTTTTGGACACTGAATCGAATGTGATCCATGCGAGGGCGATCTGAAATTTGTTTTGAGGATGTAACTCAGGAATTTTTAGAGCTATACAAGTCGTTTTATACTCGTTGAAATGGTTGTCAAACACTCTTCAGCTGCACCGTTAGGCGAATAATTTAGCTTTTACCATGAGAATTAAGAATAATAAAAATTACTAAAGTTGCTACCTAAGGAGTTTTCTATCACAAATGAGCCAAGTAATGATCAACCAGGTACTGTACAAGCTGCAAATTTTGCAGCGTTTTTTATTAGATATTTGGATTCTGAATGACTTCAATGCCTTGAAATTTTAAATATCAAATTTTGAGGGGGGTTAGAAAACTGGATAATTACAATGGTTTATTAATGAATAATAAACCAATATATTGAATGGTATACAAAAAATTAGAATTCCAGTTTGGAAAAACTTCGTAGTTAAAAAAATCGCATTTAAACGGAAAAAGGTCAATTTATAGTGGGAAAACATGAATTTTTAATTGAGAAAAGTCGAATTTCTGTTGAAGAAAAGATTTTCTGGGGGGAAACCATTGATATCGCAAAACGTTGACGCTCAGTTCAGTGAACCAAATCGAATAATTAAATTCATCCTCCATAATTTGAAAAACCCATTTGGTGCCAATTTTTCAGTTAGGTATACTATTCTAATAATCCAAACTCGAATACATCCAAATAGCAGCAATAAACATGAAATCTTAATGACACGGTCGAAAAAATTATGATAAGTGCTGAAGTGCTGTCAATCTTGTGGTTTTGATTTATTTGCGGTTTTAATCTCTTCAAAGAGGCGATTCACTTTTGTCACCATTGCGAAAATCCTAAGTACACTTATGCTGAGTAGAGAAGTGAATTGATGAGTAAAACAATTTTCTCCTATCTGATAAATAATGCGACCGTTATTGTTTTCTTTAGATACTTCAACTGGGCCATTAGTTTTGCAACCGGCCGAGAAAAAATTTTTTAATAATTTTTGATTAAATAAATACACAAATCAAGGCGCCTACTCAAGAGACAACTATCTTATCGTAAATTTTGAAAACGAGGGCGTACTCATTGACAAATTTATTTATTACAACGATTTCGCTATCAGTAACACATGACCAGTTGAGAACCTAGACCTGAATGTTGAAATTACATGATGATAAATTGATCGTTCTTTCTGTTATTTACGATGATTAGTAAATTATTTCAAAACTATCAACTGAATGAGCATTATAAGAAAGCCACATTATCGATTAATACAGCTTTCTCACAACTCGCCAGCGTCGAATTGTAGAAAAAAAACATAGGAAGACAGAAAAGGAAAACTTTTATCCTCAACAGTGATTTCGTCGCTATTTTAAAACTGCATCGAGCCAAGCTCAGTCGGAAAATCGGATAGTAGTCATTTAGCAGTAAATAAAGGCGTGCAAATTGTTTCCAGCTACGTCGGAATTTATGGTTCAAGCTCTGATTTAACCGGTTTATCCATTCTGCAATTATTACAGGGGCGGAATATACTTAACGGCCTATAGTATGAGTACTTGGCTATATTATAGACCTAGGAAGCTCAAGGGGGCGAAAGCGCAATGGAAATATTGGATAAGCTGTCGCCTTGTTATCTCCATAGATTAAAACGATTACAATCATATATAATTGCATTAATACAATAATAGAACATACCTCTAGCTCGTTTCCTCGAGGCTGTGAAGTTTTTGAAGGACGACTTGGCAGGAAAAACGAAGACAGACGGCAGCTAAACTGGAACAATAACTGGTATGGGCACTAAGTGGATGGATAAATCCGCCGGACGGTCTTGGCACCTTCGCATGTATAATGACGTGTGAAAATATTCTGATCGGAGAAGCGGACAACGCTAGATGCTCTCCACTTGCGCGCTGACCTGATGGAGTACTGTAGTACTCGCTGACACAAGAGATTCTGGTGCCGGGAGATCGACTCGGGGGATTCACGTTCCCGTTGTATCGGAGAGGTCAATGCAGAAACCGAAGTGGGGATATGAAAAAAAGCTACCACTCGTCTCGAAAAACGGGCGCACACAGAAACACAGATTGCGGAGCTTAGGCATCCGCGGTAGATGCCTAGCCTTTTTTCCATCCTTATCTATCACTCGGTGTTTATCTTTGCGTCATTCGGAGGAGATAAATTATTCGAGCCAAAGTACACAATTCGCTCTTATAAAATGATAGGCACCTATACATGAATGGAAATTAACTTATACGAAAGACCTAGATCAAAAATAACGAATGAAATTTAGTTCGAGCGAGACTTCGCCCTACGCGGACACTGACCGATTCGACTCAAGTTCAAAAAGGGCCCTACAAGTACGAAGTACAACCATCGCGACCGATCATGACCGACATAATGTTAGTTTTCGATTTTCAGCGCGACCTTTGACCCGCACTTGATAGAAATTGGTAGTAATTAATACATCGACAGTGTAAATTATTTTCTGATGTTTTCATTGAATCGGTTTCATCGGTTCTAACTTACAATCGAATTTTATTACTTCCAATTCTTTCATTACTTCCAGTTTCCATTTGAATGAACGAATTTCGTGTCGAATGCCCGATTGTTGCCTTTTAGCTTAGGACTTTCACCTCTTAAGTCTTTTGATTCAATTTTTATTACGAGGGATATCCAGAAAGTAAGGTGACAAGTCCCCTGAAGGGCACAGGGAATTTTTTTTCGTTATGAGTGGCATACGACCGAAAAGGGATGTTGTTGGTGGATTTATGGCCAGAGGGACAACTATCAATGCTGACGCGTATTCCCAAACCCTTAAAAAATTTAAGAACAGCATAAAAAACAGGAGGAGGGGGATGCTGACTCGTGGTGTGTCTCTCCTTCGCGGCCCCACACCACTCGTGTGACCCAAGCCCTTCTTGCTTCCTTTGGATGGGATAATGTGACCCACCTACCATATTCTTTAGACCTTGCACCCTCAGATTTTCATCTTTTCATTAAATTGAAAGACTGTGAAGATTGAATTGACTGTGAAGAAAACGTAAAATCAGCGAACGCCAGGCTCGGCCATAGGGTACCCTTGGTCCTATAATGCCCTGAAGAAGCCCGAACGGGCGAAAGTACTCGGCTGAATAAAAAATGGAGAAGAGGTCGCCTCGTTTTTCTCCCCCTCAACCTACAGGAAGAAGTAATGCGACCACCTGGAGAAGATAAACTGAAAGAGTTCTTGGGTGGAAAACGTTTTTCTAACGACGAGGAGGTGATGGAGACTGTCAAGAATTGGCTTTCAAATGTGGAGCGAAGCGTATACGACGAGGGTATACAAAAGCTGGTGCCTAGGCTGAAAAAATGTATTGATCGGGATGGCGATTATGTCGAAAAATAAACTTGCCTAGCGGCGAGCCTCTGGTGCCTTGGTCGGTGACAAAACTTCAGGGAGTCGAATGACTACAAACCCTCTTATCACGTCATCATCCACGGCCCTTTTCAGGGCCATAAAATGCACTCAACGCTGAATATGAGGTCAGGCACGTTGGTCTTCTAATGACTGTTGCAACTCCCCATGACAAAGGCCGATCCTTCAGAGAAGGGAGCCGATGCTGAACAGCATTGGGCACACTGCGCCCCTAACCTTCAACGACAGCCGCTCAGGCGTCATCATAGAGACTGTAGAAACCCTATGTTCACATCATCCAAAGGTTGCCTGAAGGAGCAAAACTACTCAGCCGGTAGGCAATGAAAGTTCCCGGAAGAAGATTGGTTGTCAAGTTTTTCTCACACAACACCTCAAAATAAGAAATAATCATTTCTATTCTACCTATCTCAGTTATCACCGATAATTTCACTCATCATTTATGAATGGTTTTTGAGTGAGAAACAAAACTATTTTTACCATGTGCAATTTATTTCGAATTTTCTTAATTTATAAAGCAGATATTTTCCAGGGTTCATTACATCAGAAACGTAGGTGATATTAATGTGCAACAAAGATAAAAGTTGTCATAGACGAGGTATAAATTAAATACAAATAACGTTAAATAGACCAATAGCTGTAACAAATTAAATGCGAGAGCACTATAAGCTTTGCAAGCGATTTGATAAAAAATATAAGCCTTATTATAACATTAACAAAAAGCACCTAGATTATACTGGTCAACAGCCGGAGATTCATTTGGACGTATTTAAAGTTGAATTTTCAATTATAAATACTATAACAATTTGCCTTCGGTTCCAAATGCAAACAATACTTTTAGTTTCAGATCCCTTCCGATTCGTTTTGGCGCCAATATGCAATCAATAATTTAATCATGTGGAGAGATTCTAACCATTGTTTCCCCTAGAGGCACAAAATGGAAGCATGCGTTATTTTTGATAAGCTCATCCCGCCTAGTGCATTTTCGACTTGAGGCTTACAAGGCCATAACTTCGTAGGTGTCTTTTGGAATTTCCATGCCGCCGTACGGGATATAACAAACGCTGTGGCTTTTCTGCACCTGCAAAATAGAGTGATGACCAGAAAAATTAGAGATGGAGCTAAAAAAAGATTTTAATAACTAAAAAAATTGGCAACTTCAGAAGAATTTTTCAGAGACTCAAAAAGCCTAAAGAGGATTTTGGAGCTAAATGGATCGAATGGACTAAACTATTTCAAAGGGTGACCAGGAGCATGAGAAAATTCTGCCCTTGAGAGAGAGAGAGAGAGAGAAAGAGCGCTTTATTTTTGATTTCAGCATATAAAGGCACAAACAATCGACACGCCCAATACTGCTGGCCCAACAGGCCGTCGCAGGGGGATGCCACTAACTGACAAAAATTACATAACAATAGAACAATAGAATACAGTTAACTTAAACACTAAAAATTAAACTCATTTACAAGCCATTCCCTATATTTTCCTGCAGATCTTACAAATTGAACCAGACCCCTCTCGCCACCATTTTCACCATTGAGGATGCCTAGCAGCTCCTCGTCGCTCAGGGTTTTTCTTCCCAGGTGCCTAATGCGAAACTCCCCCAACACAGGGCATACAGCCAAAAAATGGGCATTCGTTTCATACTCGGCTCTGTTACACAAGGAGCACTTGCTTTCCTGGCCTTCCACCCACCACCTATAATTCACCCATAGCATTTCGGCTCTAGCTTTAAATATATTATGCTGCCCTTGATAAAAGAGAGAACTATGGATTACTTTGCCAATGGTGATGGTTTCGTTGTGCTGAGCGCGTCCAATGAAAAGTGGTTCTCCAGTTTCAGACTGTCCTGCTTGCAAGGCATGGTCAGGAAGCTGGCCTCCAGTGACGGGCACCCAAGACGGAGAACAACCTGTCAGAACCTGAGTAAAAATGAAGACGTTTAAAAAAAGGCTGCTAACGATTTAGCTTTTATAGTTTTGTCAGAAAACTGTTGACGGCAGAAGGAAAGACTTCGTTTAATTGGATTTTCGGATTCCGCATGCCGTGAAACGTAAAACACAAATTTTGAAGGGGGATTAGAAAATTGTTTTTTTTTTTTGGGCGATTAAGATGATTCATTATTGACAAATAAACCGAGTCATATTTTCCACAAAAAGACAAACAGCCTTAATGATCCTTAAGGGGAGAACTCCAGGCGGAACGGCGAGCGCGCGCGAAATAGCGTTTTTTGTCATTACACGATCACTGCTCGTCAGATATCAGTCCTAAAATTCTGAAATTTCTAACTAACTCGATCAACTCTATGAGAGAAAAGGGGAAACAAGAAAAAATGGATTAGCTTCAATAGATGCTGTGGTACAGCTTGTCGAAGTTGTACCTTATTTTGCTAGGTTTTAAGCCTATTGGTACACTTTCCTCTGTAACCGCTCGCCTGATTCAAATAATTTTTTTTTAATCTTATTCAGCGGTAAATTTACTACAAAACGCTGGAAACCGATTTTTTTTTATTTTGATCTGGAGCGGTATGGCGTACGCGGATCAAATATTTGCGAAATTCGCACGGCAGCCGATTTTTCCACGAACGCACGCACCTTAAATCAAAAATCTGGTTCCAGCGTTTTAAAGAACAAATAAAAACGAACATTATAAAAAAAAAATCATTCAAATCGGCCCAGTGGTTTGGACAAAAAGTGTACCGGAATTTGAAAAACGTAACTTTTCAGGAGAGCGTTTTGAAAGTCAGACTATCATTCCCCTCTAACCTATCGTCCGCGCCGGCGGAATCTGCTTGTCATTCCCAACGAGCAGCTGATCTTATTCTCAATTATTTATATCGATTCCAATAATATCTACTTGATATCGATTTTCTCCTGATTGATGAAAGGGAATAATTTATTAGACGAAAACAAGGAGGATGGAGCTTGCAGCTGCCGAACTAGAGCCTTCGTACGATGCGGGCGCGTATTGATTTTGATTTTTTTTGGGCACTTCAACTAGTCAGAATGCTCCAAAATTTTGGGAAAATGTTCACTACAATATTATAGTTCAAATAAAATAATAAAAAAAAAATCATTTTTTTTTTCATTTTTGACTGGAGTTCTCCCCTTAATCAAGAAAAAAATACGCAATCCTCTTTCTTTGTTTGGGACGTTTTCTCCCAATTTAGAGGATCTTTTCAGCAGCCAAACTCCTCCTTCAAACACCTCCTCTGTACCCCAGACATCACGAGGGAACGTCGAGGGATAACATGGTCATCCCCAATTGGTTAAGATCTAGATAAAATAGTATCCGAGACAATGGTAAAATATGTTCTCTGGGAACATTGATATCGTTTCAATACTACATATGTTTTACTGATATCGAGATTATATCGATCCTCTGGTACCCGATACAAATATCGGGTGTATCAAAAGAATGTATTGATGTCAGTAAATATCGGAAATATCCAAACGTCACTACAGATGCCAAACGCTGTCAGTTAAATTCACTACAATCGGTATGATTGACTTTCCCTCAGCTGTCAAATAAATACCATGACACTCACTTCGTAATCAGGTATGCCATGTTCAGCTCCGCCCCAAGCAATGTAACAGACGCCATGCGATGGAACGACCTTGCCAGGAGTCAATGCGCCTGCGTGGCTGGCTCTGCCGATGTACAACTGTTCGTTGTCAAAACCCCCAGGAACAGCGTCAGGGGGGATATTACCGCCGCTAGTAGGGACCCAGGTGGGCTGAGTGGAGCCTAATGGCGCAGCAGGTCCAACATTCCAGCCTGGAGCCTCAATGATCGGTGCTGGCGGTGCTTTCCATCCGTACCAGTTATCTGCAAATCAAAATAAATATTTCTTTTCCTTGTTGTCACATTTTTTCATGTCTAGGGGGTATGAGGGGGATGAAACCTCGGCAACTTATTCTTTGATTCTGTACTTGCTGGCTGAGCACTTTTGCCTGTTTGGACATCTTCAAGGCGATGTGGAGCCATAGGGCCCACGGCCTGAACAGGGCTCGGCCAGATGAAGGCTGTGGTCCTATGGCTCCACGTCGCCCTGAAGATACCCAAACAGGAGAAAGTGCTTGGCCAGAAAATGAAGAATCAGAGAATGGGTCACCTGGTATTTTCCCCCTCACACCCCTGGAAATTGAAAAATGTTATGTAAATGTGATGTAACTTCCAAAAATGCCAATTTGACATAGAAAAACACCTTCTAAGATCCAAGAGCCGGTGGCACCCCATCCTGTGCAGATGCCAAAATATCCAAAATTAGGCATAGAAGGGTCAGCCCAGTTGAGGAAAGGCGTTGGATTATCGTCCATTCCCAGATTGATGTTGCCATCATACCAAGTGACCCAGAATTCTTTGAACTCGCCAGCGCTTAGCGTGTTTGGGTAAGGCTGTTCGATGACGTCGGGTTTTTCCCGGTTCTTCCTTATAGCAATTTTCGAATTGCCCCATCCGCCGATGAAAATCTGGAACAAATAAGAAGCAGAATTTTATTTATTGAATTCGAATTCTACGCGCCTTGAAACGTGAACATCAAATTTTGAGGGGGTTTGAAAAAATTTCTTTGGCGATTACAATGGTTTATAATTGAATAATAAACCAAAATTGAGAGATATCAGGCAATGTATTGGAAAAAAAGTAAACCCGTTAAAATGTACAAAAAAAAGGAAAGTAAAAAAAATAATTGAGTAGCTACCAACCTCGTACATAGGAATCGATTCAGACGGTCCGACAGTCATGGCGATATGAGCATCGTTGGCAGCCCTTACACGGAACTTTACGGCTTGCGTGTTATTTGGGAAGAATCTGTACTCCAATTTATCCGGGGTTTCGATTTCTGGAACGGAAAGTAATTTGAATTTCTTTCAGAAATGGATAATATTAACTCTAAGGGGATTTATATTTATTCATTCTTTTGTCCGGCTTGTTCACTAAAATTCGCGTCTAGATAAAAGTTTTTTTTTTAATAGGTCCTGTAATAGCTCTAATAGCTCCCGGCCTTGTGGAGCGATTACAGGACCTATTTTCGAAAAACTTTTACATAGAAGAGAATAATTGACAGATTTTTCCAGAAGAGGCCCAGAGTGGCGAAAGCGCTAGAATTATAGAAATGCAACATGCGATAACGTCGCCACTAATGTCTCAACCTCAACCCCACTTCGTCTTCACAACACCTTTCACAGTCCTCGCTTGATAATACTGCGTCTCAATTTGCGGTAAACTCACTAGCAGTTTTCCCCCCGCAGTTTAGTCTGCGTCACGTCACCAGCCTGCGCCTCAACGTGCGACCAGGCTAATACGTAACGCAATAGCATTTGACGGGACCTGTGAGTGTGCACCCGGCTTGTCACGGAAGAAATAGGCGCCAAGCGAGTTCAGTTTAGTCTTTAGAGTTTCAAACATATTCAACCTCACGTTCCACTACAAGTAGATACTTCAGGTTAATTCATGCTTATTGGGGAAGACTGGGTAAAGGCCACGTAGGTTGACAGAGATTGCATGAATTCGCCTACCGACTGAGCAAGGCTGGCTAATCGGTCATCATTGGGCGATTTTTAATTTGTATTTCGCTCTATCGGTTCTACTTGAACAGACTGCTTTGCATGAGGCCGTTTCGTAAAATTAGCCAATCAAATCTGGGAATGATGTCATGCCATCGGAAACGTGCCAGGAGCGAAAGAATGAGGAACGCCCACAAAGGAATTTATTGCAAGCGCAACGGTTGATTTTTAGGCTTACTGTGATTTTTACAGCTTGAAAGAGAAAGGATTTATCGTTTAGTTTTACTCGATACTGGAATGCGGCTAGGACGAAATAAAACGGACGTTTGCGTGAAGATCTATTTTCGGCAGTATCAAACGTGTTATAATTTCATTCCGATCCAATACGCAACATGAAAATGAATTTACTCGAGTAAAGCACATCAAGATTACTCACCGATGACCATTTTGACAGATTTGATTACAGCCGATCTTCAATTAACCGCACTAACTGTCGACTCTACGACTGACGTGGAAGGAAGATGAAGCCGGCAAGAGCAAGAGAGTAGAGAATGACGTAGAGTGGGGAGGAGTTGACCTCAGAGCCGGAGCCGCCTCGCACTAGTGATCAGAGGGGAAATGGAGACTTGGTAGCATAGAGAAAGGGAGAAGGGTCTAGTGGCGACTTGGAGGGGTTTAGTGGCGACTGGGGGGGGAAGGGGGCTTGAAAATAAACGAAATCGACCGCTACCTATCATGCCCCTGTTTATAGAATAAATAGAATATCCGCCTGGGGAAGTTGTAGCTACACTTTCACCTCGCCTAGCTTCAAAATTGCATAATTTATTATTATAAAATTCTTCCGTAAGAATGTGAAGAAAAAACGTCATTTTTATTTTTCTTAATTTCCTAATTAAAAACTATATTTTTTGCAATACCGTACAGCTGCAAAGAGTGTTTGACGGATTCTACATGCCTTGAAACGTAAAACATCAAATTCTGAGGGGGGTTGGACATTTTTTTTCTTGGGTGATGACAATGGTTTATTATTGATAATAAACCAAAACTGCTCTGAAGAGCTAGAAAACTGAGTTCAATAGTTGTGCACAGATCACACAGTCCTTCCATGCTAGAGAGAGAAGATAAAGTAAAAAAAAAAAAAAAAAAAAAAAAAAAAAAAAAAAAAAAAAACGCTGCAATGTTTGTACAGGGGTTTATTATTCCTTTGGTTCAATTATGATTTAAGAAGTCCATCCATTGGTGGTAATAACTTGTCTGAATATTTGTGAACGTTTCCACCTAAAAACAGACAGGTAACTAAAAGGGAAAACTGTAGCAACCAAGAAATATGAATTATTTTTGTTTTTCTTAAATATCAAATTGAAAATTGGTGGGAAATTTGAAAATTAAGAAAAACAAAAATAATTCCATAAATACCTTAATTGCTAGTTTTCTCTGGTAGTTGAAAATCTGTTTTAGGCATAACCAAACAATCATTATTGTCCCTTACATCACCCAATAACCAACGATAATTGAGTTCGATGAAATATTGATAACCTTTTCCCCCAAGCTGATATTCCGCTTGTTTGAGACAAAAAAAAAGTCTAAAATAAGATTATTGAGACAGCTTGTTGACACGAAAGTGGAAAAACGCAATATATGTGAATAGTACAGAAGTAAGGTATGTGACCTGGACGACGAAAAATTGTGCGAAAACCAACGAGCCATGATAAGCATAAGTGAAAATATCATATTCTCTGATATGCACATCCGCTGAGACATCACCCAGCAACGTTTCATTAATCTTAAGGGGATAAATAAGTAGAAAGAAGAGCTGTTGTAGTCGTGTATTAACAATACGAAAAAATACAGTCTTTGCTTGGTTGAAAATAATTAAACCTACGCTTCATTTACAGAAATTAACGGTTACTTAGGATCCATCAACAGGAGTGACAACACTGGTGGAGAGAGCCCTTGATTTTTTCTCCAAATTTTGCATCTTGGCTAAATAGCAACCATATTCCATCTTGCACAGCGACTGTGCAGCGACTTCAAGTTTCTGATTGAACTCCTTATGCTCTGGGGGGATCTGTCTTAACCCGCAGTAGATGAATTTGACAAAATTGCAGGCTTTCTGAGCGACATCGGGATCCCCTGCGCCCAGAGTAGAAATACAATACCTGAGGAGCATAAAAAGCCAGGTTATGCAAACAAGGCACAAAAATGTGCATGGGTACTGACCTAATAATGACGTACCTCATCACTTCTCCAGTCATGTCCATAACACCCAAAATATAATCACTCAAAGGTACGAGCAGCCGAATATTTCTCGAATCATCGAGCGATTTTACTGTAAATGTGAGCCTGTCCGTTACATCTTTCCATTCGATGAGGTGGCCGTTGATGATGAATTCAAAATATGCAAGGGCTTCTACATATTCTTGGACACCTATAATCAAATAATGCACTAGTGATGAAGGTTGCGTGGGGTATTCCATGATCTGAACATAGGGTTATTTTTGTTTTTCGAATATAAATAATACACTAGTGTATGGTGGCTCGGATCCAGGATGGCCGCACTGATGTGTTAAGAACCTGGTTCTATCCTGAATTGGTTCAGATTGCTTATGAAACAAACCTCAAGAGCTAGCTTCTTGAACCACCATCAACTTTTACAGTGTTAGATGAACCTCTGTTGGTGATTGATCGCAGGTTAGTTTGCCTTAACTGTAACCGGATGAGTCCCCTCGATAAGAATTTTGACGAGGCTGCTCATTGGTTCATTGGTAAATCTTTTTGCACAACAACCTAGCTGCTTTATCTGTAGAAAAATTGGTATCCATGGTAACGGGGAGGTATAATACGTAATTGAACTTCTTCAGAGTGAAGCACTCGTTATTGCCGTATAAAACTGCTGATGAGATTGGTTGAAAAGATAAATAAATGTATTTTGCGATGGAAAAATTTCCTGAAGGCAAAACCCTACCATCAGGTTGAAATTTTCCCTCTATGAGTTTAAGCATTTTCTTGTTCAACCACATGATCAATCAAATCGGCTGAGACTGCGTACAGTTGGTTTGGAAGCGAGAGAGCGGGGCATGTTTCGTCTATAGACCGAGGTACACACCATCAACTTGTTGCGCAACGTGTCTCAATGTTGCATCAAGTCTCCCATTTCCATCGGGAGACATGAGACAAGCGATTTTTGGTCTCGGAACAGCCCGGTCGACCGGAGTTTGTCCAGAGACATGTCTAGCGAGACATCCTGAGACAACCTTAGACATGTCTCTCGAACCTAAATCGCTCAACAGGTCTACTGGTGTGGGCTAGGCTTAACGTTGTAAAACTAACCCCATGTGTACGCTCCATGGTACATGTGCGAGTCTTCATTCTCCAACTCACGTGCAATTCGGAAATGAGATCTCTCAATGTTCTTGAAACGGCTCTCGATATTTTCCAAGCTTTCAGCGTCGATCGTCTTGTCCTGTCTGTGAAGCAATAACATCTATTAAAATTACATGAATTTCCGCAAGATAATCTCACAGGTTCGCGTTACGCAAGCGAGAAATCCCTTAAACTTGACCCGATGGTTCTATTAGGCTCGAATTTTTATGCTAGTCGCACCTCAAGATGATTCACTGACAATAAATTTTATCACGATCGAATAAAAAATCTCAGCGCGTGTACGAATGTAAAAATTCTCTACTCCTCCGGCTCACTTTTTTTTTTTAATGAAATTTTCAGGGATCATTCATTCATTTTTTCTGTGGATGATGGACCTGTATTTTATCTTACTTGGGTAAATTGTGAAGAGTGAATATAAGCCGTTTGCTTTCAATCGTAACGTCACGACTGATTTTCACTATCCGTTCGTACTTGTCGTGTTTAGCCGTCAAATCTTTGCTAAACTGCTTGAAAGCTTCGTTGATCGGACTAGTGCACTTGGTGTCGCTCATGTTGTCGAAGAACTGAAATTTGATGTCAAGTTTTGGAGATTCTTTCCTAAAAAGTATTATTCAAGTGTAGAATGAAAAATCTAGAAGCACAAAACGCCGTTAGCTGTTGCCACCTTTTATCAAAGCAAAGATCAACAAAGAACAAACACCGAATTAGGGATGGGCATCGATTAATCGAATTAATCGATTATTAAGGTGAAAAATCGATTAATTTTTAATCGATGTTTGTATGGCTCGATTAATCGGGTAATCGATTAATTGTTACCGATTAATAAACTCTTCGCCACCGAAAATTTTCTAATTTAATTTCTTTTTTTTCATAGTGGATAGACTAAAAATTCGAAAGTAGAAAAACGAAATCCTAGACTGTAATCGATTATGACGTAGGTAGGTAGCAACTGTATCACGCTGTAGGTACTGATGTCTGCATCGTCTGTTGAGGGCAAGAAAGTGGAGATCATTGCTTTTAAGTACGTGCCAGCTGTCGCGACTTCTGTTCCGTCAGAAAGGCTTTTTTCACAAGCTGGCCAAATTTTGAGGGAGCAGAGGAGCCGGCTGGCTCCTGACCTCGCAAATATGCTCCTATTTCTCAAGGACCGTGACGCCGACGAGAAATATTGGATTAATAAATAATTACGTATATTACCTAAACGTCAGATTCAGTTATGTCTTATTTATAAAATTTAAGAAAGACAAATAGAAGAACTATTTTAGTTCTGAAATAGTTATTTTTCCATCCTAAAGAATTACACGAAGGATAGAATTTTTTTCTTTAGAATTACGATTGTTCTTGTAAATTAAAAATAATTTTCTCACTTGTTGGAATTTGTTGTTTCTCATATTACCTACGTCTACTCATTTTTCCTTCTTAAAATTGTCAAACCATGGGGTATTGATTAGTTAGAAAAGAATGGTAAGTAATTGATAAGATAATGATGGTTTTACCGTAATAAAGTTAAATTTTTGCTGCTTCCAAGCAACTTGCCGATTAATCGATTAATCGATTACTACGAAAACAATATAATCGATTAATCGATTACTAAGAAAAAATATAATCGATTAGACACTAATCGATTAGTTGATGTCCGATGCCCATCCCTACACCGAATGTCTCTTTCTCGGTTATCACTCTCTTGGACATCGGCAATGTTCGGCTATTTCCGTTTACTAAAGGTCTCTTCGCAGACCGTTATTGACGACAGCGCAAGCGCCAAGGGTAAAATGATCACTGCTGTTACATTCTCCAGTCTCTTAACACTTTTCGAGTTTCGCTTTCAGCAGATTTCTTGATTCAATTTTTTCTTGTTTGAAAAAAATTAGTTCTGATGGCAACAACGTTGCGTGCGAGTTCGGAGATGTGTCTAGATTTGAGATGCTCGCCACAAATGACATGCAAATATAACTAACACACTCGATGGACATACACAAACAGAATACATGAAATGCGAATTAATTACCTTACTTGCACAATTAATTATTGGCCGATATGAAACAAGCCGATGTCCGACATGGCCACAAAAGGCCAGAAAAACGGAAGACAGACGCACAATTACATTCCTTATCAATAGACGATAGTGGTCTGCAAAGAAAGTAGAGCTTCAACATCGATGTTTAAACATCGAAAGCCCACAACATCGATGGTACCGATATATCGACAGAAAAACATCGATGTTTTATCCACGCCAACAAAAAATCGATAAAACATCATACCGATCTTTTCATTAGTCAGTAAATTACAGGTTTTGCCGTTTAAGTATCAACTCAAAAGGAGAAACTCAAAGTGTTTCCAAAGCATTACACCCAGTACCCACAGAGAAAATAAATAAAAATTCCCACTACTGTCTTACGGATTGTTTTTATAACCCCTCGAATGTCTTATACACAAGAAAAATCGGAGCCTTTATTGAAAAAAAGAAACGGGATTACTAAAAAATTACAATTACAAAAAATCGAAGCATCGACATCGATATCCCAAAAAATCGAAGCCTAGACATCGATGTTAACATCGATCGATGTTTTTAGTCCGATACATCGATGTTTTTCCAACATCGATGCGATCCCAACCCTAGTGCTAGTATCGTATCATACTGTCGTTGCCGGTACGCGGTTGAATAATCCACCTTCGCTAGTTACTCTGAACTGGATTAGAGATGGAATTTTGGTTTTTCGTTCATGTCCTGACAAGAATGATCACATTGGAATTGCGAGAAGTGCTCTCGACTTGAAGTTTTCCGTAAGTCGATTTGAGCCTTGTTCTTCCAAAAGTCGGTATTTAGTGAATTTTCGCGTTTAGAAAATTTTCTCCTCGCAAAAGAATGGATATCAATACGGTCGATCCGTTCGAGTGTAAAGTTTCCCAAATGTACAAAGAGCTGCCCCAGCGAGCGATGGCAGCTGAGGGAGAAACGCTAGACGAATTCTTCGGTTAGTACGTAATATTATTTACCTCAATTTTCGCAGGTGGTTGCGATTCAGTTTTCGTATCAACAAGTGTTCGAAATCAGGAGAGCTGACGCAGGATCGATCGATGGCGTTATCCACGAGATACAACTGCCTCCTTCGATTACCTCGTTCTACCTTAGTGAAAATGATTTCCATTTTAAAGGACTCCATCTCAATCTGCTTATTTTTGCGTTCACCGAACGTTTTTTGAACTAATATTTTTCGACAGATGTGTTGGAAACGCCGGGAAAATCTAATGCAAAGGCGGAGCAATTTTTCACTCCTTTTTTGGCTCCAACTTCGACATCGCCGATCGTAGCTGACGATTTGTTCCCTGAAAAGAATGACGAAAACATAACTCCGGTTGCGGCTGCCGAAGAGAAAAAAGGCAGGATTATTTCGAAGGCTCGTAGGCGCTCCAGTCTTCCTACAACGTCCCATGTTCGGTAAATGTCTTGCTCAATAAACTACGACTCAGCTGTAACTCGTTAACTTGAACGAATTTCAATTTATTCGTTTTTCTGTGTTCGTTTTACAGGGACGATCCCGATTCTTTGGCAGAAAAAATTAGCAAAACTGTCACTTTGAAGGCGGTGCGCTCTCCAGAACGTCGTCCTTTGAAGACACGTACGGATACCACCAGTAAGTGCAGAGTGTTGAAGAGGAAAAGTGATGATGGCTCAGCGCCACCGCAAAAATACGTTTGTCTTGCGGAGAAAATCCATTATTTCTTCAAGAACACTCCTCCTCGTTTCAGGCGAACTTTGAACAATCAGGTCAAGAAAGGTAACTTTCTTAGCGAAGAACCAATAACAGAAAAACTTCGACTTTGCACAGTGTGCAACATCTCCTCTAGAAAAATAATCCACTATAGAATATCCGCGCATTGTAGGCATTTTTGTTATTGTCTTGGTTTTTGTCTTTTAGGTGCACCAAAGACAAGCACAGTTCGCAAGTTGGCATTGACTGTTCCTGGATCGCCTCGTCTTTTGACTAAGGAGCGAGCCAGGTCCCCTTCCAAGCCGGTTGAAGAAAGGTCACTATGATTTTTATAGTTAGAAAATGTATACATTGGTACAGTCTGTGATTGCCGCTAACGTCAGACGTTGGCATAAAGATGTATCTAGGTAGAGTAGTCCAGATGCTAACATCGTACTGGGAGGGGTGTTTCTTTCGATCTCATTAGTCACGTCATTAGTCGTTAATGCTTCGCAACAGCAAAGTTTTTTTTTAAGTTTTTTTTTTTTTTTAATTTAACTTATCATCAATTTTTATCAGACTTATCTTACTAAGGGGTTTCATAAATCAAACTAAGATACTTCACTTAGTTCGTCAGTTCTGACTGGAGACCGGGAGTGCATTTTGATGCACTTATGAAGTTAGCTCGCGAACTTACTGCACTAGCTTTGCCGAGTTTCACATTTACTGTATCAGATCATGAAGTTTTCTTCTTTTCAATCTGCGGGGTAGGTCATCAACTTCAAGCAGGCGGACCTCGATGATGTGCCCTTGTAGACGCTTGTGAGCAAAGTGTTTCAGGAAAAGTGAACGTGTATCGAAAGTGAAATGGAGATAGTCGAAAATATTATGCGGCAGAGCTAGTTATGAAAAATGAATGGATAAATTACCCTAACCTGTTCCGTTGTAGGTATATACAAAAATTCTACATCCAGATAACTATTAATTGACTTACTCCACATGAATCAGTGAAGAGTTGACGAAACCACTTTGGACTCATCTAACCAGTGTTCCTTCTATCAGATTTTAACGTCGCACCAATCAGCTCCAGAGGTCCATATTTTGGAAAAACTATGTTCTATGGCATCTTCTGCAGATTTTGTGTAAATGCAAAGCAACTCTCCACATTAAATTTTTTGTTCACGCATAAAATATTGTGCTTCGATATACATATTCGATATACATATATCGAAGTACAATTTTTATAATAGTTATTACTGTTTTGGCAGATTAATGTATTTAGAATTCAATGTTGTAATTTTTATTACAAACAGTAATTTTTGTGTTGAATTTTTCATTATAGTTTTTGTGCTTGAACGAAAGTTTTTGGGTTACATTCAATTGCAGATAGGCTATAATACAGTTTTATTTTAATTAATCGCTTTTATGTCAATGATTGCTTTTTGGGGCTTCAATTCTTTCTTTTTTGTTGTTAGATTCTTTTTATGCTATTTTTTTGTAATGCAGTTTGATTCCTACGGTGTTTTTAATTTTTGGTTGAGGGCTTCATTACGCAAATGACATGCCCTCACGTCGTACGTTGAACTGGAGGTAATTCATCGTCGTAATTTGCATACGACATCTTCAGTCACGTACCCCATCTCTTGTTGTGTCATGTACGTTGAAGAGCGACTCACTTCTAACGTTAGTGTCGTGCAAAAACTCTATTGTCGTCTATATTCACACATTCCACACTTGCATGATCCAAACCTCTAGCAACGTTTCATTCTTGTCCTTAGATGCAAGCCCAAAATCCTTCCTTTCGCCCCCGTCGATTTTAATGCCGCTGACTCGAAACCGATATTGAAACCCACGACGGTCGTTCAGCCGTTCAGTTTCAAAGAAGCACCAAAAAAGGTAAAAATGATTTCTGCTTATAGATCATAGTTGATATCAAAGTAGAGCATTCTCCGTTGTAGGGGTTGAGGGGGAGAAAATCAAGGCGACTTGTTCTCCTGTTTTTCATTGTCGGCCGTGGATACCTTGTGTTGGTGCTATGAAGGCAAGCCGACAATAAAAAACAGGAGAACAAGTCGCCTTGGTTTTCTCCCCCTCAACCCCAACAACGAAGAACAATCAATGCGACAAAGCTAAAACGAAAAAAGTAGAGCATTGTTTTCAAGCGAATAAATATATTATCTGAAAGTAGAACTTTAATTTTCAACGGAACGAATGATGGTTTTCATATGAACCAGCTCTCCTATTCGAACGTAACTTATTTCGTTTGTGAACAGGAATTCGAACCATCTAGAGAGGAGTTATTTGTCTTCAAAGCTCGCAAGATGTCTCACTCCTGTCCCAATTTGAAACAGTCTCACCTACCATCGGGTTCATCTTCAACTTCATGTGTCAAGTCCAATTTGGAAGACATTGTTACTTCGAAGGGCACAACAGATATCAACTCTATCGCCGAAGAAGTCCCTTCTGTTGAGACTCACAAAGGTGTCTACCATATTCGAGGAAATGGAAAGTTCACGAGGCGTCCTTCGGTGCTTACAATGGAGAAAAGGCTGCGATGCCCTAGCGGAGCTGATGGAACAAAAAAGGTAGAAAGAATTTTTCCCCAGGTGTCATTTTGCCTTCAGTTCATTGATGGAAAAAATTTTTGCCCCGAAAGCAGTAATTTTGGTTTATTACTCAATAATCAACCATCGTAATCGCTCAGAAAAATAAAATGTTCCTCCCTCAAAACTAAAATTTGATATTTTACTTTTCAAAGTACTGTAGTAATTTTTTCCAATCCCTTGTAACTCAATTAACACATCGAATCTATAATTAAATACTTTAATATTGGTGAACGATAGTTCGTTTATTAAACATTTGATGCTGCTGGCTGGATATAAAGGGAGCGACAAGATACAGAGATGAGATGAAGCTTGTATTCTTACGGTTCACCGCTTTCTCTACCAAAGGTACACAGCAATTGGGGATTTGGAGCTAAAGGCGGTTTTCACAAGCTCCGAAGAAATTTACGGAGTTTAGTCTTCTCTGCACAGATGATAGAACTTCTACAATTTTTCGTTGAATGGAAAGACGATTTAATGAAGAGGCGTCGAATTATTTGTCTAAATACATCGAGGATGGCCAATTAGGTGTACAGACAGGGGGCTCAGTGGATAAAATAGGATGGAGCACAGGAACTTCCCACATTTCAAAAAAAAAAAAAAAACTATTCGAGATAATGGAAAAAAGAATTTATTTATCAAAAGATAACGTCATGTTTTTTTTTTTTTTAGTTTTTTCAAACTTGTTTTAAAAATAATATTGTCTAAATGATGGCCTTGCCGGGCAATATTGGAAAAAATTATCGGTAATCATCGAAAGGTATATTATGGTTAAAATTTTGTCGATAATTAGAAGCTTGTTATCGATATTATCAACAGTAACTTTCATCCATACTTGAAATTTCCACCAATAATCAATCTTGCCCTATCATTTGCTCAATTCGTTAGCCGAATCGGTATAAATTTTAACCAATAACCAGTTAGCCAATTTTAGGGTAATTTGGGATGTTTTATGGGGAAAAGAGGTTATGATTTCATAAGTTTTTATTTTTACTTAGGTGTGGTTGATATTAGATTTTTTGACGCTGAATCGAAACAGACGACAAAGGAGTCGATTGCTTTAATTATTCATAGGCTACTGTAGCTTTTGACGGAAATTTTCGAGATTTTGAAAAAATTACCATGATGTTATAACTTGAGATTTTATAGAGCCATAAAACATTATTAAATTTCGAGGAGGGGAGGAGGTTGGAATTTTTTTGCAAGCCATCACAATGATTTATTATTGAACAATAAACCAAAAAATCTATTTTTGTCCTTGCTTCATTGTCCGTTCACTGATTTGTACTTGTCTCGTGTGATTTTTGCTATAGATTCGATTGTATTCATTCGATTCCACGTTTTTTTGCGTTTCAGCCCTCGGATGACGTCAAATTCAAGGCGAATCCTCCGGCTGTTCTTCGAAAATCGCCGTTCAAAGTCAGAAAATCTGTCAAACCGGTCACAGCAGTATCCGAATTCGTCTTCAGCACTGAAAAACGGGCCAAGGAGCGCAAAGAGTTGGAGAAGGGTAGAAAAAATTGCGAAAAATGAGTCCGCTCAATGAAAATGGAAACGCTTCTATGAAAACAATTTAGATTCTCTCAAAATAACTTGTTTCATCGTCAATCTACCTATTTTGGTTTTATTAAATTATTAACGATCATGCTCCGATTCGTAAAACATGATAGGAGTATTCATGATCTGTTTTTTTTTCTGA
This sequence comes from Tupiocoris notatus, assembly GCA_037159825.1. Classification (NCBI taxonomy): domain Eukaryota; kingdom Metazoa; phylum Arthropoda; class Insecta; order Hemiptera; family Miridae; genus Tupiocoris; species Tupiocoris notatus. Next base: position 717,868 of record JASJUZ010000174.1, read on the forward strand.
ACTGCCATAAATGTCATCATGACGTAGTTGTAAGTGAAGATTTGCTCAACGTCCGATTATACGTAATATATTTATGCTTTATTTCCTTACAAAATTGATTCTCTACCAGAGGAAATGAAATGCATCGATAAATACAATTACAATGTTCCATTTCGGATTTTTATATTTTTGTTATTGAACCAAACTACGAATAAATCGAAAGGTTCACGCTATTCAAGATTTTTTCCTTTCAAATAATTCATTGTTTTAATGTCCCCATTCGATCTGTTAAAAATTGCATATATGAACGGAAAATTGTTTTAAATTTAGGAAATTCTTTTTTTTTTTAATTTATTTTCTTATTTTCGGGAGAGAGTTTTCGTTGGGGTAGAAATATTTCAAACTCCTAGAGAAGGAATTCAGAAAAAGATGTCTGAAAAATGCTTCGGAAAAAGGAAATCTGTCTCATTACTCGAAAGAATGCGTATATTTGTTTCAATTCTTAATTAATTCTCGAGTAAGGCTAGAAATAGTCTGAATCACTGGGAAAAAATTTTCCCCGCTATCGAAGGGATTTCGTACTACTCGAAAAATGAACTTTCGAAACGGCAAACGAAAGCAAGATGTCCTAAGATAATCGGAAATAGTTCCTTTATCGAATCGCTCAATCTAAGGTAAACAGGGCGCTTCTTCTCCATCTGCGAAACGATTGTTTGTTTTACTCCTGCAGATTCCTATATAAGAAAAGGAAAATTTTCCTTTTCATTATCATTAGGGTGCAGGACGTCGACATGAAAATACTGGTAAGTCCAATGTATTGGCGTTTGAGTTTAAATCTGTGTCGAAAAGCTCATCGTTTGGTAGGTAGTTTAATTCGAGTTTTGAAAGACTAAGAGTCCAAGATAGAAAAAGGAGCTATTTTCGAACAAAATTGTCGAATTTTTTAATTTAATTTTTTTTTTAATTTTGACTCTAATTTTTTTATTTTGGGGAACCCGAATAAGAGGTTCGCTACGCAAATTAAAAATTAATTTAAGTCAAAAATCGCTTTAAAATTTTTTTTCAACTCAAAAATAGTAGGTATATTTTTTTAATAACTCAAAAATAGTACATTTTTTCAATAGCTCGAAGTAGTATATTTTTTCAGTAATTCAAAAATAGTATAATTTTTTCAATAACTCAAGAATAGTATTTTTTCAATAAATCAAAAATAGTATATTTTTCAATAAATTGCTTACAATTTTGTACCGTTTGTACACAATTGAAGTGGACGAATTCCCAGCTTGTTTCGAAAATTACTCGATCTCAGAATACGACGTGAAATTTATTCATTTAATGCGTACTTATCCTTTTCGCGGTGTTTCCCAAATCCCAAAAATAAAATACAAAAGCTGACTCGATTTGAATGATTGAAATCGACCAACTTGCCGAGGTTGCTCTCTCTCTTATTATGTGAGACAATTTCTTGAAAGTCGTTGATGGAAAAAAAATTACCACATGGCATGAAAATCGAAACATTCCTAATTATTAATATTAACCTCTATCTAAAAAAATTCTTTTCTTCTTCTTGTAACATTTTAGCTTTTTATTTCCTCTCCCTAAGATGATATTAAAATACCCCGTTAATTTGCCATATTTAAATTAATTTGGCGAAGTTAGATTTTTTTGATAAAATATATTTTTTTAGATTTTAGTGCTGTTTGGCGTGCACGCCTTTGCCAAGCCGCAATACCCTTATCCGGCAGGTGGCGTGCCAGAAACGGGCGTTGAAGTTGCCGCTCCACCACCAGAACCAGCGTACGCGCCTCCACCTCAGGCACCAGCTGAAGAGTACGGTCCACCGGAACCGGCATACGCTCCTCCACCGCCACCACCTCCACCAGCGTACGCGCCGCCGCCACCTCCTCTTCCTCCACCGCCAGTGTACGCACCGCCACCTCCTGTGTACGCTCCACCTCCACCACCTGTATACGCACCACCACCGCCAGCCTACGCTCCCCCACCTCCTCCGGCATACGCTCCACCACCGCAGCCCGTGTACGCCCCACCGGTTTACTTGCCACCTCCACCACCACCACCAGCATACGCTCCCCCTCCGGTGTTTGTGCCACCTCCCCCGCCACCACCAGCTTACGCTCCACCACCAGCTTACGCTCCTCCACCGCCTCCAGCGTATGCTCCTCCACCATCAGCCCCCGCTAGCACGTACGGCCTTCCAGCCATATAATTAGCAAAAATAAATACCTTTTAACTAAGATAAATATCAGCGAATAATGTATTTTGGTTTATTATTCAATAATAAACCATTGTAATCGCCCAAGAAAAAAAATTTTATAACACCCCCTCAAAATTTGATGTTTTACGTTTCAAGGCATGTAGAATCCGAATATCCAATAAAAAAAATTCTGTCTGTCCGCCGTACGCCGTACGCCGTACGCCGTACGCCGTACGCCGTACGCCGTACGCCGTCAACACTTTTCCGGCCAAACCATAATAGCTAAATTCTTGAAATTTTCACCAAAAATCAATCTCGGTCCTACGACGGCCCAATTCTTGAACCAACTTGCTAGCTCAATTTTAAGGGTGTTTTTGGGGGGTTTTGAGGGGGAGAAAATTCATATTTTCCAAGGTTTTTCAGAAAAATGTGTACGTGGTATCAAATTATATAGATTTTTGGACGCTGAATCGAATGAGACCATCGCCAGGTCGGTAGCTTTATTGGTTCTCGAGTTATCGCAGCTTTTGTGCCGAATTTGGAAGATTTTCAGAAATTTGACATGAGGGTATAACTCGAGAGTTCTTGGAGCTATAAAAATCGTTCTATACTCATTGGAATGGTCGTGAAACGCTCTCTCCAGCTGTACCGTTAGGCAAAAAATTTAGTTTTTAATTAGGAAATTAAGAAAAATAAAATTGAATAAAATTACAATAGTTGCTACGGAGTTTTCCCCTATAGTTGCAATCTGTTTTTTGGTGGGATTGTTCCGAAATGTTCGAAATAATTACTATCACAAATGGATAGTCTTTCTAAATCAATATTGAAGCGAAGGAATAATAAACCACTGTACAATCATTTGCAGCGTTTTATATTTTTACGACTGTACAAAAACTGTGTAAATCGTATCCAAAGGCTATTTTGCAAGTTGTTTTGCAGAAACCAAATAATTTTTCATTGAATAAACGTAACATTTTATAAGACTGACGTGTATTAACACTTATTCAATAACGTTTATTCCATGTTCAGAGGCGAACGCAGCTGATCAGTTGTTCCATTAGTTTGTACCTTCGCTTTCTCTTCGGCTTAGAGAGCTTTTGCGGCTAAGGAGAGAAAGCGGTCGTTTCGGCAGTTGAAAAATTTATCGAATAATCGATGGCCTAATTTAATTCACTATGACGAATCATTCCCTAAAATCTCGAAACAACCAAGCAGCTCTTTCAAGCGTCTAAACTTGAGAATCGGTCGTTTTTTCTATCGTCAGAAAAAAATCGATGAACTCCGCAATTTAATTTTTGTCCATCGCACTGTTTATAAATGAATTACTTTTCCGCTTTACTCGCCGTCTATATTAACCATTGATTTCCGAAAAGAGAGCAAAGCGACCTTGCAAACTCTAAGTACCGTTCGTGACGAAAGTTCGGTTTCCTGACCTTCAATGACAACAATCTTTCAACGAGGACGGATTATTTTGTTTTTAATCGAGCTCAACAGGGGAGAGATCTATGTGAAATGATACCTATATAAAGCTCAAGATATTATAGCTGGTTTGCAGTTGGAAGTTGACCATGGCTTCGGTAAGTAACCTTTGATGTTTTGAGCTCGTTCAGAAATTCATATAAATGAAAAATACGATATTTTACGATGAATACTTTTACTAGAACATAATCCATAAATATCTACGAAGTAAATAGGTAATATACTCGAGTAAATTTTATCGAAATAGGCAATAATTTACTTATATTTTTAATAATTAATAATTTCTCATTAATTTAATTAATAATTAATAATAATCAATAATTTACTTATATTTGTATCGAAAGAGGCAATAATTTCTTATGTTTTTACTCAATAAAATTTTTTTGGCCTCCGCGAGAATTTTTTTCAAGCGTGATTTTTTCGGAACAATTTTTTAGTACCTAGCTACTTTAAGCAGAAAATTATGCTGAAGCCAGACTGTGAAATATTCCGTTTCATGCTTACGACAACCGAATACAAAAGTTCTTTCTTAATAAGAAATTCATTATAAATTTCTGATTATTATAAAAAAGTTATAAATTAATAAGAAATTCATTATAAATTTCTGATGAGAGCTCGCACAAATTTTATAATCGAAAATAATAAATTTTCCACAGATGAAAATCCTTTTGGTTGCGCTGGCGAGTTGGACTGTCGCCCAAGGTGGCCTCATTCATGGCGGACACGGAGGAGTCGCCGTTTCGACACAGAGGTTCGTCAGCCGTCACGTTGGCGGAGGAGCTGGTGAGATCGGTGGAATATACCCGGCTCCGGTGGCGGAAATTGGCGGAACCGGAGGGGGCATCGAAGAAGCATTCGGAGGTGTGGAGCAGAGCGCCAACGGATACTCAGGGTTTGGAGGATATTCTGGAGCTGGAGGATATTCTGGTGCAGGAGGATATTCTGGTGCAGGAGGATATTCTGGAGCTGGAGGATATTCTGGTGCAGGAGGATATTCTGGAGCTGGAGGATACTCAGGAGTTGGAGGATACTCAGGAGCTGGAGGATACTCAGGAGCTGGAGGATACTCAGGAGCAGGAGCTAGTGTTGAAGCATACTCAGGAGCTGGAGGATATTCAGGCGCTGGAAGATATCCAGGAGCTGGCGTTGAAGCATACTCAGGACACGAATTCACCATCGCTCATGATACCCCAGGAGGCATCGCTGGAGGATTTGCTGGAGGAGCAGGCGGTGGAATCTCCGGATCGTTCACTGGAGGAATCGGCGACCCAACTTCCGGAGGCCCCTACCCCCCATATCCTCCACCCGTTCCCGCCCCTGTCTATGGAGTACCCAACGTTTAATATTATCTCATGCTATTTCCAGCAGCGGAGCCAAAGATTCGGTTAAGCAATGCGGCTCAGCATCTGTTGACCAATATTTTTTATACTTTCGTAAAACAATAAAAAAGTTATTAGCTTGAATATATTTTTTCAACGAATTCAATTGCGAATCGTTTGTCAATCGGGTCGACACAAAGAAACAGAAAAAAAGAGAAATGCAATACAAATAATTTATTCAAGCCTACGTACAAAAAATGCATACATCTTCAACTGCACAATATTAGGCACTTGGTTGGAAAATATTGACTTCTTTCATAAATGCCTAAAGCTTAAAGAGAGAATTACCGTCAGGGAAACGGAGCTTTACCTATAAGACAATTCTTTGACACAAAAACACTGAAACATCCATTTCATACTGGACCACGAGCAATCTTACGAACATAAGGAAGAGAGAACTGAAAAAAGGCTTTAAAAGCTTGAAAATAATATTTAAAATCGCTAAAATATTATTTCATCATAAACGGTCGATGCATATTTTCTTCATTTGGTTACTAATGACTAGCCACGTGCGTTTCCGAATCAGAAGATTCCTATTGCAGAATTCGACTCAAGTATTCGTCGACGCCAAGTAATTCCTCGCATCTCATTCAGCTTTTTTCGGAAGAGCTGTTTTGTATGGTTATCAAGTATTTTTCTGATGATAGCTAATCAATTAAAAGGTGAGTTTTTAATAACATGCCACGTTTTTAATAACATGTTGAGTTTTAATAACATGCCACGCGGATAACCAGAACCATAATTTTAGGTCTCAAATTGCATTGCGTTTTTAGTCGATTTTCTCTCCTTCTTAATTTTTAATTTTTTTTTAGGATTTCAATATCACTTGAAAATGGTGTTTTTAGGAATTTATAACGATTATTGATGGTCACGTTTGGAATAAAAATCAAAGCGAACTCCTCATTGAAGGAGAATAAGACAACAGCTTGAAACTGATTCAGAAAGCGAAAGAAATTATTGACAGGAAATATTCAACAATTCACAGGTGTCGGTTTATCGTCTGTCCATCGCATCATAACCGCTTGAAACGGTATTACAGAAAATGGGCAATGAAACAATAGAAAAACTCCAAAGAAAAACTTATGCCCACATAAAACCCAAATAGCAATTGTGCTGTCGGCACGATAATAAATTCGAACAGCTCACTCTTACATAACTACACCACGTAAAATAAAATCGTACGTTTTTCCTACTTATTTCTAACTTGTCAATAAAATTTGGAGTCGAAACGCGGCATTGCAATATAGGAATGGCGTACGGTGAAAATATACCGCTATTCTGTGCGTTAAGGTAGCCAATGAGCTACTAAATATTGCTCAACTATGATGCTGGCGATTCTACACTATACTGCACATGTAAAAACTTCACCTAATCTAAATTGCACTAAACTTTTCATGGAATCTAAGATTGAGCGAAGAATTATCAAAAGAGCTCGAGGATCAGGCGACTTGAAAATAGAAACATTTATTGAAGTTCTGCTGAAATATTGCCGAGGGCAAAATTCCACACAGACAGCGCGAAACTCTTTACTTTGAATCGCTGAGTAAAATTCGACGAGGCTAACCCGGTGCAAAATAAACTAAACTAAAGTTTCGAGTACTATTGAAACTAATTTACTACAATAGGTTTCACGTTCACAAAAAAAAAAACATAAATACTTAAGTCAGGCTTTCCAAGCAATAATTGGACATGATGTCCACACAACATTCAACAAACCAAGCGTTCACATCGATGTAATCTAAATTCAACGCAAAATGAAAAAAGAGCTTTAACGATAATATATAAAAAATACAATGGCAAGATATGCATCACCGCCATAACTGGTATTGGAGGAACAAAAAGAAGACATCTAAAAGGCTGACTATAAGGCGGAATTCATACTGTTTTTACAAGAAAATTGATTTTAAATACGGTCGCCGGATTTGCGAGCATGTCCCTGATATTTTTCTCAAATCTATCCTTGATGAAAGTGAATTGCATTACGTCTTCCGGCTTGGATTCGATCCAAAATCGATCAAATTCGTAATATAGGTAGCAGTAAAGTTGGTGGAAACCTCTGAGCATCGGGAGAGACTTGCAGGCGTTGTAGAAATGTGTTTTGGCCGAGCCATCCTTGAGCAATTGGTATGCGAGGCTGGTGAGGTTGATACCGACAATCGCAAAGGCGTAGCCGTGCTGCGGATGGAGGGAATGAGACCAGACATGGCGCGCAGCTGCCGGATATTCTTCCACAAAAAATAGAAGGTTGTCCAGGCCAAGGAGTCCCATCCCACGAAAATCTGTCTTAGGGTCGTCACCTTGGAACCCTGAAAGGAACGGAAAACAATAATTTAAAAACAAAATCTACAGGCTCTAGAAACAAAATACTGCTATATCATCCACTGGATGCCCAAAAGGGAAAAAGTGCTCGTCCAAGCAAAAATCCTGAGAATTTGAGTTTTGATGGACCAGCTATGGTCTGATGCCGCCAGACGATGGTCAACAGGTGAAAAAATACGATCCACGTAGGACGGTGTTTATTTGGTATTATTTTTCACCTGTTGACCATCGTTTGGTAGCATCAGACTATAGCTGGTCCATAAAACTCAAATAAAGTAATATCCAGCCAGTGTAACTATTTCTTAGCCTGAGAATCAGTCTCCTATTCTCCCTCAACGCCACACCAAGAATAATGCGACGAACATGAGAAGACCATTATAATATTCTCCCTTGGTTTGGTAGCCTCTGACCACACTTCCTTTGCAGAGATAGTGACTCTGTCTCGGCTCCCTTCTCGGCATACACTGGGGCACTGTCTTGGCCCGCCTCTCTTCTCCATCGCTATCGACAATACCTGCGATGCCTTAGAAGGCGGACTCTTTCCCCGCGAGTAATGTTAGGGTCTTCTCCCATGTCATTGTATAATAATGACCGCACCAGGCTCATCTGGAATCCATTGTGCAGCTGTGTTTGAACCGCGGACGCTCAACCTTCGTAAGCGCTGATTTGAAATAATTCCTTCAACCCTCACCACCATGAGTACTTTATATTTAGTACCTCTCCCTCGCTCTTCTACTGTAAGTGGTCTCAGTGTCCGAGAACTGTTGGAATCAACAATCACCTCACTCAATAGTCCCACATTCCACCTCTCCTGACCCTCAGCCTCATCCAGCCCATCCTTGAATAAGTATCAGTACTTTGGAGTCCATATAATTGCAACATATATCAGCTGGATACAGTCTATCTTTCTCTCCTTCCCAGCCATCAATCTCAGGATTTCCCAAGATGTTACTGACAAAGATGCCCTGAGCATGTGTTTCCTCCCGCCAAGCTCCACCCATCGTCACCACTGACATAATGTTTCTCAATGTGTGGGGAACACCCACTATCTTCTTGAGAAATGACAAAGGATTGATTCAAATTCGCTACCGCTACTTTCGCAACAGGTTCGGTTGTTACGCACAGCACCACTTCCCTGCTAGGTCGGCCCGTTTGCATCTATCAGCTTCTAGAGCTTGCCCAAGTTTGCAATTATTTTTGCGAAGGGACTTCCTTCGAGGAAGTCTCGATTAATCCTTGAATTAACAAGCGTTTGGTAGTTAGCTCGGTTCCCTCGTCTCCAAAAAGGCCAATCGACAGCTACCAAACGTGGTCAGTTGCAGCGCCCACACCATGGTCTCCTTTCCATTTGGATTGACTCGCCCCCTCTCCTGAAGTTACAACATTTTCCCTGCTACTGTTAGTCTACTTCGTACCCATCCTCTACCAACCACCTTCTCCGCTTTAAAATTTGTCCCAATAATAACATGAATCCCATGGAATCCAGTTGCCATAAAGAAACAGCACCCATAATTGAGTCTCTAATTGTAAATGTAGATTCACAGCTGTCTCACCGAAACTGAGTCTACTCTGCGCCAAAAAATTATTTTCTCCCTCAAAATTACCTCTCAAATACAAAAACTATCCTTCTATCTATACTGTTGTCCCTGTGTCCGAATAATCCGATCGCTTCTCTTTCATTTTTCTGTATAATCTTGTAAAACTACGCTATTAGGCAGGTCCTGTACCTATAAATCAATAATACTTACCAATATCCTGCCACTGTTTGGTGATTCTTCCTTCTAAGGGGACGTCCGGATTGAGCCCGTTCCACAATCGGGTCAATTTTCTTTCGTGGATCTCGCTCGACGAATCAAACTGCGTCAGCCGGAGCTCCTCGACGATATGGTACAACTGCTTGTAGCCCCAAATATGCTCGACGCAACGGCTGAAATTCTTTATAAACGCGACATGGTTGGTGGGGTTGATTTGTTTCACTTTCAACACTCTGCGGACGCTTTTTTCCAATAAATATTTCTGATTCCGGCCGAAAATCGTCCGCGACTCTGCCGCCGAGTCAAGTTCCGTCATCACTTCATGGATGAGCGACGATTTCGAATGCTCCAACGAATATTCAACGGCGGAACTTCTCGGAGCGCCTGACGGTTTACCGTAGCATATTCGTTGCAATTCGCAAAGGCGAGTCGTCTGCCGGAGGATCCATTTGAGGATAGAGCGCAGTTGCCAATAAGAGATCCAGTAGAGGAAGGAGAAAGGTAACATACCTGAATTTCCAGCAGGTAACTCGAATAAAAGCGATAATCTCGATGGTAAAGAAAATCTCAAATCTCAAATTCTTCCTCGAGTACTTCGATTTCGGACATTTGTTTTCCGACTAGTTGTTTACTCGTCATAGCGACACAACGTCAACACAACCTGAGCAAGATTGTTGGTAGGTTATACAACAGCACGAGTACCAAGTCTTTCGAACAAGGTAGACGCTTTTGCATTTCCGTAAGTAAAATTTGTAAAATTTCATCTTACGAAGAATTTAATACTTTATGTACAAAACTTGGTATTTTTTTCATTTTCAAGCTTATCGCTAAAATGTTCGAAAGTACTACAAAACCGGCAATAAAGCGCCGTTTTTGGCAACACTGTGTTTGAAGGTTCGATTTGCTATCTATCTCCCACGCAAGCGCATTATCCTGAAGTCGAAGAGTTATCGATTTACCGGATGATTGGCAATAATCGATCAGCTGAAAAAATATTATTTTCAGAGAACAAAACAACCGACGTCCGACATGTCCTTGAGTTATGTTGGATGAAAACGATTTCAAATTGTCAATTTAATTTATTTACTTCCTTATTTATTTACTTGCAACTGTTGGGGACGGGATATCGAAAGACAATATCGATAGTGACATCGATCCACAGCTGTGGACCTTATGGTTCTACGTCGCCCTGAAGATGCCCGAATGGGCGAAAGTGCTCGGCCAGCCATTAAAGTTCTGGAGAATAAGTCACCTGGTTTTTCTTCCCCTCAAAAACCCTCTACTAATTCCGTTATATTTGAATCGATAATATCGGGAGAAATTATCGATATCCTGATAATATCAGAATGTGAATATCGATCATAAAATATCAAACATCGAAACTAAGTATCGATACTATATATTATCGATATAAATATGGCAAGAGAAACGGCCAGTAAGATTATGATTTTACAAAATAACCACGACTCGGTATTCTTGAATTACCGTGTACGGACGATATTTTGGAAACTCTTAAAATTGTTGATTCTGAAATATTTTTAACAAACGTGTTCGCTCTTGCAAATCTCGTATTTTACCTTCTTGAGTGCTGTAAATTGATGAGAATCTGACAAATATATGTTCACAAGTGCTGGAAACAGCAAAAAAATAAATTGAAACAAGGTTTCTCATAAAAGATTGTCACTCTCCTTGATAATTTTTGTCGAGCAAGCATTCCCTATGTATCATGGCAACACATCGAAACAGACATTGACAAGGAGCTAATCGATACTCTGAAAATCGATCTATCGTTTTTCCCCTTTCCAACCGTTTGCCGGTTCCATTTTATGTCCGGCTCTCGTCCTCCCTGTTTCTGACCCGGCCGCCATCTTGAAGTCTAGTTGGGATTTGATTTGCGATGTCTGAAAATCGTAAGTTATTCGAATAATTATTATTTTCTCTGTTATTATTTGTTCGCAAATTAAGTTTCTGCTAGAGTCGAAAATGTTTGGATTTTGAAAATCGCGGATATTCCGATACTTTGCTCGATCAATAGTTGAAGCCGCTTGATGTTGAGCTTGGCTCGTGGCTTCATTATAAGAAAGCCGCTTCGTATGTTCGTATCGTAATGATCTTCCCTCGCAATGGAGTTTTCTTTGCGCCTTCTCAGCCGCTTATTCGAGTATTATCATAATGGGATTCCGAGTTTAATGCAAATAGCTGATGATCGGTTGTAGCTATATTCTTCGCGTCTCCAAGCGCGTTGGTTCGTGACGTAATCACAACAAAGTTTCGAATTCCGACCTCGGTCGCGCCTTGATAATTCCTCAAAAATTTTCTGTTGATATCGTTCAGTGAAGTCAGGTCGAATGTAAGGGTGGTTATACATTTCAAACAAGGATGGCGACAGGTGCGGAATGCAATGTATTAATGAAAACTATTCATTGCGGCTAATTACTAGTTGAGCTGCTGGTAAACGGGTAGGGTTCGGCTCAAGCATGGTTCACAGGCATCCAACAAAAAATGCATTTGCGTTCTGCATTTTGATCGACTTCCTAACGCGGGAATGCTATCACCAAGCCAATCACAATGTGAAACGTATTGACAGAAGCCTGTGAACCCTGCGTAATACATCAAACTCAACGTTGCTAAGAATATATAGCGTTTGGAGTGCTAGGATTACATCCCAGCAAATATGTAGATGTATTTCCCCTCAAATGGCACTGCCCTAACAGGTTGGTAGGGTTGGGCTGATGAGGTTTCTATTGTTTCATTATTTTATTTTTATTTTTTATAGTATATGGCGGTTACGGAGGAGGTGGTGGCGGGGGTGGAGGAGGCGGCTATGGCAGTGGCTATGGTTACTCGCAAGGAGGAGCAGCCGTGAGCTCGAACTATTCTCAACAACCGTCGTACGATCAGTCGTCATACAATCAACCCCCACCGGCCAATCAATGGGGTGGGCAACAGTCGGGTGGATATGATCAGTCTCAGTCGGGCTACGGTGCCTCCCAAACCGCAGGTTGGTTTTTATAGTATATCCTTTCTCATTATGTTTATTTATTTATTCAACAAGTCGTTCGTGCAGTTCTGTTCGAAATTGGGGACGAGCTGAGTCTGGGTTATTTGCTAAGCAGGGATCTGCTGAACTGCTGTGCATATGCTTTGGTTAAACAGTTGACAGATTTCGTTTGTCAATGCAACGATCAAATTCTCTCTACCTAGCTCTGATACTTTCTCCACATGTTCATAATCGGAGACGATTTCGAAGTAGTAGACTGTTTTATTAAACATATGAAAAGCTCTGGATGATACTTGCTGTTCGGAATTCGGACTTCAAATTCATTCACCTGTGCTTGAAGGTTCTGGTTTGTCGAGGTACTGTGAGATATCGAAAAAGGGAATTTATTATACCTAATTGTTTTCTTTATTTCAGCAGCCCCTGCACCTAACTATAGCCAACCACCTCCTGCTGCACCTCCGAGCAGTTACGGTTCCGGAGGTGGCTACGAAGCCAACAGCGGTGGAGGCGGCGGTGGCTATGGTAGTGGAGGCGGTAGCGGTTATGGCGGGGGTGGAGGAGGTGGCTATGGAGGCGGTGGTGGTAACTACGGCAACAATCAAGGCTACTCTGGCGGTGAGTGATAGCAATAATTGTTTACTGAACGAAAGACATAATGACCGTCATATTCTATCTGTATATTACAAATTCATCAAACCATCTTTTTAGAGTCCATTTATCAATTGCAGTTTTCTTGTGAGGGCATGGAAAACTTCTTGGTAACGCTGACCTTAGTATTTCTCAGATTTATGTGCGATTGATAAATGTACTCGCTAGCAGGGATGACAGGTCACCATCAAGTGCGTTTTGTGTTGAATCTGGCGAAAATGGAGGGGACTCGTAAGCCCCGCCGATCTGAATGCGTCTGTTCATAAACAATAATCAACGCATAGCGTCAACTGATGTAATGCTTAGCGATTGATGGGCAGTTTTAAGAAATGCTCTTTTGTTGCCATCAACAATTGCTAGTTGCCGAGAGCAGATTCGTCAGCGCAGGAAAATAATCGATGAAAGTAATCGAATGCGTTTTCATCTGCGGCAAAAACAACGCCCTCTCGAAATTTCTACAGCCAATCAGAAAGCCTAACGTATCAACGTAAAACGCATCAACGCTCTTGACGGAGACCTTTAAACTTATCTACTTCTTCTACCAACACATGTCGAATTGAAGTGTAATATTTCCTTATAATTTGCAGGAGGCGGTGGCGGCTATGGTGGCCGTGACGGAGGCGGAGGAAGGTACGGAGGCGGCGGAGACGGATAGTAAGTTGACAATTTTACATTTCATTGGTTCTATGTCATAATAATTTAAAAAAAGAAAAGAATTTCGAGGGAAGTTTTTTTTTCGGTCATTGAAATCAGATTATTTCAATATAAATTGTAAATGCCTTGGCATTGTTTGAGATTAAGATACTACTTTACAGTTTTAATTGGATGAATTTGATACTTCCTCACTCTGAGGGAAAATTGAGTAAAACATTTTTCAATATCTTTACTTTTTTTAGCTTCAATAACTATCAGTGGTCATTAGTCTCTATATATCTTGCCTGCCACAGTATCTTGGGCTCAATATTTTGAGTGCCTACTGAGATGAAAAATTTCCCTCACAGATGTTGGATTCAAAGTTTCTTATATGAGCTGAGAGGGTGAATTTTGAGTGGGCCATTTGTTAAAAAAAAAATCAGTCAAATCTCGTACAAAATCCATCATTCGTTGTCTATTTTAATGGTCCGTAAATTATTCTTAAACTTCACCCTCTTTTTACCGCTCGCATATCAGCGTGAAAACTAACAGGTGAGCTACATGACAATGATTCCTGGTTTGAAACGATACATTTATCATGTTTGGTGTTCAAGCTGAGTGTCATGCATCAGCCATTAGATTATTATGTGCCAAGGTCTCGCCCCAAGTTAGGTAAAATCGAAAGTTATATATTTATATATATCCTCGTATTTTGGAATCTGCTGGTGTGCTGCTGCTCCATTAGAAGTGTCTGGATTGGGCAGCATTTTTTTTACTTGGAACGGTTTTAGCAATTAAGTAGAAACCAGAAAGCAATCATAAGTTAGCAGATTTTTGCTGCAACAATTTTGTTTTGTAAGTTCTGCCCACCAATGTGTTTTTTTCCAACTATATAGACTTTGATCTTCTCGCTTTGTATCCAATATTGCCGGTGTTTTATGCTGTAGGAACTAAGAAACCTTTATGGAAGTCGAGAGTGCCGATATGAGCAAGAGTACCGATATGTTGCTTCAATATTCTTCCATTCATTTATTATGCTTTCTTATCCCTTTGTCTCATAATTTGGTCTCAAAAATGTGTGCCATCTCAAACTTATTAGTAATTCCTGAATATCAGAAATAAGAATGGAGTGTATCGCCATTCACTTGTTGAGCCATAGATCCTTTATAACTGTTGAATGAACACCGTTTTTCAAACCCATGCAAACACCCCACTGCCGAGTAAGCAGCTTACGCCCGATTGGAACCATCAAAAAGTTGCTAAGAATACCTTAAGGAGAAATGAACTTTATTTTTTGCGTAGCAGTAGGAATTGATTTAGATTATTGTATATCAAGTGGACGCAACGCAAACGCTACTGCAGCTTTTCATTTTAACTGGAAGAATAACATTACTCATACAGGTTAGTCCGAGACTATAATATTTGCAAAGGTCAGTGCATGCACTGATGAGAGTGAAGTGCAGTGCTCAAGCTTTGAGCAGAGGTTTGGGAAACTAGGGTCCTGCGTAGCCTGGATTCTTGTCTATTATTTCATTTCTGTCCATGAAAGAGTCGCGCTTCTTCTACGTGTTATAGACTCCGCACAACTCTAACTAAATTAAATAATTTCATCGGGAAACTGGGACAGAATAAAATCATGGTTTGTCAACCACAGAAGAAAAATCCTTTTATTTCTAATTCTGTTGTTCTTTCATCTTCTTGTTGTCGTCTCCAGCTATCCGTCTTTTGTCCTCTACTTGTTGTGACCATGCAACATACAACAATAGTGAGTGTTTGAGTAAACTGATATGCTCCCGCTATATCATTTGGTCGTCACTTCTATGTCTCCATTTACTTTGATGAGAGCAAAACTTCTTGGTTTACCTTGTAAGTTAAAGCCAGCATATAATATAGTTGATAATTTGTCCCAAGTCTGGGTAGAACCGGGAAGCGAAGAGTGATGGATAAAGAAAGTTTATTCTCATATTCATCCGATTCTCGTCTTCAACATACACTTAGTAATCTGATTCTGAAATTGAAAGTAGCTGGCAAAATGATCTGTTCTGGAATTATCTCAAAATCAACGTACTCCAGATCAGCACACCAGCAGGGCCTAGAAATGTATACTTTGTTACGTTATTCAATTTACAGCCAAGTTCACTACAGGGCTGTTTGTATTGCTTCAGATTTCTTATCAAATTCAACTTAATCCATGTCTGCTCTACTTATTGTAAATATATGTTCAATTTGAACGTTACTATCAGTAAAATGTCGCGACTGCAATGCAAACTGATCCTCCGCGGTAGTGAACGTGGCTTAAATTACCGGATTGTTTGAATTTTGGTCATATCAATTGAATTTGTTTGAATGATTTTTGAAAAGAACATAAACTGAGCATAAATATGGTCTATTTTATGAGTGTTTCCACAGGTTTAACAAGTTTGACTTGTGTTTTTTGGTCTGACTATACGTACGCAATGGGACAGAACAAATTGTCCTTACAAAAAAAAAAGTGGTATTATTCTATTTCAATTGAGTTCTCTTTTGGTAAACTGTTATTCTTGTCGAGTAATAGTTGTCTATTACTCAATAAAAAAAGGTCATTGGAATTTATAGTTGTAAGGGTGTATTTTGGTTACGTGTTGATCAGATTGGTGTAAAATGGTTTTAAATAAGCTGTGTGCTAATGCTCTACGAATCGAACAATTTCGGCTGTGTCCATTGTAAACTCCCCTGTCAAATCATCGATTCTTCTGTGTGGTTTTGAGCGATTTTCCGCTGATGTTGAATACCTTAAAACCTGTACATGGTTGATGAATCGTGTGGTGTTGTAGGCTGCCTGTTGATTTCTAAAATTCCCTGAGTAATTTGCGATAGAAAAGAAAAGGTTGCCATTTTATGTATCTGGGTCACTCGGACGGACTTGACTGACGGACCGATGGTAGGTTATATTAGGTGTAGGTAACGAACAGTTAACGGCCTAAGGAGAAGAATTGGACCAATGAAGAAGATTTGCCCTCGGTTCTACGTCCACTCTCACGACTTTTTTCTCTGTTTTAGCAGTGGGGGTCGAGGTGGTTATAACAAAGGTAACAGCATCGATTAACGATGCCATATATTACTTTCAAAGCTATCTTTCTTGTATTATCAAATTGAGTCGCATTCGCGTGATTAATCCACTTGACCTAAAACCGTTTTTCATTATTTCGTTTGAAATAAATTCAGTCGTAATGTTCTATAGTTGAGTTGTGTTTCATGTTAAACTACGTAAAACGTTTTTTGATTGGTCAAGTGGGTTATAGCGTGAATGGTCGAATCGGCTGATAACTGCTTTCACAATGACAACGCATTATTTCTAGTTAAACGCTTGGCAATTTTCCTAACTGTTCCTCTCAAGCAATGATTGAGCAGGATTCCTTGTTTGTCTCTCCAAAATTGAGTATAAATGTGTAGAAGGGCCTTTGAAGGGGGATTTTAATGTCTCGAGGCAAGCGGGAGAACTCTCTGATTATATTGGATTGCTCCGGGGCGTAACTGGGCTATGGTTGGTTGGGAACCTGCCAGGGGCGAGTTCAGGTACTGAGGCCTTGCTTTTGCATTTATCTCATGTGCAGACTGTCGCCGGTGGAATATTTGCCTAAGTATCACTGTACAATCCTTCCATGTTCATCCCAAAACCACCTAACAATCTTTATCCAATCCCTACTGGTCAAAAATAGAGAAACTCTGTTCAAACAATTTGGTAAGATCGAATTCTAGTAAAGAGAGGGAGGAGGGGGGAGTTCTCTTGCGATGTCCTTAGGGAAAATAATATTGAGTTCACCTCTTGGAGCACTCGTGTCACAGCAGAGTCCGAGGTCTGTTTTGATATAGGCAAATATATGCTGCCCTCTGGTGGCACCCCTCAAAACATGGTTATTCTGTTGATCTCTTGATCTAGTAACCATTGTTTTCAATCCATTGTAGCCCAGAAGCTGATGCTTTCCGGCTAGCTTCTTCTCGCCATAAAAGGTTCTTGTAATCTTGGCAATAATGCGGAAATCAGTTACATGTCAGCCTAGGAAAATGAGATTTCTATCTACAACTGTGCTTTGACCATTTGCTGTGATTGGTTAAAATCTCTTGTCTTTCTGGAATCCCATGTCAGCAAAAAAAAATATTTACGTTTGCCGATCGCTTCCTTCTTTCTCACGAAATCGGCTATTTTGCATTAGTTTAATACCTTCCCAATGAGAATTCAGAGTCAATTGTTGTTGATATGCTGCTGTATTTGTCCAATCCAGTTACGTGGTTTGGACTTGGGCTGCGATTGACTGATATCTTGGGGGGTTATGGTTCAAGAAAAGAAAAGGCATCCAGTTGATGAAGCATTATTTAACATCATTTCTTGTCATTTCTACAAAACCTGGGAAAATATCCTAAAAAGCTGAATTTTTCCCTTGCTAATCTTGAAACCTTTAACCTTGAAAGCGTTTTAAATCTTGCGTTGTCATGTGTGGTAAGAGTCGAAAGCCCGATTCAATTGTAGTCATTCAGGTATCTCAATGTTTCAATTACGAATTTTTTCTTTGTCAAGAGTGTAACTGAATTCATGAATGATGAGAGTATCTGCACAGGTGTGACCACTCGTATTTATTGGTGTGATGTTGTGCTAATCTATCGATCTTTAGGTTGTCAAAATGAAAGGTTATAAGTTATTATCCATTCGAAAATTCATTTACAAAACGTTGCATTCGAGTGTTCTCGTACGTTTTTCAGGGGCTTTATTTTAACATCGAAGAGCATGCCAACAAGTTAACTTGTTACACTTTCATGTCACACACTAGTTATCAGTAATAAAATATTGACGAGGAAATTAACTATCCGAGCTTTGATTGGTGACTTTTAGTCCTTTGAGCTTCTTGAGTGAAAAATTTTCAATGTTGAGTTCCTACAGCCCTGTAGATGCCTGAACGGGTGAAAGTATTGGCCTGTAAGAAAAAAGTGGAGCCTAAAGTCGCGTAGTTTATCTGCCTCTCAACACATTGATACAGAAATGAAGGCGTAGAGATGAACTGAGATTTAGATTAAAATCCCAGGCTTTCTTCATGCAATAAAATTCTATTTCTATGAAATCGCATTTGAATACTAACAAAATGATAGTAAATCTCAATAAAACAGTGTCGTAAATTTATTACACACGCATAAACACATACACTAGAGTTTTCTTTGATATAGGCATGCAAACGTTATGTATTATCAGTCTAAAGGTCCTTTCACACCAGGAGCTTTCCGCTCGAGGCTCTTGAGCTGGAAAAAGCTTTTGAAACGAAGAAGTCACGTTTCTTGCGTGATATGCAATAGGTCTAATCGACTATTTTACGCGAGTTTGAAAAATTACCTCCAAACAAGCGCCTGATTGTAATAAGAGCAGAGTATTAGTTACCGGAGAACATTAAACGTTCCATTTTTGGAATTAAAAGTCCCTCGCTCAAGGGCTGGAGAGCGTCACTCCTTGTGTTAAATAGCAAATGGGTCTGAAGCATCAATAGCTTTCAGGAACCAAAGGTATTCGAATTCAAGTGAACTATGGTTTCAGTCGACTGGGTTAGCGTTGATTGAATGGCCTCTCAAAAGTTCTGAGAGACGTGACATTTTGGGTGGTTATTAAGAATTAACATTCTGTGTCGTTCGTATGGAAATAATGGCCAAGTTGCTGTCCAAGTATGGTGTTGATAAATTTCTCAAAGTGGTCGAATATGAGACTTGCGTCCATAATAGTGTCTAAACATTGTTGGGTGTTTCTGAAAACAAGGTAATACACTGAGAAGGTTTATAGTGTTATATTTCGAAAAAGCTGTTCATAAAGAGGTTTAATCCTGATTGAAAGGGTTTGAATGAGCGTATTACTTGATACTTTATGGACCATTTTCCTTTGCTGAGCTGAATTTTATCTGTGCGGTAGGTGGTGGAGGAGGTGGCGGTGGCTACGGGGGTAGCGATTTTGTCGTCCAGGAAGACACGATTTTCGTATCAGGAATGAACCCAGCCACGTCCGAGACAGCCATTCACGACCATTTTGGATCCATAGGCGTGATCAAGGTTTGTAAATAACGATTCGAATAATTTCCGCTATTGTATATAGTGAAATTTCAATGTAGTGTTTTTTTCAGATGGATAAAAGAACCGGTAAGCCCAAGATTTGGATGTATAACGACAAAAGCACCGGCGAACCGAAAGGTGAAGCTACGGTGACCTATGATGATTCAAACGCAGCGCGTTCCGCTATCAAATGGTTCGACAGTAAGTGACAATAATATGCTTCATTATCAATAATATATTTCGGTTGAAAAACAGC
Organism: Tupiocoris notatus; assembly: GCA_037159825.1. NCBI lineage: Eukaryota > Metazoa > Arthropoda > Insecta > Hemiptera > Miridae > Tupiocoris > Tupiocoris notatus. The sequence goes on from JASJUZ010000174.1 coordinate 737,591, forward strand.
TGTGGTTAATCGAAGCGCTAAACTCTTGTTCTTGTGGCGAGTTTTTTCCCAAATTAATCAGTGGCAATTTTTTGAATGACATCCTATATTTATGTAGAAGGCCTAAGTAAATATTACAACCACTTTGATCAAAAGCCTAGGAATCAATCTTTATTTGTTATTGTTTTCTAGAACTGACTTGAATTTACAGCGTTATCACTAACTAACTGTTGAGTGTTACACTTCCTTTCTTTAATTGTTTTCATTGCTCCCGCAATGAAAAGGAACACAATTCCAGGCCACCCCGACCTTTTCGCAGCCTTCCCCATCTTCATAGTATAAAGTTTTAGGAAAATTGTCGAAGTAAAATATCTTTTTAACAGAGAAATTTTCAAACAAATTTTCCAGCCTCCTCTGAAATCAGGGTACAACGCCAAGTACTGCTTTATACCTCTTGATTTTTGACTCTGCTTTACCATTCGCTTCTGTATGATATGGAGCTGTTGTTATCCATTCTAATTTCCTTCTTTTGCAGAATTTTGCAATCTCTTGTGTGACCAATTGAGGTCCGTTGTCGCTGACAATCTTCTTTATGCTATCAATTTCTGGGAATTAGTCTAAATAAGAAATGACCGCTTTAGAATTCTCACTCATCGCCTTGGCAAACATCAATTTTGAAAAATCATCAACTACTCTTTCCTTAACGACATGTACTGAAATAAATACCGAAAACTCAATAAAAGCTATAGGTTTGGTGGTTGCTTACTACTTGTACTGGTGAGTTCGTGGAGACAGAGTGGATTTTTAAAAAAATGGGAATTAATTTCACTCGCGCGCCGTGCTAAATATGTTCGCATTGTTGGCAGACTATTTTATAGAATGATAAACTGCTGATCAATCTCATTCACAATGATTAGTTGTCGCGCTGCCGGTGTTTTGCAGTTTCGGCGGTTTTCACTAGGTATAGGGTTATAATCGAAAGGTTATGCTCTTGTCACGTCGTACCTAGAAATTGAGATAATTCATCGTCGCACGTTGCCTAAGGCGTCTTCAAGGTCACGTTCTCTTTGTTTTATGGCATCATCCATGACGTCACATGTACTTTGAGGGTTGATTCACGTCTGACGTTAGTGGCTTGCATAAACACTATTTTCAACTTGCACAAGCAGTAAAAAGAATTCAGAATATGGCGCATGATTCAAAATCAAATCGGTTGACATCAAACCCCACAATATAAAATTAAAATAATAAAAATACAGTACATCTAAAAACGGAGCATAATCTTCACTTAAATACTTCTTCTTTTCCTTGTCGTGTATTTCTTGATGTGAGCGGGAGAACAACCAGGTGACTCATTCTCACAACCCATGGACATTAAATACTTCCGGTTAGAAACCGGAAACGATATAAAGGTTGGCTCCTCAGGCAGACGCCAAGGATGTACAATCATGGCAAGGGGCCCATTTACTCATGGACGTTTTTGTTCCAGATAAAGAATTCAACGGATCGACGATCAAAGTTCAAATGGCGACGAAACGCGACAATTTCATGGGAGGAAGAGGCGGAGGACGTGGAGGTGGCGGCGGCGGCGGCCCGCCTGGTGGTCGCGGAGGTGAGTTATTCCTCTCATGCCAACTTGATTAAAAACTGAAGTTTCTTTGACGAGTTCACTCGATTTGCTGGCTCTACATGATTTTTTCCTTTAAAATAAATTATTTCCTTTCATTTGTGTCAGTCGACTTAAGCTCAGTTGCCAAATTTCGAAAATTCATCCTGAAAGCAGCGATCACTTGCCAACATTGACGTTATGGACATGTTATGGTCTCAGTGTCCTAACCCAGTGAACCCCCATTACTAAAGTTTTCCCATGGAGAATTCCCTCTCGTTGTCTGCTCGTACGGAGTTCGACGATTCGCCGAAGGAAAGCAAGAACTTTTTTCACCATATTTTTCCTTCACGTTTTACCCTTGGTAACTTCCTCTCACGTTCCACGCACCATTTACCAGGGGAAAGAACGCGTAGAGCCAGCTTTTACAGGATTTGAATGATTGAAATTTAATTGAGGTTTTGTACTATGAAATTCATTGTTCTTGTGTTCTCCCAGGTTATGGCGATCGAGGAGGTGGCCGCGGAGGTCCCCGAGGCGGCGGTCCTCGTGGAGGAGGTGGTGGCGGTGGCGGAGGAGGTAAGTTATTTTTTCTCTTCATTTGTTCAATCTATCCACTCAATCAAAATTGATTTCAACGGTTTATGGCTTGCATTTAGGAAGCGGAAGAGACGGAGACTGGAAATGCGGGAACCCCGACTGCGGCAATACGAATTTCGCCTGGCGACAACAGTGCAACCGCTGTAATGAAGACAGACCTGACGGCGGTGGCGGTGGTGGAGATGGAGGACGTAAGTTACGACTCGTAAATTTATTTGATTTTTTTTCTCAAGTTTCACTCATTTTCCGGTAATTCGGTTATCAACCAGGGGGTCGTTTTTTCATGAACATTTGGCATCGAATCCGAATTCGCCATAAAAAATAGAGGCTCTCGTTTGAATTAAAAAATTATTCTTTATAGGTATACATTTTATGTGTAAAAAAATATTGAAGAAAAAAATCATTAAGAATGAAAGGGAAAAAAATACTTTTTTTTCTTCCGAAATGTACGATTTTAGAGTTGTAGGGAACGATTTTGGGGACACGTATATTGAAAAATCCCATTCTGAAGTGTCCCTGAAAATTATTTATTTCTTATGTTTCTTAAAAAATTAAACTCTGACAATAACATCGAATACCTAAAAAAAACTGAAACAATATACTTAATAAATGCTTTTCAGTACGTACCAAATTGATACTCAAGTACATATGTATGTATCATAATATACTGCTACATTCGTGCTCATTGCAGCCCCAAGAAGAGGCGGCATGGACCGTGGTGGTCGTGGAGGCGGACGAGGATTCGGCGGAGGTGGTTTCGGAGGCGGCCGCGGCGGCGGTATGGACCGAGGACGAGGAGGTGGTGGAGGCCGTGGTGGCCCGATGCGAGGAGGAGGGTAAGCTCTTGTGCATAATTCACTATAGTGCAATAATGTGGAAATGAATGTTTTTAAATCATAAGGCGAGAAGCTGCAAGGACATGCAAAGAAAATTTTTCACGATCACGAATTGGAAAGTTGGGTCTTGGAATTTTTTTTGCAAACTCTTGAGATCATTCTGCAACTACTGAATTTCAGTAGAGGCATCTGGCTCCTAATTTGTGAAAACATGGTCAACCGATCATTCATTGGGTTTGTGCGCCTAATGAAATCCATCCAGTTATACCAAATCGCGGCTCTAATATCGTTCACCTTTATCGAAGGAATTAAGATTTTCTTCCTTCAGAATTATGAAGTAATTTCCGTAGAAATCGCCTTATTACAACTTTCACCGGCTTCAGAATCAGAATTGAAGCGAGTGAGAGGTCAATGGTAATCTTGAGTGAAGAGCTTGTTCAAAATTGTGAAACCCACTTTTTCGATCTGAGATCTATCCTAGGTTATGTGACATCAATAGATTTGTGTCTACCAAGTTAGGTGGCCCTGCAAAATTGATAAGCAGTTTTCATCAATAAATGATAATCTCGCATTTAGCTTTGGTGTAAGGATCGCTGCTCGTCTCCTAATATTAATAGTAAAATGATATATAAAAATCTATTATTATTTCTGGTTACACTTGATTTCCGATAATCTCAGTTACTTGCGTGAAGCTGGCCATGAGTAGACCAGTTCATATAGCTCATTCCTACTTAAAAACAAATTATCATTCAACTTGGAAACTTACAAGATTTTTTTCTGTTTCAGCGGACGAGGAAGAGACAGCCGTCCTCGGCCATACTAAGTTCATCCTACAATTTTTACCAATGAAATCCGCTCGGATTTGTTTTAATTTTTATCTATTGTCGAGACCATTCAATTTATTGTGTTCCAGATGTAATCGAGTCTTTTATTTTTAAGAGAAAAACCACACACACACGCAAAGTTTTTTTAAAATTCGGATAGTGTTCCGCTTGTGTTTGTTCTAGTAATTCCTTTGAACAAGAAAACTGGTACGAATCGAAATAAATTGAACCCTTTTTTATTCGGTGAAATTTCTTTCATCCTTTGTGCGACAAAGGTAGGAATTCTGTCAATCCTCAAATATCATATTCCGCTCATTTTTCTGGGTTAGGAGGATTATACATTGGCTTACAATCGATTTTGAAAACCGTTTCCCCTCAAAGTATTTCAAACTTAAGCTCCGCCAGCTGCTGTTGGTAATTTCTGGCCCTGAGAAGGGCCGTTGAAATAGAAACGCAGGACGAAGTACAAAAACGTCCTTGATTTTCATAAAGAATGATATTTATTTCATTTAATTTTCGAACAATTAATACTGAATCACAGACACCAATAATGTGCAATGTACAAACTCTGAAACACTAGTAAAAGGTCGAATAAAAATGATAATTCACGGCTGCCGATGTAATCTCTCGTTACTCTTGTCAAAAAATTTTCCCCATCGAAATAAATTCGAACAACGTTTCTAGAAAACGCTCTAGTTTGATATAAACTCAAAAATTTCCTACCGGAACGAAACTATTCCAGTCTAATATTACAGAAACCAAAGGCATTTTCAATTTCAGTTTATAGATTAGGCACAAGATACGTCAAATACCGTTGCAAATCTTTTTGCCATGCAATTCGAATTCGAGAGTTTCTCGTAAGTACCTATAGGAAAAACCTATCGTCTGAAAAATCTACAACATGAACTCCTAGGACATTTTATTACAGATATAATTCGCAAATAATGCCGCCACAGCTTTACAATAATGTACACATTAGAAGGTTTGACAAAATTTGACATTCGGTCGTCGAAAATTATGAGAGAATGTGAACATGCGATTATTTTCACTTTCAAAATATAATCTCCACGAGGACTTGAGTGCCGCCTCGGTTTTTTTTTTTCTTGATTTGAACGAGGAAAAATATCAATATCTCGGCGGGGAGGAAAAATGGCTGAAAACGGTCGACGTTCGAAATTACATATTTACAAAATCACCGGCCATAGAGCGGCATTGACTAATGAATAACTAATTTTTTTCAGTGAAACACGAATAGCGGAGAAATCGAAAAAGTTGATAGTAGAGTAGAAAAACGCACCATGCGTTAACTATACGAATTACTAGAAGGAAAATAAAGAGCGTCATGCGTTTGAATCGAGATGAATACGATTTGAAAAACGGCGAGGGCAAAAAATAATAAAATTCATTTTACGTTCGCATTCCCCGCGAAATATGGCAATTATCCTTTTCCTACTGGCACTGCGATAGAATTTCCCTCCGGGGGGAAATACCTCGTTACAAATCTCCTTTTAATACACATACTAGCGATATATACATTTATAAAAACGTTTAAATCGAAGATCAATAAAACCGCTCCTTTTTTCCAGGACGTCTATCAGTTTTCTTCGAGTTGGGGGGGAAAAAACAAATTTTTTTATATCTAAATTGACAATTATATTATAGTACCGGGTCAATTTTTTTCTGTATACAATGCTTAGATGTAAATAGACTTAGTTTAATTTAAACGGAGGATTTAAACGTTCACCTATGGGAAACTTTCTAGAAATATCGAAATTCGTAACTACAACGGACCGATAAAAATTGAAAGGAATGTCGCAACTAAGGTCGACTCAAGACGTCTAGAATCGGCTAATTTTAAATTCAAACAAGCGATAGTTTGTTTTACAGAATATTTAGGCCATGTAAATCACCACGTTAACCAAACAGAGAAATTACGCTCTCTCTAATGAGAAATTTCCAAGTTCACGTAAATTTATGAGGTTAAAGATACATTGGATGAATAATAGGAATATTCTTAGTCGACGAGTATACGAAGTTTGCTAGAAGGTTACACTACATAATCATTGTATCCTTAGCAGAGTCTGTGGTCAGTTGTTCACTAAGCGAAAACGACCAATGGCTGAAAAATTTACTCATTCCTAGGACTGAGCAAATCGAAATGCTCAAACCTTGAGCTGGGCAAACACAAAATGCTCAATCTCAATCCTAAGGCTTCGACTTGGGGATGAGGTTGAGATGTAATCAGCGACGTTATCTCATTTTGAATTTCTATACTTCAAGGCCTCTTCAGGAAACATCTTCATAAAAAATTTTCTAAATAGGTTAGGTCCTATAAGTAGCTTCACAAGGCTGAGATTGTCATGAATAGGAAATTTTTAAAACACGTCTACACGTTTCAAAAAGCGGACGTGTTTTAGAAATTTTCTATTCATGACAATCCCAACCTTGTAGAGCTACATACAGGACTTATTTAAAAAAATTTTATGAAGAAGATTATCGTTGAAGTAGTCAACAATAATTGGCGAACCCGACGTGATTAAAAAATTTACACGGCCCAATTTCAGTGCCCATATTTTGAAAAGTATCGATACTGCAATATCCGTCAAAACTATCGATATTTTGCAGGTAAAATTGATTTCGAAGATTCAAAAATGGTGCACGTATTCAAAGCCAAATTAAAGAGAGTCCTGCGGGACCAACAATAATTGTGGATTGCCGATTTGTACCTATCTGCTTTATGTCCGGGGGTTGTGAGGTGGAGAAAAACCAGGCGGCTCGTTCTGCGATTCTTTTTTGGCTGGCCGAGCACTTTCGCCCATTCGGGCATCTTTAGGATCGAGTGTCGACGTGGCGCTCTGATGATGCCTGAATAGGCGAAAGTGCTCGGCCAGCCAATAAAAAATCGGAGAATGAGTCGCCTGGTTTTTCTCCCCCTCACAATCCCCGAACATCAAAAATGCGACGAGAAGGAAAAGAAGTATCTGCTTAGTTATAATTTTATATTTAATTTTGTGATTTATTTGAAGAAGTTTTGCATTATTTTATTTTCTAAAAATGTGCAATTAAAATCGAAAATCAACTGCTAGCCAAAATGGATTAAAAAAAAAATAATAAAAAAAGACTGACGGAATATTCTTACTTGTATACTCTTCGACCATGAATATTCCTACTAATGGTCATTTTGCTATCGAGGAGACGATTTGAAAACATGCAACACCCTGGAACAAAATTTTCTCCAATACATTTTGCAATTTTCGTACCACTAAATTAAAAACAAAAAAAAATCACAAAACAATCACTAGGAAACTTGCCTTATCTTTCCATAATAACCAGGGAGAGCCACAAATGGATTTTTCCACATTTTATATAGAAAATTATCGCTCAACAGGATTATAAACCACTTTGATAGAAAACAGATTTTTTTTGCATTCTTCCTTGCTTTTGTTACGATGATGCAGTACATTTCTTGCTAGTTAATTTCGAGATTTTTTCTAGTTCACCTAAAAGTCGTTGCAACTTGCGGATACGCAAACTTGAAATTAAATAATGGTACTATACTGATATTTTGCTCGCCCTAGATAATTGCAAAATGAATTTAGGAACAACGACTGCGTCTAATGACATCAGAGACATGAAAACTAGGAAGTGATTTTTACAAGTGCTGAAGGCTGCAAACTGATCACATTAGCAACATTTTTCCGCTCATAAAAACCATCTGCTCGACATTATTGCTTGACAGTTATTGAGAATGTATACTAGAACCGTATTAATTTATTCAAGGGCGAGTTTTATCGCCAAGAGATAATTAACACAATAGAGCTCTTTTTGAAATTCAAATGGGACTTTTTATTACAAATGAAGCAATTAATCCGCGCATAAAATTCAATCATACAGTCAATTCAAATTGCAAAACTGTAAAAAAATTTGTAAAAAATACGCAGGCGAGTTGCAATATTTATTTCATCGCGATTCCAATCGTACAAGGCCGAAAAATATTTCCAGGGGCTGAAAGACTCGCTTTTTGAAACAATTCGTCATCCCAATGATAAATTCACTATTTTCCTAACGATAAACAATTATACGGAAAATAAAGGAACCGCCGAAATATCTATGTGAGCGGATCGTCTTCACGGAAACAATTATAGATAAAAAACAGCTAATAACATTGAAGAACGAATACACGTAGAAATATTGCAGAATAAGAGTGATAACAATAGATAAGTAGACTCCATCCTTTTAATAAAATACAGTTGAAGCTCCCGTAGTTGACTAGGCTGCAAAAAAAATGCATTTATTAAAATAAATGATTTTTTTAAAAGAATTAGATGGATTAAAAATATTGAGGGAGCTATTTGCCGTCCAAAGACAGCAACATTTCGATTTATCGAAGGAAAATTGATTGTTAATTGCCCAACGGGGAAAATGTTCTGTCAGTTGGCAGTATTGTACATTAGAAGTTTCTGTTTCTGTTACATTGGGCAAACGCTAACGTTCGTTGACAAGAAAACACTCAATGTTAATTGAATAATTGAAAAAAAAAAAAAAAATATTTACTACAAAAAACTAAACCAAACTAAAAAATATAGACTTACCAGTCTATATGTTCGGGTTCTTCTGTTTAAAAAGAACCGTCTCTTCGAAAATCAGTTTTTTCAGAGTTTCTTTGGGCAAATCGTCAAGCTCCATGGCGAACCGGAACGGCTCTTCAGCAACAGGCTGCAATACAAATTTAACTTATAATGCAATCGTGAGAAATTTTTTTGGAGTAGATTTAGAGGGAAATAATTGGCACGGGACAACGGCCATGCAAAAAAACTCCAAGGTTAATAATTTGACATCAGAGAGACAAAATTTTAATTAAACTCTGCTTGATATTCTATCTAAGCC